>CM053783.1:26539603-27139603 GCA_028749045.1 Cupressus sempervirens
GATGCAATAGTGAAGATTTGTGGGTGTCATCCCCACCCCAATTTTACCTTCTCTTTGGAGGGTTTATGGGTAATCATATCTAGTGTCAAATGTGTGAATGCTTATATGTTTACATGATTTAGATGTATGAGCTTTACATGTTATTTTAGTTTATCTATTGAATGCATGAGATAGATGACTAGTGAAAAGTGTTATGGGTTCATGTTTTAACTTTTGATTCATCCCCCCCCCCCCCCCCCAGATGTTTACCTTTTCTATTTGTGATTCAAATAATCAATATCAGAGCTAAGTTCTCAAAAGAATAAGCTTTATAGATTAGAGGAAAGATCTTTAAATGGAAGTCTACATGTTGGTAAAGACCACTGAAAACCAGGAGATTGAGATACATCTCATACTACATCAACTGAATGAAGCCAGAGATGCTTTGAAAATTTCCTTAAAGAGAAGGAAAGAGATTGCTAAAGCTATTTTCAGATGGTAACTCCAGTGAATTTGATGTAGCAATTGTAGATCTAATGGAAAGGAATAGAGCACAAGCTAAAGAGATTAGAAATGTCAAGTTGGAGCAAGAATCACAAGCTATACTATTGTGTGAGGTGACTAAACAAAAGAAGAAAGCTATAGAAGACAAGGCCATGATTGAAGAAGACAAAAGAATTTTGGCAAATATATTGGAAGAAAAGTCAACAAAGCTATCTAGGATCTCAAATATGTAATTTGATACCTTGAGCCAAATGATGAATGCTCAACATGAGTTGAATGTCACGGACATTGAGATAACTACATTGAAGTTGTAGAATGAACAACTGCAAAATGAATTGAAAAGAGAAAAGGAATTTGCTGCAAGTTTCAACAACCCAAATGAAGCCATCAAGTATTTGAGAAACTACTGAAATCCCCTAGATCAAGTAGAGATACATCAAGATTGGGCTACACAAGCACTGAAAAAGGAGAATCATCCAAAGCTACTAAGGAAAGGAACAATAGAGGTAAGAACTCCAAACCCACTTGTCATCATTGTGGAAAGAAAGGGAATATTGCTAATGTGTGTAGGAGAAAGAATACAAATTAGAATGCTAAGCTTAAGAACATGACCCATTGTCACAAGTTCAACAAACAAGGTCATCAAGCACATGAATCCAGAACCAAAACCATGTATGCACCAAAATTTGAAGGACACTGCTACAATTGTCAGAAGTATGGACATAGAGCCTTTGAATGCAAATATAATTCCACATGGTCATCAAGCAAGCCAACAAAGGTAAGAAGCTCTAGAAACTCCTATAACTGGGATTACAACACAAGACATAGCTATCACTATTGTCAGGAATATGGACATGTACCTAAAAATTGCATTAGGACTCACTTGAGTGGTAACTACAAAAGATGGTTGAGTCAAATCGCATGTTTCAATTGTCACAAGACTACTCACATAAGTAAGCATTGTGCAACTAGGTCCAAGGCACCAAGTTGTGAATTTGATAAAGGCAAAGGCAAGGAAGATGTTGAACACATCAGGAATGAGATGAACAAGACAAGGAAGAAGAAAGATGTTGGTAGTACATCAAATGGAGAAGGGATCACTTCACCCAATGTGTCAGGTAATCACACCACATCAAACTAACTAATCAACAATTAAGTGGGAATGATATTTAAGTGTTATATTACAAATCAGTTCCAAAATAAATTAGCACTAAAAAGATTACATTAGCATGAATTAAGATGCTAGAAGTTGTGGACAATTCAAGGTTAAATCTTCAAGTTTTCATGTTGTTGTCGAGCATGAAAAGTCTTTTGTATATGCTGAGCGAAATACTAGTGAGTATCGAGCTGCTAGTCAAAAATAGTTTGATCCAAGCCTTTAGTGGCTGTTGAATGAGGGAAGTCTCTATAGATGTCAAGTGGAACAAAAATTGTGTTGATGCCGAGTTTACAGCTATACAAGTACCAAGCATTAAATGCAAAGTTTTGAAGGGTATATGGTCAATTTTTTTACCTTTTTTTCATCATTACAAATTCAAGCAAGAGCAAGCAGAGCAAAGAGGAAATTCACAATCTAGTTCAAAGTGACTACACTGATTGCAGCGACGATAGAATTTTTGAGGTATTCTTCATAAGCTGAGTTACGCAGTTTAAAATTTGCTAAACCCTAGTTTGACAAAAATGGCTTCTAGTTCAAAGAATGTGAAAGAGAAAGAAGTTTTTGATGTCCAATTAGTCAATAATGAGGTCAAACAACTGAATTTCAAAGCCATCCCAGACATAGGTTATAAAAATGACTCGTCAAGCACATTATCAATGATTCCACCTAAGGTCATAATAGTCCAAGAAATGTTACAACTGAAAATTAGGAGGTATAGGTGATATGCAAATAAGGAAAACTTATGATAAGTTATGTGAAAATGACATTTTAAAGGAAGAATTTAAGATTGTAGAGAGAAAGGGTTTGACCCATGCCCTAGATTTTCCCATGGTGTTCAAGATGGAATGGATTAAGATAGTGTTAAGCAGGATACATGATGGATGTCTATGGTTGGAAGGAGGACCAATCAAGATTTCAAAGAGAATTGTTCATAGGGTGACCAGTTATCAAACCCTAGATCTACCAAAGACTCTACAAAGTGACTCAAAGGAGGCAATTGAGAAGAACATAGGTGCAAAATGGAATAAGTGCAGAAAGAAAATAGATACCATCACAAACCCACTACTTGACTTTGTAGTTAGGGTTATTTCTCACAAATTTTATTAGTCAAGCAGGTTAAATAGTGTACCATGCATTGCAATTGATGTTGGCTATAAAATTGTCAAGAAAGATCATACTTATGATCTTGCAGAACTTCAATTAAAAAAAATAATGGAAAATCTTTAAGTAGTTAGGAAAACCAGAGTGCACAATACAAATTTGGCTCAATACTTGTGTGAATTTTTTTTATCTATAGAATGAATTTCCATCTTTTGGTAAAAAAAGATTGGAAGATAAACAGATCAGTGCTTGTACAAATCAATGAATATATTAAGCCAATGGGTGAGAAATTTGAAATAGTTATGACAAGCTATTTTGAAGACTTCAAGAAGTCTATGAAGCAGAGGTTGAGGATACCTGTCTCCTTAGTTGAACAATAATACAATGACATATGTTTTCTTGTAGATATTGATTACACATACATACAGGCAACAATACCTAAGCTAAGATGGTTAAGACCTCTAGGCTATGAGATCAATGTTGATGAAGCCTTAGTTGTCATCACTACACTCCTAGCAGAGTAGATTGATAAAAGTGCCAAGATATTTGGTAATTATGATGTTATGAAATCCAAATTTTAAATGGAGTCGAAAATAACCTCCACTTTGAAGAAGAAAGACAAATTGGTGAGAAAAATAAATGCCCAATTCGGTGAAGAAGAAGAAGATGATGAAGAGGTTGAAGAGGAAGAATAGGAACAAGTCCAAGAATCTCTTACTTTGACCCAAGGCATGGGTGAGGACATTGAAGAAGAAGGTGTTGAGGAAGTAGAGGAAGGACCAGAACAAGCAGAACCAAAGAAAAGAAAGGCCAGAGCACAGCCTGTGGCAAAGACAAAGGCTACTGAACAAAAGGACCCAGAGTAGAAGAAGAAAAGGAGAAAATACATTGCACAACTAGAGATATATGATGAAAGAATAGAATCTAAGGATACAAGCCAGTTTCGAGTGGTAAGTCATCCACCAAAATCTAATCTTTATAATCTCTATGAAAATGTTAGAAACAATACAGATTTGATAAATTTGAAAAATATTGATTTTGAGAAACTTGGTAGAGATGAAAAAAATTTGATTAAGGAATAAATATATGCAATGATGTCTAAATTCAAGAACACTCCACTTGAATTAGATAATACAATGCCTAAGGATTTGTATACTATTGTTGAAAATAAGTAGCATTATTGTTTAAACTTGGAGAAACAAATTAGAGAATCCACACTAGCCCAGGTGATGCCATAATTGAAAAAAGGACAAATTTTCAAAGAAAATAAGCAATATGGTGGATGGTTTGCACCCAAATATAGGGCATCTAGCATCCTTCAAAACAATATCAAAGATGTTGTCAAGAAATCCACTCAAATGTGTAATTGATCTATGGATTGACAATTGTCAAAGAAGGAGAAGAAGATCCATTTGAGGGAAGAAATAATGATGATGAAAACAATGATAAGGAGGAAGAAGATACAGAAAAGGATACTATTGTGGAGGAGACACAAAAGGAAAAAGATAACATGGCTACAGTTGAAGAGTAGTAGGAGGAACAGAGTGTGCAAGACACACAAATGCCTAGTATGAGCCCTCCACATGACATAAGCATGTTTGCAAAAACTATAACTGTTAAGGATGTTCCTAATAATTCACCTTAGAATATCAATCCTTTAACTACAATAGATCTAAAGAAGATTCTTGACCAATCCACACTGCAAGCCAGATTGTGTGAAAATTCAGTATTGGTCAGTGTTGATGAACTTCAAAAGGCAGTAGCTGACATTACGAGGGATAAGGTGAACACACAAGAACCACCTTCTATCATTCCTTCAACTACTAGTTCTCAAAATTTAATACAAACATTAGTAGACACATATGTCAAGGTTGACACAAGTGTCAAAGAAGACACTATTGAGCAAGGCCAGGCTGCAATAAAGGAGAAAGAAACAACAAATGATCACACCTGATGCACAAACACAAGGTACAAGTCAGATCATTATAATTTATTATAGAAAATTTGAAGAAAGTAAGGACATACCAAAGGAGAAGGAACAAGAGGCCACTCAAGCATTGGTAACATTGCCAACACCTGGCACTCCTACAAAAGTCCTTCAAGAGCTGAGCACTGAAGTTGTACCACTTCAGATCTCAGCACCATGCTCAATTTCCTCCAAGGTTGCTAAGGTAATTCACTATGGAGATGTAACTCTAGATGAAGAAATAGTGATACCTAAGTATGATTATTCAACCATAACATTAGAACAGATAGGCATAATGCAACAAGCCTTGGAAAAGAAGAAAAATTGGGAAATAAACAGAAAGGAGTATAGACAGAGGCAAGTATTACAAGAAATCAAATACATCTTCTTAGATGCATTTAGCTTGCCAACACCTAAAGAATCAAAACCACTATTGGAACAGTTATCAGAAATTGTGGAATAGGTGAATAATGAAGACCAGGACACTAATGCAAAACTTTTGGAATGGTCTGAAAGGAAATTTCAAGGGAAATTAAATGAAAAGATATTTAGTGACATAGCACTAACGCAAGTTGAATTGGCTACGAAAATTGAGAAAGCGAAGAAGGTACTTGAGAATATATTCTCATTGTACACCAAATTGTGTGATCCCACACTCTTCACTCAAGAAACAAGCCATAGAATTATGAGTTTGGAGAGAATTTTAAAAGTATCAAGTATGCAACTACCTCAAAACCTAGCTCAAAATGAGAAGCATTTTCACTCATTGCTTCAATCACAAATTCAACTAGTTGTGTTAACAAAAAAAGAGGATAATATAAGAGCCAAGGTGATTAATATCAAAGCCTCCCTTACCCCCCATATTGAGATACTTCATAAAGAACTGGCATATGCAGAAACTTTGTTGAAGAAAGATCCTAATCTTTCTACATTAGATGGACTAGTTCACCTTTCAGCAAAGATAGCAATCCAAATAAAGTCACTAGATGTTGCATTTGACAATTGGGATGCTACTCTGAAAATAATCATGGAGGTCCATAAATCCTTTTTGGAAAGATACACCATAAGTGTATAGACCATTTGACATAAGTGTCAAAAAGGGGGAGATAAATAAGCAAAGGGGGAGATAAATAAGCAAAGGGGGAGATAAAAGAAAAGAGAAAGGAGGAGATACAAGTGAATGAAAAAGGGGAGATAAACAAAAAAAAGAGGAAAAATAAACCAAAAGGGGAGCAAACAGAATAAAGAAAGAACAAAAATAGAGCATATCAGATAAAGAGTATTAGCACATTGAAGACAAAGAGTATCAGCAAGAGATAAATCTACTTAGAATGGAGAATAGATTTTTGATATAGATCAAGCACATTAACTCAAGAGGAGTTATAAATTTTGTGGTATATTGGTTATTACAAAATTTTGAAAATTTTGAAGCTTTGTATATAAGCCAAGTTGTGAATATATTATAATTGAGAAGGTTAGATTGAGTATGTAAAGTTAAGTGTTTTTGACATTCATTTCAAAGGGGGAGATTGTTGATCTCATATTGGTTTTGACAATTGAGTGTCAATGCACTTAAGTCATTTACTAAGTTCATGCCAAACTAGTAATACATGCCGAGTATAATATGTAAATGCAAGACTGTGCCAAGTTGCAATGAGTGTCGAGTCACTCATGTGCCTGGCAGATATGTCATGCTGAGTGATTCAGGTGCCAAGTAAACAATAGATGCCAAGCAGTTCAAGTGTTGAGTCAGAAAAAAAATGACGATATGTGTCGAGCATTAGTAACTTCAAGTGTCGAGCAACATAGATTGGACATATTTGCTTGTGATTGTTGATTGTACAAGCAACTATGTAAAACATTTTTCAGCTGATCAAAGGATAGAATACGATCTTTTGAAGATAAGGACGAATTTGTATGCAGATTCCTTATGCAATTACATGTAGCCAATCAAAAAATAGGAAGGATTAAGTGGAAAAATGGATGAATCCCAGTCGTAGATTCATACCTAACCTTAAGTCTTCTAGTCTTCTTAAGGAGGATGAAACCCTAAACTTCATATGAGCATGTAAGGAATTGAAGGAGGAGAATAGTGAAGTTTTCATGTGAAAGCAAAGCATTCATGGAGACTTAGAAGTTACAGAGAGTGAATTGTAGAATCAGTTTGAGAAAAATAAAGGATATAAGATATAACATTGACACATTAGATTAGAAAGGATCAAGGACACTGTACGGATTTGATCTTTAATCAAGCAATGAGAACTAATCACAAGATCTATGCTAAAACATCCTAATAGGTGATTTTAGTTAAATCTCCTAGGCGGAGTAGTTCTAATAGACTGTTGTAAATCCTTTAACAAGGTGACATTCCAAGTGGATGTTCATAAGTCCTCTAACAAGGCACACTTTTAACAAGGTGTTGAAATCCTCTAACAAGGTGGGACTTAACAATCCTTGTAAGCCTTTAACAAGGTAGGCCTTTCACAGGGCAAATTATGTTTCATGGTCAAACCATTGTAACCTTAATTGGCTACACTTTATTGTTGCAATAGTGAAGATTTGTGGGTGTCATCCCCACCCCAATTTTACCTTCTCTTTGGAGGGTTTCTGGACAATCATATCTAGTGTCAAATGTGTGATTGGTTATATGTTTACATGATTTAGATGTATGTGTTTTACATGTTATTTCATTTTATCTATTGAATGCATGAGATGGATGAGTGGTGAAAAGTTTTATGTGTTCATGTTTTAACTTCTTATTCACCCCACCACCCTCTCAGAAGTTTACCTTTCCTACTTGTGATTCTAACAATATATATATATATATATATATATATAAGGATGAGATCGAAAAATATAAAGTCAAAGATCCCATAGTCTATAACAAAAAATTCTCTAAGTGTTAGATAGGTCAACTGGCAGTACAAAGACAGTTTTGGTAATGTGTAGTCTACAGAGATATTTGGCATGTGTGCAGTTAAGGACAAGTAGTACATAGTGTACTGATGACGTGGCTAAGTGCACAGTATGGTATAGACATTATGACATCAAATATATTAGTTTTATTAGTA
Organism: Cupressus sempervirens; assembly: GCA_028749045.1. Classification (NCBI taxonomy): domain Eukaryota; kingdom Viridiplantae; phylum Streptophyta; class Pinopsida; order Cupressales; family Cupressaceae; genus Cupressus; species Cupressus sempervirens. The sequence goes on from CM053783.1 coordinate 26,547,384, forward strand.
AAGGCAGTGAACAGAGAAAAATAGAGCACAAGAGTAAAAGATGAATTAAAGGTTAAGGAATTATTTTGGTTATGAAATAATTGCATAACCAATTAGGGATGATATCCTAGATGTTAACCCTATGTTAGCAAGAGTTAATCTTGTAATATGTCAACCATGTGAAAGCTTGAAGCCTGACAGGACGGAGTTTTGGCTAAAATGTAAGATATAAGGGAAGATTATAACTTGCAAAGTGTGGCATTGTGAACTAAGTATGTGATATGTGAACTTATGTGAAGGCTATGTGATGCAAAAATTTAATGTAAGATCAGAGATATGTGAAGTACAGCAATCAGCAATAAAGAGGTTTTTATATCTATCTCTTTCGTATATAAGAACTACATTGTATAACTGCATGTTTGGGCAATAGGGTAAAACAACAAACCTATGTCACCTTTTATAAAGGAAAAGGATATCAGAACTTAAATTGTTCAACTTTAATGACATAAAAGTGGAATTTATGTTTAGAATTTGAAGATGATGTAAACTAACAAAATGTTCAAAATTGGATGAGGTTTTAGTCTATAATTTTATTTTTTAAATTGAGAAATATTTTTGCATTTTTTTTATTTTTAAAGTCCATTTTTTAATTTTTTTTAAATGTTGAAAATATAGAGTTTCATTCTCGCCAAACAATAATATGCAAATGATCATATTTTTCTCTGATTTTTTAATATATTATACTTGACACGTATATCTAGTGGACAAAAAAAAAGAAATTTTGATTTTCAATGTATATTTTTTAAGTTATAAGTGTTCAAAGCTGAACTTATGAGAATTTGATTTATTTTTTTCGCCAAACTTTTGCTATCAAATCTACATATTTTTTAAAACAAGTTACATATTCTTGAAGAGAATTCTCTCTTCTAGAGGTACATATATTTCATAGACTCCTAATAGGGTTAATATCCTTAACAGGATTGTTTTGTTTAGTGGATCATCTTGTGGGTTACATCCCCACTGAAATTTTCCCTTGGCCAAGGTTTCCATAGTTTAAAAAATATGGTGTTATGAGTTCTCTTTGTGTATGCATTTATTTACTCTTTAACATTGTTGATTTACTTTCATATGCATGTTATAAAGTAATTAACAATATTTAGTTATGGGAAAAAGTTTGTAGAACACTGATTCAACTTCCTCTCCCCCCCACCTCTAGCCTCCATAGTATGATCTATTTCTAACACTTTGTTTGATGAATTCATGTTGGAAAGCTTTGATGTTTTAGGAGATGCATGAGTGTTGGAAGGAGTGGAAGTTACAAGGGAAGCACTACTAGACATAGGATACTCAACATAATATTTCTCAAGAAAAGTGTCTTATATAGGAGCATCTTGAGTGTAAGTGCAATCTTGCATCAACCAAAAATATTTTAATTTTCAGCTTTCCAATTTTGTGTCTTCAATGAGGGTTATTCCGATGTAGAATTTATATTTGAAGGATCTTGCTAATTTTAATAAGTTGATATTATGTAATCAAATTGTTCTAATATCATATGCGGAGGTCCATCTTAGACATCTCTGTTGGAAATGATTGAAAAGATCATGAATGAAGAATAATATAACTGGTAAAGAATGTTTCAATCATTTCTTTTTCATTGATGTCAAACTTTCCACTTTCAAGAATGACAATTGCTTTAGTGATCCAAATACTATCAATTGGTCGATTGACAAGAAGGTGGCAATCAACAAGATGTAACTAGAGTACCTAGAGAAAGGTTGAAGTTATGATGTTGTAATGAAGTATAAGGATCAGCTAAGCCATTGATGAAATAGTGCATTGATGATATACTCTAAGATACAGAGGATGGACACACTGAGACACATGATGTAAGGACTAACTAAGTCCTAGTTAGTGCCGAATAGATTCTTAGTTGAAGCCGAGCAAGTTCAACTTTAGTGTATGTCGAGTGAAGATCAAGTGCAAAGCAACCTTCAGGTGTTGAGTGAAGATTAAGTGTCGAGCAACCTTCAAGTGCCGAGTTAAGATCAAGTGCCAAGTAGTCTTTAGGTGTCGAGCAAGATATAAGTGTCGAGCAAGATACAGGTGTCGACCACTAGTAAATAATATTAAGAAGCCGAGTAACACAGAAAGTGTCGAGCATCAATAAACCAATGATGTCGAGTTGCTGCATTATTTTGAAAAGTCAAAGATTCACCAGATCTGAGCTGACATGGTAGTTATCAAGAATTTTGTGAACCAAATAGAAGATAAGAATGATGAGTTGGTGACACAGAACACTATATAAAACATTTTTGGCGAATGCTAATGGATTTATCATGAAGTTTCTAGATAGAAACAAGATATGGGACAGATACATTGTATCCTACCTAATCCATTGAAACCCTAAAGTTGGAGAGGGAGATTTGAGCAGAAAATCAAGAACAGAACTTCTTTATAAGGAGTTACAGGTAAGAGATCAAGTGTGCATGCATGAGAAGGAGTTGGTCATAAGTGCAATCATGCGAAGAAGCTAAGAGGAGTAAGAACAGAGCATCAAGACTCTGAATTGATCAAGTGACCAAAGAGAGAATTGGCATAATGAGTGGAAGAACTCAAGGAGACACATCTTGAAGGGTGAATAAGCTATCAACACTGCAAGGGAGGAAATCCAAACAAAGAAAAGGACTGGAGAGCAATCTAAAATTTGCAAGGTTGAAGTTGCAATCTGTATCAGGTCAAAACCCTTCTAATACTTTCTTACCATTGTATTAGATATTGAAACCCTACATTGCTAGGTTAGCTTAACAGCTAGGTGGATAAGCCTCAGGAAAAGGATAAAGAGATCCTGAGGAGAAGGACAAAGCTGAGATCCTCAGGAGAAGGATAAAGATATCCTTAAGAGAAGGATAAAGAGATCCTTAGGAGGATAGGAGATCCTTAGAGAGGGATAAAAGATTCTTTTGAGAAGGTGACTGAAAATCTCATAGATTTGGGTGAGCCTAACAGCTCTATGTAGATCCTTTAATAGGGTGACATTCCAAATTGAATGTTCTTAAATGCTTTAACAAGGTCACATTTAACAATGTGTTGTAGCCTTTAATAGGGTAGGCCTTTAATAGGGTAGACCATCAGAAGTGGTTGAAATCAATTGCGCAGTTATTTTGTGGGTATCATCCCCACTCCAGTTTTACCTTCTTATTCTTGGAGGGTTTTTGGGTTATCAAATTCTTAGTGTTATGGTGTGATGCATGCTTAATTTTAATGATTGTTTAATGTTCAATTGCATGCATTATGATTTCAGTTATGTGCAATTAAGGATTTGTAGAAATAGAAAAAAGTTGTATTGAACATCACAAGACCTTGGATAACTGATTCACCCCCCCTCTCAGTTATTCTAAAGTATTCTAACAATCTCATCCTGCCAATTGAGTTTCATTGTCATGTCATATGTATTAGTGCAATTAGTGCAAATTTTTCAATATGAATTTTGGCTATCCAAACCTCAATTCTAGCCATGCAAGCCTAAATAGCTCCAAAACATGATGAAAACTTGACTAATGTACACTTGTGTGATAAATAATTGTAGATCTTTTGGTGAGGATTTTGGAATGGGGTTATAATAGCCCATCAGATCAATGGGTGATTAGTTATGGTTTCTAGAAGTGGACCTATCTGAAAATGTAATTTGTAATTTGTCTTGTGTCATCCTTTGTAATAAAGTGCAATAAAGTAATGTAATATGAGGTTTTTTAGCTTCAAGGGTTAGGGCTTAGTATCTAGAACCTTCCTGGATGGTAAAAATACCTATATAAGGAAGGCATGTAGTTTGTCTAGGGCAATTCTGAGCAATAGTTGTAGCTCTATCTTGCAAAATGTTGTAAGGAAGGTGCCCATGTGGGTTTACATATTGTAAATATGTAATTCCACATTTGCGGTGATAATATGAAATCCATCTTTTGTTTTCTCAATTTTTGTTATTCTCTATTTCTATTATGTGTTGTGGTATTAAGGGGAGCACCCTTTGTCAACTAGTATCAGAGAGGGAGTTTTTGAGTGTGTAAATAGATCACTGGTTGTGAGGTAGTTTTCACCAGGGCTATGATTTGGGCTAAGCATGTGTAGACAATTGCCAATTGTGAGATAGTTTACACTAGGGTTCCAATAGAAGCACAAAAATGCATCCACAAAGAGAGTGTGGTGGAATAGTCAAATGTGTCACACCTGAGGTTAGAGCCCTCCTGAGGAAAATCCAAGCATTGCAAGAAAAAATGCATAGAGGAATGAATCTCACTATAAGAGATGAGAGTGAGGATGGAAGAGAAGAAAAACGATAGATTTTTTCATCAATGCCAAAGGGGGAGATTGTTAGCATGAATGTTGATGGTATTCCTTTGAGGAGCATCCTAAACATTGCTAGAACACTTGGGGAGATTGTTAGCATGATTGACATGTTGCATTCATGATTGTGTTTTTCATTGATGTCAACATAGTATTGAATTTGTGAAGACTGGTAGAGCAGCAGAGAATGAGGTCGTATGGATTTCATATTGATGATTAGATCATGTGTAGTTGAGAACATATTCTACATTGTGTCTGATGAAGTGGACAAGTGCGCATACAGAAAGTCAAAGACATGCGAGAGTTATTTAAGAATTACTGAAGACAGTGTGTAGACAAAGTACTTGATAAGTGGTTTCTGATGTTTGGATTGTATCTCTTGACGGGGATAGAATTGAGATGAATAAAGTTAGATAATGATAGTAGAAAACTTGATGATAACATCAATAAGTGTGCAAGGTTAGAAGTCACACGTGTGAGAAGTTGCAAAGACTGTAAGCTGACAGTGCTATGTAATTGTAAAATTAGTGTAATATCTTAATGAGGTCCTATTATAATTAATTGGGAAAGCCTCAAGGAAAACTCAAGGAATTATTTTGAGAATTTGGTATAAAGGAAGGTTATTTTCCTTGTGGATGAAATATGTGAGTAAGTAAGAAGAGTATTCAAGTATGATATGTGAAGTACTTGATAAATGTGAGTAACTAATCCAAGGGATTATTGGATGTGAAGTTGGTGATATGGTATTGAGATCAGAAGAGGAATGGTCTGGTCAAGAGGACTGAGAAGTTTGAGATCATTCATTTCTATTGTTCTGCAAGGAATAATATAGAGACCAGTTCGATAGTGAATTCAGTGATCTTGCCCCTAAAGTTGTTTGCATAGTGGGTCCTTTTGCCTTCTACAACTCCTAACAGGGTTGGAATCTCCTAACAGGGATTCAAATTCTCCTAACAGGGACTGATATGTATTGAATGTATTTCATTGACTCCTAATAGAGTCCATCCTCTTACAAGTAATGCTTATATTAGTACATCATTTTGTGGATACCATCCTCACCGAGGTTTTCCCTCTGATCAAGGGTTTCCCTAGTTAACATATTTTGTGTTATTATGTATGTGTATCTTATTATGGTCGTTGATTATATTGCTCACATGGTTAAGAATTAATAAGGTTGACAATATTTTAATAGTTGGATAACTGATTCACCCCCCTCCCCCTCTTAGTTATCTTGGTGGACTTTACTTTCTAACATACATACATTCAACATTTTTCCTTCACAACAATAATTAGTAGAGGCAAGAATCCAAAGTCAACTATAATTACTCATTCATCTCATTGCTTTTCTTTATGCATAGCTAATTCATTTTCAACATTTCCTTTAAACAATTCAAAATCACTAGAGTAAAAATGTCCCCTTTTTTCCAAATAAAGTAAACAATGATTATGATTTAACTTTATAGGACAATAATAAATACTTTAATGGAATGCTCTCCTTGATCAAGATTTTCCTTTCATTTTACCAATGAAAATTTCCATGTTTCTTGTCATGCCCAATGTAAATTAAGGTTCACTATGGAAAATGAGGTGAAAATTTTGACTTAACTACTCGAAATAACAAAAAGAGACAACAAGATAGAGTTTGAAATGGAGGTGATAGATTTAACTTCACAATTTGGAAGTAACAAAAAGAGACCATGTAAAAGTGGATATTGTTAAGAAAAGAATTAGAGCAATTGATTTGAAATCTTAAGAACTTCATACGTGTGACATGGTTTGTTTTAGAATCTTGAGAATTTCAAGTGTGACATAGTAAGGAGGTCTTTTGAATTTCAAGTTGAAGTTTGTAATGGCATTTATTGGTAGAGGAGAAAGGGAAATAAGATGGAATAGAAGATTTTTAATATTTACGTGATTTTACTATTTTAGCATTGTTAAGTGCTAACTTTTTGTAATATTGTTATCAAGATTGAACTGTGTAGTTTTTGAGTCAAACAACCTTTTGTCATATAGTTTAATGAGTTATACCATTCTCTTTGTAAAATCTTGCATAGAATATTCTGAAGACTTTATAAGGTTTTTTCTATATGTTTTATTTATTAATTGTGGTTTATCAAAATTTCTATAATTGTAGTGGTTTATCAAACTTTCCATAATTATAAGCATGTCGCTTTCTAAAAAGAAGATACTTAATGAATTTCTATATTTGAAGATGGATACCACTTCCCATTTGATATTAGATTGTACACAAAGCAATAGTCCTAATGGAGACAACTATCAAACTTGAGGAGTTTATTCATATAACTGATGTAGTGCCTCTCATGTTTGCAATCTGTACCTTGTCTATTTTTTTGATTCGAGAGATACTTGATACTCTTATTTTGTATCTTATGATGACCCGAGGGTCGAATGTTATACTTTGACTCAGTACCATAGATGTTATACTGCTATGCTATTCAGTTTATCATTTTGCATGTTGATACTATTTTGAGATGATAGTAGATCTATGATGATATCTGATTTAATGGTTTATTTGGACATATTTGTTGGTTATGATTATGAGATGAATGGTATGCTATGGTTATTCACTTCATTCTTGTATCTTTATGCTTTCTACGAATGTGAGTGATGTAAATGGATTAAATAGGTATTTTAATACATGTTGCTTTGGCTATGATATTATATGCTATTGCACTTGATCGGGTGTTTTAGTGTGCAGGAATTATATCCCTGGCAGTGGCACATGGAGATAGTGATTCAGCTGTTCATAATTACCAATTTTGTCCTTGTATGGTCAACATATCCTTATTTTAGTTATGTTAATTAAAACCTTTCGGTGATTAGTAAATCCAAACTCATCTGCATTATGTGATTAGACCAATAAGCATGTCTATGCATTTAGAAGTTTGCATTTGTTGCGAAAGTGTTAAGTGATTTTCTATGATTTTGGGTTTTTGTGTTTTAATCTTTTCGAATTTAATTTCTAGCAGCTTTGCCTTAGCTGAATTTTCATTACGAATAATAGCCTATTTTTTTTGTTGGAGTTGATGAAATCCAACTCCAAAGATGCCCAAGATCACCTACATGCGAAAACCTGTCAAAGGGAAGCCAAGGAGAGAAGAGCATGGAGCAAGGGAAAAAACCCTAAATGAACATTGAGAGAGAAAATATGCAAACACAAGAAAATATGTATTTACAATGTGCAAGAAGTGATGTGTTGTGTTATGCAATGAGGGAGAGGTTGCTTATAAAGGCCTCATGGAATCTTCCAGAACAAGCTAGAAGATGCTAGGAGATAAGTGTTACAACTAAGCATACATCCACTTGAGGTGGAAAGTCCTCGAACAATGTGAGAGGATAAGTATGACTTGGGAGAGAACAAACTCCCGTATTGTCAACGACTTATAACAAACTCCTAGACTAAAATTAATAAATAAAATGCATTTACCTAAGTAAGCTTAAGTAAATAGAATAAATAATTAGTAATTAATTATTTACTCTAACATTCGTTTGGGTCGATTCGAAGTTTAACTACTCCAACTAGCTATTTTCCATAATCAACTATTCACTCAAAATGAATAAGTATTGGAAAAGTGAATTCATTATTGACTTCTCACATTTTGGAAATTAAATTTGGAGAGCAAATTTGGAAATCCTCTTCTAAAGGATTATTGTTTTGTTCATTGTGGGAGCTGTGAGTATGGGATCTTTACGAGGTTGGTCTCGTTAGATTCAACTCGAGGAGTTCTTGCTTTGCTGTCAGTTTCAGCAATTTTGGCAGATTGTTTATTTTATTCTGCGGGTTTCAATTTCGGCCCCTTTTGCTGTCAAGTAGGGTCTTCTCGTTTTAATGTTTTTTCCCTGTTTCTGCTTCCGTTTCTTGTAGCAGTATGTTAGGAGGTTGAGAACTAGTGTTCCCCTCCATTTTTGCATGTTGGTTTTGCCCGGTTGGTCAGGTATGAACGTTTTCCCTATTTTTGAAATGGGGGTTTGGGTTTTTGAACTGTTATGTTGGCCGTTTTTGCATACGGTGTCTGATTTTCTTTTATTTTTGGATTTTTGGGGTTTTTGAACCCAAAGGCCAAATGGGTTTTAATTTTGGAATTTTTCCAAAATTTGAGGTTTTTAACTCGTTTTGTGTGCCGCCCTGTTTTCTCAAGTTTTCTCAGCACATTGTGGTTTGTGGACCTAGATGATCCATTTGGATACCAGTTAGAACACTTTTGCATCTTTTTTTGCATTGGGATGCGTGTAACATTAATCATCTCGATTATGTTTCGATTGATTGACTTTTGTTTGCATTCTCATCCTGTCCTTGTGTATGATCTTTGTTTTGGTGGTGTGCCACACACATGTACATCTATCGAGTGACCTGCAGGACCAGATCTTCTGTGTTACTTCCAGAAGTTGTGATCATTGGGGTTGGGTTGGGAGTTTGCATGCTTACGAGCACTCATTGTTGGATGAACATGGGTAGGGTAGGGTAGCATATGGAGGGGGCTTCTATCTCACAACCTGGTGACCTTAGTCCCATAGGGTTGGTAGAGGAAGTTTTAAATAAGTCATAATTAAATAAAACATTGGGTGGTAATAAAATTTAAGAGAATATAAAGTATATGCAAGGCCCTCCGTTAAGGAGTTGAAACACACGATCCAAGCTTGGGCTTGTTGATGCCAAGTGACTCTCCATGATGTCAGTCCCTACGTAGTAGCCCATTGAGATGTCTGACCAAGACCTATAGTTATGCATTGTTTGTCTTGGGTTCAGTCGTCATACTACTTGGCATGTGTGTTAGCCATGGATGTTTGTTTTGTGTATGGTTGTGGTTGGATCATTATCTCCATTAGCACGGCGGGTGTGGACCTGCGGGTGCCACGTGGTTGGGAGGCGTAGCTACCTTCACCACTACTAGGAACTGATGTACAGAGATGTTCTTGAGCCTAGTACAACCGCTGCTAGATGTTTTCACTTGGTACTTTGATCTTTGGAGTATGCTTCCTTGTGATTTATGCTTTCATTGGGATGCTTGTTTATCATGTGTAGATGATGTTAGTTTGATGCATTTCCTTATGATGATGATTAGAGTATGTTAGATGATGTTATCTTATGCTTTACTACTAGTATGTTAGATTTCCTTATGATTGTTATAGCATGTTTAGTAGTGACGTTCCTGTCACGACAGCACCGATGATCTGATCGATGGCTTGGGACATTATGCGTGGGGAATGGCTAGGACCCATGATGGCCTTATGATGCCATTAACGGATGGGAGGAACTGCGTACTTTGTTTGTTCTATACTTTGCAATGTTAATTAAGTTTAATTGTGATATTGCTTTTAGTACACTGTGATGTTCCTTTTGTTCTTTCCCTTTGATGTATGATTTAGATGGTTAGATTTTGGATTTTCGTCTTTCATTTTTTCGATTGTTTTCGCCTCAAGATGTGGATCCGGTACTCCTTGATGTGGAGGTTTTTATTTATGTTTTTTCTTTTTGTTTGTCCTTAGAGTTTTCTTTCTTTTTCCTTGGGCGACCATGTATCAGCATGGTGCAATACAATATAGTGTTGCATGCCCATTTGAGAAATGTCATATGATACATTAAAGTATCGCACACCCTCAGAAGAAATGACGTACGATACACTTCCAGTATCACATGCCTTTTGGAGAAGTATCAACCAACCCCTGATTGTGTCGCCCTCCTTCTTGACAAATGTCGAGTGACGCTGGTAAAGTATCGCACAATGCTGATAAAGTGTCGCATAGTTTTTATGAAACCTACGTGGGTGGGCAGTGGGCACTTTTGGGTCCAATCTGAACTTTTCAAGGATGGTTCGGGGTACCCTCTTAGGTGTTCTTCAATCCCTTGGTGGCATAATTTGGAATTCTGTTGTGTCTTTTTCCTAGTTCGTTCTTCGGGGTTTAAAATATATCATTTAAGTATAGTTGGCAGCACAATTTGGAATTTTGTTGTGTCTTTTTCATAGTTCATTCTTCGGGGTTTAAAATATATCAACTTATACTTAAGATATATTTTAATATATGCAACGATTCATTTGAGATGGGTTTCAAACTTCTGCGAGATGAGATAAAGATTCTAGGAAATTTCAGGGCTTCAGAATTCAAACTTAGCCAATTTTCAGGAGTCTGTTTTGATCTTTTAGCTTGGTCGATCTCTTATGTTTTCTTGTTTGTGTTTTTGGTGAGTAGTGGCGTTTGGGGATCCGTTGGTGGTTGGATGTTTTTTTAGTCTTCCGTTGCGATCTTTGTGATCTGTGTATGTTGTTGTCATGTGCACTTACACTTGTTTATATATATATATATATATATATATATATATATATATATATATATATACATATACATATACATATACATATACATATACATATACATATACATATACATATACATATACATATACATATACATATACATATACATATACATATACATACATATATATATATATAGATATGTATATATATATGTCTATATACATATCTATATATGTATATATATATATATATGTATATATATATATATATATGTATATATATATATGTATATATATATATATGTATATATATATATAAGTATATATATATGTATATATATGTATATATATATATATGTATATATATATATATATATATATTGGCTTGTATTTTCATCCTTGTTTCCAAGGATCCTTGGGCAGGGCATTACATCTGGTATCAGAGCCCATGTTGCAACATTGGGATCTCTGTGTTATGCTTCCACTACGGTTTTGTTTGATGTTGTGTGTTGCTATGTTATGTTTTATTATTTGATATCTTGTTTTTTCATGGTTTTAAGTCTTATGCTTGTGATCCGATTGTTCTGACATCACCTTGTTGTTCCCACAGTGATGCCTCCTGCACGTAGACCTGGTAGCCGTGGTGGCACCCGTAGTGGTAACCGTGAAAATGATCACCATGAAGAGAAACGTCAGGGAGGAGGGGGAGAACAGGGTAGTAATGCTAATCAGGATGGCATGGGGGTATTGATGCAAGTACTCCAGGAGATTCTTGCTAGGTTGGGCCCTCGTGTTGAGGAGCTCCAACATGATCAGAATCGGGAAGAGGGATCTCATCATGGAGATTCCCATCACTCTGAGCATAGAGAGGAGGAATGTGAAATCGAGCATTCTCTTACTCCACGTGGTGGTAGAGGGCACTGTCGAGGTGGTCGAGACCACAGCAGTGAGGATTCCATCAGATTGGATATTATGAAGTCCCTTTAGAGTTCCAGACCACCACCGTTTGATGGCAAGGGAAGTGGCCTCAAGGTTGAGACTTGGTTGTTAAACATGGAGCGCTGCTTCACCATGTATCCATATTCAACCAACATGAGGGCCCATTGCGCAATTATGCAGTTGAGGGACCACGCATCCATTTGGTGGAATATTGAGAGTCAGAAGCTTCAAGTTAGCATTGTAGATCTCACCTGGGAGATCTTTGAGGAGAGGTTTTGAGAGAGATTCTTATGTCCTCAGTTCAGAGAGGCCCATGCTAATGAGTTCCATGCAATCCGTCAAGGGAACATGACTGTGGATCAGTACAAAATCCAATTCTTTGAACTCAAGTAGTATTCATGCTACAACAATGATGATTTGCTCTTAGCGCATCATTTTATCTAAGGCCTTAAGGATTCCCTCATTGGAGAAGTCTGCATGCATCAACCTAGGACTCTTGTGCTCGTGGTAGAGAAGGCACGTATTTCGAAGGAAAATTTGGCTAGAGGTTTCAATAGTAGATCTAGTTCTTAGAACCAAAGTGCAAAGAACTTAGGACAAGATGCACAATATTCTCAGTCCTTAGGAAAGGGATAGACCCAGTCAACACCCTCTTAGGGTGGTTCTCGTTGTAACCGACAGAAGGGTTATTGGACCAAAGGTGGTCAATCTTCTGGTACCTCAGGGAAGAAAGGAGATAATCAGAATTGAGCACAAAAGTCTCAATAGGACTGTCCTCCTCAAAACAGTCAACAGAATTCCAGCAGAGGTAGTGCACCATATCCTAGAGCTACTCAGGGTAGTCGTGGGACAGGACCCAACTTTTCTAGGAATTGTTATTCTTGTGGCCAACCTGGCCATAAATCTTATGATTGTTCCATCAAACCATCTACGAGACCTGGTAAAGGCGCAGCGAGATCTGAGCCTACTGTAGGAGATGTGGGTTAAAATCACAAAGTCTTTGCAACAGTTGACAACTGTCAAGTTGAGCATCAAGGTATGGTAGTCGAGGCTACAGGTACATTACACACTATTTCAACTTTAGTTTTGTTTGACTCTGGTGCTTCAGATTCTTTCATTTCACCATCTCTCGTTCAGTGATGTGGGTTAGTGGCAATGCGTCACATTGATAGGTGGCAAGTTGAGTTAGCCACCAGTTCCAAGGTGGCCATTGACTCATTGGTTAGGAGTTGTTGTTTGGATTTGGGAAACTTCACCACCACAGTGGATCTACGCATTCTACCTCTGGGATCATATGACATTGTTTTGGGCATGGATTGGTTAGCTGCTCATCAGGCGAATATCGATTGCCATCGTAAGGTGGTACAGTGTGTTGATGACACAAGTGGGCAGGTGGAATTTTTAGGAGTTCAGAGACCAGTTTCACTTCGTATGATCTCAGCTAATCAGCTGAAGTGGAGTGTGCAGAAGGGTTGTCAGTTGTTTCTTGTATCTCTCAGTGATCTTGAGGAAGCTGAGAGCCATACGGTAACACTTGATGATAACCCACTCCTTTGTGAGTATGCAGATGTGTTTCCTGATGAGATTACAGGTATGCCTCCATAGCGTGACATTGATTTTTAGATTGATCTTGTACCAAGAACGAAGCCGATTTCTCGAGCTCCTTATGACATGACTACTTAGGAATTGAGTGAGCTCAAATTGCAGTTGGAGGCATTATTGGCTAAGGGCCATATTCATCCTAGTGTGTCCCCATGGGGTGCACCAGTCATCTTTGTGAAGAAGAAGGATGGTTCTTTGTGTTTGTGCATTGATTACCGGCAGTTGAATAAGGTGATGGTGAAGAACCATTATCCTTTGCCAAGGATAGATGACTTGTTTGATCAAATGAAGGGAGCACGAGTGTTCTCAAAGACTGATCTGAAGTTTGGATACCATCAGCTTCATATCCAAGAGGTTGATATTCATCGAATAGCTTTTCGTACACGATATGGGCATTATGAGTTCACGGTTGTACCCTTTGGGTTAACCAATGCACCATCAGTATTTATGAGTTTGATGAATGGTGTATTTCGTACTTACCTTGATCAGTGTGTCATTGTATTCTTGGATGACATATTGATCTATTCAAAGACTGAGGAGGAGCATGAAGTCCATTTACGTCAAGTATTGCAGTGCTTGAGAGACCATTAGTTGTATGGCAACTTGAGTAAATGTGTGTTCTTCCAGTCTGAGGTGAAGTATTTGGGACATATCATCACTGGTGATGGGATTTTTGTGGATCCGAAGAAGATTTGTGCTATCATGGATTGGCCGATACCCACGAATGTCTCAGAAGTTCATAGTTTTATGGGACTGGCGGGTTACTACCGTCGCTTCGTGAAGGATTTCTCACGAGTGGCTCATCCCATCACTTCTCTTCAATGCAAAGGGAAGAAGTTTGTTTGGTCAGACCAGTGCGAGGCAGCATTTGTTACTCTTAAGGAGTGTTTGACCAGTGCACTAGTCCTTGCAGTGCCTAATCTTGTAGGTGATTTCATGGTTTGCACAGATGCTTCGTTGGAAGGTGTGGGTGTGGTGTTGATGCAGGATGGTTGAGTGATTGCATGTGAGTCTAGGAAACTCGAGGACCATGAGCTTAACTACCTCACTCATGATTTGGAACTTGCAGTCATAGTGCATGCCCTTGTCTGTTGGAGGCATTTTTTTTTGGGACACAGGTTTGAGTTGCATAGCGATCATAGGAGCTTGCAGTATATCTTTACTCAACCAAACCTGAATGCACGACAGTGTCGTTGGATGGAATTCCTGTGCGAGTGTGACTTTGATGTTCATTACATCAAAGGGAAGGAGAATGTCGTCGCAGATGCCTTGAGCAGGAGGCGACATGAGGTATCAGTGATGTCATTGGGAGTGGATTTGTGAGGCCGTATTTTGGAGGCTTTGCCTAGTGACACTTGGTATCAGGAGATGAGGGCGGAGATCGAGTCTAGATGTACCCTTGAGGGGAGATTTTTAGGTTCTATGCTTGAGTCTAATGGACTATTGCGACACTCGAGGCGTATTTATGTACCCTTGCGGGGTGATCTTTGTACCTTGGTTTTGTTGGAAGCGCATCATGCACCGTATTTTGCACATCCTAGAGTCAAGAAGATGCATGTTGATCTCAAATAGTTGTACTTATGAGCAGGGATGAGACACGATGTTGTTGATTTTGTTGCTAGATGTCTTGAGTGACAGAGAGTGAAGGCAGGGCATCAACATCCGACAGGTCGTTTGCAGCCACATACCATTCCAGAGTGGAAGTGGGATACAATATCTATTGATTTGATCATAGGGTTGCCTATGTCATCATGGAGACATGATTGTATCATAGTGACAGTGGACAAGTTGTCCAAGGTAGCACATTTTTCACCCATGAGAGCATAGTACACAACTTCTTTGGTAGCGCATGTTTTCTTGGCAGATATTATTCGTTTGCATGGGATTCCTCATCGGATCATTTCAGATAGAGATCCAGTGTTTACTTCTGCACTGTGGACATCTCTCCAGCATGCTTTGGGCATGCAGCTCAATTTCAATTTGGCTTATCACCCAAAGATCAATGGTCAGACTGAGAGAGTAAATCAAGTTCTGGAGGATATGCTTTGCATGTATGTTATGGATAGGCAGGTGAAGTGGGAGGACTATTTGTACCTTGTTGAGTTTGCATACAAAAATGGATATCATAGTTCTCTTGGTATGTCACCTTTTCAGGCCTTGTACGGTAGACCATGTCGTACACCTTTGAGTTGGGATCATTTAGAGGGTCAGGTTCTTTTGGGTCCAGAGATGCTTCAGGATATGGAGCAGTGGGTTGTTCGCATTAGGGAGCATTTGGTTTCTGCTCAGGACAAGCAGAATAAGTATACAGATGCCCATAGGTTGGATCGTCACTTTTCTATTGGTGACAGGGTGTTTTTGAGAGTGTGTCTGAGGAAGAGCCCCATCCATTATGGGAAAGGCTCTAAGTTGGTGCCACGTTTTGTCGGACCTTTTGAGATCCTCGAGAGGATTGGTCTTGTTGCTTATCGACTAGCGTTGCCACCTAGCCTATCGCGCATTCATGATGGATTCCAAGTTTTTGTGTTGAGACAGTATATTCTAGATGTGACCCATGTTCTTGATTGGGATGCTTTGCAAGTAGAAAACAAGCAACTTACTTTGGAGCCCATTCGTATCCTACAGCACCGGAGGTTGACCTTGTGAGGTCGGGACATAGAGCAGGTAAGGGTCTAATGGGACCCGAGCAATGAGATCTCTGCGACTTGGGAAGATGCTACACGACTAAGGGGATTGTACCCCTATCTTTTTGTTGGCTTCTAAGAGTAAGCCTATGCTAGTGGGGGAGGATGTAGTGCCTCTCATGTTTGCAGTCTGTACCTTGTCTATTTTTTTGATTCAAGAGATACTTGGTACTCTTATTTTGTACCTTATGATGACCCGAGAGTCGGATGTTATACTTTGACTCATTACCATAGATGTTATACTGCTATGCTGTTCAATTTATCATTTTGCAGGTTGATGTTATTTTGAGATGATAGTAGATCTATGATGATATCTAGTTTTATGGTTTATTTGGACGTATTTGTTGGTTATGATTATGAGATGAATGTTATGCTATGGTTATTCACTTCATTCTTGTATCTTTATGCTTTCTGCAAACATGAGTGATGTAAATGGATTAAATAGGTATTTTAATACATGTTGCTTCGGCTATGATATTATATGCAATTGCACTTGATCGGGTGTTTTAGTGTGCAGGAATTATATCCCTGACAGTGGCACATGGAGATAGTGATTCAACTGTTCATAATTACCAATGTCGTCCCTGTATGGTTGACATATCCTTATTTTAGTTATGTTAATTAAAACCTTTCGGTGATTAGTAAATCCGAACTCGTCTACATTATGTGATTAGACCAGTGAGCGTGTCTGTGCATTTAGAAGTTCGCATTTGTCACGAAAGTGTTAAGTGATTTTCTATGATTTTGGGATTTTAGGTTTTAAATCTTTTCGAATTTAATTTTTGGCAGCTTTTCTTAGGTGAATTTCCATTATGGATAATAACCTATTTTCATTTGGGTCGATTCGGAGTTTAACTACTCCAGCTAGCTATTTTCCATAATCAACTATTCACTCAAAATGAATAAGTATTGGAAAAGTGAATTCATTATTGACTTCTCACATTTTGGAGAGCAAATTTGGAAATCCTCTTCTAAAGGATTATTGTTTTGTTCATTGTGGGCACTGTGAGCGTGGGATCTTTGCGAGGTTGGTCTCATTGGATTTAGCTCGAGGATTTCTTGCTTTGCCGTCAGTTTCAGCAGTTTTGGTGGATTGTTTATTTTATTCTACGGGTTTCAGTTTCGGCCCCTTTTACTGTCAGGTAGGGCCTTCCCATTTTAATGTTTTTGCTCTGTTTCTGCTACTCTTTCTTGTAGCAATATGTTAAGAGGTTGAGAACTAGTGTTCCCCTCCGTTTCTACATGCTAGTTCTGGCCGGTTGGTCGGGTATGAGGTTGGGAGGCATAGCTACCTTCACCACTACTAGGGACCGATGTACAGAGATGGTCTTGAGCCTAGTATGACCGTTGCTGGATGTTTTCACTTGGTACTTCGATCTTTGGAGTATGCTTCCTTGTGATTTATGCTTTCATTGGGATGCTTGTTTATCATGTGTAGATGATGTTAGTTTGATGCATTTCCTTATGATGATGACTAAAGTATGTTAGATGATGTTATCTTATGCTTTACTACTAGCATGTTAGATTTCCTTATGATTGTTGTAGCATGTTTAGTAGTGACGTTCCTGTCACGACATCACCAATAATCCTATCAATGGCTTGGGATGTTATGTGCGGGGGATGGCTAGGACCCACAATGGTCTTATGATGCCATTAACGGATGGGAGGAACCGTGTACTTAGTTTGTTTATTTTGTACTTTGCGATGTTAATTAAGTTTAATTGTGATATTGCTTTCAGTACATTGTGATGTTCCTTATGTTCTTTCCCTTCGATATATGATTTAGATGGTTAGATTTCGACTTTCCGTCTTTCAATTTGTCGAGTGTTTTCACCTCGAGATGTGGATCTGGTATTCCCCGATGTGGAGGTTTTTATCTATGTTTTTGCTTGTTGTTTGTCCTTAGAGTTTTCTTGCTTTTTCCCTAGGCGACCATGTGTCAGCATGGTGCAATACAATATAGTGCCGCACGCCCATTTGAGAAATGTCGTATGATACTTTAAAGTATTGCACACCCTCAGAAGAAATATCGTACGATACACTTCCAATATCACACGCCTTTTGGAGAAGTATCGCCCAACCCCTGATTGTGTCGCCCTCCTTCTGGACAAATGTCACGCGATAGTGGTAAAGTATCGCATAGTGCTGATAAAGTGTCACACGGTTTTTATGAAACCTGCACAGGTGGGCAACAGGCACTTTTCGATCCGATCCAAACTTTTTAGGGATGGTTCGGGGTACCCTCTTAAGTGTTCTTCAATCCCTTGGCAGCGCAATTTGGAATTATGTTGTGGCTTTTTCGTACTTCATTCTTCGAGGTTTAAAATATATCACTTAAGATATATTTTGATATATGCGACGATTCATTTGAAATGGGTTTCAGACCTCTACGGGCTAAGATAAAGATTCTAGGAAATTTCAGGGCTTCAGAATTCAAACTTAGCCAATTTTCAGGAGTCTATTTTGGTCTTTTAGCTTGGTCGATCTCTTATGTTTTCTTGTTTGTGTTTTTGGTGAGTAGTGGCGTTTGGGGATCCGTTGGTGGTTGGATGTTTGTTAAGTCTTCCATTGCGATCTTTTTGATCTGTGTATGTTGTTGTCATGTGCACTTACACTTGTTTTATATATATATTCTAGCTTGTATTTTCATCCTTGTTTCCAAGGATCCCCGCACATGGCATTACAACTGAATCTTTCTCTATTGTGTTTTTGGTGAGTAGTGGCATTTGGGGATCCGTTGGTGGTTGGATGTTTGTTAAGTCTTCCGTTGCAATCTTTGTGATCTATGTATGTTGTTGTCATGTGCACTTACACTTGTTTTAAAATATATATATATACATATATATATATATATACATATATATACATATATATATATATACATATATATATACATATATATATATATATATACATATATATATATATACATATATATATATATACATATATATATATATATATATATATATATATATATATATATTCTGGCTTGTATTTTCATTGTTGTTTCCAAGGATCCCCACGCGGGGCATTACAACTGAATCTTTCTATATTAAAACCACTAGCTTGATGAATGCAAATCCAATACACTCAAACCACCCCACATAAGTTACTTAACATGAGAGATTTCATGGGCAATAGTCATCAATGCATCTTTTTATGTATAGGACGTGTTATTAAATAGATTTGTCCTTCGGATAGAAATGCAATCAGACTCAATATGTTTTGAAAGAAGAACAAAACGTACTAACAATTGGATAGATTATCATTTCATTGATAATATTCCTTTGAATTGAGAGGTACAGCTCCCTCATAAAAGATATTTAATGAATGTGATATCTAGTTATGTCTTTAACCTGACGATGCAAGAGGATTTCTAACATCCACCCATCAACATGGGATGAATATGATTACCAAATTTATGAATAAAGAGAGAAGACAAATAAATAACCCTATGATCACTTATTCAAGTTCCCACATTACAGAAGAGTTAAGAGGGGTTACAGATATCATTATGCAAAAATGTGAGTACATGAACCATAAGATTACATGCATCACAAATTTGGTGTAATAAAGCATGACTGTATCTGAAATAGGAAATAAAAGACCGCGAGATCTTTTTAAACCAGAAATACAAGTGCACAAACCATAGGATCAAACACACGCATATCCTTTTTATTTCAAAAACATAATAGAATAAAAATATTATTATTCCATCTCAGTCATTAAAATCAGATTGCAAAACAAATCTTTCTTCCCTGCTACAAACAAAAAAATATTCTTCTCCCTCTTCCTACAGCTACAGAACTCTAGAACCGAAAAAGAAGAACCCATATACAATGGAGTTTTTCTTTTTTTAATGAATCTCCCCAAATAAGTTTGGCAACCCACAACTTCTTACCGAACTCGCTTTTAACTTCTCGAGTACATTACTATAATAATTAATTCCATTAAAGAATTAATTATTTTACATTCTTTTGCTTCTTGTCCAAGAATTCCACTCCATACAATTTTCCACTAAAGTTTCATTTACAATAATAATTAATTCTTTTGAAGAATTAATTCCTTTAAATTTCTTTTTCACTTTATCTTACCCCATCAATTAACCAAATTTACATCTCTTCCTATTATAATAATAATTAATCCTTATAAAATTAATTATGTGAGAGATTTATTTAAATTAATTTGATATTTAATTATTTTGCATTTGAATATTTTAATATTTAATTCTTTTTAAAAATAAAATATTATACAATGCAAAATAATGTATATATGATCTTTAAGAGCTTACCTTTTATATTTTCTCACATAATTGAATGGGTGAAATATTTAGGTTTCCAAAACTCTAGGTAATTAAAAGCATAGAATCATTTCTGGGACAAAATATCTGAGCTGTGCCAACGAAATTACTTCGAGGTATTTTATATTCTCAATCGAAAAATAATGTATCTATTTTTTTTTTATTAATTCCTCTTTACATAAAAAAATGATATTATTTTTTGATTAATACCTTTACCAGAAAGAATGATATTAATTTGTATAATTAATATAATTTCAATGTTGATAAATTGAATTCTGATAGCAATATCACCAAAAACAATATTAATAAATTGAATTTCCATAACAATATCATAATTATTGGAATTTTTAAATACAGAAAGCATTTTTCTATAACAAATAAAATTGAACATGAATGCTATATCTTAAGGTAATGGCATGCAGAAATATTGGCATGTAAAATCCTCTCTGTGCCCATACTTCCATGATGTGGCACTTCATGAAAATGCCCAAAAATGTGATAATAGAGGTATATGTTAATTTCCTAAAAATGTCTTATCAGAGATACAACATTTTAATTTCCTTTTGCAGATACAAGAGCAATTAGTATATTACAGACAGCCTTGATGGCAGTTGGCCGCCTTTGAAATGAAAAATAGCCAACTGAACTATGATGTACGGATTAATGATCTCTGGCTTTTGAGATAGAGCAGCTTATCAACCAAAAACATCGTCTTTGATTTCTCTGCCAGTTCACAAATGCAAAGTATAATCCCGTATGTATTACAATTTTCACCTATTTGTGTAGATGGATTCGAAATGAATTCTTCCAGACTGGATCGTACAATGAATCTGAGTCCTTGATAATAAACAGGCAAAGGCATTCACCGTGAAAGAGATCACCACAATAATGGGAACTGCCCGTTGTTGGCAGAATTTCGGTATGTTGTCTGTTGATCACAATAGATAAATAAGGATAATGAGGCAGATCTTTCACCGGAATGTGTGGTTTGCAGTTTGCATCAAGGAAATCAGAACAACATATGAATAGAACTCCATAGATAAGCGCTTTCAGTATCCACGTTTGTGCAATCTTGAAGGGTCATAACCACGATAACCTGTTTGCTTCCAGTCAAAATTGGTTCTATCTGGAGACCAGCTTCCAGCATTCTGTCTTGATGTAGATAGCATTTTTTTCCTAACATACAGTCCGCTTGTTAAAATAACAATGATGCAAGCGACAATACAGCTAAAATTTACAAATACCACATTTGCATGCCGATCCAGGTCATGCTCAATCCAAGCATTTATAACTTTTTTCTGGGTTGCTGGACTTAATATGACTCCTTTGGCAATTTCCTGGTTGGGAGAAGGTAGATTAGATTCCTGCCTTGCTGAGGCCTGAGCTTTGTCCAAATGTTTCCGAGCTGTTGTGTATGCCACATATTTGAATCCAAATGTATAGAGTGGACCGGGCCATAAACACTTGAGGGACCAGATAGACCAGGAAACAAATAAATTATGGAAAGTCCTCTCGCAATCCTGTAAGATCAAGATAAGGCAACCTTTAATGTAGTATAGTACGATGTTATGCATGCCTAGCATCTGAATAGGGATTTTTATATTTAAGATTTCATTTAAAAGTAGAAGTTAGGACCAAAATCAAACTGAAGCAAAAAATGGCAAAAACAGATTCAAGCTTGAATCCACAATATTCCCTGTTTCTTTTAGCTTTCTGCATTCTTTATTCCATTGGAACAAACTAAAAACACCTCAAGAACCTAAATGGCCTATAAGGCTAATTTAACTCTGCTTGCTCTCCACATGTTATGCCAAAAATATACATTTCTGTACATTGCCAATCAATGTGATAAATATAAAGTAAACAGCAAAAACTAGGGGTGCTTTAAAAGAACATAGAGAACAAAAAACAAAGGAAATGGCAAACATAATATAGGAGTGCATAAAGCAATAGCAGACTGAATGCAAAGCAAGAGTCATAAAAAAGGTCGCGGACTCATATGACATGTTAAAGGAGGAACAAAATATGGAAACATAAATGCTCCATGTTGGCAGCCACATAGCAGAGGAGAAAGAAGAAAACAGATTGTGAAGATCCAACTATGTGAAGAAATAGAAAAACATATGTACATAAAAGAAAATTGGGAAATTGCACATGGAGCTGTATTCTTTGACAGACATTCCCAATTTTACATCAATTCCAAGAGCTACATAAATGCAAACATTTGATATGCTTCCTAAATTCTTGTAGTTCCAAAATACAGAATTTTTATTAAAAAACAAGAATAATCATGCTATAGTGGTGTGAAAGAAAATTATATAAAAGCTGAAATAACCAGAGATTACTGATATTTACCAGACGTCCTTGTCCAAGACATAAACGATACACCTATCTTTGCCAAAAATAGGCAGACTTCTGCCACAAATTCAATCATGGAAGAAAATGTTGCTTGAAATGTTGGACTCATTCAAGGAATTTCTATATTGTATTGTATGATTTGTCCTAAAATTTCTACTTAATATTATAGTACATATATATACTTACACATCATCAAAAGTTTTTATGTATGCATACACATACATACAAATATGTGTATAACTACATATAATATTACATGTATATACATGTACATGACCATAGTTTCCAAACTCGCTGAGTTCTCATGTGCCAATATGCCAGGTGAGTTACACAAAAATGTTTTTGTAAAACTTGCAGCAATTTTTCCTCTAAAACTAATGATAAAACAGAAAAAATCCAATTTTTACTTGATTTTCACAATGATCAACAACTTACATCCTACAGAAACACCATGATTGGTAAGGACAGTTGCCTACAAAGCCCCACTGCCCCTTGACCCTACCGGAGGCATTGCCCCCGAAGTCCACAAGGGGCACTGCCTCTCAACCCCATAGGGGTCTCTACTTGCAAATCCCCATTAGTTGTTGGGATCTCTTTTCAGATAATATGGGAGTGACAACGAATTATGACATAACTCATTGAGTGTGCCAACTTAGACATTATTATTGTACAACTTGCCTGAAATCTCTATGAATGAGCCAAATTCTACAGATGACATGGCTGGTAACATTATTACTGTACGACTCACCTAAAATCTCTCTGAATGAGCCAAATTCTACATATGACATGGCTGGTGGAAGTAACATCATAATTCATTTAGAGGTCGAAGTCTTTTTGGGTCTGTATTAAAGTTTTAAACTTGTGGAAATGTATGAGATTCTAATTTATATATAATGGAAATGAATAATATGCTCTACAAAATTTAGTAATATGTGTTTATGAAGAATTTTTTTTTTAAATTATATTTTAAAATGTTCAATAAAATTATCTACTGAGGTTTTACCGAATTTTTGACCTGTCCAAGTTTCACCTATGCATTTTAAGTGTGTGTGTGTGCACATGAGTGTGTGTGTGCACGTTTAAAGCGCATAAATATATACACATGTATATCTTTACGTATATACATATTATATATATCTATATACTTATTTGTGTATTTTATGTATGTATGTATACAATAGCCAAATTCCCTAATGTTGATAGAAACATGATAATGACATCTACTAAAGATAGTTTATGGTAGGAATATTGGAGATGTCTATGGAGTGTTCAGATGTACTATTGACCATAAAATATGATCAAAAGTTGCCAACTAAACCTTAAAATTCTTTTTTTGAATGCATCCATTTACTAAAAAATGTAATGTGATTCAAACTACAATATCAAATACATGGAATATATTTTGAAATCTTCATTTTCTTTGTCATAAAACTTGACAATTTGACAATTGTCTAAATGACAATATGAATTTCTTCATATCTATGGCCTTTTCACTCTACAAGTATGATTCTGAATAATTAGCTCTAATGTTAGAAATACTCGAAAGATAATGTTTTCTACATAGAAGAATAAGGTGAATACACCTGCATTGTCATGAATCCTTAACAGCTTTAGCAGCTTAATAATTTGAATATTATGTTATGTTCCCTTCCTAATTCACCCTATAATTTTCCATTAAAACCACAACTGCAACAATTAGGGTTAGGGACACATATCACCAAATAAATATCCTTATATTAATGTACCTCAAGACTTGAGTCCTGAAACCAAAAGCAATACATGCCTTTATACTGAGCACTATAGGTGTTTACCAGGATGTGGCAGCGATACTAATCAGACTAAGCATTCTGCTTCTGTCCGTTAAAATGAACAGCTTCATCTCTAACAAAGAAATGCTTGAATAGATTTATTTCTTCCAGAAAGAAATAGACTATTATTGCAGACCTGGGGTTATGTCGAAACTGTTGGTAGCATAGGTTTCATCTTATTTGCATACCAATATGTAGAGAGTAAAAATATAAAACATCAAGATGCATAATAATCATCTTCTAATTGCCATCGGTTCCCTTTAAAGAGACTTTCCATCCCAAAAAAACAGTGAACTCCTCCATAAGTCCCGACTTTTAGGCAATTTTTCTTAACCACTACAATTGACATTTATTAGAAATCTTTCCATGAACAATTCATCAAGTAAAATCTCTTATAATTTAAAAATGGTTTCATGTCCTATGACTGAAAAATAGTAACTTAAGGTGTGGCTCCATAATGAATAGTTCAAAAATATTTGTTGGGACTTCAGCTTTTTGGCCTCATTTAGTTAATCATTTTATCCCCTTATTGATCTCTTGGCTCCATATTGGGGCCATTGCAAGTCCTCCCACCCGAGATTGTTTGCAACTTTTCCCCAAGCAATCACCAAAATGAAATTTGATTAGGATCAAGTACACTATTTAATTCTTGAATCCCAAGGAAATCTCGGTGCGTCTTCTTCGAATCTCCATTGCTCTAAACTGGTGTAAGCATGATAAAACCCAAGACTATGAAGCACACTATCATAATCCCAATGTAGTAGTGCCTCAAACCAAACCACACACCACAAAAAACCTGTAAGTATTCTTATGGGCAAAGAATTGAGTCAACAAAAGTGCAAAACCACAAGTCAGAACAATATTTATATACGACCCCACAAGAGTGTCCCTATACCCAGATGACTAGTGATCAGCAATGTCATCAAGCATATTGACTACTCCAAAGTTTGGTTCAAAGGCTGAATCCACTAAAGTTGTAAAATGACAGTGTGATTCTTTGGCTACCAAGGAATTTTTGAGTGTATACCTTTATTAAGTCTAATTGCCAAGCATGATATTACATCACTGCCAACACCATGTATCAAGACTGCCATGTCAGGAAGATAAGGAGATATGTCATTGCTGTCATTAATGGAATATTCTGATACATCGCCTTCCACCTTATTGGTGTTTTTATAATCAAGGTAAGTTTGCATACACTTAGCTTCCATAACTCGTGAGTTAACACTTTTGGTAGCTCTCAACACAATTTGTTTAGCTTCATGAGTAAACTCAAGCTCCATGTTGTTGCAGTCTTGGATGTGTTTTCCAAGAGATTTCAACCATGGTACTCTCACAACTATATTGGTATGCTCAATACCAACAACATGGAACTCATTACAATGTAGTATGGTCATCTAACTGTATGCTCAACCTTGGTATTCTTCTTGTGCAACTGATTTTGGATCCATCTGCCAACATGATGCTGAATCCAGAGAAGTTCTCTACTTGTGGTTCTTCCTTGAATACAAAGTCGCCATCAATAAAGTTATGTGTAGCACCATTATCCACCATACACATAACATCCTATCTTTGGACAATCTCTTTTAGTACAAAAAGATGATCTCTAGAACGCAAGGGTGTCTTGCACCTTTGTCATCATGCTTACTATTGTCATCGTTGTCCGCATCAAAAAATCACCTCAATGAGATATGGGTTCCCCTTACCGAGACACCTATGACCTGGTTCCCAACGTTCTTTGCATTGATAACAAAGATTCTTCTTCTTAACTCATTTCTTGACTCTTCTCCTAACTTAGGACATGTGACCTTGGGCTGATTAGGAGTCTTCACATCTGATTCATCGTCTGACTTCTGATTTTTGAAGTTCTTGTGTGGCTGAGAAGGTGTGACTTCTAAGTCCATGGATAACCCAATAGCATCATCTAAAGAACTAGGCCTGTGAGCCTTAACCAAATATTTTAATTTGTCACTTAAACCTCCAACAAAGAGCATTGTAACTCTTTTCTAAGGCTAGCAGGATCCATTACTGAAATATTTTGGAATTCATTGATGTAAGACTCCAGATGTCCTACTTTCTTGAGTTGCACTAGTTCTCTGGACCTCTATGTCTTTCAGGTTAAAGCAAGTAACCAGCCTTTTGACAAACTCTTCAAGAATGAGCCATGGTGTGATCCTGGAAGACGAATCGGTGGTGCCACCAATCGTATGCTACTCCCTCTAGGTGCATGTTAGCAGATTGAATTATGTTTTACACTGCTTGGGATTGAGGGATATACCAAACTTCCTGCACCTATTAAGCAGTTGTTTCAAATTTGCAATATGACTAGTCCTCATTTTCAAGAAGACTATAAGGTCATTCATGTAGATAATGATACATTCATTTACCAATCCTTTGAAAGCTCTATTTATGGTTCATTTAAATGTGGATTCAATATCGATTAGGATGAAGCGAATTCACCTTTCTTGAGTTGTGCTAGTTCTCTAGACCTCTATGTCTCTCAGGTTAAAGCAAGTAACCAGCCTTTTGACAAACTCTTCAAGAATGAACCATGGTGTGATCCTGGAAGACGAGTCGGTGGTGCCACCAATTGTATGCTACTCCCTCTAGGTGCATGTTAGCAAATTGAATCGTGTTTTCCTCTTTCACGGGTTTGAGTGCCAAAAACGTATCCAAGAACCAATGATCTTGCTAACATTTCACCAGTTGCATTAAAAGTTGGTATAGTTATTTTGCTCAAAGCATCCTTATATTCCATACATTGTGTGCCTTGCCTAACTAGCCCTCTAGGTATTTCGTCTTGCCTTTCTAAACAGTTCCTAGCCCTGTCTTTGCGCTGGTTAATGAACTGATTTAAGTTCATTAGCTGCCTTACATCAGCTGGTAGTTACAAATATTCATCTCGTACCACCCAAATTTCATTTGTGATACATGTTTTCACTTCCTCTACCTCTGCAACTGCTTCTTCAATATCTATGGTAAGAAAACATATCTACGGGGTCAATCAGAGGTGGTATCTGCTACCCTAATGATGCAGGAGCATCCTAGGTGTAAGGGCAATCTTGCATCACCAAAACATATTATCTAGTTTGTCAATAAGGGCTATCTAAGTGCAGATTTGCTAATTTTGGAAACTTATTATTTTTTGTAAGTTGTTCGTTGGAGCTCAAAATGTTCTAATTGCTTCCTTGGAGGTTCACTTTGGATATATCAACCTGCCAGTAAAGTTTCATTACAAGATCAACTCTAGTTTTGGAAGATATTGAATTTTTTTGGTATTGGCAACAAGGTACAGAAACTTTGAACTCAATTTTGAAGGCTTAAAGACTCTGAAAAGGGATCAAACCTCAGCTGACTAGAGCTTACGTGAATTAAGCGTTGTAGAGCAATTTGTGTCATTTGTGAAATGAGGTCATAATTGTCAATCAAGACAACTGGTGATGAGTTATGGTCTATGGAAGGTGTGCTACCTGAATGGACAAAAATGAAATTCCTCCAAAACTTCTTCAATTTTGAAGTTGTTTGGGGCCTATTCTAATGTAATAAAATATGCATATGGTCGACCTCAAAGTTAAGGGTTAAAACTTCTAGAACTTTCTAGGACGGCTAAAAAAATTGCCTATTTAAAGAAGGCATGCAATGTTGTCTAGGACAATTCTAAGGATCTACACAGTGGCTCTAGCTTGCAAAATATTGTAAGGAAAATGTCCATGTGGCTTTGCATGTTATATTTTTGAATATTGTAATTCCATTTATTGGAAATAATAAGAAGCCAATTTCTTATTTTTGCAATTTATTGTTGTGTGTATGTGTTAATAAGGGGAGTACCCTTCATCAAGTGGTATCAAAGATGAAGTTTCTAAGCGTGTAGACAAATTGACAAGTGAAGCAGTTTGCACCAAGCTTGTAGTTGTGGGTTTGAGCGATAAGTGCAACAATGCCTATGCAAAAGAACCATTGCGGAAGAGCCAAAGGTGTGACACAAGAGGATTTTAGAGCCCTCCAAAGACAAGTACAAGCATTGGAACAGGAGTTGCATAGAGGAATGAATATCGTAACAAGAGATGAAAGTGAGGAGGAATTTGAAGAAGGGCAAGTTGAACATGGAGCAGCAGAAGCGGCTAGGGATCCTAAAGAGGATAGGGTTTTGAGGACCATTTCCAAGATTGGAAAGATACTAAAGATTGAAGTCCCCACTTTTTTGGGAAATCTTGACCTAGAGGAACTAATTGATTGGATCAATAATCTGAAAGAATATTTTGAGTATAAAGATATCGAAGATCCTGAGAGGGTCAAACTGAAGGGTCGTGCAAAAATCCAGTTGCAAGAATGTTAGTGAACAGATTGTCCTCCAAGGAAAAATATACAAATTAACTCGAAATGCCCAAATAAGAAGACTAAATCAGCACTAATAGTTGGATAGGATATCATTGGATTGATAACCTTCCTCTGAATTTTATCAGGTACAGCTCCCCGTATAAGATATACAATGAATCAACTACACTACAACTAGTAATGCTTTTAACCTGAAAGCAAGAAAGGTTTACAAACATCTATACGTAAACACGAAATAGATGTGGAAAACTAAGCAACTAAAAGGAAACGAACAGCAAATAACACAAAGTTCATTTGCCCGAAAACTGCATTACAAAGCGAACGAAATCAAAAAAATAATTTCCATCCTCCTGAGAAAATGAAGAACCAAAGCTTCAAAGATATCTTGATATCAAAATGTATTTAGAAAACAGCAACATCAGATGCACTTAAAGAAAATTGAAAGTTACACAAAGATAACAATCAGTGGAAAGAAAACTGCCCAAACTCAAAGTTTTAGTTTGCAATTATCTCTCAAATCTCCCTTCTAAGATGTAAAAGACTATACAAATCTTATTACACACTGCATCAGAATTACCATCTAGAAGAAAATGAAACTCCCCTCCCTTACATTACATTTCAAAATCAAAATCTCCCCTTTATAACTAACACAAACTCTAGAAAAATAAAACTCTGCTCCTCTACAACACCACAATCTGCTCTCTCAGAAGAATTGGAAAAATCTGGAAAAACTCTCCCCTCCTGCTGCAGCACAAAGTCTACCCTCCGGAAAGAAAGTGGAACCCTTGCCCCAACTAATGCTCCAACATTTATAGCTTTAGGCAACAAGTAACCTCCACCAAATATCAATTATTCAATTATAAAAACTAACAGGTTCAAAGGTGGTTATTCAGTTATAAAAATTGTTATAAAAACTAACATGTTCGAAGGTGGTTATTCAATTATAAAACTGATAGGTTCGAGTATGGGAGGCATAACTAATTATCCCACCGCTGGATCTCCTTCATTTTCAAATATGTTGGTGATATCATTTTCATCTATGTTTCCACCGGAGCGACTAATAAAATTATGCCCAAGTTAAAAGTTATTGGTTGCTGTTTGTAGGTAGATAAAACTGTCGAACCATCGAACCCATTGAACCACTTTGAACCATGTCATGTTTCAAACTTGAACTCTGAATTGTTGAACTTTTACATTGAATCTGCCTCTATTTGAGCTCCTTGAACCTATGAATCATTTAATCCTCCATGAACCTATTGTACTATTTAAAACATCTTGAGCCGATTAAATTCTTTGAACTGCCAAACTCATTTGAACCTACGGGATGAACTCTTCTGAACCAAACGAACCTCATTGAACCACCTTGAACCAAGTTGAACCTGTG
This sequence comes from Cupressus sempervirens, assembly GCA_028749045.1. Classification (NCBI taxonomy): domain Eukaryota; kingdom Viridiplantae; phylum Streptophyta; class Pinopsida; order Cupressales; family Cupressaceae; genus Cupressus; species Cupressus sempervirens. The sequence goes on from CM053783.1 coordinate 26,577,391, forward strand.
AATCCTTTGTACCTATTTGTCTTGGTTGAACCAATTGAACTCCTTAAACTATCAAATGCATTTGAACCTGCACTTTGAACCACTTCGAACTACTTTGAACCTTAGTTCAAAGAAGTTCAAGATTCCACACTAAAAATTATAGTCATTAATATTTCTGACAGCAAGACTAGGTCCGGGTTCGAGAGGTATAATTTTTTATCCCACCGTTGGGTCTTTCTGATTTTCGGATATGTTGGCACAATCCTAATCTTCTTCCTTTCCACGGAAGCGATTTGCAAAATTATGTTCGAGTAAAAAGTTATAGGTGACTGTTTATAGGTATACAAAACTATCATTTTTAACTACTTTGAACCACTTTGAACCAAGTTTGAAATAGTTCAAAGAGGTTCAAGACCTGAAACTGAAAATTTAAAATCTAGGTCCATATGTGTACCAACAAAGATATTCAGCTGGAGATAAATAGAAGAGCAAAGAACACAATCACAAGATGGGATCAGATGCTATATAAATTGAAGAGATAATTCATTCCCGTGGATTACAAGCTTGATCTGTTGAAGAAAATGCAAGGGTTTGTCATTTTCTATTAGGGAGGCTCTAGCAGTTTGATTATCGTGCAATACATGATGGGCATGCAAATACCTATTCTTTGACAAAGGATGGATTCTGACACAAGAAAAGGTATATAGCAATGCAAGAATATGTTTAGTTGATGAGAGGAAGTTCTTACAAGGGATGAGGCATGAGCATATGTGTATTTCTTTAATTCCAAAAGTTGGAAAAAATGATGTAGAAGATGTACCTACAGAAGTTGTAGATTTATTGGATGAGTTTCAAGATATTGTATCTACTAATGTACCAGATAGATTACCACTAGTGAGAAATCAGTCACCGGATGGACTTGATTCCAGAGACCAGTTTGTCAAATAAGGCAGCTCACAAAAGGATGCTAGTAGAAAGTGAAGAGTTGAATAGACAACTAGAGGAGTTGATTTGAGAGAGTTTGAGTCCATCTGTTGTACCAACAGTTGTAGCACCAAAGAAAAATGGAGAATGGGGGATGTGTATAGATTCTTGAGCTATCAATAAGATCACTATTAAGTACAGATTTCCCTTGCCAAGGATGGATGATATTTTGGATTGTTTCATTAGATCTGTATATTTCATAAAGATAGATCTGAAGAGTGGACATCACCAAATCCGGATCAGAGAAGAAGATGAATGAAAGATAGCTTTCAAGACAAAGGAGGGATTGTATGAGCAGTTAGTCATGCCTTTTGCGCTAACCAATGCACCAAGAACATTCATGCGGCTAATGAATGAAGTATTGAAAGAGTTTCTAGTTAAGTTTGTCAGAGTTTATTTGGATTATATTTTGATCTTTAGTAAGACACTGGAAGAGCATATAAGCACATTCGCAGAGTCCTTGAGAGATTAGGGAGAAAAGGTTGTTGATTAATTTGAAGAAGCGCAATTTTGTGAAAAAGGAGTCAGTGTATTTGGGTTTTCAGCAGGTCTCAAAATGGACCCAAAGAAGGTGAAGGCTATCTTCGAATGGCCTGTTCCAAGGAGTGCTACTCAAGTAAGATCTTTTCATGGTTTGGCTAGCTTTTACATAAATTTTATCAGAAATTTCAGTAGTATTTGTGGACCCTTGACTGAAACAATGCAGGGATAGGAAAGAACTTAAGTAGACTACATGAGCATACAAGAATTTTGAATTGTTGAAAAAGGAAGTTACGGAACAGCCCATCTTAGCACTTCTAGATTTTAATAAGATGTTTCAAGTAAATTGTGATGCAATTGGTAATGTCATTTGAGTTGAGAACGTAAACCCGTCACTTATTTCAATGAGAATTTAAATGACGCCAAAAGAAAAAATTATGTTTATGATCAAGAGTTTTATGTTGTAGTTCGGGCATTGAACAATTGGAGACGTTACCTTTTACCTAAAGAATTTGTTTTATTTATTGATCATCAAGCTTTGCAATATTTGAATAGTCAAAACAAGTTGAATTAAGAAGTTGTTTTGAGTCAAGAAGGTAAAATTGTTACTTATTTCAGTGAGAAGTTGAATGATGCCAAAAGAAAATATTATGTTTATGATTAGGAGTTTTATGCTATAGTTCAAGCATTGAAGAAGTGGAGGCATTACCTTTTCCTAAAAGAGTTTGTTCTATTTACTAATCATCAAGCTATGCAATATTTGAATAGTCAAGGGAAGTTGAATCGGATGCATTTGAAATGGGTTAAGTTTTTGCAAAGTTAAACATTTGTTTTGAAACCCAGGAGTGGAAGTTCTAATAGAGTTGTAGATGCCATTAGCAACAAACAAATTCTGATGGCAGAGATGTAGATTAAGATTGTTGGATTCAAGGAGCTAAAGAATTTGTACCCGAAGGATCCTGATTTTGGCGAAGTCCGAAGAGTTTGTACAGAACCCATTACTCTAGACGATACCAAGTGGTTGGACTTCATAACTCGGGATGGTATGTTATTCAGAGGTAGTCAACTGTGCATTTCTAGGAGTTCTATGAGGGAGAATCTCATCAAGGAGAAGCACAGTGGATGGTTGGCTGGACATTTTGGTTGAGATAAAACCATTGTCGATTAGTGAGAAATTATTATTGGCCACAGTTGCAATAAGATGTTAAGCAATTTGTACAAAGTTGTAGAATATATCAGATGGCAAAAGGAACCAAGCAGAATATAGGGTTTATATATATCAGCCATTACCTGTATCAAAGAAGCCATGGGAGAATATCAGTATGGACTTTGTTTTTGGCTTACCGAGGACTCAGAGAGGGCATGATTCAATTTTTGTGGTCGTAGAGAGGTTTCAAAAATGGCACATTTCATTCCTTGCAAGAAGACTAATGATGTTGTTCATGTGGTACAATTATTTTTCAGAGAAGTGAGACTACATGGTCTACCGAAGAGCATAGTTTCAGATTGAGACACCAAGTTCATTGAATACTTTTGGAGAACATTGTGGAAGAAGTTAAAGACAGATCTCAAGTTCAGCTCAGCACATCCTCCACAAACTGATGGACAGACCAAAGTGGTGAATAGGAGCTTGGGAAACCTATTGAGATGCTTGGTTGGAGGAAAGCCCAAGGAATGGGATTTGATTTTACCACAAGCCGAATTTACATATAATAATCATGTAAATGGGAGCATTGGTAAATAGTCATTCTAGATAGTATATGGAAGAAGTCCTAGAAATGCTTTAGAATTAAGGAAGTTGGAGAGAGAGAACAAGTAATGTCGAAGTTGAAGACATTACAGAACACTTGAAGAACTTGCATAAGGAGGTGAGGAAGCACATTGCTAAAATGAAGACAAAATACAAGGCTATGACAGATGAGAAAAGAAGGCATGCGACATTTCACACTGGAGATAAAGTCATGGGTCATTTGAAAAAGGAGAGATTTCTAGTAGGAAACTATAAGAAGTTGAAGATGAAGAAGTTTGGACCGTGCAAAATGCTGAAAAAGCATGATTCACGAAATGCCTATGAAGTAGAAAAGCTTCATGAATTTTCTTGTTTTCAACTTCAAATTCATCTAGGATTTCACGAAAAGGCATGAAAAGTGGCGAAATTTTTCACATTTCAAAATGAGGAAAAGCATTTATAATTGTGAAAATTCTTGGAAAATCCTTGCTCCAATATCAAATTTATCTTGGAAAAGTAAGGGAAAGCCATGGAAAGAACATTGATGGGAGAACCTTGATTACTGAAATTTGGCTAAGTCTGACAAAAATCTTGGGATATTCAAAAATTTAGAATCTTCATCATAACTCCTAGAGGTCTGAAACCACTCTCAAACATCTTGACAATATTTATACAAAATATAACTTAAACGACTTAAATATTATATTTTATATAGAAAAGTTTAACCTAAAGAGAGAAAAGTTTGTTCCCTACATAAAGATTCTAGAAGAAAAAAACAAGTCGATCCATAAGGCTTCTAAAAGAAGTCAATTTCTACTTCAAGGAAAAGTTTCTATAAAGAGAGAAAAAACAAGATCAAAGAAAGAGAAATTCTTATCCAAAGAATTTCAACCTCATTCATGGATATTATAGATGCTGAAATCCAACAAGTTTTATAAGAGAAAAACAAGAAACTCTTATCAAGAGAATTCATCCTCTTTCTTGGAGTTCAAATTTCGTAAATTTAGGGAAAAAGAAAAAACACAAAGACTACGATCTAGGGATCGACTTCTTCTTTAAGAGCAGAAAAATGCCTACATAAACAAGTTTTCCATTCTTCTCATTCATAATTTGGTGAGCAAACATTTGGAGCTCAACTCTTGAGAATTTTCTGCTTGCAAAAGTTCAAGAGACAGATGGCATCTCAAGGAGGGATGTCAAGGAAAATCCAAATTAAGTTCCAAAACAAAGGAATGCAATTTGATTCCAGGATTTCATCAAACTAGAGGAGAGATTGTTGTATAAAATACTTCTTAAGTAAATCATTGTAAAAATGTTGGCAAATTTAATATCTTCTCCAAATTGTATGGTTTCCTAAACTTTTAACCTTCTAAAAATAGAAATTTCAAAAAAGGCAACTATCTAAGTTTAGAAAATGAAAACAAAACAGAAGGCACCCCAGATTGGCTCCATATGTCACAAATAGAAACTTCCAAAAAAGAAAAATGAAGAAAAATGACTTTTCATAAAAATTAGTTGTCAAAATTGACCTTACGCAATGTCAGTCGTCCCTTGGCCTTCCTAAACACTTTTGTGATATCAAAATTAATTTTTGGTTGTGCTCTCTTTTTCACTTTTGATAACACTCTTGAATTTGTAATGCAACTCCTAAATCTCACATCAACAAAAGACCAAAGATTGAAAGAAAAACACTACAACACAACACAACCCTGAGCATGAAGAAACTTGAAAGGAGTTCTTCCTAACAAGTTTGAACATCGAGCCCTACACAGTACCTCTTTTCCTAGTATGGTGGAGCTTCGCATTCGATACCATTGAGTCCTCATTATATAATAGATCTAGTTGCCACTTCTCATTATGCACAAGAAGGAATCAGACTGGCTATTCAACTAAGCACTTCCCTTCCTGAATGTGTTCAACATCCAAAATTTCTTCATTAATTTTTGATGCATGGTGGAGCCCTCCATGTATTGTGAAAAAAAGTTGTCTTTCATGTCATAGAGCCGAGTAGAATAAAATGGCTCAAGAGCAAGACAAATAATTCAAACCAACAGTTTTATCTGTTTTGAGAATATGTTGTTGGGAAATATTTCAAAACCCTCTTGCACAATCTACTCAAACCAAAACTTTCAATACAAGTGATGTGCCCTATTAAACAAAAAGACAAGCTAAAGTAAATGAATTGAAGCTTCGATTGATTATTTCTATCGATGAAATCAAATGCATAAGTGGCCTACTGGCCTTGAGCATTTAATCTCTATCCTTCTTATGTATTCTATTGTGATTATTGATTATTATACATGATTAAATAGTATGATCACAATCATGTGTGCATCTCTCTCTCTCTCTCTCTCTCTCTCTCTCTCTCTCTCTCTCTCTATATATATATATATATATATATATATGTATGTATGTATGTATGTATAATTGTAATTCAGATATCTATTATTAATCATACTTATAATATTAATCATGTTATTAATACATTTTATATTAAATATGTTGTTAATATCATTAATATAAATTATGTTGTTAATATAATTAAATTGTTGATAATTATGCAGACATCAATAATGAGTATCGATATACTTGTTGATGACATTTGTAATATATTGTGCTATCTTTGTTATCGATGCCATATATATTTAGACTTGCATTAATATTAACCAATTATTAGTATCACAATGTGAATCGATATGAGTATTGATTAAATTGTTAGAAATAGGAAATACTAAGAGGGGAAGGTGAATCAGTATTTCACAAACTTTTGCCCAACTATGGATATCTTTTATTACCTTCAAACATGCACATGTGAATAAACTGAAAAGTAAACATAATAGTAACACAATGCAACTCATAACACCATTATTTATTAAGTAGGGAAACCTTGGCCAAGGGAAAACCCCAGTGGGAATGGTACCCACAAAACGATCCACTAATCAAAAGTATCTTGTGAAAGATATTGACCCTGTTAGGAGTCTACTACATCCATATAGTTTCTCGGTCCTTGTTAGAGGACTCAGCCCTGTTAAGATTTGTTATAATACAATACAAAAAAAATGCAAGATGAGCCCATTGCCCAAACATGCAATATACAATAAAGTTATGTACACAAAAGGTATAGATACAAAAACCTCTTGCCAATGTTGATATCTTCAATATTTGATCTGACCTTTGTAGCTCATTGTACTATCTTCGCATATACTGCCTCTTACTGCTCTCAACATCAAATTTGCATTACACAATAATAGCATTTGTCTTCGCATCTAAAGATCTTTTCTTTACACCAAGTTATCTTGTTCTCTCGGCCTTCATGTTTTCACACGTGTCCCAAAATGCAAAACTGACCTTTACTCACTCAGGGTTAACATCTAGGATGTTGTCCCTAATTAGTTAAGTAATTTTTTTGCTAAACAAAACAATTCTTTAACATAAAATACCTCTTCTCTTAACTTTGTCCTGTTCTGCCTATGCATAGCCGTTATCACTAAATCATCAATAACTCTGTCTGTACTGCTCATAATGACTCACGCACTCGGGTACGGTATCCTGACACTCTATACTATCACCAAGTAACTGCACATGTTCCAACTCATTACCTGTCATATTCGCAAGCCAAAACTATATCTGTGTTGACAGTTAAACTCTAATACTTGGACAATTTTCTAAGTCTTCAACCCAAAATTGTACCTTCATAATATAATGACTTCATACAAATAATATATTGCCATAAATGACAACCTAAATGCATCTTCATATTCTCCTCTTAGCCAAATTGCCAACAATCTCAACTTTTGGCATTGATGGCAACATATGGAAGAATTGGCTAAGTTCAAAAAACTCAAAAATTCAAAATTTGTGAAGTTCTTCACATGGCCATACAAGAATTCAAAATAGTGGATCATTTTCTATTTATACATGTGTTCCCTTGAATTTCTGGGACGAGGACGAGGGGACAGGTTTCTGGAATGGCAAATTTTTTGGCGATTTTGGGGCCAAGGGTGGAGGGCACGGAAAACACAGATGGCTATATATATATATATACACACTAAAATTTGCAAATATACATGTCATTCATATGAAACTAAGATCAAAGCATGTCATTTAAACATTATAGAACCTTAACATACACTATTTGGATGCCATTTAGGAAATAATAACCGATTTAAGTATCAATTGTCAATATGCATATCAATATGTGAACAAAAATATTTAAATATAAGTTTAGCAGTGAACAATATCATAAAAATCTAGAAATCTAATTATACCCAAAGGCTAGAGGAATGCAATAAAGTTTCATCATCATGTTCAAGTTCACATAGAAAACAAAATATAGAAAAAACCCCGCTCAAGCTCTTGGAAGCAAAAAAAATCACCTCCTCTTCTTGCAAAATGAAAACCCCAACCAACTACAATACACTCCAACTTCACAGGCAAAACCAAATAAATGACGAAACAACCATAAAGTGGTCTTTTTTGACCTTTTAGGGCATTTAGAGGGGTGGGGCCGATTGGGCGACCAAGTTAGGATTTAAAAAAATTTAAAATTATGTTTTTTTGTTTACTTTTTTTTTTTTCTTTGCAAATAACGAGGACGGTCAGCCATCCCCGGTACGGTCGGGGTACATTTTGAAGTCCTCTTTCCATATCGAGGACGGTCGGCCATCCCCGGTACAGTCGGGGTACATCTCGAAGTCCTCTTTCCATATCGAGGACGGTCAATTGTCACCTTTTTATTTTCCAAATGTCCCCAAGTACCAAAAACATCCCTTGTGGATTTTGGCAAGTTGGGGACAGCAAGGGGACATCCCATACCTGTCCCCCCGTCCCAGGGATGTCCACGTCTTGGAAACCTAGGCTTTTCGGGCAGGTATGTATCCCCAGGTATGTATATTTATACCATCTTTACATCCTTATATCTCCTAATTACAATATTACTCCCCCTTACTCTATGCTCTACCTTATATCTCCTTTTACATATAACATATACAATTTTCCTTACCCTTACTCCCCCTTTGACATCAATGACAAAGGTGAGTCAAAAACTATATACAAGGCAAAATTTTGATTCTACCTTTCTTTTCTTCAAGCTGATCAATTGTTCAACAACAAGATACAATCAACAAAATTGTTCTTTACGCTGATTAAACCTTCATTCCATGCTCCTTTTACTAAGTCTAACACTATAAGAAGCACACACAATCCATAGGATTCCACTTTTGTTTCTTGGAAGTCTGGATAAGTAAAAATTTCATATGATATTTTTGCCTTCAAGCAATCATCCAATTGTTTCTGAACTATATCTATCTTCAATGTCAAATGTTCTCTCAACAAAGAAAATCTTTGCAGTATCTACTCCTCAGATTCTTCCAACAATCTGCGCTCATCTCATACTTTGCTGATTTTCTGTCCACGTTAATCACTTGAGCATCTACATTCTTTATTTATTTTTTAGCTCATTTTCCTTTTCTTTGAGCTTGGTGATGAAGGTCTGAATATAGTTATGTGACAAAGCACATTTCTCATAAAGTTATTTTCCTTCATGCACACATCTTCTTAACTCTTTAATGCAAGTGTCTAAGTTAGCTAAGTCATCTTTAACATTCTGACATACTTTTCTGAATAGATTAGCATCATGCTCAGCTTGAGCTTTGACTGTAGCTACATCAACTAAGGTTTTGCAATGATTATCAAATTCCTCCAAGACTTTAGTTGCCTTTCTCTGTGGATTATCTTCATTGATCGAAATATTCATTAAACTTTCCATCTTTCCTATCATTTTCTCAAGAATTTCTTGAGTGCTCTTAATCCCTTTGCTCTTTTCAATAATTTTGCTTATCGCCAAAACTGATAATTGACTGAGCATTTCTATTTCAGGGTCCTTTGTTGATCCTAATGGTGTAGAACTCATCATGTTTGCAATTAAGGTTTCTAGTGGTGATTTACAAGAACTTGGTACATCTCTACTTATATCCTTAACTGAAGTGACCAATTGTTTCTCTACAACACTTTGACTACCGTCCTTTTGCTCCAAGGGCCGAAGTGCCAATCCATCATTTGTGTTGTCCTTTTGGTGCTCTGTCTCAAGACTGATAACTCTCTGTACTTTTGTTTCTGTTTGTTGTAGGGGCTGATTATTAATGTCATTTTGTTGTGCTGCTTCCTCAGCTTGCTAACTAAGAGTTGATTCCTTCTCTGTCTCTGTGTGCCTTAACTGTGGTGAGAAATGAGAAGTTTCTTACGTAACTACCTTCCAGTCAATCTGCAACTTCTTATCAATTCTCTTAAGTTCATCTGCTAAAGTAGCCAGATCTTCATTCTTCTTATTTTTCTTTTCTTCTCCTTCCTTCTTTTCAACTTCTTTACCTTTTTCTTCCTCTTTCCTCTTCTTCATCCTTCTTGTCTTCATCAGAGCTCGTATATCCCACCAAGTTGTCAACACTAGGGCCATAATCCTTAAAAGGATCTTCTTATGTACCAACAGTAATGTTAGTGTTGTCAAAGTTCATTATGTCTTCACTAATTGTTACCTGTGGTGTCTCTGACGATGTCACTTTTATTGCTTTGTTGCCTTATGTATCTTTCATCTCTGTGTCCTCTGTTCTAACTGCAGTAGTGGTAATAGTAGTAGTTTCTCCCCCTGACTTCATGCTCTCTTCTTCTTTGCTAGTTTTAGAAGTAGTCAACATTATTTTGTCTTCTGAGTCTCCGTCAAAGAGTCCTTAAACTCTGTCATAACCTTGATAACTGCTTCCTTTCTTTCTTTGTTGACTTCCTCGTAGTTGCCTCCCATTATTAGGACTGCTCTTGTTTTGTTTCTCAAGAAAGGCTCTAGGCTTTTAATGATTTTCTGAAAGTGTTCCTTGTTGTCAACTTCGCAAAGTTTTCTAATCACTCTTTCTTTGATTGCTTTGTCTTCTGCCTTAACTCTCTAATCACTCTTTCTTTGATTGCTTTGTCTTCTGCCTTAACTCTCTTCTTCTTGTTTTTCAATCTCTCATACAAGTCATTAGGAATTTGTCCATGAATATTTATAGACCTTTGCTTGAACAAAATCATATATCTGATGATAGCATTCTCTAGCTGCAATTTCTCAAAACTATCATATAATTGGTAGAATTTGTTCAACTTCGTCAAAAGCCATCAATAATAATCACACAATTTGTGTTCTCTATCTTTGGCTTCCACTTTTTTCTATTTCAGCTGTGGCCTCAAATTTTTCTGTCTGTTGTCACTTCCTCTGTTCTAGTTTCTTTTTCCATAATATATATATATATATATATATATATATATATATATATCGTTGCTGCCGATGGAAAACAGATCAATAACCACAGCAATCTAAAGTACCATCTGCAGCAATATAAACTCATCTATTCAAACAGTGATTAGCATTTTTAAGTGCTTGCTATATACACAAGTCTGTTAGTTCTATATAAGATCTGGTACTTATAACAATCTTGAATAAATTGCTCACTGATCTAAATACATAGATTCATCAGTTCAGTCTTATTCTACATTAAATCTATTACATATATTGCTATCAGAAATTGTGAAACTACTCTATCAAAGATCTTGTGAGCATTTACATGGTATCAGAGCCTAACTAATAGAGCATCACAATCAACTTTATTCAGATTTAAATCTATTAAATTATCTTTAATCTGAAACAATGGTGAATCATGTAAAGATAAGAAGACAGACTTGAAGGGGCCTCCAACTTTGCATCATGGAAGATACGAGTAATGATCGCACTTCGAGAAATGGAATTAGATACATAGAGGAAAATAAGTCTATGCCTGAGAATGATCTAGACAAAACAACCTAGAAAAGACATAATAATAAAGCTATGAAGATCATTATAGATTCTGTCAAAAGATCATATACTCCCATCAATATCAAGCCTCAAAACAGCATATGATATGTTCACCACTATTAAGAATACATTCGAAATTAATAATACCAGCAGACTGCTAACATTGAAGCAACAACCACTATACATCAAAATGAACAATGGAGAGTCTATTACGTCATTTTTTTGAGAATTGCAGAATTAAAAGATCAACTTGCTATCATCGGAAACCAAGTAGATAATAAAGAGCTATGTTTAATTGCTACAAAAGGTTTACCTTTATCTTGGGAAACCTTTATCCATGGATTAAGCTCTCAACCTGAACTACCAAATTTTGAGCAACTCAAAAATGAATGCACTCAAGAGGAGTCCACATCAAGAGGGATAAATTCAAGCTCTACAAACTAATGCAAACAATAAAGGAAAGAAGGGTCAATTCAAACAAAAAAGAGGAAAGGGAATTCAACAAAACATACAAGAAAAGAGATTGGTCCAAAAGTACAATGCTTCAAATGTGACAAATTTAGTCACACTCATAAAGTCTGTCTGGAATGTAGAATGGAAGAAATTTCAATCAGGCCTAGCAAAAGTTAAGGATGAAAAGGATGAAAGTTTAGCATTCTATTTAGCCCTCTCAAGTGAACTCAACTCCAACAAAATACATGGATAATAAACACTGGAGCATCTCGTCATATAACAAGCTTTAAGAACAAATTTGAAACTTTTGAAGGATACTCCTCCGAAGAAGTAACTATTGGGGATAATTCTACATATCCGGTAAAAGGGATTGGATCATGTTCAATACAACTAAAAATAGGAATCACTCTTCTATTAAAGAATGTATTGTTTGTACCCGGCATAAAAAGAAACTTGGTCTCAATCTCTGGCCTTGCAAATCAAGGGTATCGAATCACATTCCAAGAAAAGTACTATCCTGGCCCAAGAACTCCAACATTAAGAATGTAATAACCATTAGTTTCAGAGACGGAAGTTTGTACAAACTCTGTAGCTTTCAAAATCTAGCCCTAAATCATGAAATCTCAAACTCTAATGAAATCTGGCATAGAAGACTTGGACATCTTCATTTTCATGCCTTACCATCCATAGTAAAAACAGTAATCAGGTTACCTAATTTAAAACCTAATCATTCTGGAACTTGCAAAGGACCTGAATTAGGTAAAAATATAAAAGGGTCCTTTCCCAAAAGTGAACATAAATCCAAAGTTGTACTTTAACTTATTCACACTAACCTGTGTGGTCCAATGTCAGTACCTTCTCTAAGCGGGTGTCTGTACTATATAATTTTTATAGGTGACTTCTCTAGGAAAACTTGGATTTACTTCCTTAAACTTAAGGAATCAAATGAAGTGTTATCCAAATTCAAAGAGTTTAAAGCTCTAGTTGAAAACCAAACTAGGAAGAAAATCAAAACTCTAAGATCCAACAATAGGGGTGAATACATTTCAGAAAACTTTTAAGAATTATGCATCTCTGTTGGGATTAAGAGGGAGTTTTCTGTACGATATAATCCTCAACAAAATGGAGTTGCAAAAAGGAAAAACGGATCTATTATAGAATCTACGAAAGTCATGATGCATGATCAAAATATGCAAATCTCATTCTAGGCTGAAGCTTCTAACACCAGAATTTACATCCAAAATAGATGCCCTCATTCAATATTAGAAAACATAACCCCTGAAGAAGTATTCATAGGAAACAAGCCACACTTAAGTCATCTAAGAATCTTTGGATGTCCTGAATACATTCATGTTCTAAAGGAAAAGAGAACTAAACTAGAGCTATGAAGAAAGAAAGGCATATTTATAGGATATAGTGAATCATCAAAAGGCTACAAGATTTACGTCCCTGGACAAAAATTTATTGAAATCAGCAAAGACGTAAAATTTGAAGAAGACATTGCTTTTAATCTCTCAAAGAACATTGATGAATCATACACAGAACCAACTACCGAATTAGATGAGAATCCACAGTGGAGAACCAGAGGGAGAGTGATTCTAGAAGTCTTGCACCTCCAAGTTCAAATACAGAAAATATTGAAGACCCTATCAATAAAAAGAAGTCACTATGGGAAAGAAAAATAATAAAAGAAAATCGAGTAGGACCTAATGAAGTATTCAAAGAAAACAAGAGAACAAGGAGCCATTCATGTTATGTTGCACAAATATCCGAACTCATCAAACAAAACCTGCAAGTGTTCAAGAAGCATTATCATGTCAACCTTGGAAAGATGCAATGATTGAAGAATATCAATACATACTAAAAAACGATGTAAGGGATGTTGTACCCACACCTAAAGATAAATCAATTGTCTCCTCTAAATGGTTATTCAAATTCAAGCATGCATCATATGGTAATATTGAAAAATAGAAAGCCAGATTTGTAGCTTGCGGATTTTCGCAAAAGGAAGGAATAGATTATGACGAAACCTTTGCTTCAGTTGCTTGTTACACTTCTGTCAAAACCATCATAGGCATTGCAGCATCCAAAGGGTTGAAGATGCACCAAATGGATGTTAAAACTGCATTTCTAAATGGTGTAATTGAAGAAGTAAACATTGAACAACCAGAAGGATGTCACCCAGCACAAAAATTCCTATGTATGTAAATTTAAGAAAGCGCTATATGGTCTTAAACAAGCCCCCAGGGCATGGTATGAAAGAATAGATAGTTATCTTTCAAAATTAAGATACTCCAAAAATGAAGTTGATTCTAATATATATTTCAAAATAGTTGATGGCGATATGATTATTCTTGTATTATATGTTGATGACTTACTAATAACAGATGAAGAACATCTTATAGCAAAATGCAAATAGGATCTGCCAGCTGAATTTGACATGAAAGATCTAGGACTTCTTCACTACTTTCTAAGCCTAGAAGTATGGCAAAAGAAGAATTACATCTTTCTAAATCAAGGAAAATACATTGTTGACATTTTGACGAAGTTTGGGATGATGGACTGCAAACCCATAACTACTCCTATGGAAGCAAATATACACAAACTGAAGAATGACGAATTTGAATCAGAACCCATTGATCTTACTTACTACAAGCAAATTATTGAATTGCTGATGTACTTGGTGAGCACTCCTCCTGATATCTATTATGCAACCACTGCCTTAAGTCAATTCATGTGTGAACCAAAGATCCATCTCATGGCAGCCAAGCACATCTTATGATACTTGCACGGTACAATTCAACTGGGTCTCAAGTATGATCAATTGAGATTAACCTTCATGGATATTTTGATTCTGATTAGGCCGACAACCCTACTGATCGTAAAAGTACAACAAGATGTTGCTTCAATCTTGGTTCAGCAATGATATCTTGGTTTAGTAGAAAACAATCATTAGTCAACTTAAGTTCCACTAAGGCCGAATACATAACTTCTTCCATTGGAGCCAGAGAAGCAATATGGTTAAGAAAATTGCTAGTTGGATTGTTCGGGAAACCTTTGAAGCCAACAGTTATGCACTGCGACAATCAAAGTTGCATCAAGTTGTCTATGAATCTAGTTTTCCACAACCGATCAAAGCATATTGAAATCCCTTACCATTATGTTAGAGATATGGTAGATCGAGATGTTCTCAAGCTAGAATACATAAGCACTAATGAACAGACAGCTGATGTACTTACTAAACCTCTGTCTAAACCTAAACTGGAGTATTTCAGAGGTAAACTTGGTATGGTACAAATATGATTGTAATAAATCTCAATTTTGTATATATACATGGATATTCTTGATTACCATCTTATGTATAAAATATATGTCATGAAAGGTGACAATCTTTCATTGATATATGTTCGGAGGGTAGCTATTGAAAGGTGACGATCTTATCATTAGTTGGACTTGTTATCATGACAAGACAACATTCAATTGTTGTCCCGGAGTGCCGGAAGTTATGATAACGAAATGTATTATGATCAAACTTCATTAAGTTGTTGTCTCGGAGTGTCGGAGATCATAATACTTGTCATGATAGAGTTCATGACATTGTGATTTTTGTTATCTGATAGACTACTTTAAATTGTTGTCCTGGAATGCCGGAAATCAAATAACCTATTCTCCTGATAGGTATCAATGAAGCTAATACCAGTGCACATATCAAGAGAATATGAGAAATCTTGGATGACTCTCTTCTCCCTCATTAAGAGGGAGTGTTAAAAGATAGTAGCTTTAGTCGAATCGGGTCATCCCTAGAGCTTTTTGTATATGTACTTTGTATAGATTAAATTCATAAGGATATATATATATATATACAACATTCCTATATAGTGCCTTGTCATTCATATATATATCTATATCTATATCTACACACACACACACATATACATATATTAACCCATACTCAAATTAAAAGCAATATGTATTGATTGGGCTCTTTTATTAATACAGAATACTCTGAATAAATAAGTTTTGTTGAAGACGAATGGTCACTTAGAATATCGGGCATGAATGATAATTCAAACCATTGGTCATGTCATGTAGGGACATGATCCTACGTGGAAATAGCCACGTAGAGTCATGTCTCTACGTGACATGGTTGCCATATATATATATATATATATCGTTGCTACCGATGGAAAACAGATCAATAACCACGCAATCTAAAGTACCATCTGCAACAATATAAATTCATCTATTCAAACAACAATTAGTATTTTGAAGTGCTTTCTATATACACAAATCTGTTACTTCGATATAAGATCTGGTACTTATAACAATCTTAAATAAATTGCTCAATGTTCTAAATACATAGATTCATCAATTCAATCTTATTCTACAATAAATCTATTACATATATTGCTATCAGAAATTGTGAAACTACTCTATCAGAGATCTTGTGAGCATTTACACCCAGAACATGTCCTCATGAATTCGGCTCAAAATTATCCTTGTCCAGTCATGTAGATCAAACTCCTCAAAGAACATATGCCTAGTAATGTTCAGGTTTTCCAAGTGCTCAAACCCTTGTCTGAATGTTAGGTCATTGTTGTATGCTAGGTTCGTGTCATGGTGAATATTGTTGTCTTCAATTGTTTTAAATTTACAATGTATGTATATGTTGATATCTTCTACGTGTAACACTCTACTTGGTACTCGTGAAAACGCACCAAACGAGTCATCTTCTAGGGAAATGTATGGGTGCTTCTTCAACTTGTACCTAGGCCTTTCACTCACATCACATACAGTGGGATTCTCCATTTATCAAATTAAAACATTCAAATTACAACTGTGCGAGCGATAAATACCTTTAAATTCCTAAAACTAGGGCTCGCGGAATTCGCTTTCAAATTTGCTTCAGCACACTTCAATTTGCTTCCAAATTTGCTCCTTTATTCTCCTTAACTTCTTACACAATCAAACGGTACTCAAAATCCAATTTCATTCTTTAAATCCTTTCTAATTAACTTTTGCATTAATTGCGCAAGTACACATGCTTCAAAAAGTTGTTCTTATTAACCAAAGAACTTGTTACTCTTCGCGCACTCACATATCAACTCAGAAATCTTATGCACTCTTAGGTATAACTTCTATGCATCCATATCTACTTCATATTAACTGCACAAACCTTAATACTTTCTCTAAGGGTTCAAACAATTTTTTGATGTCCTTTCCCTTATAATTCTCTAATGAAATGATTGCTTAGATTGATAAGAGTTGGTTTGCAACTATTACTGCTTTCAACTTATTTTCAGATGTTTCACTTGATTTCTTTTCTACCCAAATTTGTGAACTTGTTGGACTCTTTTCTTTAACAAATGTTTCATTGAAGTTTTCTACATGTTCTTCCACCTTTTTTGTGTTCCACGAGGACGTGTCCCCTATGGTTTTGGGGCCGTACCCATACCGGGGATGAAACGGGGATGGATTTTTGCCGTCCCCTAAGTCATCCCCTTTTTGGCAAATTTGGAAACGTCCCCAAAACGGCCAATTTTTTTGGTAGGAAACATAAGGACGGCCAGCAATACTAAGGACAGTTTTGTCGTCCCCTATCTGTCCCCGAAACTACTGGCCGTCCCTTTTTTCCAGCCAATCCAATAAAGACAAAACACCCCCTAAAATTTGTTTTCCTTCAATTTTTTTTGTCTACACGGGCCCCTAGTCGCTTAAAGACATAATAAAATATGCAAACCATATTTGGTCCATTAAAATGCTAACTCTTCCACTAATTTTTAGATTTGAGATACTTGCTAAGAGGAAGAAAAAAACATAAGAGCAGTAGCAGCAGTGAGGAAAGATTGTGTTTGGTGAGGAAAGATTGCATTAGTATTTACTAACTATTTTAGTTGGACTTCTCTTTATTTCATTTTGATTTCATGCACGATACTTGGAGCCTTTAGGCATTTTGATTTTTGCTATATATGTATGTGATATTGTAATAATGGAAGTACTTAGTATTTTTCATTTGATAATATTCCATGTATTGATCTTCTAAAATGTCTATGGTGAATTGTTTATCAATGTTAAGATACGCATATTTGAATTGTCTCTATATATAAAAAAATACCTTATGTTTTTAATCGTCATCCCTTGAAGTCCTATCCCCTAAATTTTGGCTTCGACCCGTACCCATACCGAAAACACATCCCCATCCTGGAAACTCCGTAGAGCATAGCATTTTCTTTCTGACTGTCACTACTATTCTCATTTCTTCTGGCATGGTTCATATTCCTTCTAAAGTTTGGTGTTCTTATGTTATTCCTCATGTTGCTTGGCATTCTCATGTTGTTCATCCTACAAAATCTTGCTGTATTTTCCATGTTGTTACAAATATGACATGCCATCACATTGTTTCCATATCTAGGTCCTAATTGAATGATCTGTAATCTGCAATCTCTAGCAATATGTCCAAAGTTGTTGCACTTATAACACGTAACTTAATTTCTTATAACATTATTCACTTCAATAGGTCTACTAGTTGTAGGGTTAGTACCTTGATACATGTTATTAAATCTAGGTTTCCTACATTCACTAGCACTATGTCCATAAGCATAACAATTATAATAATAACCAAAAATTAAGTTAGTATACTTACTTGTACAGCCCTTCATATGACCAACTTCTTTGCATGTATAACATCTTCCAATAAATTGCCTCTTTACTTCTAGGCGATTCAGATTGCTTAGGTACATCTTCAGATTGATTTGACTCAACCTTGTTCGGATCTTCTTGTTGTGGTTCAGGTTGTTGGATCTCAAGATCTGGTTCCTCGGTAACTTCACATTTCTTTGATGATTCTCCTTCATAGTATCCAAGACCAGTCGCATCATACGGTCTTTGTGCCATGATTTGCTCATCAAGCTTCTTAGTGTTTGAATACAATTTCTCAAGATATTTCTTTGTTTGTGTAAGCTCTCATTTCACAATGGTATTGTACTTCTCAAGTTCTGAATATTCCAACTTTGTAGTCTCAAGTTTAGATGTTATCTTTGTAAGCTTGGATTTCAGATCTACATTCTCAGAGCTTGAATCTAATTCAATCTTCTTGTCATCATCCTTCAACAAAGTTTTGAAATAGGAAATACTGAGAGGGGGGAAGAGCTGAATCAATATTTCACAAACTTTTTCCCAACTATGAATGTCTTTTATAACCTTAAAACATGCACATGTCAATAAACTGAAAAATAAACATAACAGTAACACAATTCACCTCATAACACCATTCTTTGTTAACTAGGGAAAACCTGGCCAAAGGAAAACCCCGATGGGTATGGTACCCACAAAATGATCCACTAATCAAGAGTATCTTGTGAAAGATATTGACCTTGTTAGGAGTCTAATACATCCATATAGTGTCTCAGTCCTTGTTAGAGGACTGGACCTTGTTAGATGCCTCAACCTTGTTAGGAGTTGTTATAATACAATACAAAAATATGCAAGATGAGCCCATTGCCCAAACATGCAATATACAATAAAGTTATGTACACAAAAGGTATAGATACAAAACCCTCTTGCCAATGTTGATATCTTCAATATCTAATTTGACCTTTGTAGCTTACTGTACTATCTTCGCATATATTGCCTCTTACTGCTCTCAACATCAAATTCGCATCACAAAATAATAGCATTTCAATGTCATCAACATCACACAACTTCACATCTAAGGATCTTTCCTTTATATCAAGTTCTTATGTTTTGTCAGCCTTCATGTCTTCACACATGTCCCAAAATGCAAAATTGACCTTTGCTCACTTAGGGTTAACATCTAAGATGTCGCCCCTAATTAGTAGAGTAATTGTTTTGTTTAACAAAGCAATTCCTTAACATCAACTACCTCTTCTCTTAACTCTGTTGTGTTCGCTTGTGCATACTTGTTATCACTAAATCATCAATAACTTTGTTTGTATTGCTCATAATGAATCGCGCACTCACGTACAATATCATGACATTCTGTACTTTCACCAGGTATTGCGCATGTGCCAACTCGTTGTTTGTCATCTTCACAAGCCAAAACTATATCGGTGCTAACAGTTTAACTCTGTGATACTAAGACAATTTTCTAAGTCTTCAACATAAAACTCTACCTTCATAATATGTCGACTTCATACAAGTAATATGTTGCCATAAAGGACAACCCAAATGCATCTTCATATTCTTCTCTTAGCCAAATTGCCAACATAAACATGATAGTTATTGGTATTACATTGTGATCGGACATGCCTCCAAAGAGTCATGTCAGCATGCCTCTTCGTAGACACGTCTCTCTCTTGAGATATATATCATCGATCATTATGAATTGGGAAGCACAGAGAAACTACAGTTCCAAACAAGTCTCAGCAGTGATCACCAATACTTGTTAATATATACTATTATTATATATTCAAAGATATATCATGCAGAAATATATATACAGATCTGATCTGTATTATCATCATTTCTAAGTGAAAATATATATTATCATTGACATTAATATTAAGAGTTTTGAAGACTATATAAATTCATATTTCTATAATATTTATATATAGAGAAAATTTTAGCGATATTGTAATCAAAGTAAATATAGAAAAAATAAAATACAACCACCTCTAAATCTGATCAAAACTTTAACATGGTATCAGAGCTAGCATAAGGAAGATCCAATCAGATTAAAAAAAGAGGAAATCTAACCACCATTAAAGCTCTCTAAATTTGCACTAAATTTGCACTAAGAAAAACTAGTGAATAGCGTTGGATTTGAGGGCAGATTTGAATGAGCTGCAAATTTCAAGATGAACAAAGGGGAAATCATCATTTCTTACTTCATGAGGATAATGGAGTTAAGAGATCAGCTATCCACAATTGGTCACCTAATTGATAGTAAGGAATTAAAGATGATGGCTCTCATTGGACTACCTACATCTTGGGAAGCTTTTACCCAAGGGACAAGCGCTCAATCTAAATTTCTTATGTTTGATTGATTGAAGACCGATTGCATTCAAGAAGAGTCGAGGCTAATCACCAGAGGAATTGGGGTAAACACCTCTAATGAAGGGATCCAAGTATTAAATATAAATTCTCACAAAAAATGGAAGAAAGGAAACTTCAAATAAAAGAAATGAAAGGACTCTCGTGGAGAACACTCATTCAAAAGGAGACGTGTCTAAAGTGCAATGCTTTAGGTGTGATTTGCAAACAGGCCCAAACCTCAAGCCTCGTTAGCAGAAGTTACCAAATGAGTTCAGATAAGGATTCATAAAGACTTGTATTCTAGTTAGCCCTATCAACCAAATATCCACCGGCCAAAATACTCGACTCATAAACATTGGAGCATCTCGACATGTAATAGGATTCAAAGAACAACTTGATAGTCTAGAAGAAAATTCAAATGAGAAAGTGAACATTGGAGATGATTCCAACTACCCTGTGAAACGGATTGGAACCTACACCATTCAACTAAAATTTAGCATCTGCCTTCATCTTACAAGTGTATTGTTTGTGTCGAGCATCAAGCGCAATCAAGTTTCCATTTCAGCACTCAAAGACAAAGGATATTGAATCACTTTCATGGAAGGTAAAGTTCCAGCAAGACCTAAGAACTCAAATATAAAGAAGGCTTACACCATAGGAATTCGAGAAGGATGCCTATACAAACTTTGCACCTCTCTCCTTTGCAAGCCCTAGGAAAGAACAAGAAAATGAAGGAATATGCAAAGGTTGTGCCCTAGGAAAGAACACAAAGGGTATTTTTCATCGTAGTGAGAGTGAATTTTAAAATGTACTAGAACTCATTCACACATATTTATGTGGACCTATGACAATAACCTCCCTAGTGGGAATTTGTACTATGTTATTTTTGTTGGTGACTACTCTAGGAAAACATGGATATATTTCTCAAAGTTTCAGGAGTCTAATGAAATCTTAATGAGATTTAAGAAATTCAAGGCTCTAGTTGAGAACATGTCAAGCAAAAATATCAAACCCCTATGCTCAGATAAATGGGGGAATGCATTTCTAATAACTTTAAAGAATTTTGTAATAATACTGGGATTAAGAGAGCATACACTCTTCCTTACAACCCTCAACAAAATGGGGTAGTTGAAAGGCAAAGTAGGACTATAGTATTACCAGTTAAAGATATAATGCATGATCGAAACCTACAGACCTCATTCTAGGTTGAAGTCTCTAGTACAATTGTTTACATTAAAAATAGATGTCCTTATTCTCTCCTAGATAACAAAACCCCTGAAGAAGATTTACAGAGATAAAGCCTAACATAAGTCATTTTAGAATATTTTGTTGTCTTGTTTATGTTCACATTCCTAAAGAGAAAATGTCTAAACTAGAACCCTTAGAAAGGGAAGGGAATATTTGTTGGCTACAGTGAATCATCCAAAGCCTATAGGATATAAATTAATTGAACTTAGCAAGGATGTAACTTTTGAAGAGGACATTGCATTCAAAATATCAAAAGACATTAAGGAAATAAACGATGAGTCTCCTCAAAATATGGAAGAGGGCCATGCTCCTGAGATTTAAAGGGAGACACATGTACCCATAGAAGACAATAATCTCAATAAATCTATGAAGTCTGCTATTGAGCCTAGAAATTATGTTGTGCGTCATAAAAGACCTGTTTGAGCAAGGCAAATGATTGAAGAAGCAAAGAATTATGCAGCTCC
Source organism: Cupressus sempervirens (assembly GCA_028749045.1). Taxonomy (NCBI): domain Eukaryota; kingdom Viridiplantae; phylum Streptophyta; class Pinopsida; order Cupressales; family Cupressaceae; genus Cupressus; species Cupressus sempervirens. The sequence goes on from CM053783.1 coordinate 26,599,538, forward strand.
AAAAGGAACCTTCAGAGAATTAAGAGACCGAATAGACACTCCATCTATGTTGTTGTTATGAGTAAAATCATCAAATATGAACATTCTAGTGTTGAGGAAGCACTCCAACATCAAGTTTGGAAAGATGTCATGACAAAAGAATATCAATCCATACTCAAGAATGATGTCTGGGACATTGTACCTAGACCTAAATACAAATCAGTTGTCTCATCCAAATGGCTCTCCAAAGTCAAACATGCAGTAGATGGGGCATTGAAAAATGTAAAGCAAAGGTTGTTGTCAAAGGGTTCCCACAAAAGGAAGGAATTGATTATGAAGAGACATTTGGTCCAGTTGTTTGTTACACCTTCATTTGGGTCATGATTGCTATCACTACATCAAAAGGATGGAAGATTCACCAAATGGATGTGAAAACTGTTTTTCTTAATGGCATTATAGAAGAGGAAGTATACCTAGAACAACCTAAGGGATTTGTGGTTCATGATGATGCTTCTCATGTTTGCAAATTGAAGAAGCCTCTATATGGTCTTAAACAAGCTCCCTGAGCCTAGTATGAGAGGATAGGCAATTACCTCTCCAAACTAGTGTTCTCGAAGAATGATGTAGATCCTAACCTTTACTTCAAAGTAATAAATTGTGATATATTAATTCTCATTCTTTATGTTGACGATTTGTTGATCACAGCAGAAGATAATCTCATCACCAAGTGTACACAAGATCTTGCATCTAAATTTGACATGAAGGACTTGGGTCTCCTTCACTACTTCCTTGGTTTAGAAGTATGGCAACAGGATAATGGTATTATCCTAAATCAAGGAAAATATACTATTGATATCTTGAAAAGGTTTGGGATAATGGACTGCAAACCTAAGTCTACATCTATGGAGACAAATTTACGTAAGTTAAAAGAAGAAATTGCGGACTCAAAGTTAGCAGACTCTACTCTCTACCGGCAAGTGATTGGGTCCTTGATGTACTTGGTCAACACCGAACTAGATATTTGTTATGCAACAAATGCACTCAGCCAGTTTATCTGTGAACCGACACAATTAAATTTAGTTGCAAAAAAACATGTTTTGAGATACCTACATGGCACAATTGCATATGGATTAAAACATGATAATGTAGATCTAATTCTACATGGATACACAGACTTAGATTGATTGGAGTGTTGTTGATTCTAAAAGTACTTCAACATGTTGCTTCAAATTGGGATCAGCCATGATATCCTGGTTCAGCAGAAAGCAACCTTCAGTTGCACATAGTTCCACAGAGGCCAAGGGCATTGCAGCATCCATGGGAGCTCGAGAAGTTGTTCGGTTGAGAAAATTGTTGGTAGGTTTGTTTGGTCAAACCATGAATTCCACAATTATTCACTGTAATAACCAAAGTTGTATATATCTTTCAGTAAATCCAATATTTCATGATAGATCGGAGCACATTGAGATACCTTACCATTATGTTACAGACATGGTGGAGGGAAAAATATCCAATCAAGATGTATTAATACAAATGAACAAACTACAAAAATTATAACCAAGCCTCTCTCCAAAACAAAGATGAAACACTTTAGAGGTGAACTTGTTATGGTAGAAATGTAATTTTATTTGAGATTAAGTCTCAACAAATTTATTGTACTAATATATTTGAAAAGATGTTTGACATGTAAACTCTTTTTGTTGTGTCTAATTACATGTCTTAAGGAGTCTGGTAGACCTCTTGAAAGGTGACGATCTTTCTAAATGTATACTAATCTTTGATTACTATTGTAAGGTGACAACTTTACTATAGTTTAACCTAATATCATGATGGATATCATGTGGATTGATATATGTGGACATGAAATGATAGTTCATATCTCCTTCATAATATTAACTGAGTGGTTTGTAACCTCAATGAGTTATATTACTGAGATATTTCACAGTGGATATTATGCCACTTAATATCCGTGGATAAGCCATGAGCAGATATCTTCTTTGGCAGGCATCATGTGACTTGACGCTTGTGCACATACTTGAGAAGATATGAGTATGGTAAATATCATTTGACTTGATGTTCATGAACATGCCATTACTCCTAATGACATCATGAGCTGACATCATTTATGGTGCATATCATTAGACTTGATATCCGTGGATATGCCATAATTTATGATATCACATTGAGGTGATATTTCCCCACACACTATATGATCTATGGGATATACACAAGGATAGTAATCATCCTCCCTAGCTAAGAGGGAGTGTTAATGAATTGTAGCTTCGATCAGATTACTCCTATTGATGAAATCAAATGCATAAGTGGCCTATCAGCCTTGAGCATTTGATCTCTATCCTTCTGATGTATTCTACTATGATTATTGCTTATTATACATGATTAAATTGTATGATCGCAATCATGTGTGTATATACACATGTTATGTATCATATTGTTAATATATATATATATATATATATATATACATGGTTATTATTGAGATAACTATTTATAATATTAATCATGTTGTCAATACCATTTATATTAATAATGCTGTTAAAATCATTAATATAAATTATTATTAATACAATTACGTTGTTGATAATTATGCAAATATCGATATGATTGCTGATGACATCTGTAATATATTGTGCTATCAAAATAGCACACTATATTATTAGTATCACAATGTGAATTGATATGAGTATCGATTAAGTATGATATTATTGGTATTACATTGTGTCTGACATGCCTCCAAAGAGTCATGTCACTACGTGGACTATGTCTACACAGGGACATACCTCTTTGTAGACACATCTCTCTCTTCAGATATATATCATCGATCATTATGAATTGTGAAGCATAGAAAAACTACAGTGCCGAACAGGTCTCAGCAGTGATCATCAATACTTGTTAGTATATACTAATATTATGTATTCAAAGATATATTAAGCAGAAATATGTATACAGATCTGATCTGTGTTGTCATCATTTCATAGTGTAAATATATATTATCATTGACATTAATATTAAGAGTTCCAAAGACTATATATATTCATAATTTTATAATATATATATATATATATTATGGATAGAATTTTAAGTGATATTGTGATTAAAGTATATATATAAAAATAAAAATATAACCACCTCTAAATCTGATCAAAGTTTAACAGCTAATACTTCAGCACCAACACCTTACGCGACATTGTAGAGAGAGTGCATGTAGAGTTTCTGCAAATTCTGCTTGTAAATCAGACTGATGTATAACCTATATAGTGCTGGAAATGGTCTTGATAAATTGCAGATGAGTATTAATCCTTCTTGCTGATATAATAATTCTCCAATAAAATATTTTCTGCTACTAATTCGAATGAGGCAGAGAATGGTAATGAATAGACTTCTTTGTACTTGTGTGTTCATTATCCACATTTCTATCTCATATATATAAGGTAACCAAAGGGCATGTCCCTTGAAAGGACATGACCCTATCTAGGTTGGCCCTATAATATAACTCCTGATGAGACCAAAATTTGCCTTTATTTTATGATGTTTAAGATACTTTGTTGATACTCTGTTTATCTTTGTTAAAACATTTGTGGACTTATGTTTACTGAACCTATGATAAACCTATGGGGTAGAAACTATGCCATCTTTTGCTAATATTATATATAGTATGCAGTATTTCATATAGTTATCAAAATGTGCGTTCTTATATTTGAATTTAATTTGATAAATGTTTATTTGCAAACATGTTTTGTGTTATAACTGACTGGTTAATGAAGACTGAAAGATGATTGGAAGAATTCAAAAGCTAAGCATCAATAGCATTTAAGGAGAAGAAAACGCCAAGGAGCAACCTTGGTGGAGGAAGTTGTAACGGTTCCAGAAAACACGGCAGCGAGTAAGGAGGAACTATGAAGACTTATTACCTTCTCTGCATTTACTCTATGGCGAGCGGATGTTCAGACTTTATTATTCCCGCCTTAAGCCGTTATTCCTTCTTCCCGCCTTCAGTTGTTATCTTCCTATTTTCTCTCTTGCGGATTTTAAGCTAAGTCATTTACTTTTCTGTTATGGAATAAATGGTGATTTCCTATATATATAGGAATCGTCCCAAGTGTGTTAAGTTTTAGAACCAGTTAGAAGAAATAGTTTCTGAGAACAAACTGTTAACTTTTATAGTTGTGTTTTTACAGTTCTTTGTAATGTAATAAATTTCTAAATTGAATGAAATAGTTTTCGGCTTTTATCTTGTATTAATAGTTTAGAGAAGCCGACCAAAGGGGCCCACTTGGAAGGTGGATTAGATTAGGATAGAATAGATTTATTTCCAAGCATTCATAGTATCTTAGTTAGAAGTTGTGAGTTCCTTCTTGTAGCATCATACTTCATGAATGTTCCTGCAGTATATGTGAGAACAATTTTAGTGGATGAGCCAAGTTGGAATATTTGTTATCTTTTCATTGTATTTCCAGTATTCATAGAGTTAAGTGTGTTAGTTTCCTGCAGCAATAGTGTAAGTTCTTTTCCTTGCATTTTTACTTTCTTGTAGCATAAGCTTAGTGACTCATTAAAAGACCTAGTGCACATACTGTGCCGATCATTTCAAGTATACATGCACCTCATAATGGGAGAAATAGTCCTTAGTTTGAATATATTATTCCTAAGCAAGGCCTAGTGCATGACTATGATACACCTATTGTGAGGCAGGTCAACTCCCATAATCGGTGCTCAATGAAGAATATGATTTGTAAAGACATTAACTAACTTTAGTTAAGGTTATCCTTAATAACCACTATCTCTAAAGAGACGTCGATAATGCCTATAAAGGAAGATATATATATTTAATGCTAGATCAAATCTGTGTGATTTGTACAATCAGATCAGCATGACAATCGAAGTTACAGTTTTAACACTCCCTCTTAACTTGATAATCATACTGAGAGATAACATATCTAGCATCATCAATTATGATGAATAAGCATAGAATGAAACTCTATATCTATTTGAATCTTCTTAGCATGTGGTATCATTGAACAAATGATACTATGTCATATTACTATACCTGTGATATGATATATCACTTATACTAGTGATAACAGTATTGCAAAAAATACAATATACAGGATAAGATCTGGAGAATACTTAAATTCTTCATTTATCCAAGTTGTGACTCATAGGTATTGGCATTCCTATATCACAACATGGTCCTGAGTTAAGATCTACCAAAACACATGATAAACTCTGGAGAATAATAAAATTCTTCCTTTATCCAAATTGTGAGTCATAGGCATAACAATGTCTACATCACAATGTAATCTTGAACTCATCTATATCTAACAGTAGATCTCTACTGTTTAGCACATTATCTAAGAGATCGTCATCTCTCATAATGTCTTTTATCTAAGTATTCATTATCTCAGAGATCGTCACCTCTTAGATAATGAATACAAATGGTGGAGCCCATAACAATCAATAGCTTGACAATAAAAATTATTTTAATAATAATTTAAAGAATACAAATGAAGTACAATTCAACCATACCAAGTCTTTTCCTGAAATGATCTATCTTCACTCAAGAGAGAGGTTTGGTAAGAATATATGTTGTCTGATCTGCAATGCAAATGTGTTCTAATTTTACAGTATTCCTATCTACCATATCTCTTACATAATGGTAAAGAATTTCAATATGCTTGGACCTGTCATGAAAAACTAGATTCACAAAAAGCTTGATGGAACTCTGATTATCATAACGAATAATAGTAGGATTCACAGGTTGACCATTTAATCCCACAAGTAACTTTCTAAGCCAAACTGCCTCCCGAGAGCCCATTGTTGCGGCAATGTATTCCGCTTCTGTGGAACTCTGTGCTACTAATACCTACTTTCTACATATCCAAGATATCATTGCTAAGCCTAACCTGAAACAGCATCCTGAAGTGTTTTTTCCTATCAGTAACACTTCCAGCCCAATCTAAGTTTGTGTACTTGATGCAACGAATCCTATAAAAAAACCAATGAATGGGATACATTTTAATCCCTTCAAAATCCATGAAATAAATTACATGCTTAGAGACATCTCATGGGCAAAACACAACACTTTCCAATAAAATTTTACCAATACTTCACCATTTATATTGTCTGATTTCTATTCAAGAATATATTATTCATAACTTTTGTTTCTGAACTTTTCTTGCAAAACCATTTGTAGGAATAGTTCCAAATTAGCCCCTCTAAAACATATCCAACTCTGAGACCAATCCAATAAACAAATTACAAGTTATGGTCTCTATACTGAGACCCATTTTTACCGTAATAAATCAGTAACAAAACTTGTAACCCTACCTAGGGCATCCAATATCTTTCACAATAAAAAACCAAATGATCCCAAACCAATTTTATAATAAGAATTATTGACTAGTTTCCAAATAGATAAGTCATTGAATCTTCCAATCCATAAATTGTTACATGCATGCAAATCTATGCCTACAACTCCATAGAAGATATTAAAAAACCAGTTTTCACTAAGAAATGTATAACTTTCACAAATCTCAATGAAAACAACTCAAACCAAATGGATGTAAAACTAGATTCATATATCTTTCTAATGAATCCATTTAGAGGTCGTAACTCTTCCATATGTGTCAGTACCAAGTGTTGCAACATGACTGCTGTCAAGGAATCCCAAATCTGCAAACAAGCACTTTTACCAAAATGCTCATAACTTATTCATTTTTCCACATAATCACTCCAAACCAAAACCAAAAGGAAGGTTATCAATCATACTAACCAAATATACAGATTATACATGGTTTTCAGTCTGTACATGGTCGTACAAGACCTGGAACCAACACAAAACTAAAAAACCAATCAAAACAACAACTTAGAATCACTCCAAATTTGTTTCAAATGTAAATATTTCCTTCCATTATGATTTAGTTCGACCATACATAAGTTTTTATAGGCTCATTGGTGGTTTACAACTCCCCAACCAACTTTTTACATTCCCTTAACCCTTTTTGCACTTTTTGCAATATTACAACTTACAATTTTGCCCTTTTTGCAATATTACAACTTACAATTTTGCACTTTCTTGACAACTTTACATTTATTGCCTTTAGGCATTACCATTGATTCCATTACATCGAATATCACATAAAAACATATGAAATTACATTAAATAATTAAAATATTTCTAGGGATCATCTCCAACATCTTTAAGACTAGGTGCTCCTGCACCATACCCTCGAGCTTGAAAATTTTCCATGTCCCATGGAAATGCTCTAGGGAGAATTTGTAAACCAATTTGTTGCCTCTTTGTCTTCACTGGATTGATGCCTCCTCTACTTTTTATATCTCTTTCAGTTGTGACTCCTATCCATGGATTTTATGATGGTTTCCTTTAATGATGCTTCAGCTATTGCACAATCCACTCATCCATGCCGCATCTGTCCCTCACTTGGGAGTTCTATCATGCCTCTCTCCCCAAGATTGTCGCCAACACACAAGACCAATCACTGGCCCTGGATCATTTCGCATGACCCTCGTGATAGACATTTGTGGTAGAATCTGGAATAAACCCAACATATGGTTAGGTCCTAGTGCGAATCCTCGCACTCTCAAGAGCTTCTCGCTCTAATACCACTTGATGCAGAGAATCCTACAAAGAAACCAATGAATGGGATACATTCTAATCCCTTCAAAATCCATGAAATAAATTACATGCTTAGAGACATCTTATGAGGCAAAACACAACACTTTCCAATAAAAGTTTACCAATACTTTACCATTTACATTGTCTGATTTCTATTCAAGAATATATTATTCATAACTTTTCTTTTTGAACTTTTCTTGCAAAACCATTTGTAGGAGTAGTTCCAAATTAGCCCCTCTAAAACATATCCAACTCTAAGACCAATCCAATAAACAAATTACAAGTTATGGTCTCTGCACCGAGACCCATTTTTACTATCATAAATCAATAACCTTGCCTAGGGCATCCAATATCTTTCACAATAAAGAACTAAATGATCCCAAACCAATTTTATAATTAGAATTATTGAGTCTAGTTTCCAAATAGATAAATCATTGAATCTTCCAATCCATAAATCGTTACATGCATGCAAATCTATGCCTACAACTCCATAGAAGATATTAAAAAACTAGTTTTCACTAAGAAACGTATAATTTCCACAAATCTCAATGAAAATGACTCAAACCAAATGGAAATGAAACTAGATTCATATATCTTTCCAATGAATCCATTTAGAGGTCATAACTCTTCCATATGTGTCAGTACCAAGTGCTGCAACATGACTGCTGTCATGGAATCCCAAATCTGCAAACAAGCACTTTTACCAAAATGCTCATAACTTATTCATTTCTCCACATAATCACTCCAAACCAAAACCAAAAGGAAGGTTATTAATCATACTAACCAAATATACAGATTATTCATGGTTTCCAATCTATAAATGGTCGTACAAGACTTGGAACCAACACAAAACTGAGAAACCAATCAAAACAACTTAGAATCACTCCAAATTTGTTTCAAATGTAAATATTTTCTTCCATTATGATTTGGTTCAACCATACATAAGTTTTTATAGGCTCACTGGTGGTTTACAACTTCCCAACCAACTTTTTACACTCTCTTAACCCTTTTTGCACTTTTTGCAATATTACAACTTATAGTTTTGCACTTTCTTGACAACTTTACATTTGTTGTCTTTAGGCATTACCATTGATTCCATTACATGGAATAGCACATAAAAACATAAGGACTTACATTAAATAATTAAAATATTTCTAGGGATCATCTCCAATATCTTTAAGACTAGGTGCTCCTGCACCAATACCCATGTAAGTCCAACTCATACTAGAGCCCAAAGTTAAGAGTACCTTGTAAGTATTTTATAATGTGTTTGACTGCAACTAGGTGGATCTCCTTTGGCTCACACATAAACTGACTTAACGCATTAACAGCATAGCAAATATCAATCCTTCCAAAAGTATTTGCATTAGTTGCTTCGTTAAGTTTGTGTAGATTAGTCTCCATTGGAGAAGATATAAGTCTCTTTTGTAATCTTTCCATTTAGAAATGTTGTGTTCACATCTATCTAATGTACTTTCCATCCCTTTCATGCTACAATAGCTAGGACTGCTCTTACAGAGGTGTATCTGGTAACCAGAGCAAAGGTTTCTTCATAATCAATTCCCTCCTTCTAAGAGAATCCTCTGGCTATGAATATGACTTAAAGCTACCATCAGCAGCATGCTTGATTTTAAATATCCATTTAGAAGAAACAACAGATTTCTTTTTCAGGCCTTGGAACAATTTCCCAAACATCATTCTCAATAAAGGATTGGTATTCTTCCGTCATATCATCCTTCCAAATAGCATTTGAAATATTGATGGTTCTGATTTAGATAAATCACTCATTTTGGTTCTGGTTTGAGAGTACTAAATTTGACATAAAATTCATGATGTCACCCGTACTGGTATCTGGACATTAAGTCCACCAAGTACTAAATCGGACATCAAATCCATGATGTCACCCGTGCTGGTATCCTAACATTATGTCCACCAAGTACTAAATCGGATATCAAATCCATGATGTCACCTACACTGGTATCCGAATATCAAATACATTATATTCACCAAGTGCTCCAAGTGCTAGTATCCGGACATTAAGTTCACCAAGTACTCCATTCTTGAGTCGAGAAGATTCAAACCGTGGATTTCCACTACCCACAAATCATAAAAATATAATCACATAGATGAATTTAGCCAAATATGTATACAAACAATATAGTCTATGCTATATTCACATATCAAATAAATGATTATTTAAAATATCTGAATATCTCAATTATAGACTTAACTATATAAAAGAGGTTAGACTTTGCTATAACATAGAAAATGATCATAACAACCACAAGCAATAATGTAGCCTAGGCTAAGTATAGTCTTGGCTAAATACATAGCCCATTTTAAATATATGTAAAAGAAATGCTTGTACATATGAATCACCAAAGGAGGAGTTTATAATGCAAAACTTGGTGAAAGTAGGCCCATATATAAACTCCGTCTTAAGTTTGAGCATCTCTAAGGTGGATTCAATCCATGTCTGCAAGTTCTCAATTTATCCAAGAGTGTTATAAGTCAAACCAAATTGAAATAACTGGGGTCCATGACACTTAACGTGATCTACTCCCTTAGTGAAGAGTTTACAAGTTTCCTATCTACTCCCTCTGAAGTTTAGGTTAAATACTTTTGGAAGGACTCCCTCTCAATGTGAACACTGTAAGATCCCCTCTCGTTATCTAGCCAAAGTTTACGGATAACTTCTCAAGAGGTTACAAGTCATTATCAAACCATGATAATTTTTTGTTTATGTCACTTAGTCCAGATTTATCTCACAATTAATGGTTTAACCAGTTTTAATTCTTAAACTCATACTCAGAAATGAATATAATATCCCTATTGGCATTCAACCTTCAACAAAGAAAAGTATTCTGCTATGTTTAGAATGCACCTGGAAATGTTCGAATGCTCTTGGAAATGATTCCCTTTGACATTGGCAGCTTCCTCTGTACACTTTGATATCAATCCTCCTTTTCCTGCAAGAACATTCTCAGAGGAAAAGATCAAGGGACATAGCTCAATTTAGCAATCATCACATCACTTTCATTTTGAAGAGTAACTGCAATTTCATCCAGAGTAGGAGCCAGTTTCTTGTAGTGCCCACACCAAGGAACATAGAACTCCAGAAGCACATTCTTCCTAGAATCTATGACAATTTCTTGAAGAGAGTCTGCCACAACAATTTTCACAGGATCATCATTCTTTTCAGGTATGGCTTCAGACTTTTGTACTCCTTTAATGTTCCATCAAAGTACTCCTTCAACCAGGAATCCATTAATTCTGCCTTAATTTGCTCCTTAAGAAACTTTAGATCCTTTTTTCCTTGGTGAGACTTTGCTAGCTCTTAATATGTAGATATATATGTTTCTGCGTTGTCTCCACTAAAATTGAGAAAGAACACAGCCTTGGAATCTGGAGTGTTGAAGAATTTCAACACATGAGAATGATTTGCAGAGTCCTTGGTCAAAGCTGCTACAAGAGGCATATTGGCTTCTTCAACAAACCTCTTTTTATTTTTATTTTTACTTTTAATGCCTCAGTATTGAAATCCTGAAAATCAGCATATCACTCATCAATAGGTTTAAATAGTTGAACTGTCAGTGGTTCAATGGGAAAATCCTTCTAAGGAAGGATTGTAAAATCAATTTGTGTGACCAAATTCACAATCTGAATGCAACTCCTCTGCAACAGTAATAAAATTTCTGAATTCGTCACCCTCCAGTTTAGAAAATACTCCTACAATGAACAATTTCTTGTCACCAATAAGACTGTCAGCCTCTTCTATAGACTTCATTTCTACAGATGCTAGACCAGCTTGCTTTTTCAAATATTCAACAATACCATCTGCTTCATGAGGACGATTGTAGTCCTGAATGTTTGCTCCGCCTTTCCGAATGATTTTCAAAGTTGGAAAACCTCTCACTCCATAATCACCAGCCAAGGCTTTATATGATTTTTCGTTAGCATCAACCTTAGCCAAGACAATGGGTGGATCATTATTATCAAATTATTATTTTTAGACTGACTGCAGCTTTCTCTTACTCAGGTGTACGACGCTTGCACTGCCCACACCAGGGGGTATAAAATTCGACAACAACGAAAGGATGCTTTGACACATCATCAGAGAAATTGGTGGCATCCAAGGTCAAGAAAGAGGACTCTCCCACTGCTTCTACTTCTGTATTTGCAATGCACAATATCAAGATCGTCGCAAGACAAAGGATGAACATCCACCGGATCGTCATTTTGCACTTTATTCAATGATCATACCTGTCCTCTTAATTCTGTTGTGTATGCCATTGAAGATAGAAGAATGATGCTAGATATACTAAGTCTGATTGTTTAATTTGCAGAGCCTAGGTTCGACTACCAGAGCTCTGATACCATGTAAAGTTTCTACAAATTCTGCTTGTAAATCAGACTGATGTATAACCTATATAGTGCTGGAGATGGTCTTGATCAATTGCAGATGACTATTAGTCCTTCTTGCTAATATAATAATTCTGCAATAAAATATATTCTGCTACTAATTTGAATGAGGCAGAGAAAGCTAATGAACAGACTTCTTTGTACTTGTGTGTTCGTTATCCACATTTCTATCTCATATATATAAGGTAACCAAAGGGCATGTCCCTTCAAGGGACATGACCCTATCTAGGTCAGCCCTATAATATAACTCCCATAATCGGCACTCAATGAAGAATATGATTTGTAAAGACATTGACTAACTTTAGTTAAGGTTATCCTTAATAATTACTATCCCTAAAGAGACACCAATAATGCCTATAAAGAAAGATATATATATATTTAATGCTAGATCAGATCTGTGTGATCTGTACAATCAGATCAGCATGATAATCAAAGTTACAGTTTTAACAGTGCATTAAAAAAAGAACTTCCATTGCATCTTGTGCACAAAGCACCTCAAATCTAGATCTTGATTGTTGGTTGTATAAGAGTTGTGCTTCATATTCAATTGATATCCCATTGAAGGTTCGGACTGTTCTTGTCTGTCCATATTTATTTGGTCAAACTAGCTGCGAAAATGACAGGGTCCACATAAGGGAACAACCAACATGCAATTAGAAGGTAGCATTTATTTATTTTGCTGAAAATGTGGAGATCATTTGAGATTGGTTTGCACAATGCTTTTCAGTGCTATAAGTACTCAACATATGATAAAACTTGAGTGGCATAGGAAAATGGTCCAACTTACTTCCATGTGAAGTTCTTGGTATGCATCCATCAGTGGGTCATAACAGTATGCTGTCATCAGAGCAGTGTTCTTTCTTATTAAATGTGCATGTGCATCTTCAATTTTTTGCACCAACTCTTTCCGTCTCTCCTCCACTCCTGACAGTGTATACTCCTTTGTCATGGTTCTATATGCCTCCGTCAACTGCTTTGCAATAAGATGTGCCTGCAAAAGAAAATTGAATTCAGATATTAGAACTTCAATATTCTCAAATTCAGGATTAGTGCCTATCAAAATCCACACCAAAGTTCTTGAAAGAGAACAATTCCTTATTTTGTTCTAGAGCTAATGTGAATAATCACCATTGGAAGGAAAGCATCATCGGAAAACTTGTACTTACCTTCTCCGAAATAATTTCATCATTATCGGGAAATGGGGTGATCATGGATACTAAATCCCTATAGCGAAGAGAAATTGCAGACACCAACTTCTCACAAAATGTTTCTATCTCAGCGTTGTTTTGGACCTACACCAGATAAGTTGTGATTGTCTTTTTAATATCTGTAAACGGTATACATAACTGCAGAGCAGTAAAAGCTAGGGCATGTGGAAAGAAATTCAAGATATTTAACTCATAAGGACATCAACTAACTACCAAAATGAGAAATAGAAATGGGGAAAAAGCATAACAGTGAAGAAATAAATAAAACTGCAAAATTTTGTGTAATCTTATACCTGACTTTCACTGTAGCGCTGTTTTGACCACTGCAAGCATTGGAACTGATGGAAATCATAAAGCTCATTGCCAGAACCAATCCAACTTAATCCTCCTCCTTTCACTGTCTCCTCATATGCCTCCTGAGCAACTTTCAAACTCATAGAATGAGCATCGGTTAGTTTGGTAGGTGGAAGAGGCCTACTGTGACTCTCACTATCAAAAAATGAATTATCTCCATTTATAATTTTCCATTCCTCATTTGTGTAATTCTCAATGGTAGCAGAAAAGGCATCAGTGTATGCTCTCTGGTATGCAGCTTTTCCACTGTTTAGTATGGACGTAATCTTTCCCACATTGATGCGTGCAACTTGATCACATTTATACATAATCTGCTGCTGCATTTGTTTACAGGCATCATGGTATTGTTGACTGCCTTGGTGGGGACCAACAAGGGACTCATACCTGAACATTAAAATTGGTTTCCATAATTCAAAATTATAATCATTAGAGTCTGGCCAAAAATTAAAGCATGATGATACAATTCAATCTATGATGCCAAAGAGTAATAGTACTTACCAAAATTGCAAAATTTATGTTGGGGTTATAAGAATGCATCTAACAGTCTAAAGGTTCACAATGATAGAGGACAGTTATCCAACACTTTTGGGGACTTGCTAACACTAGAAAGAAAGAAGACAGAATTGAACAAATTTGCAGCAATCTTTCATAGCTCGAGAATAAGTAGCACAACACTCTCATATTTAAATAATTATATGTAGGGTCTCTCAACTTCTACCTTTAATTTCATCATATGACTTCATTTGCACGCAAAACTTGTTAAGATCCAAATGTTCCACATACAGAAACATTGCAAAATAATAGCAAAATTAGCAAAATATAACTTGATAGGATACAATCATATGATAACAATAAAAATAAGCAGAAACTAAGGTATTCCTGTGGATGAATGATTTCAAATATTCCTGCTATCATTCCTCTATGATTCTTACAATGGTAGATGCCTCTCTTTATCCCCTATCTTCCAAGAATCCTAGGGATTGGGTAAACCCTTATCCCCACTAAATATTAGGTCAACTAATGTCAATTATCATCTATATCAAAGTTATTAATTTGATGCATAGAAACTGCAAATACAATGCCGAATTATGACATAAAGATGCCGTTGATCTTGTTCTTTCAATATCATATTGAAGTTCATCTAGTTTTGCATCTTCAAATTGCTTGTAATACAACATTTGTCTTTCATTAGGAGACTGTCGAGTAGGAAACATTTTATGGGTAATTTTCTGTTAAGCAGATTTTTCATTAAAAAAATTCAAAACTTTGATTTTCCAATTTGAAAAGCATTGTAAAAATATCAAGTCAAGTACTTAAATGTATATTCAGTGATTAGATTCTGCTGAAATTTTTTATAGTAAGTTATATAAATTTCTGAAAAATTAGCTACAAATCATCTCACTTTTTTTTATTTGTCAGATTATATAGTAAAGAATATCAAATAATACTATTCTTTAATATAAAATATATATAAGAAAATATTTTCAACGAAGTATAACCATATCAAGTATTACCTTTATACCTATTTGGTAGGCCATGGGTCCCTCGTATTAGTGACTTGTACTTACCGCCTTAAAAGTATTGCTTTCTGCAATGCGCATTTTCCATTTGAAAGTGTCTGACATCCACACTCATCAAACTTTGATTCTTACTCAGATATGACTTGTCAAGTTGAATTAGGATGTTACTCCTTTGTATAGATACCAATTAATATTCATATATCTCCACGTCAATTACTCTTTCCCTTCCATCAAACATTCTATAACAGCCACGATATGTCAAAGCTTATATGTATAAATAAAAACCTTTTATTCTACCATTAAATTTCTGACTAATATCCAGCAATGTGATAACGCCCATGAAATATTAAACAATTTTGAATAAGCCAAGTATTGATAAGCATGATGTGATGACTTTTCCAAGTAATAACAAGTACATCCTCGCAAATTGTATGAATGAGTGGTAGTTATCACACTAGCCAATGCACAGTTAGCCTTTTATGCCTGTTCTTGACCAAGGTTCGTTGTTGCCATGTCCCTTGTTGAGTGTGACTCATCTTCTGGCTGATGTAAACTACACTACCAATCGACAGGAAACATTTCTACCAGCGCAGGTGTGCTTCCCAATGTGCAGACTGGATGTTCGTAATTGGATATTTATCCTTGTGATAGACTGTTATCACCTTCTCTGATGATGTCATTCCTTCCATTGCACAAGAGGTATGCAAGCAGGCTAATGTGGCCCTCTTTGTGGTGTTAACCACGATGACCCTGTATCACAGTGGGCTTCATATAGTTTTATTTACTAGAAGTCGACACATTCCTTCATTCCGGTAGTGGTGCCAAGTTCCAATAAGAGGCATCTCTAAAATAAGCTAATGGCAATATCAAAAGAAATCTCAAACCTTCTCTTGTGATTCAGAACTATTGCAGCACTTGAAACCTTTTACAATACTCCAAATTAGAAGTTGTCTATAATAATCCATGATCTTCATCATCATGCATTTGCATACGAATTCATTTGTGATTCTTTCAATCTTTGCAGACCCTAGGCACAACTTTGTTGTGATATGTTTGTGTTATGCAGGTTCAAATGTTCAATCTCTTTTTACACTTGCAGTTCGGCTCTGATACCATGTTAGATTTCCTGGATCTGCTGCAAATGTATTAAGCACTGCCGTATTAGGTATGTGTGTTCCAAATGCATCAAATACTTACATTTATATTGAGAATAGGCAATGAATAGACATGTCCCTTCATGGGACAAGTCTATTCAATAATCAGATTTTATATATATATATATATATATATATAATATTAATTTCTCTCATATATTTATATCTCATATAATTGTGTATATGTTTATCCGACAAAAGCTATCAAACATCAACACATACAATACTGGCATCATTGATTCCCACAAGTCCATCAAGCATACTCATCTCTCAGGCATTGTAAGATTACAAACAAATTTATCTGTAGGCTTGCAAGATTGTTGGTGGGACCAACCTTACAAGTGGAATCTATCACTTATGCAATAGACATTTCCTCTATGCCATATGCAAATTCCAACTTGAGAATGAATTTCATCAAATAATTCAATCCAGAATACAGACGTATTTAACAATATTCAATTGAAATCAGTTTTCAACAGAATCCATATTTCAGAAACTTCAATATTTCCCTTTTAAATTCCTCAATGTTTTTCATAGAAGTAAGGCATTCACTATGCACCTGTTTGCAGATTTTTTTTAATGTCCGACAACCTCTGGAACTTGTCCGTCACTAGGTATGGTTCCTATCGTTGCCGCCAGTCAGAGAAAATAGACGTCAGGTTTTATTTTGAATCCAGCGTGTTCATGTGTTTAACTTTTGCCTCTGTCATTTCTGGAATATTGAATTCAACTGGGAAGTTGTAACCCGACAAACTGAATATTTAAATGCACAGTGTTCATGACTACCAAATCAGCCGATGTGGATGTTTCTGATTCTGCAAACATGCAATGGAGATTCCTCCATCTACAGTGCCAACTAGAAGCTACGTGGTGAATAGCAATGTGTTGGTTCTATGACTCTCGTTCTGCCATGAAGATGTAATCAGAACAACATGGCATTCTAGCCTTGCTAATTCAACAAGATTATAACACCCATCCCTTCTACTCTAATCATTCAAACTGCCACAGGTGGATCGATTAATAAGACTCTGCTCTATGTTACACTTCAAAACATATTATTAAATCCTCATCCTGTCTGTCAACTATCTTTCTGCTAGGACTGACCGCTAAACCAGGTATCCCACTAGTGAATTAGCCTCCGTCTCACTTCTGAGAACTTGCTATCAAGTTCATAAGACATTCATTCCTGCCTCTAACCTGAGGGATGCCAAATTTCACTAGAGAAATTCTCATAGCATTTCTCATGCACCAACTTCCCAAACAATTAAAGGTTATTTATTTAAATATCAGTCTATAATATTTTAACCAATATTTAAATAATTACCATTATGTATTAATTATTTAAATTAGCTTAAGAAATATGACTAATATTAAATAATTAACATTATTTATTCTAAATAATTATTTAATATTAGCTTATGAATAAAATATAACTAATATTAAATAATTAATATTATTTACTTCTTGTCTCAACTGAGACTTGTTTTAGGGGATACTACACCATGTAAAGTCACTATCATGGAAAAATACTTGCAATTTGAGAGTGGCTCAAAATACTTCCAAAGTTCCATGATGACTTCAAATCTCCTAACAACTACAATAAGTACAAGAGGCCCCATCTGTTCACCGATGAGCAGCACAGAAATAACAAAGCACACATTGTAGACGGGAGTAGCAAAATCAAATTCTTGTCCTTCATTGTCAAATCTTCACTACTTCTAAACCTGAAGATGAAAAATTAAAACCTTAACATAAATGTACTAAAATATCATTCACAGTTCAAACTTTGCAGTGAAAATGCATATAGATACAAA
The DNA here is from genome assembly GCA_028749045.1 of Cupressus sempervirens. NCBI lineage: Eukaryota > Viridiplantae > Streptophyta > Pinopsida > Cupressales > Cupressaceae > Cupressus > Cupressus sempervirens. Next base: position 26,617,643 of record CM053783.1, read on the forward strand.
TTTAAAATCAAATTCAAATGATAACCATCATGTTTATTTGTGTGAAAAAAATCATAGAAGACAGCGAGACTGTATTTACTTCTTTAAAGTATCTTTGATGATTTCATTACAGCTCTCCTGAATTTCAGTTTCAGGAACAGGCAGATTGATGTCAAAAAGAATCTTCTCAGCTTTTTGACGTAGCACTTCTCCAAGTCGCATGAGAACTTCCCTAACTTGATAATCATTTTTTTCCCTGCAACATAAAAAACAGAAATATTATGTTATTTCTATTCAGTACTTCTATGATGCACGCCAATTTTGAAGCTTAAATGACAGATAGGAACACTTCTCAATTGAAAAAGAAGTTCAACAAACAAGAGAGTTGTCCAATGTCTTCTATATGTTAAGTATAATCACTCTAGAGCAACAACTCAACCTGTACAATGGTTTCATTCTCTCGATTTTTGTACCAAGACTAACTTCACATGCCGATGATGTCCGCACCAGAGGTACACCGACACACCGTTGCTTGCAGTAATCAATCGATTTCTTTTCTGTCAACATTGAAAAATAACTATTAAAAACGATAAATAAACATCAGTAATTACACCTCAGGAAAAATAAAGCAAATTTATTGTATTGAACTCCAAGTACTGCCAGTAGTGTTCTGTGATTACCTGCATCTGCAAGCAACTGATTAACTTCTTGGGTTGTCAGTGCAGATGAAGCCAAAGTTGAAAGTGCCTCTAGACTTTCAGGTGCAGAGCTCAGATCCATTGTAGGAAGTTTCAATCGATCAGATGTTGGAAAAACTGATTGTATCTCTTTCTCAAAATACTGTACACCTCCAGCAAACGCACCATCAATTATTATCTCAACAAGCACATCCCTTAACTTTCGATCAGCACTTAAAGGGAAATCTTCATTCACATAGTGGACTAAAAGAGGCAACAAATTGGCCACAATCTTTCCTGTAAGCTTTTTATGACCACCTTTTGCTGTTAAATTTCCAAAAACTGCCATTCGAAGGTTTTCAATATCCAGAAGATATTTAGGATGAAGAGTGTAAATCAGTTCCTCTTCTGCTGCCAATCCTTTGCTCCCATATCTTTCCCGCAAAAAGTTCAGATCTGCTGGAGTTCGAAGAGTATAGCAAGAAATTCCATGAGAAAACAGTGTATCCAAAGTTCGATCCCCGGCATGTGCTTGAGCAGATATGTAACGCTGTAGATGATGCATTGGTGCTTCTGAAGGTTCAAGATCAATGTCAAATCCTTGTACAACCCATGTTAAGGGTGGGAAGTCCAGTGTCTTTAATAACATAGGCACATCTAAATCTATTGAGGGGGTAGGCTCATCTGTATAACACAATATAAATCATGCATCAGGAATCATTAACTTGATTAAGACCCAACAGAGTAAAACAAAAGGGAACATTTTCATTTGTGAAAAACAACTCACAAACAGCCACGTATTTTAGATCGTCAATTGGGAAAAAAGCAAACTAGATATTACCTTCAGACCCAGCAGTGTGAAGCCAATTCTGCAAATTAAAGATTTGAGCCTGCTTTGACAAATCAGCTAAGGAGCTCACTGATTGTGAATCTCCTACAATAGAATGTTAAAAAAGGATCATGCACAATTTACTGTCTTTTTAACAATGACAATTAAGAATATCACTGGAAAATAGAGCAAAAATACTGTCTAAGTCACAGAAACATAAAAATAGAGGAAGCAGCCATGCTACTGTAACGTTATAGGAGCTGACTATACAGTCTATTATAACATAATGTAAACCATATATGAATCAAAGTTAAAGTAACAATAAGAGATGACAACAAAAATGTAAATACCTTTTTGTGCCGGCACAAAGAACAACTAAAACCAATTATTTATAAAATTATAAATTTTAACTAACATCGACATTACCTAATAAATGTCAACAACTATTCAAAGATGTTAATACCATGGGACATTTCCAATTTTTCTTACAAATATTCTCATACCTCAATGACCTCATTCATTTTAAGCCTACTACCACAATAGAAGAAATGTTAATGCAGCATTAATATTTGGATGTTAGAATTTGGTGATGTACACCTTGAAAATCCAAGTAACATTGTATTTGTTTTATACAGTAATGTGTTGTAAATATGGGGCCTCTATCAGAATCTTGTTTGTATATCTTTCAATATTCACAATGCATGCATGGCATTTTCCTCAAGTTCAGCCCACTCTATTGGAAACAATTAGCAGTTTACCTAATTGCTATGGCCTATCTATTGGATTCTTGGGATGGAAATTGTACATAGTGAGTTCAAAGCTAAGCTGTAACATTGGTTAATTCCACACATGGTTGAAGATCTATTTTATCTCCCCTTCAGAGTATTGCTACTATGAGTTTTTGTAATCCCTTTTTTTTTTGATTGATACATTTAGTGTGCTTTGGAGGCTAGATTTTTTGTAATAAAGTTTTCCCAATGTACCTTGTGTTGTGCACTGTTTCTCTAATGATTATTGTGCAGATCTGAACTCATTGATTATCCCATAACATTAGTATTGAAAAACCTCTAGTTTCCTTACAATTGATATTACACTCTGGCCAACTTGTTGGACATGTGAGGATTAAGTGGTTGTCTTAATCACTAGTTAAGTGTAAGCTCTAAATTGATCTTCTTTTTGAGATATGCTGAATGGTAAGCATAACGTAATGTTCCCTTTTCAGCTCACCATGGTTTATGATTGAGTTAGCCTATCATTGGCCCTAATAGGCTAGGTCAGATGGTTAGAAGGTCCCAGTTGGCAAAACAAGAGGTCCTTTTCCTTCTGGAGTACAGAACTGTTTAGGGTTGCTATTCGTTTGGTTCAGTTTGGTACACTTACTATTTATAGTCTAAGTCACAAGGTTCGAGTTCGAGTTCGAGTTCGACAAGGATGAAGTTCGGATGAAGTTCGACAAGTCAAAAAACTCGAAAAAAATTCGACATTAAATTCGCCTCATGTAATTCTCCAAAAAATATGTTATTTATCATTATTATTGTATGTTTGAGTTTAATGCAAGGAACTTTTCAATTCATAACTACAATAGAAAACATCTTTTCATGTCTAACAATATATCCAATATATAATCAGAATAGTTTGAGATTACAAAATAGATTTGAAATCATTACAACAAAAGATATCACATTTATAAGATATAACCCATAAGAAACATGTGAAATCATGATTACAAAGTTCTTTTACTATCCAAAAGATAGATCAGCGTTTTATACTTCAAAGTTTAGAACTTCAAATAGCTCAAAATTAGCAAAAGTACGAAGATAGTTCTTGTCAAAATATTATAGTCAAAAGTCAATACTATTAAACTTCAAAAAAGCTCCAGGTTATCGAGAGCACTTGGCTGATTTACTCTAGAATCATCATCAGTGTCACTACTTAGCTCATCATCCAAGAAGTCTGGTTCCTCTAGAGGTCCAGTTGCCATGTCTTCTGAAATTCCTTTTTGTGAGGAAGATGTGGAGTCCTTTGCTGATTGGTTCATGAGCAATTTCAAATTGCTACGAACATAGACAAGATCTCCCAACTTTCCGGACAGCAGCTTGTTCCTCTTTTTAGAATGAATGTGGTCAAAACAACTCCAATTCCTCTCACATGCTGATGAACTTGCTCCCTGACTCAATACTCTAATAGCAAAGCGCTGTAGTTCAGGAGTTTGTGCCCCATAGCTCATCCACCATCTAGACCCAGTTACCTCAGCTCGTGTCATGTCATATTGTGCTGCTTGCATTCCAAACATCCCTTCTGCTTTCTTGTATCTCCAACATTGGTCCCTGATCAGAGCTGCAATGTTTTGATCCGGCTCATACTTGCTAATGGCATCATAAAGCCCTACCATAATTTCACTATCACTTTGTCTGTCAATACGAAATAACTTGGGCTCCAAATAGCAAGCTGCTGCATGTAGAGGTGTGTGCATCATTTTCCACCTAAAATCAACTGCCTCCCATATCTCCATGTAGTCTGCTTCCACATTCTTCAATGCTCTCTGAATGGATTCTTTACAACGGTCCATGCTTTCATAAAGCATGCCAAGGCAAGGAGCATCACCATCCACCATACGAAGAACCTCAACAATTGGACCACATATGCTCAAAACCTTTGATCCACTTTCCCAAAAATTGCTGTTTAAAATGATTTGCTCTATGTTCTTTCCCTTAGCACTTTTAGAAAGTGTTGAACCTTCCCACTCATTAGAACAAATCACAGATCTCAAAGCTGCCTTTTCTTCAATTACTCTCCTCAATGTGATATAGAATGAAGCAAACCTTGTGTCACAAGGCCTCAACAACTCTCTCGATGCATGTTTCCTGTAAAGACTCAAGGTGAGACGATGGTTTCTAATGAAATTTGCAACTGATCTCCCTCTATAAATTGCTTCATGTATCCATGGGAACTTGGCCAAGTCATGAAGCAACAAATCCAAACAATGGGCTGCACATGGGCTCCAATAAATCTGTGGGTACTTCTCTACAATCAGCTTCCCAGCTCCCACACAATTCGCTGCACTATCAGTAACCACCTGAACCACATTTTCTACCCCCACTTCAATAATAGCTTCTTCTAATATCTGGAAAATATATGCTGAAGTTTTCTTTTGATCGCTGGTGTCAATCACTTTCAAGAACACAACTCCTTCAGGGGAAGCCACCAATACATTAATCAAAGGCCTCTGACATATATCTGACCACCCATCACTCAATACAGTACAACCTGTTGCCTTCCAAGAGGCTTTGATCACATCTAACTTTCCTGTCACTCTACCTTTGGACCTCTCCAAAAGAGTTGTTCTCAAAGCTTCTGAAGATGGAGGTGTGTAGCCTTTACCGAACTCTGCTGTTTTCACAACTGCATTACGGAAATGGGGATTCCTTGCCGCATTGAACGGGACAGCACCAGTAAAGAAATAATCTGCCCATGCATCATCAACCTCTTGTCTCTCTATTGGTTTCCAAAAGCTGTTTAATGTTCCACTCTGTTTCATTGAACCTATGGATGTAGACTTGAGAAAACTAGAGGATGACACAGATGTGAACCTAGACACATCATCTTCAATTCTTTGTTTTTTCTGTATCTTTTTTCGATCAGCTTCACTCAAAAGGGTTAGTTCTCTCTCTATATCAGCTACCATTGCATCAGTGACCTTTGGACATGCTCTAACACCTCCTCCTGTACCCCCACTGATACCAAGTAAGTGGTCTCTTGCCCTTGTTAGACTTCCTGTAAAATCTTTCGTACAATTAGTACAATAGAGTTTAGCACCATCTTTTGTCACATATTTCCATACTTCAGACTTTGATTTTTTCGGAGCCATTCAATTACAGCCTGCATGATGCAAAAGAAAATTAATATTAAAAAACAATCAATATTTTCTTGAAAACGTGAAAAGGAAATATAAGAAATAATTATTTCAAACTCTGTAATGAAATATGAATAAATACCAAACTTTATTTTAATTAACTAGATACTAAAATAACCCTTTTAAACTCTTATAAAAAAATTAAAATATTCTAAAATTAAAAAATATTAAACTTAAAAACTAAGTAAAATCTAATTGTTTTAAAATATAAAGTAAATACATAATACTTTTTTAATGTTTTAATATACATTAGCTTTTTATTTTATATACAAATAATAAATAATAAATAAAAAGTATATAGTATAAATAAATTAATAATATTTATTATTAATAACAAATAATGATATTAAATCAAACTATTTTGCACTTTGCTTTAAAAATAAATAATACATACATAGTTAAATAATTACGCAAAGGAAATATTAAAAGCTTATGAATATTAATATAATGTTTTAATTTAAAAATTTATATAATAATTTAATATATATAAAATTCTATTGTTTATTATTGTTTTATGATAAATATTGTTATATTTATATTAAAATACAAATCTAATATTATTTGATGATTAAAATCTTAATATTTTATATTAAAATAACCTAATATTGTTTTATTAAAATATTCTATTTTTTTTAAATCTTAATATTTATAGCTTATAACTCTTTATGTATTATAATATTTTTAAAACTTTTTAAAATAAACAAATTTTAAAAGTTATAACAATAATTTAATAACAATAATAATAAAAAACAAAATTTTTAAAACATTATAATGTTATAACATTTATAAAACTTTACAAAACAAATGCAGACGGCAGACGCAAGACGCAGGACGCAGGACGCAGGAAAGGAATGAAGTTTGAACAATGGCGAACGGTTTTGCCTACCTGAGACCTCTGCCGTCCACGTGAGCCTCCCTCTTCCCTCTGCCGTTCGCGTGAGGTTGAACCAGTCACGACTCACTGCAGCGTCCAGCCTGCACTCCAGCATCCAGCCTGGAGACGGATTTTTCAGCCCCAGCAGCCGTTACAAACAGGCGTTTCAGCCTCTATAGCAGATGACCAGCGGGCGTTTCAGCTTTAGCGCTCAAATGATAGCTTTAGAAGCCTTAGACAGCGAACACCAAACCCAATAATTTGCAATGACGGAAAGCCTTTTTTAACAACTTTTTTAAGTCGAAAACCCTAAAACGGCCCAGAATAAAATAATATTTATGCAAAACGACAACAAAATAATAGCCGTACGAACTTGAGGCGAATTTTTTGATTTTTAAATTTATTTTTTAAGGTTCGCCGAATTTCGAATTTCAAGCCGAAAATTCGGCGAACCTTGTGACACAGTTTATAGTAGTCAATTATCCGCATTTCTCTATTTGGCAGGGCACCTGAACCAGCCTCAGTTGCAATGTCGACCCTTCGCACCAATGATTTGATTAGGTATTCAGGGATTACTAATTATGGTAATCCAATGGTGGATAGAGAGGGAACCTTACTATTTTTAGTAAAGCAATTGGATGTGCAGTGGAAACAATGGTTGACCTTTAGGTTCAAACAAGACAGAGATAATGAGTATTCAAGGAGATTAAAATTTAAATGGCAGTAATGATATTATTTATAATTGGTTATATTAAAAAGTTATAATTTTACTTTATATATTGTTGTTAAGGGGCCAAGTGACTTAACTAATGAGCAATAAATTTTGTATTTAAAAAGGGCACCCATTAAATGATATAAATCAAGATAAATGCCATGACATAAGAGAACAAATATTTTAATGTGGAAAAGCAAATACAAATCGAACCAAGTTGGGAAAACATATGAAGCCTCCTCAAGCAAATTGAACTCATTGTCAAATGATTATTTGACTTTGCTTGATTGATATGATATGATATGATAGATTTTAATGACATCCACGAGACTAAAGTAGTCTATGGGACCCATGCAATCGCCCTCCCGAGTCAGGAGCCAAACTAGTCAGTTGCAAAGTTTTGGTTAACTTGTCTCTTCTTCTCTGAATTTTGATAATCAACTCCGCTGTTCTCTTCACTTGATCTTCCTCAAATAAATGATATAAATCAAGATCAATGCCATGAGTCCATGACATAAGAAAACAAATATTTTAATGTGGAAAAGCAAATACAAATCGAACCAAGTTGGGAAAACATATGAAGCCTCCTCAAGCAAATTGAACTCATTGTCAAATGATTATTTGACTTTGCTTGATTGCTCACCCATTAAATGATATAAATCAAGATCAATGCCATGACATAAGAAAACAAATATTTTAATGTGGAAAAGCAAATACAAATCGAACCAAGTTGGCAAAACATATGAAGCTTCCTCAAGCAAATTGAACTCATTGTCAAATGATTATTTGACTTTGCTTGATTGCTCTTGGGATTTGTGCATGAGACTTAGGATTTCAGCTATCTTCAGCATTGGAGGACAAATACTCTTCAGTGTTTTTGCAACCATGAGGCTGTGAAAGAGCAGCTGAATCATTGCTTGACTATTGGCTTCATTCAAAGGTCCGATTTGTGCTAAATTTCTGAAGTTTCATAGAGTATTGAGTGCCAAATTAAGAGTTATTGCAAGGAACCACAATGGCTGACCAGTAGCAACAATATTCAGCCAATTACAGCAAAAAATAATCCATTCTAGGCAGGCTGTATATGTATCCAGCCCACACGCTAATCTTCTAGACTTGGCATGAGTTTTCTAGGCCAAATGCCTAGGGTTTGTGGCCACTATTGTTAAAGATCTCATTGTATGTATATTATAATTCACTGCTGCAACTTGTAATAGCCTTATTTTAATTATGTGTGTTTCAAGCTACCTTCTCAATGAATATGTATATGATATTAAGAGACATGTCTCTTTAATATTTCAACTCACATTAGTTATTACAAATAATATTTTCTCAACGTATTATCATGATTATAATATGTGATAACAATTTATATATATATATATATATATACACACACACACACACACACACACACTTTATTATCAATAATACTAATGCTTCATGATAATAATAGCATAGGATAGATATCAAATTTTTAAGGCTGATAGATCATTCAAACATTTGATTTCGTCGATTGGAATCATCCGATTCAAGCTACAATCACTAACACTCCCTCTTAGCTAAAGAGGATGATTTCTATCCAAATAAACAACACAGTGTACAACTATTACCTCACAGTAACATCAAGAGTATGGTATGCGCAAAATTATCAACCATATGATATTCACCATACCCATATCTTTTCTTTGTATGCGCACTGACATCACGTCTCATGATATCTACTAGAAAAGATATCTAACATAGATCCATAATTTAGATGTCACCTTACAAGTATCATCGAAGTATGGTATATACAAGAATATCATCCATAAGATAGTCACCATACTTATATTTTCTTTGGTATGTGCACTAGCATCAAGTCTCATGATGCCTACCAAGGAAAATATTTGCACATTGTGTCTCCAATACTTCGTCTCATAGCTTAGTTACCAATTCGGGTTTGGTTCAAAATACAGGTTCAAAGAATAGGTTTGCCAGTATGGCAAAATTTTGGAAAGGGTTTTGGGTTCGTTTGGGTTTGTCCATACAAAAAACATGTAAAAATTATTAAAAAAATATAATATATATATATATATATATGACGCCTAGAAGCATAGAGTGTCATAAAATCATATGATGTAAACTAATATAATCATTTAAACAACAAAAACACCATAGGCATAAACTTTAAACACATAAGTTGTAATCATAGCATCATGAATAAAGATCATACTATCATATATCTCAATTTTCAAGTTCAACATCAAAGATTCAAAACATTAAAACTTAAGAGTAAATCATTATCCATGAATCATACCAACAAGTTCAAGTATCGTTGTTTCAACTTCAAGTCAAGTAATCATAATGTATAAAATTTTAATATTCATCTTCTTCTTCTTCTCATAGTCCTTCCACATTAGTTGACTCAGCAATAGAGCTAAGACCAATGGGATCAGCACCAACAACAATAGTATGGGCATCAAAATTTTCAAAGTCTTCAATTGTAACTTGAGAAGCAAAAATATCCAAGTCCGCCAACTCTGCATCTACATTCCACCTCTTTGTCTCCCCTTCTTTGTATTCTTTAGTCTTGTGTCAGAGGAGACGCAAGTTGTAATGCACATACACCAAGTTTTCCACTCCTTTTGATTGCAACCTATTGCATTTCACTAAATTGATGAAAGAATCTGTGCACCAATTTCTCGCTGAAGCAAATGAAGTAGCAATCTATGAAGACATGACATGTAAACAATTAAAATAAAATTTAAATTATGTAACTTGAATCTTAGAATTTCTAACAATTTTTTTAGACAAAGGAAACTAATAACAATTTTTTTAAATTAAACTTACTTGTGATATCACTTTGATTGCAAAGGGCTGCAACCTTTGAAATCTTTGGTCATGGAGGTACCACCAACTATGAGCATCCTTCCTAAACTAATGACAAAGAGCATCATTATTTAAATTTTTTGCTTTCACAAACAATATGAACTCATCCGTAATCAAATCTCACACTTCATCATCAAGAAAGAGTCTTTCAAATGCTGCCTTGTATCCATCAGACACTTCTATGTCTCTATAGGGTAGTGGCCTTCCCAGTAGATCGGTATATTGGGTGCTATAGTATTTGGGCGTCAATACATAGGCAAGCAAAAGTAGAGGAGTGGTCATTTTGTTCCATCTTTCTATAACAATTGCTAACAATTGTTTGAAGAAGATCTCTTGAGGATCTTGTTCCTTTTCATTTACAATTTGCTTGATCTTCTCAAGCATTGAGTCTATGTCATCATAGATCTCTCCAAGGCAATGCCTATCCATGTCTGTGTACCTAAGCATGATCATAATGGATGCGATGAGATTAATGAGATATTCCACACATTCCCACCAATTTTCATCCAATATCCTCCTCCTTATTGTGATTGCCCTCTCAGTATTGCTTTGTCGCCATATAGCCCAATTGTTGCTGGTTACCATATTGGTAAGTGCCTCTTTCACTTGCATAAGTCGTCTCAAGACAATTACATTTGATACAAAACGTGTCTCAACAACCTTTAACATAAAATAGAGCAAAAACAATACAAATTGTTAGATACATACTTGATAAAAGAATATACATCATTACATAATCAAAAAATCAGAAATTGTATGATACTATTTTTTTTTAAATTAACTAACTTGAGTTCAAGTTCACTTGCCTTCAGCAACTCCAAACGTGAGAACATTCTAAATATCCCTTGAGTCATGTGGTGGTTTGTGATGAACATCTGGATGTCCTCAACTTTTGCATACATCTCCTTGATCCATTGAATACTCTTCCCAATTTTTTGTAGCATAAGATTGAATGAATGAACTGCACAAGGTGTCCAGAAAATTTGGTGGTATCTCTCTTCAACCAACAAACCAACAGTTCTACAATTCTTTGCATTGTTTGTTATGACTTAGACAATGTTTCTTGCACCCACTTGTTCAATGGCCTCAATTAGGATATTAGCAATGAATGGCCCATCTTTTACATGCCCCTCACAATCCACTGCTTTCAAAAACATTGCCCCTTTAGGGGACACCACCAAAACATTGATCAATGCAAGATTTCTAGCATCTTTCCACCCGTCTGAAACAATTGTTACCCCTGGCTCAATCCACGAATCCTTGATGGGCTTCAATTGCTCATCAATCAACTTGACCTCGTCATCCAACAAGGTGGTTCGTACTCTCTCAAAACTAGGACCTGAATACCCTACAGGTGATTTATTAGCACTTCTCAACATCTGCTTGAAATATGGAGAGCAAACAAGATTAAAAGACAGCCCATTCCCATACAAGCATCTTGCCGCATCAATATCGGCAATTTCCCTACTCTAATTTTGAAATGCAGTTTCAAGTGGTCCCTTTCTTTTGTGTCAAATGGGTGCTTCATTTTGAGAATCAAGGGCAGCTGAGATAGTATAGAAGGGGTGATTTCCTATCACAACATCTGGGGTGGATTTCATTCCTTTCGTTCTTTTCTTATTCTTATTGCCATCAATGGCAATTTGTCTAAGTTCCTCTCTCTTCAACTCGCTCATGCTCTCCAATATATTTTAATACTAGTGAATTTGGCACAAGTGCATTTTTTTTTCCTGGACACTTCTTCACTCCTCTACCAAGGTATCCACACAATAATATGAACTATTTCTTTCTACATCACAACCACGACATTTCTAACGGAAGCCACCACCTCCTGGAAGAGGTTCTAGAATATCCACATACTTCCACAAAGGAGAATCAAATGGGGGTTCTTTTGTTTGTGGAATATTGGCATTGCCTACTAAGGAAGATGTAGATCCCTTTGAAGCTCCTTTTCCTATGATAAGAAATTGTGTACATATTGACATATTGATATTATTATTGAGAATAAATTTTAAAACTTAATTAATATTTATGAAACATTGAAACAAAAGCAAAATAGAACAAGAACTTACCTCTTCCTAACATTGTAAGCTTGCAAAGATGTAGGAATGAGACACAAACAATTTGTTATAGCTAACAATCTAATCTTCCAACTCCACCTTGCACAAACTTCTTTTGCTCAATCACCTATTTGCTCACAAAATCACCTATTTGCACACCACAAATGATGTTCGAAGCCAAAATAACCTACTTAAATTCACTTTTTAGGGCAACTGGACCTCAAAACATATTAAATTATAAAAAGTGACTTGAAAGTCGGCCAACAGCAAAAATTTGTCCCAAATTCGCTTGGGTTCGAATTTTTGGGTTGCGAGTTCGAACCAACCTAGGGAAATTTGAACCCTGGTCAAACATGGGTCAAACTAGACCCGAATTTCGAACCAGTTTGAACCTAGGCACGATTCTTGGGCTAATATGGCGAACCTAGGTAACTAAGTCTCATAGTATACACCATGTCATATCTTAGTAATGTAACTTCAAAGGTTACATAGGAGACATGTACTATCATTATCTCTAGAGGCATCAACCAAAATTCTATCCATCATGATAGCAGGTTAAACTATTGTTAAGATCGTCACTTTACAATAATAACCACAAGTAAACTTATTGAAAGATTGTCACCTCTCAAGAAGTTCTCACAAGATCATGTAATAACTCACATGACATCCACATGAACCATATTAGAGAGTGGATCCACCATGAATATTCCTAGAGGGTGGAACAAGGGTTTTCACGTCAAACTTTTCTCTCACAAAGAAGGATGCATTAAGATACATCTCAGTTAATCACTAATGTTGAGTTTCCCTCTTAGTAAGGGGTCTGATTCATAACTTTGAGCTTGTCTTCAACGTATAAACTTCACTTTGGCTGAAGGCATTGGAGAAAATATCAGTTGTCATATCTTCAATGATAATGTACTCTTAATGAATAGCATTCCAAGTATTCATCTACAATTTAGGCCTTTCAATTTACACATATAGAACTTCATCTCATGAATCATAGTCCTTTGACTCCTACAGTTTCTTGATCACTAGAGAATCCATCTCAACATGGTCTACTCCTTTTGAATCAATATGACCAAGATCCTCAAAAGTCAACTGAAGCATATCCTCTATCTGCTCCCTCTATCACAAAAGCATACCTTGATTCATAGTAACATGAGTGAATGTATTAATCTGTAGATTTATCCTCTATCTTGGCATCAAATATTTAGATAATGTGATTCTTTTAAGTACATGTATCAACCTCCTGACCTCTTTGTCCAAGGTTCCCTCTAATGAAATGTCAAGCTGCCTCTTTGTTGGATGGATATTTTGCAACCACCAATTTGTTCAAATCCAATCGCAAAATAGGTAGACCAGCCACAGCGTATGAGATAGAGTCTCTCCTACCTTTAAGGGAAGACTTCCCCCTTCTCACCGTTCCTTGATCAACTCAAGGTAAGCAAGAAGTTCAGAGATTTTGTAAGGGGCGTTACCAATATTCTTTCCTCTTATCTTTCAAGAATGAATCTACTTATCCATGGAGCAAGTAATGAGCAAGATGAGATCTCTAATTACACTTCTATCTAATAGCGAGAAATGGTGATACTGATACCAAACACCAACTCCAAGGCTAGTTGAAAGTGTACCAGTTTGGCTCGAAGTTCTGTTTTAATCTATTCTACAAGAATAATCTCTACCATTGGAGCACAAAGACTTCCAAAAATAAAGAATTCTAACTTTTTTTGTGAATTGAGATGGCAATACATGCTACAATCAAAGATTCTAGTCTATATATCGCCACAACTGCTTCTAGTCAAAGCTTTGGCTCCCATTGCTTCTTAACTCATTATGCTCTATTATTAAACATACAATAACAACATAAATCAAAGATAACAGACGCAAATTATTGTCGAAGCTTCTAATTTGCACTATCACAATTGCTATCAATAATAGTTTCAGCTCCAATTGTTTCTTTGTATTCACTTTTCTTCAAAACAGTACTACACAATCAAAGTTATGCTTACACAATTTTATCAAAGCTTTCTTGTATACAATAAAAGATCTTCTTTACAATGAGGGGGGCACTTTTTATAAGGAAAAGAAGTGAGAAAAAGGAGGAAAAAGTGGGAGCAACTCAACTACTTTGTATCGGTAAAACTAAGTGAGAAGAATTATTGAATTACATGTCATGAGGACATGCAATCGAATTACATGCAATTGAATCACATGCAATCTTGAGGAGTCAACACTCCTAAGTCTCAAAATCATTAATTATACACAATAAATTATCTTTGATGTCAATTGGGTTGGAAGTCTATTCCCAACAATATGTAGAATCTTTGCTTCTATTATTAAACTTCTCAGGCTAGTAAAGAACCTACTACGATACTATGTTGAAGATGATGCTAAATCAGTACTGATAAATACTAAAGTTCAATCTGCAAAGAGAGGAACTATTTATGAATTTTGATAGTTCTTATCTCTTGAATTGGTTCATATAAATACTCTTACCTACGGCCATAACAAAGGAGTACATGTCTATTCGTTGAAGAGAAACAATGATAAATATAGGTAATCTCCAAAGGTCCCTATTCTTAATCGGGTGTTATATTAACAAACAAATATAATCACTGATCTTAATAATGCAAAGGTCATAAACTCAATTCAATGCACGGTCGATTTGAGCAACATTATAATGCTCGATTCAAGAGTGAATGTTCAGATTTCAAACTTAGTATGATATGGACAATATGGTTAATTACAAGGATGATTTGGCTGATGGCAAGAAAATGTTTAAGTCTATGTATATGTGTGTGCACGTATGTATATCAGTTCACATGGTGAACTAGTATACATACATGCACACGTGTATGCACACAATTGCTAGGTCTATCCAAGAATCCTGACCAACGCTACCATATCTTAACACTCCCTCTTAGCTAGGGAAGATAACCAAGTGTGAATTGATTTAGATATAACCCCACTCATGATATCGAGGAGTACACAGAACAACAAGTCACGTGACATTTGTATATCCTTGTTATGGTATGTGCACTAACATCACGTCACATGATGTCTACCATCACATATCATGGCATGTCTATGGATATTACCTCTAATTCCACTTCTCTTACATATTCCACCAATGTTCTCTTATAGTTGTCCACTTTACAAAAATTGTAACTATAGCGAATCATGGATTGCACAAATTCGAAACTATCGATCGGCTCTCCCTCTACTACTGCGATTTCACAAAGTTTAGAGAGGAAATAAGAATGCGAATATTCATCACTCAAATTCATGCTTGAGAATCAAACCAATGACCTCCCCCTCCATATTTGCTTTCTATTTGTAAAGGCATGAAAGTATGCATATAGTTGCCAAGTCTATCCTTGAATTCTAACGGACGCTACCATATCTTAACACACTCTTTAGAATAGTGGGGGCCTATAGAATGGTAGGGACCAAATAATGACTCCACATGGTTTTTGATCCACAATGGCATCGAATTCTTTACCGCTCTATCCCCGACTCATCTGACACGAGGTCATATAGTGGAAATAGTCATTGAGTTGTTGGCATCTAGCTTCGTGTGTAGTGCTTGGTGGAGGCTACAAGGAAGATCAAACCTCTGGTTGAGATTTAGGGTTTTCCTTATTCAATTGTCAGCTGAGAAGTTTAGTCTTGTTGTTACATCTCAATTTTTGACCTAGCTTGAAATATAGCTGTTGAGGTTCGCATGAAATCAGTTGGCAATATAATTTGATATAATCTAGCGAAATGGTAAAATAGTTGGTCATTATGATTTCAAGTGCAGATGACATGTTAGTTGATCGTTAATCGCAAATTCATGGAATTAAGATGAAAGGTTAACTATTATGATTATTTATGATTTTATAATTTATAATTTAATTACAGAGGAATTCCTTGCAGGGAGCATGTCAAAGGGGTGGAAGCATTGTCAGAAAGGAACTAGGCAGGGCATCACCATCACTAGGCAAACAGGTAGAGGACCTAGCAATTTGAAACAAGACAAATCTCTAGAACCGCATGAGTTGTTAATAATTAATTTAATTAAAATAATTGAGTTAAAATATAAAACATATCTCAAAGGATTTTAATATAACTTTCATCATATTATTTTAATTAATATTTATAAACATGCATATTATATAAATGATTTGGCACCATTATAATTTAATAATTAATAAAGCAATATTGCTTGTTCATATAAGATTATAATAATATTTGAATTATAATAACATCTGAATTATTAAAATTTTCAAATTATAACCTTCCAACTCTCTTTCCATTCTTTTATTCTTTTCATATTAATAAATCTTTGTTTATAACCGATTAGACACTTGGCATTCTTACTTGTCAATTAATCTTTTACGTTTCGGAAGCCAAAGGGCCAACTTTTTATATATATGAAATCAAATATGGGAGTGGAAGGTATTCATTATTTTTAAGCATCCGTTTACCTTTTCTTCTTATGAACAATCTATATTTAATTTATGGAAATTTGAGTTCAACTTAACTTCTTCATTGTTCTTGGGCAGTTCCTCTTCAAATAGTATTCTGCTTAAGCTTGTCATACAGGGACTATCTAGGCTGAAGTCGTGAAACAATCAAGATGGTCAGCTCACCCTTCCTTTACAGCAGCACCACTGACTCAATTTTCCTTGTATCCTTTCGAAAACTTCAAATATTGGATTCGTATCTAGAAGGTACATCGCAACTATCTCAGATTTTGGCACTGGTAACTTGGGTTAGAGTTGCATCTAAAACACTTGGATCTTCTCTACTACTTTGTTCTCAATTATAGATATCAAGGATTATTTTTGTAATTGTCACATAGAATTACAGATGTACTTTTATTATTGTTGCAAAGGATGATATTATCTAACTGCAGACAGTGCCAATGAAATGATTATGTATTTATTATGTCCCTATTCATGTTATAAAAAGTGTTCATTGGTCCCTTTCCAAAATAGAGTGAACGGCATCTTACAAACACCAATTGATAAATTATAATCTACCAGTTTTCAATAAGTAAGGTGGTGATCTATATCATTTCTGGAACACATATAGTATTCTTAAAGATAGCAGCGACAAAGATATTTCAATCTGCGGTTTTCAGTTGTATTCACCATAGAGGTATGATCTGATGATGTTGTAAAGTCTTGTTATAGTGTGTCGATGTTGCAAGGCCTCTTCTCCATTAGACCAAACTCTGACTTTGGCAACTCCAATTTTCCATTGTGGAACCCAAAGCCTTGTTTGTTAATCCATGATTCAACTTCCTTTCTCAACATTTATCAAGATGATATATAGATTGACATTTTCAGATTGATCATCTTTAAATTTAACCCTGTTTCTGGCAAGTGGGAGTCAAGTAACCATGGTATGGATCCATAAAATATGCCGGAAATTAGAAACAAATTCTAGAATTCTTTAAGAACATTACAAATTGTGAAATACTGGATGCATGTAATTTTCTTGTATATTTGACAGAGCCGTCAGCTCTAAGAATTCTGAACACCTGAGAATCACCCAACTGTGTAGCCAAGAAGATAGGTGATGAGGTGAAAGAAAGGAATCCTCAAGAATAAGAATCAGTACCAGTTATGATAGAATAACAACTATTATTTTTAATATGAATTAATTAATAACTCATACATAAATTGTGATTTCTTGTTGCCAAGTTGCATGTTAAATTACCAAGAAGCCCAGTGGATGGCAAGATGTCCCCTGTCTATTCCGGGTAGGGAGGGCCTTTCTCATTAGAGATCGTGTGGGGATATGTTGTGGTCCGAGGTTGGGTGGTTAAGCCTCTGACAATGTTTCACCTCTCTCAAGATGTTGGACATGCGTCAGACAGAGATAAGCTATCCATTCAATTGTTTATTGGAAACAGGTAATATCACTTTTATTTATTAGGAGGTAAGACTAATTTGAGTTATTTCATTATTACTGTTAATTTACACCTAGATATAAGAGATAGAATAATGGATTGCTTTTCAATTATATGAATATCGAATATAAGCATATTTTTAATCTTGAGATACTGTCGCAATTAAGGTGATTGGAGGAAAAAGAATCAATGAAGTCCTAACTGATTGAGAGATGACTGGAACCCTAAATGATACAGTGGCATTGGAAACCCTAATTGAATCTGTGGTATTGGAAGCCCTATTTGAATTAGTGGTATCGGAAGCCCTAATTGAATCCGTGGTATTGGAAGCCCTATTCGAATTAGTCGTATTGGAAGCCTTATTTGAATCAGTGGTATCGAAAGCCCTAATTGAAATCTGTGGTATCGAAAGCCCTAGTTGAATCCGTCGTAGCGAAAGTCCTAAGTGAGATAACGGTACCAGAAGCCCTAAATGAACCGAAGGTAAATGATGCCCTAATTGATATAGTGGTATGTGATGCCCTAATTTAAAATATAGTGGTATTTACTTGTAATTATCATTTGATTTTAAGATAGCAATTTGTAGATGATAGTCATCATATGAAATTGTTATAGTGTATTTGAGGACTAACCCAAGTGGTTGCAAAAGCATCCCTAGTTTGATTCGAACTCAATTTTTCCAAGGTATGTGGTTTCCAATTTCTGTAGTAATTTCATTTGATGGTAATTCAAGTTTTTAGTTAAGAAATTTTGTTTAACTGTTTTTAACAGTAAATCTTATTCACATGAACATGAATGTTATAACTGTCTCCCTATGAAACAAAGTAATAACTAAATTATTTTAGTATATTAGATGTTAATTTAGACCCGAAAAATCGGGATGTTACACTTGTCTATCGCTAAAAGTTTGTGACAGGGAAACAAGTTGCTGCTCTACTACTGAAACCTGGATATTCCACAATTCCCCCATGTAAGAGGGCCTAATGGAGACCAATCGAACAATTTTGGCTGCCCATAGAAATGTAGGGACCCAGAGAATCAACTGCTTTGGCAAAAAGAGCCACATCTAAACCCGTTCAACCTAGCATTAGTTTTCACACACACCCATAAGCTTTTAAGGCTGATCCTCACCCTGTCTACCTTATCTTCAAAATAGTAGGGGGTATGCAAAGGTAGGGCATTCTTCCAGGTGAGTGATAACCAATTGATTTATTTGATTTTCACTCACTATATTGTAGTACTTCACATCCGCAATGATTTCAATAGTCAACAGCAAAAACATCTAAGCCAACAAGATAGCAAGAAGAGCAAAGGGGGTTAGAGCATAGGCAAGTGCAGATTAACTAGTTATGTCGAGTACCCACAGAATAGTAGGGCCTGCCAGCGAATAGAAGAAGCAAAAGCATAGGCACCATTTACAGTATGATGTTGGTCAATCAATCATTTTATATGCAACATTCTGCACTTGACATGCACACATAAATCAAGACCCCATCGATGGCCCATCACCAACAAAGGAATAGACTAAGGTTAAGATGGAGGGAGCAGTCCCACTTCTATAAACTAGGGCAAAGTCAGTTTATTACCTAGCATCAGTGTCAGTTGAAGAT
This sequence comes from Cupressus sempervirens, assembly GCA_028749045.1. Classification (NCBI taxonomy): domain Eukaryota; kingdom Viridiplantae; phylum Streptophyta; class Pinopsida; order Cupressales; family Cupressaceae; genus Cupressus; species Cupressus sempervirens. The sequence continues at coordinate 26,637,070 of CM053783.1, forward strand.
CCAAGCACACATATTGCGCACATAATGGTACAGAGCCACAAATATAGATTGACCAAAACATAAATGGTTAAAGGTCCTCCAGGTACAAGGCCACCCGTCCTAGTCCTAGCATAAGTAGAAAAGTAAGTAGCGCAAGTGACAAAGGTGGCATCCGAACCACTCCCAAAAGTAAGTAGCGGAAGTGACAAAGGTGGCATCCGAACCACTCCCTGTTTCTCTTTGCCTGGTATCCCTTTCAATTCAAGAACCAATAGTTTCAAATCCAATTGCCTGTCAATCTTTATGACGAGTAGATTCAGTTTCAAATTTCCTAGCAGCATACGCATCAACAATAGCAATTGACTGAGTTGAACAAGTAAAGGCATTACCATAATAGCCATCATCTCGCCAGTGATTGGTGGACATAAAATATCTACGACCTTCCGCTTTTAGTTACTGTAGTTCCATATCCCGATGCAGATCTACCAATTTTAGATCCTATAGTTTATGTTAAATTTGATGATCAGATTTATCTTAATTCACTAAGTTCTATAAAAAGGTTCTCAAGCCTTTATGTTAGATTGATTTGTCAATATATCAATGGTCTCATATATTTGAATATTTTCAATCAATATATCTATTGAAGATAATTATTCTTAAATACTTATATGCTTGTGTGTCTTATTTGATTTCACAAGTTAAAGGCCCACTTCTTTGCCACTGTGTGTGATGTGACGGGTCTGAATAGAATGTACTTGTTCAATGATAAAGCAAGAAACTTGTAAAGCACCGAACACCATTTAAAGGTATCTATTTGTTATGTTTTTAACATGGCCATTGTTCACCTTAAGTAAATGGTCAGGGAGTCACATCCCTAATGGGAAGTGACTCCACCAAGGAGTCACGTCCCATTGGGCACATGACTCCCAATTTAACACACATAATCGTACCTCAATTATACTTTAAGAAAATCAAACCATCTTGTTTGTTAGTGACTTTGAACAGTCGGTATAACATGATATTATTATTGCATAATAACAACATATTATATATCGACCCATTCATGGGCTTGTTGGGGTTAATCCAACTTCGAAGAGGGCAACGGCATTCCGGACACCTCCAGAGGATGGTTGGATTAAGATTAACTTTGACAAGGTGGCCAGGGAAAACCAGGGTGTTTTAGGGTGTGGGTGTGTAGCAAGAGACCACAAGGGCAACATTCTCACTTTGGCAGCCAATAGTTTGCAGGATAGAACAAATAATACTGCAATCTAGGCTTAGGAGCAAAAATTGGCTATAAACAAATTCATCTGGAAGGTGATTCGAAGATCATCATAAATGGCATTAAGAGAGGGAAGATGGAAGCATGGCACCCGGATCAATGTATACAGCAAATCAAAGAATTGCTTCTGGATTTCGATGACTTTAAGGTTTCACATTCATTTCGGGAAGCGAACAGGGGTGGTGGATATGTTAACCAATATAGGTGCCAATGCAGCATTGGGTCCACAAAATGAAATCTTTGAGGACTTTTGTCACCTTGGATTAGAATAAAGAGAGCACTATTGTTCGGCCATTAGACACATTAATTCACACATGAAAATTCCAAACTGGATGGTTCACGGGGAAGTCATCATGAGTCCGACTTCCATGACATTAAATCATTCCATAGTAAGCAGAGATTTCCAATCTACCGATGTATCCCTTGCGCGTGTCAAATGGAGTGTTGATTTGCCTTGGTACTTTGTTCCAAAGAGTTCCAAGGCAGATATATTCAGTTAGAAGGCAGGGCAAGTTCATTTGTTTTCCATTGTGACAGAAATGGAGGCAAACTTCGCTCTGGGCTCGGATTCTCAAATGCAGACCTACAAAGGCCAAATTACCACACGGCGTCTCAAACACATTTTTGTCTTTGACAACCTCGCCTTTTTGGAGGGCGTACAATAGATGCTAGGGCCAAAATATCTAAACGCATTATGGAGGAGATCAAATCGAGATGTGACGTCGTTGTTTGTTGCGCTCACGTTGATGGTGGGAGAATCGAAAGAAGAGGTCCATCCGGTTGTTGTTGCATGTGTGAATAGGCAGTGGCTTTTGGGGTTGGAGGACATAATTAAGAGAGTTGTTCTGGGTGTAGGTATTGAAATGGGAACTAAGCCTTGGAGGCTAATTGGTGGAGGGGACTCTTCGATTCAACCACTGCTTGTGTGGCTATCCTCAAATCCGCAAGGTGCCCATATTCCCAAAGCAGAACAGGGGTGGAAAAAGATAGTGGAGTTCCTGACTGAGCACATTTGGGAGCCGGAGGAGAATGAACGAGGCTTTATGAAGGCCACGCCGAGAAAGAGCACGCTCGCTCTTGGACAACAAATACGCCACCAAATAGCAAAGAAATGCCACCTTAAGGAGGGTGCGTCCACATCAAAAGGAGTCTGGATTGATGCCTCCTTGCTAGTTGAAGAGGGGGAGAGCAATGGAAAACATCGCCAAGGGAGGCAAGGGAATTCGGCGATGGATGACCATTCAACTCCAACATTCACTCGTGAGGAAGCTGCACAATGGTTCAAGGAGTAAGAAATTACGAATAGTGGAGATGGTGATGGCTCTATTTTGTTTCTTTTAATCGTTTAAGTGTTTGGGTTAGATGGTTTTGTCTTCTTCAGAGTGTTCATACTCTGAATTTTTGTCTAATGGTATGTATATGGTCAGGGTATGGGTAGTATAAGCAGAAAGGCATTTAGCCATACCAAAGCAATGTTATCTCTCTTTTTATCAATATAATACAAAATGTTACCTATCAAAAAAAAGAACATAGTATATATTGAAAAAATCATGATGATATAATACACAAATATATTAGTATATATTGAAAAAATCATGATGATATAATACACAAATATATCTAAATTTTTCAATAGCTTTTTATCCTGACTGAACTAACACATTAACACTCCCTCTTAGTTTAAAAGGGTAAACAATTTGATAAATATTACACCATTGGTAATATTGAGAATGGCACATTTTTAAGAATATCTTTGATCTGAAGATCTCCACCATTTTGATATCACATTTGATATCATGAGTATTGGCCTATTAGAACATCAACACATAATATTCACCAAATACTCTAAGTATTGGCCTATCAGAATATCAACACATGATATTCACCAAATACCTATCATATCTCTACACAAACAACTCATAAACTGTCAAGTGAATGACATCTAACACTTAGTTGTTGATATACAAGATATAATTTATCATGATCTGTTTCAAAATTTACATAAAATGTATATCATGATTTAAGTTATTGTAAGATCATCACCTTCCAATAACTTTTGCAAATACAACTGATAATCATTTGAAAATCATCACTTTCTTATGATGTACACAGACTCAAATAGTTATAACATAACATTTATAAATAATATATTACAATAATCAATTATTTTGAGACTATCTCAGAAATTGTAACCATGTCAAGTTCACTTTGAAAGTGTTAGACAGAACTCCTTAATCCAATATTTCACATGTATTATGAATATTTTGAAGTTCTTCAAAATGGGCATCTCTCTAAATCTATATCTGATTCACTAACATTGGCAAAGGAAGCTTGATGTTTCAATCTACCAGGGCATTTTGCTGCTGAGTGACCATAGTTGGCGCATCTAGAGCATTGCATTTTAGAGTGGTCCATATGTTTCCTTTTCCCTTTGAATTTCTTCCTTTTATCGATTTGAGTTGTGAGAATCTGAATATCACCTCCAGTAGAAGTATCACCAATTCCTCGAGATATTAACATGCACTCCTCTTGTATGCAATCATCTTTAAGTCGATCGAGTTTAGGAAGCTTGGATCAAGAACATACTCCTTGTCTAAAAGTTTCCCATGATGGTGGCAATCCTTTTAGTGCTATCATGGTTAACTCTTTTCCATCATAGATGTGACTGATCGTAGAGAGTTGGTTCCTTAGTTCTGCTATCCTCATGAAATATGAAGAGATGGACTCTCCTTTATTCATCTTAATGTTGGAGAGTTTGTCTTTTGGTGTGAGAAGTCTGCTGGTATTGTTTATCTCGTACATTCCTTCAAGTGCTCTGAACATTTCATGTGTCGTGTCTAGTTTTGTAGAGGCAGGAAGTAGATGATCCTTAACACCATCCACTAGTAATTTGACAGCCTTAGTATTATCTTTTTCCCATCTACTCAATTCATCACCACACTTGGGTGGTTGGTCTGATGTTTCAATAAACTGTTTTAGATCATGCTGCTTCAAGATTAACAATATTCGCAATTTCTATGCTGCAAAATTTGAGTCACCTTCGATTCTGTCCTCTAGTCTCATACCATTCACCATTTTGGTGGATATAGAGTTTAAGAGTATTTGAGTGTACTTGGATAGATAAATCTGATCAGAATCGTCTCTTAGACTAGCTCTGATTCTATGTTAAATTTGATTATCAGATTTATTTTAATTCACTAAGTTCTACAAAAGAGTTCTCAAGTCTTTATGTTAGATTGATTTATCAATATATAAATGGTCTCATATATTTGAATATTTTCAATCAATATATCTATTGAAGATAGTTTTTCTTGAATACTTATATGCTTGTGTGTCTTATCTGATTTCACAAGTTAAGGGCCCACTTCTTTGCCACTGTGTGAGATGTGACAGTTCTGAATAGAATGTACTTGGTCAACAATAAAGCAAGAAACTTGTGAAGCACGGAAGACCATTTGAAGGTATCTGTTCGTTATGTTTTTAACATGGTCGCTCTTCACCTTGTGTAAATGGTCAGGGAGTCACATCCCTGATGGGAAGTGACTCCTCACAGAACTGTCACATCTCACGCAGTGGCAAAGAAGTGGGCCCTTAACTTGTGAACTTGTGAAACCAGATAAGACACACAAGCATATAAGTATTCAAGAAAAATTATCTTCAATAGATATATTGATTGAAATCAGATAAGACACACAAGCATCAGGCATGTGACTCCCAATTCAACACACATAATCATACCTTAACTGTACTTTAAAACAGTCAACCCATCTTGTCGGTTAGTGACTTTGAAAAGTCCGTTATAACATGGTATTATTATTGCATAACAATAACAACATAATATATATTGAAAAAATCATGATGATATAATAGACAAATATATCTAAATTTTTCAATGGCATTTTATCCTGACTGAACTAACACATTTAACAGTTTAAGGACCCCTCTTCCCTCTTTAATAGTAGAGGTAGGGCAGACAGAATTAAGCCTGGAAATATTGAACATTATTTAAGGAATGATCACATTTATATTGAAAATAAAATTTGGAGTTTTTAGTCTCTGCTAATATTTTTTCCATGAATGAACGAGAAATTATGCGATGCTGTTGCATGTCGTTGTTGGCACCATAAGAAAACCACATCTAAATGTGAAACTGTGTTATTCAATGTTCATTCTAAAGAATCTAAACCGATAATCATTTAAGCAGAGACAGAGAATGAAGCCTGGGACTGATGAAGATTATTTATGGATATAATTGTCTAATTTGAGGATTTTGAAGTTAGCAATAAATCCTATTGCGTAATACTGATTTCCCACAATAAAATTATAAAACTGATCAAGATAACTGTACAAAAACAATTGGAAGTGGCTGCTAGTAGAACCTTTTTGTCACTATCAGGTCCAAGCTTAGGTGGAAGCTAACTGAAAATAAAGGCAAGAAAAAATGATGGAAGCTCTCGAGTTAATTATTCCTTGGCTTTTCTGTAGCCACTGATTGTTTTGCTGCATGCATCTAGCAATTCTAATAGAATTATCACTATTCAAACTAATTGCCTAATTCAGGAAAAACACCCAAAAAAATGGAATGCTTCCTAACATCTGCACATGCAATAATATGAACTTAAGACCAAAAAAAATATATGAAATATTGCTTCAATTAGCTCTTTTTACAACCAAAATAAAGTTAGGCGCTTACCAAGAGTCCTTAATGTGTTGTAAACTAGGTGAGAGCTGAGGAGAGTGGAAATAGCAAACACTTTTGCATCATACAAACGGGTGGCTCCCTCCCCATAAAATCCTTCAGTGTCCACTAGAATCACCTGTGCATGATAATGAACTAATGTCACTCTGTTATATGAAGACAGCACTTAGAATTTTAGGTAATATGATAATCAGATAAAATACTTTCAAATTTTCTGCTTGAAAAATTAAAAAGTAGCTAGCTGGGCTGGGGTCTTACAGGAAGATGGGATGGCTATTGTAACATGACTGGGTCAAATACCAGCAGGTATGCCCCATGTTGAGAGGTATCTGTGTTCATTTCATTCATTGGATGTGAGCGGTATGATGTATTGATTTGTTAATAAGCAAACTACTTGAAAATCATCAATCCCATCATATTTGACAACTTTTGAGGACAACCAAATGGATTTATTACATGCTATATATTTCATTTTGGTGATCCATGCCATTGTGAGTACTGAGAGCTTGCAGTCAGAAAACAGCCATAATAAGTATGAAGAAGACACACTGGGGACACGAGAAGCTTGAATTGAATGAAATTGAGCTTGAAAGACTTGCCAGCATAGACGACCCTCTTGTGTTTATGGCTCTTGGAGGATCATATCATCGGTTAGAGCTTTTTATATTCTTATATTGGCTTTTAATTCTTTTGTCAGAAAACTTTCGTCTGTGATGCTAACAATTACTTTTGCATGTGTTGCAGTGGGAAATCATTTCTACTAAACATTCTGCTGGATTTGTTCTGCTAGAGTTGATTCGTGGGTATCAGTGGATTCGAGGCCTGAGCCTGAAACAAGAGGCATTTGGATCAGAATTGTGACAAACAGTAAGCTCAAAGGCGTTAATGATTCTCAGGTAGTTTGGCTTCCAATAAGTTCAGGATAGAAGGCAGAATATCCCGTTTGCTAGGAATTCAGCTTTCAATGAGTTGGTGATCTTAAAACAGTATTACACGACGACTCGCTTCCTGGAATTATTTATCCAACTACTAAAAGTTAATTCAGAGTCCAGCACACTACGAAATAATTAACGGACAATACATAGTTCAGTAAATATTAATGTGAAAACTAAGTACTCAACAAGAGTTACGCTTCTGTATCTAACAGAAGCTTGTAATTCTTAGAACAATAATTATCATGGGCAAAAATCAGGAATGAATTTAGTACGGAATAGGAGTGCCGAAGGTATGCAGGAAGGGAAGATGCTATCAGAAATTGCACCCAATACTGATGCTAGATTGTGACAGTATTAAGTGTGAAGCTTACTTGAAAATTTAAATTTAAAAAAAAAAAAAAAAAAATAGAGAGACTACCTGAGAATCGTCAACCCCTTTAAGCTTGCTCTTCGGCACAACTCTGATCCAAATGCCTCTTGTTTCAGGCTCAGCCCTTGAGCCCACCGGAAACCCGTGAGTCGAATCGAGTAGAACGTTCAGTAGAAATGATTTTCCACTTAAAGACAAACAAAATAATTGTAAGCACCATACTAGAGTTCTCTGAAAAATATATAAGATGTGAAAATAAGAATGTAAAGGTCTCAGACCCGTGATACGGTCCTACAACAGCCACAAACGCAACAGGGCCGTCTATGCTGGCAAGTCTTTCAAGCGCAATTTCATTCAACTCGAGCTTCTCGTGTGTCACGCTGGGCCTCAACAGCTGCAACGTTTCTTCTTCATACTTAATATAGCTGTCTTCTGATTGCAAGCTCTCATTACTCAACATCGCAAGGATCAAAAAAATGAAACAGATAGCATGGAATAAATCCATTTGGGTGCCCTCAAAAGTTGTCAAATATGATATTGATAAAACCTCGTGTAAGGATCCAACTAGGAGGGTTTTATAAACGGATCAAACCCCAACAAAAGACGCTTGGGAGATTGTGGTGGAATTTTGATATTTAGTTTTAGGATTTCAAAGGACAAGTCTGGCTGAGTTTGAGTTTGTTAACAAAAATTTTGCTTGTTTGATTCTCCCTGCACTGGTTACTTGGGCATTAAGTTTCCTTTCACTTCGATTAAAATTGAATGAATTCCAGGGCACGATAACGGCTGCCAAGGAAAATAGGAGGGAATTAAAGAATTGCCACCAAATTTTGAAAAAAATGACTGAATGTTATCGAGGTTGCATTCTTCAATTCTGTGTGTGTTTTCTTCTCAGTTCCGTTTTCTAGTAGAGTCAGCTGCCATTTCATTTTTTTTTTGCCTACTCTTATTATCCAACTGAAAAAACCTGCTTTATTTGCTTCTTCAATCGTAGGATGAACATTCTCAAGTTTGCTTCTGTAATCCTCAAGTAACAAATTTGACATGAATTATGTTTTTAGAGATTGTCTCGTTAAAAGTGTCCATTTAGGATTCGGTCAATGGATTTGAAGTTTTATTTTTTTATTTTACTTTGTTTTCTTTCTAAAGTGAGGCATGGGATTTAGGTGCTCGAGATTATATTGAAATGTTTAAAATTTGTAATATCTAAATTTTTTCATCTTATGTCAATTTATTGATGGAGTACTTTGTAAACAAGGGATGTGATGCGTCACAGTTCCTGCCATATGCTACAAAGGAGCTTGGAGTATATTAGAACTGAAAAAAAATGTAAATGCATGCTACTTATGTAGTGATTAGAACACTTGCACTTGTGAAATTGGATAGGGTGAAGCTTTTTATAAAACATATCAGAACAACAACAATATAAAGAGCTTGAAATATATAAAAGCTATACAAACCCTATTACGGTCAAAAATATTTATCAGTTTTACAGCAAAAGTTTAACATGCCGCACTCGTAGGTAGATTTTCAGGTGTTTTCCACAAATAAATACTTTCAGAACTATATCCTCGCCTGTGATTCAAGTAAGAAAAAAAGAGTCAGCCAATATATAATGTTGTGGTTTAACTTCTCCATGAAAACTTTACAAAATGATAACTGAATCCAAGTGAAGGAACATACTAAGAACATAAGTTTAATTTAGGAAATTAGTTCAAGAATGTTATTCCCAAAGACAAGATTGATTTAAGGGTGGGTTGCATAGTAAATGAATATATGAATGTCATGGAATGGGTTGCATTGTACAGATAGGCCAGGAGGTTGCATTTGTGTTGCAACTTAGCAGTGGCAAGAAGTCATCCCAAAAAGATTAGTGCTTCAAATTCTATTGCTCAAATGTGACAAGGGCTACTATGTTCTTAGGATGTAATTGATATTGTTTTTGCGCAGATTCTTTGTGGTCACAAGTTCATGAAGCATCCACCCCAGTTCAACATAATTTGGATGACCATCTGTTGAAGGCTAGATTCCTTGGTATTTTGAACTTAGAATTTGTAGCCTAAAGCTTCTTTGTGACAAAAGCTTGCAGAGCACGTATACAAGGTTCAAGATAATATTTTGATGGCTAATTTGAGCAAAGAAAAAGGTATAACTGGTTATTCATAGTGTCGGCTAAATTTTTCTGAAGTAAACTTATTCCACTGGAATTAAAAATGTTGTATTATTAATCTACAGAATATGCTTGAACTACATGCAATACACAAAATCCATGTAATGATACCACTTGAAACAACATAACCTCACAGGCTTAAAGGTTGCAAATTTGAGTTCAAAAAATAAAAAACAGAACTTCCAAGAAAATGTTATTTGATCATTAAGCCATAATTTAGCCAGTTCAACTACAAGCAATCTTACACCCAGAATGAAATGATACATAAAATTGCTGAAATTGTCCCTCAACTTATTTAAGAACAAAGTGCCACAAATAGGATTTGCACCAATAAAAAGTTATGAGGAAAAAACTTAAAAACTTACAAAAATATCAATAATTATTACCATCATCAATAATAATTACCATGTCAAAATTTGCAGAGTTGTATCAAGAAAGTAGAGTGAAAATACCCACGAGGCAAATATGTTTGCATGCACGTATAATACCTAACCCAAAACGAAAAAAATTTAACATCAGAACTTTGGAAAACGAAGAAACCAAAAAGAAGAACAACAATAAAATCCCATTTGAGAAGAAAACAACAAAGACAATGTCATACATAACCCGCATCTAAATAAATCCCAAGTTTCAGTCCTTTGCTATGGACATAATTGGCCAGAGCCTTAATTCCAGAGGGGAATTTTGAACGACTAGGAACTAGTCTTCCCTAATTATATCAAGGTTAATTATCAGAAATCAAACACAAATGTCACAAAAACATAAAATTTGTGAAACATGATAAGTAAGTGGTTTACATTGCTGTCCGATTGGGCTCTGCCCAACAATCATTTGCATCCAGAAAAAACAACAGAAAATCTTAGATCCAGAAAATGTCTCTACTAAGATAAAGAAAAAAGTAGGAATGTCAGAGAATGCCCACCTATATTTACATATTTGTATCCCATTCAAGAAAGCCCACTTGAGACCAAATGATCAGCAGCATAAACACAAAGCATGTGATTAAATACAAGAATTGAGAGACCGTAACCAAGATTATGAGGATTCTCAGAGAGAAATTTCAAACACTAGCAGTGTCTCACACAATTTGTTCATTGATATTGCAGCCATAGTGATTTCGACTATTCCCTCTGAAAAAGGAGAAGAAAAAATAACCAAAAGCTCAATACTTATTAGAACAGTTGAAAGGCAAAAACCATATAAATTTTGTACAATGAAGATATATTTTCAAATCTTTATTGGTTGAGAAATTCATATGCAATTAAACAATGATTCACAAACTTTACCTATTTCTTAGTCGCTCGCTCAAAAGCCAGCCTGTGAGTGATGAGTGCAGAGAAATAACTGGAGACAAATGCATAGAATCAACCAAGCACAAAAACAAAGATCTTTATGAACGTTGGTGAAAGATAAAGATAAAGTCGAGCATTTAATGAATTCTGAACAACTCACATAAATGCAAAAATCAAAGTCGGACAGATATGCATTGGATATGTTCGGCACCAATTTATTGTGACAATTTTCATCAGATTTTGGTTTGCAAAAAAAAATTTTCTCCTTGCCTAAATTGCATGCAACTAATGAAATGTGAGATAAATGCTATTAATAAATATGTGGGAAATAGTTACTGAAAATAAACATCAAAATAGATTTAAGAAATGGAAAAATACATTGATGCCATTGGTCAAATTACTAAGACTAATAGCACCTACATAAATGCGTTAGTATTCCTACCTACGGGCAGGAACTAATAAGTTGTTTTTATGAATGAACATCTACAAGAGATTGCAACCAATGTACAAAAATTTATTGATGGGGAGTACTAATTCTCAAGAGCTCTCTTGCTCTTCCTAAGACCTATTCTTTGGTCTTACTAGCCATTCCTCACTACCCTACTCAGAGATCACTCCTAAGATCCCTATCTCCTTATAGAACTCACCACCAACTTCAAACACTCAACTCTGCTACACAATCCAACTATGCACTCATGGGCTCAATTTAGCCATTTTTCTCCCAAACTGCTATTGGGACTAGGAATAGGTGTCCTTACTATTCCTTGCTTGTCTTCAATCCATTTTGATCCATTTGGATGGATTCTTCTTTGGGTTTCCCATCAAGCTCTAGGTTTTCAAGATTTTAGGCGTTATAGCCTTTTTAGCCCAATTAAGCCTCCTAAGATCAAAATTCTTGGAATAACTCTTAATTCCTCCAAATAGACCCCCAATCTGTTTAGGGATTCTTACTAAGGTCTTCATAGGCTTCAAAATTTTCTAGGTTTTAGACCTCCAAGGTGTTTGTACATAGGACTATCACCAAACCCCTATTTTTGAGGGTTTATAGGGCATGTGACATAGTTTGTGTTGGATTTGAGCAAATATGCAAATCAAATCCACAAGCCCTCGAATTACCTGCACATAGAAAACTTGTCACAGAGAAGAAAAAGATAAGAAAAGGCAAGGGTTTGGTCTAAAAATAAGAAAATTGTATTCTCAGATAAATGTAAATTGTTGTACAATATGATACGAATTTACAATGAGAGAGATCGAGTATAAAGGCCTCAAGGAAGCTTGTAGAACAAGCTGGAAAGTGCTAGAAGATAAGGTTGACAATTAAGCATACGTCCACAAAAGGTGGAATATCCTCAATCAAGGTGAGAGCATAAGTATGACTAGATAGGAACAAACTCCCATGTTGTCAACAACTCATCAACTACAACTATTAAATAAATGCATTAACCTAAGTAAACTTAAGTAAAAGAATAAATAATTATTTACTCTAACACCCCCTCTTAAGTGCAACTTAGGGGAATGCCTTAAGCTCACAAAAACTAAGATGAAATGCAGAATGGTTCCTGACAAAAAGGCCATGTTAGGTACCCATGTACAATGCAAAGAAATGCAACCTCTGAAAACAGGAAAAGAGGGAAAACCTCATGGGAAAAACCCTCCCCCAAAAAGAAGTAAGTACAAACATGCTGAAAAAATGAAAGAAGGAAGGAAGGCCTCAATAAGACCCCCCAAGGACAACTTCCACAAGAAATGTTTCAAGAGACTCTCTCAAAACCATAAGTACAACCACACCCCCCCCCATGAGAGATAGAAAAGATGCCAAAGCCCCCCCAGAATAATGGAGCCCCTGGAGAAAGAATCAAACCAATGAAACTCCAATGCAGAGTAAAGAAGAGAAAAAAACAAGGGTACCCCTAAATATGAGGGAAAACTAGAAGGCCTAGCTGATGCTCAAAGGAGAGAATATGAGGATCCTAAAAGGGAATCCCCAAGGCAGGTGTGATGATACTGACATGAATGTCCACTATAGAATCTGCAACAAGTGCACCTAGAGGCTCAATGAATGGAGATGAAGGATTAGGCAAAGCAGAAGAAGAATCCTACTGAACAGAAAAGACCTCAACTAGATGTGGTGTGGTAGTCAAAACAGGGATCTCAGGAACAATACAAAGGTTCAAGTATCCTGACTGCACCACATGATGCTCCTGTGAAAGAGAAGTAGTGTGCTCCGAAAATGGAGATGGTGGGCAAAAGTGTGAGAAGGTGTAGAGACGGGTGGAAGAATCAACTGTCCCTGTAGCAATAAGGCCTCATGTAGCACAATCTTGAATGAAGACTAAATCTGTAGTGAACTCAATTGTCTTCCCTGATCCACTACGTGTAATCTAAGAAATTGAGAGAAGGTTTGCTAACAAAGATGGAACATACAATACATCATTGAATATACCATCCTAGATGCGAATTGAACCTTTCTTGCAAACTGATAGGGTAGCGTTATTCCCCATGAGAATATGAGGAATGGGAGAAGCCTCAAGAGTAGAGAAGACACCTTGAGAAGATGTCATATGGTGAGAAACACCTGAATCCAATATCCAAGGGACCTGTGAAGAGGATGCAATGGATGCCCGTAATGCATGACCCTTTTCAAGATCTGGTGTAGATGTCAAAGATGTGGAAGAAGACTAAAAGGTAGACCCCTATGAGGTAAAAGAGGATGGAGAGGAAACAGTGCTCTTCTAAAGAAGAGCTTGCAAATCTGTAATTTTTTTCTCATCACCATCAAATCTCTTCTAAAAACAATGTGCCTTGTTATGAGATCCTTTTTGACAACAGGAACAGGTAGGAGTTTGAATCTTCTTTTTCTCCTTCTTCTTAGAAGAAGATGATGAACCAATAGAAGAGGAATTTGATATTTGCTTTGGCTTCTGCTCCTGTGTATTCTTAGCAACCAATGCCTGTGACTGTGAACCTAAAAGTGAATCCATCTAAGTGATCTTGGATTGTTCACGAGTTAACCGATCTCAAATGAAGGCATCTTATGTCTATCACTCAAGACATTCATAGTGGAGTATAAAGTGGAAGAGAAGATATAATACTATCCTCTCAACTTTGAGAGTATCAAAAAGATACACTCATCATTTGTTTTGGTTTTCCCACATCCCTGCAAAAGTGTACATAGAGATTTGAACTTCATCAAGAAGTTCTCAATGGTGGGGAAATCGGTAGGTGTCAAAGATGTCAACTCTGCATCAAACTAAAGTGCCCAAAACTCATTCATTGTGCCAAACAAAGATTGAAATTTCATCCAAATAGCCCATAGAGTGGTCAAACCATCCAAGTGAAACAGAAGACTGCCTGAGATGTTCAGTGCAATCAATCCCATGGACTCATCCATTTTAATCTTGTGCTAAAGAACCTTAAAGGGGCATGTGAGAACAGATTAATTCTCATCCAGACATGACCATAAGCCCCTTGACATGAGAAGCCTAGTCATGTATGCCTTCTAAGTGTGATAGTTGTGTGGCGTGAGTCGGGTCACAGATGGATCTAACATTGAGAGAAGAAGACGGAAGTAGAAGAGTCTTATTCTGAAGTAAATTATAGAAAAGAAAATGCCCCCCAACAACGTATAAAGATATCCCTCAAGTATCAAGAAAAACAACTATAGAAAGCATGAAAATTGAAAAAGAACCTGAATTCTGGATGCAGAGAAGGAGGAAACAGAAGCCCCTGCTTCAATACCAGAAATAGGAACTCAACATTACTCCAAACTAACTCCAAATCTGGAATATAGACAATAAATCATGCATTTTATTTTTTAAAGCATTGAAATATGTGTCCATATGAGCCTGAATGAAGCCTTTGAAGGTGCAAAAAAATGGGATTTTTGAGTTGCAAAAAAAATTAGGAATAGAGATGTCAAACTTCCTACACCAATGTGTAGATCATGAAATTCTACCCCAAAACAAAAAAAATTGCTCAAAAAAATGAGTTTGTATGAGGGAGATATCATTGTTTGAAAATCACCTTTGTAGTTATTTTTTTTGAATCGCCACAATTGCACCTCCAAAAAATAAAGAAAAAAGTCCAAAAAATGTCAAATCTATTATGTCAAACCCTCTTTCTCTTTTTTCTCCAAACACTTAACAAGATGCAATAGATCTGCCTCTAACACCACGTTGGATTTGAGCAAATATGCAAATCAAATCCACAAGCCCTCGAATCACCTACACATAGAAAACTTGTCACAGAGAAGAAAAAGACAAGAAGAGGCAAGGGTTTGGTCTGAAAATAAAAAAATTGTATCCTCAGATAAAATGTAAATTGTTGTACAATATGATATGAATTTACAATGAGAGAGACCGAATATAAAGACCTCAAGGAAGCTTGTAGAACAAGCTGGAAAGTGTTGGAAGATAAGGTTGAAAACTAAGCATACATCCACAAAAGGTGGAATATCCTCGATCAAGGTGAGAGGATAAGTATGACTAGATAGGAACAAACTCGTGTGTTGTCAACAACTCATCAACTACAACTATTAAAGAAATGAATTAACCTAAGTAAACTTAAGTAAAAGAATAAATAATTATTTACTCTAACAGTTTGGTTTCTTTGATCTCAACAGGTGCTTTAATGGTCTCCTTTGCACTCCTTGTTGCATGCACACATCTAAGACACATGCCCCTTCACTTCTAAAACTTTGATTGGTACACTCCAATCTATTAAGCAAGCCTCCTTGCTTTTGTCATGTATAAGCACTCAGCCAGAATGCCTTTGTACTTGCCTAGGGCTTGATGGAAAAAATAGCCTCCCTGCAAACAACAACTCCACAAACCATATTTACAATATATATAGGGTCCCCTACTTGATTCCAAGAGGCCATGGAAGTTCAACCATGGGAATTCAAGTGGAGAACATATTTACAAAACTGGCTCTGAACCAGGCAATGAACTAATGAAACACAAGATATTCACAAAATGTTAACCAGTCGAACTAAACAACTAAACCAATGCTACATAGAGTAAGTAGACAACACACATTGAAGTCTTAGTGCATTAATTCAATCCTTTCAATCAATTCAATGACTAGATGAAGGCTCTATTACAAAAATATAGTCAATTCTTGTTCTTCCAAAACTTAGTTCGTACAATGTCACCTCCAACTGTCAAATTAGGGTTTTTCCTACCTTATATATCATATTCCCACATGTTTGGACCCTTAGGTCGGGTTTAGAACCTCATTAAAGTGATTTCCTAGTTTTTAGGAAATATTGTCATGACAACTTTCCAAAGTTGCAAAGTTGTCATGAGCAACTTTTACAATTTTTGCTCATTTGACATTTCTCTATCCTAACTAGCACATCTCAATCTAAAATTAACTCCCTGGATTCCAAAACACTTAAAAACATCAAAAACATAGGTGCCACTCCATTTTGGAGTCTTGTTCAAACTTTGACCCTTTTGTTGACTTTCCTAGGACTTTGACACTAAAGTCTAATTGAACCCACAAATCACAAGACTCTAAACACCCTTACCTCAACAAAAACGCACCAAATCAACCTAGGGACTTTATCCACAGGCCTTATTACCTTGGTGGTTGGCTAGAACCACCTATAAGCCAAAAATGAACTAGAAACTAAACAAGACCCTAGGGTGCTCTTGCACCATTCTCCCCCTACAACAAAAAGGTTAAGGAACTTGTGGTGTTAAGAACTCTAGATTGATGCCATGCTTCTTGAAGTCACTTTCTGCTATCTAGGTATCGTCTAACTCTGGTTGGTGTCTCCATTTCACTAGGTGCTCCATGTATGTCTTGTGCCTAGTCTTCTTCTTCACTCTTGAATCCAAAATCTTGTCAACCTGTGGTTTGATCTGATCAAGTACCTTGAGTTCATCCACATCTTTTCTCACCTTAGTACTGTATTGTTCATCATTCATCTATGATCCTTTATATTTCATCAAGTATTTCACATTGAAGACAGGGGAGATGGACATATCCTTGAGTATTCTACCTTGTAGGCATTTGGACCATATTTAACCAACACTTTGCATGGTTCAATCCTTTTCATATGTAGCTTACTTGTTATGCCCTTTTGTAGTCTAGCCTTGTTCAAGCATACCCTCAGCAAATCACCTACTTCAAATTTGTAGATCTCTTCCCCCTTCATCTCTCTTAGCTTTCAACTTCTGATTGGCTTCCATTAGGGTCTTCCTTACTTGCTCATGTGCCTCTCTTGTTGATTGAGCAAAATCATCAACACAACCATTGATTCCTTCACATCCCTTTAAGTCTCTAAGCTCAAGAAATCCTCTTGGATGCAATCCATGCACCACTTCAAATGGACTCCTAGTAGTAGTTCAATTTGTATTGTCGTTATAACAAAATTTTGCTTAAGGAATGACTTGTTCCCATCCTTGTCCATACTCTTTAGTCAAACACCTCAACAAGTTACCAAGTACCTTGCTAATTACCTCTGTCTATCCATCTGTTTAAGGATGATATGCAAAGCTATGGGACAAGTTGGTTCCTAGCTTCCTCTAAAGGGTCTTCCAAAAGTGTCCCATAAACTACACATCTCTGTCTACAACTACGCTTGCTGGTAACCCATTTATCCTTATTATTTCTTTGAAGAAAAGGTGGGAAATGTGACTAGCATCATGTGTAGTTTTACAAGGGGTAAAATGGCTCATCTTATTGAACCTGACTACTACCACAAATACATTGCCCAAACCAGTTGGTGTCCTAGGTAGCTGTACTATGAAATCCATACTTATGCATTCCCATGGTCTATTTGGGATGGGCAGTGGTTGGTATAGGTTTGCATTTTATGATGTCCCCTTTGCCTTCTGACGTACTCCACACTGCTCTGCATACTTCGTTACATTTTTTTGCATCTTAGGCCAATAGTAGAACCTCTCTACTAAGTTTAGTCTTGTTCAACCCAAAGTGCCCATTCAAACTCCCATTGTGTTTTTCTCCAATGATATTCTCCCTCTTGGAACACAACTGGTTGTCCTTAAACAGTAAACAATTTTGTAATGTGTAGTTAGCATATTCACTATGAAAATGATTATCAAATTCAGTGCATACCTTGTGGATTTTTGAGAAGTCTACATCTCCTTTATAGAGGTCTTTGAATTCCTTGAATCTAATGTTGTGCAATTGTATTTCTTCGATAGTGAGCAACCTCCTACTAAGTGCATTTGCAACCTTGTTATTTACTCCCTTCTCATTCTTAATGGTGAAGGTGTAGGACTACAGTAATTCCATCCACTCAATATGCCTCAAACTTATCTTGTCTTGAGTGTTGATGTAACTTAGGGCTTGGTTATCAGTGAAAATTACAAACTATTTAGGCAAAAAATAGTGCCTCCACTTCTTAAGGGCTTGTAGTAAAGCATATAGCTCTAAGTCATAGGATGAATACCTAGACTTTGCCTCATTTAGCCTCTCACTAAAGAATGCCACTGGCTTGGCTTCTTGGCTTAGGACTACACCCACTGCTATGTTGCTTGCATCACATTCCACTATGAATGGTTTGTCAAAACTTGGTAAAACCAGTATTGGTTGGGTGGCCACTTCCTTCTTCAATCTTGCAAAGCCTTCATTGGTTTCCTTGGTCCACACAAACTTTGTCTTGAAGCTTCCTTTTATGGTGTCAAGGACTAGTGCACAAATTTCACTGAATCTTCTTATAAACTTTCTATAAAATTGAGCCAACCCATGAAAACTTCTAACTTCAATTCTTGTCTTAGGAGTAGGCCAACTTAGAATGGCTTCAACCTTGCTCTGGTCCATCTTCAAGTTACCTTGTGATATTACAAGTCCTTGGTAGACTAGTTCTCGTTTCATAAACTTACTCTTTTCAAGGTTTATGGTCAGCTTCTCCTCTTGGAGTTTCTTCAACACAAGTTCTAGGTGCTTTATGTGTTCTTCCTTTATCCTACTAAAAATGAGAATATCATCTAGGTAGAGTACCACAAGTACTCCTATATAATCCTTTAGAACCTCACTCATCACCCTCATAAAGGTACTAGGTGCATTTGTAAGCCTAAATGACATTACTAACCACTCATATAACCCTTTCGTGGTCTTAAAGGTTGACTTCCACTCATCACCCTCTTTCATCATAATCTGATAGTATCCACTTTTTAAATCAATCTTGGAGAAGTATTTAGCACTTCCTAAGTAATCCATTAAATCTTCTATTCTAGGAATAGGAAACCTATATCTAATAGTTATCCTATTTATTGCCCTAGAACCAATACACATCCTCTGCGTACCTCCCTTCTTAGGTGCCAACACCACTAAGACAACACATGGACTTATGCCATTTCTGATAAACCCTTGGTCCAATAGCTCTTGAACTTGCCTTGTTATCTCCTTGTTATGTTCTGGTGTCATCTTGTGTGCTACCTTGTTAGACAAAGATGCCCTTGGCACAAAGTCTATTTGATGACTTATTTCCCTCTTAGGTGGTAGTGTGGCTGGTGTACCTTCACAAATATATTTCTTGAATTGGTCTAATAGTTTCTTTACTTATGTTGGCATAGGTGACTAATTAGGTGACTCCTTCTCCTTTGGCTTCAACATGATAGCATAGCCAACTCCTTCTTCCTCCTTCATGTCTTTTAGGAATTCCTTCCCATTCATCAAAAGTGTATTGGATTTTGCCTTCTCCACTGCATCTTCTTCCATCAAAGACTGAATCTTGTAAGTTACTCCATTCTTCTTAAATGAGTACTTGTTATCCTTGCCATGGTGTACTACCTCCATATCATATTGACATGGTCTACTAAGCAATAGATGACATGCATCCATTGGTAGCACATCACAAAGTATTATGTCTTGATACTTGCCTATGGTGAACTCAACCCATACTTGTTCATTTACCAATATATTGTGCCCCTTGTTCAACCAAGTGACTTTGTAGGGACACTCATGAGGAATCTTGGTTAACTTTAACTTCTGTATTGTCTCCTATGAGATGAGATTATCAGTAGACCTTGAATCAATGACGATCCTACACACTTTTCCTAATATCTTGCACTTGACCCTAAAAAGAGCCCTTCTCTGCTTGTGCTCATCTTTTATAGGTGTTTTTATCAAGATCATTCTCAACATGAGATTCTCTACTTTCTTTGAATCTAGACTCACCTCTAAGTGTTTATAATAGTCCTCCTCTTGGACATAAGCAATATTTTTCTCACCTTGTGAATATGTTGGCTTATTAGGAAACCTATATGTAGGGTGACCCGATTGCCCATAATTGTAACATTTGATGGAAGCAAAATGAGAGTTTCTCCCAAATCCACCTGATCTACCCCTTCCACCATTGTAAGAACTTTTACCTCTATGTCTCCCTCTACTACTTGTCTCATGGGATTGTTCACCAAACTTAGAATCTCCTTGGTCTATGTTCTCATTGCCTCTCCCTCTACCCCTAGTACTTGAATCTTGTTTCTTTTTCAATTTCTCTTCTACTTTAATAACCACCTAAAACTATGGAGGGTAGCAAGTGTAATGAGACTCAACTCTTATTGTATATTCCATATAAGGCCATTTAGATACTTGGCAACCTTAATGCTTTTGATTTCTTTCACTCTAGACCCAAGGCTTAGTTTTTTAAATTCCTTAGTATAGGTAGCCACATCTAAGTCTCTCTATCTGAGATTTTGTCTCTTCTTGTGTAGTTAGATGTCATAATCCTCTGGCATATAGTTTTCCTTTACTTTAGCCACCATAGTCTTCCAATTGACTACTGCTTCTTGCCTACCTTCTCTCTTTATTTTGGCAAGAACTTCCACCAAGTTAATGCTTGTCCTCTTAACCTTGATTTGGCTATCTTCATCTTTTGTGCCTCTATTATTCCATCACATTCAAAGTGATTCTCCATACCCTTGATCCATTTCATTACTAATTTTGCATCCATCCTTCTAGTGAAGACATGAATGCCTTCTAGTGCCTTGCCACTTAGTGTCTTTAGCGATTTGAGGAAGGGTTCCTCTACTAATGGAGGGTCTAGTTTTGGCTCTAGTTCTTCTTCTACTTGGCTCTTTCCTTTGTCTTTGTCCACTTCTAATTGTCCTTTCATCTTTCCTGCAGTCTCTGCAACCTCTTCTAATTTTTGCTTCATTTCTTCTACAACTTCTTTAAGAAGTCTATTCCTTTCTTGCTACTCTGACAAATCTCTTTCCAACTTTTCATTGGTTGCCATGGTGCTTTCTCCTATGGATTCTCTTTCTTATGACATACACACTTCACTTCCCAAGCTTTTCAATGGCTTAGATACCACTTTGATGGGGAGCACTAACTCTCAAGAGCTCTCTTGCTCTTCCTAAGATCTATTCTTTGGTCTTACTAGGGCATGCGTCACTACCCTGCTTAGAGATAACTCCTAGGATCCCTATATCCTCATAGAACTTACCACCAACTTCAAATGCTCAACTCTGCTACATAATCCAACTATGCACTCATGGGCTAAAATTAGCCACTTTTCTCCCAAACTGCTCTTGGGACCAGGAATAGGTGTCCTTACTATTCCTTGCTTTTCTTCAATCCATTTTGTTCCATTTGGATGGATTCTTCTTTAGGTTTCCCATCGAGTTCTAGGTTTTCAAAATTTTAGGACTTATAGCCTATTTAGTCCAATTAGGCGTCCTAAAATTAGAATTCTTGGAATAACTCCTAATTCCTCCAAATAGACCCAAATTTGTTTAGGGATTCTTACTCAGGCCTTCCTAGGATTCAATATTTTATAGGTTTTAGACCTCCAAAGTGTCTGTACATAAGACTATCACTAAACCCCTATTTTTGAGGGTTTCTAAGGCATGTGACACAGTTTGGTTTCTTTGATCTCAACAGGTGCTTTAATGGTCTCCTCTACACTCCTTGCATACACATGTCTAAGACACATCACCCTTCACTTCTACAACTTTGATTGGAACATTCCAATCCATTAAGCAAGCCCCTTGCTTCTATCCTATACAAGCACCTAGCCAGAATGCCTCTGCACTCACCTAGGGCTTGATGGAAAAAAAATAGATCTCCTGCAAAAAATGACTCTACATACCATATTTACAATATATACAAGTCCCCCTACTTTTTTCCAAGAGGCCATCGAATTTCAACCATGAGAATTCAAGTGGGGAAAATATTTACAAAATTGGCTTTGAACTAGTGAAACACAAGAAATTCATAAACTGTTAACTAATCAAACTAGACAACTAAACCAATTCTACACAAAGTAAGTACATAACACAAATTTAAGTCTCAATGCAATAGTTCAATCCTTTTAATCCATTCAAAGACTAGATGAAGGCTCTGTTGCAAAAACATAGTCAATTCTCATTCTTTCCAAAACTTAGTCCAGACAATGTCACCACCAACTATCAGATTAGGGTTTTTTTGACCTTATATATCCTATTCCCACATGTTTGGACCCTTAGGTTGGGTTTAGAACCTCATTAAATTGATTTCCTAGTTTCTAGGAAATGTTGTCCTAACAACTTTGCAAAGTTGCAAGGTTATCATGAGCAAATTTTACAACTTTTGCTCATTTAACAATTCCCTATCCTAACTAGCACATCTCGATCTAGAATCAACTCCTTGGATTCTAAAACACTTAAAAAAATCAAAAACATAAGTGCCACTCTATTTTGGTCTTCGTCAAAATTTGACCCTTTTGTTGACTTTCCTAAGACTTTGACACTAGAGCCTAATTGAACCCACAATTCACAAGACTCTAAACACCCTTACCTCAACACACACACACACACACACCAAATCAACCTTGGGACTTTATCCATGGTCCTTTTTACATTGGTGGTTGGATAGGACCACCTACAAGCCAAAAATGAACTAGAAACTAAACAAGACCTTAGGGTGCTCCTGCACCACTCATTGGTTGCAAGTATCGAGGGATGAAACCCCTTTAGTATAGGAGGGTGATCTCATCCAAAAGTAATAATAGAGCTTTAAAGAGCAGTACAATTTAACTAGTTCAATTTCATGTCTTTGTAGATTGAGAGTCAATAGTTGTGATGTTAGATTGTTGTAAAGTTTGTTGTTGTTTCATATATTTTAATTAATATCATAATAACCATATTTGATACAAAAATCATATTCATGGATTACATTACGATATAAGCATTTAAACATGACTAGGTGCAATTTTGGTGTTGATTAGTTGCTAGTCTATGTTGTAATTTTTCTAAGTTGTATGCGATTTGTGAAGTTTGATTGATGCAAGTTTTATGTCAAAATAATACCCAAATATTGGTGAAAATTATAAAATTTGTGGATATTTCAATTTGTGTTGGAGGTATTTGATGTAGAGGCATCCTTGGGTTGTTGGCAATCGTACATCACCCAAAAAAATCTCCTTCTCAATATGTTCCTATTAGTTGTTATTTTATGTTTTTAGTTGTTCTCCTTCAAATTGGCTTAGTCATTGTCGTGAAAAGGTTTGCTTTGAAGATCATGTTTTACATATGTCTAGGTTTGCACCTCAAATTGATACTTCATAGTGGAGATATATTAGTTCCTTACTTACATGTGTGTTCTTCATGTTGTAATTGTCAGTTGGAATTTTTCAATTTTGTGAAGCTATTTTCCAATCAATGAACATGTGTGGATCATATCACAATGTTCCTTGATCTTAGGTCAATGTCTCTCTCGGATCATGCTTCATTTCAACAACTTGGCATTGATATCTTAATGATTTGGGTCCTAGCCTATATTTGTGTATTGCATTTTCTTGTTCTTAGAAAATGTGATTGATTAAGGTCGACCTGTTTCTTGTGAAAACTTAATATATTGAGGCTTTGTTCTTTATTCATGAGAGCTTCTAGTAGCATACCCTAGAGGGTTCAAATGACTTATCAATCTAGTTTTTTTTTTTGTAAATCAGGCATATGTGCCTTACAATGTAATTTGCATGTTATAGGCCAATTTGATGCAAAATTGTGAATTTGTGTTAATTTGAAGCAATGAGATTGCATGTTTACAGTCTGTCGGTGAGCTATTGTTGATCTTGTATGTTGATTTTGGTTGTTTTTACTCAAGTTGCATGGTTTAGATATATCTCCTTGAGGTCCCTCTAATTTTGGTTGCATCAAATGGTACCAAAGTAAGATTTTCTCATGTGATGATATATCTTTATTCTTAAGCTTGTGAACCCATGAGAATGATTCTTGTGGGTGGAGTGTAAACATGGTCTACAATTTTTGAGGATTTGTGCATTATGGACTGTAGGGGAATTTCATATGGTTATAATTTTTGAATGAGTATTAAAGCGTTGTGTAGGTGAATAGAGCATCAAGTAGATGCAAGTTAAAGGTGTGTTCAATATATCATTAAGTGAGAAGAAATTGAAACCTTGGAATCAGATTGATGAGGTCAAGGCAATTGCACAAAAGGGAATGGAGAGATGGTGCTTTCGAGAAGGACAAACCCTAGAGGGTTGAGAAAATGATGGAGGATTTTAAAAATGAGATGAGGAATAAAATTTGAAATGTGTTATTTGGTTTGAGAAGAAATCTAGGACTAGAGGAGGAATATGAAGGGTTTTTTTAAGATCTTGAGATTGGAGGTACTAAGGTACATGTAGACAATGAGATACTATTGAGGGTAGTAGCACAAGCTAGTAAAATTTATAGAATAGAGTTTTATAAATTTAATGGCATATTGCATCCAAATGATTTTATTGATTGGATTAGAAGTGGGAAGATTAATTTAAACTTGAGAACATAAAAGATCCACATAGGGTTAGGTTAGAATAAATCACATTGAAAGATCATGTCACCTTACGATGGAGATAATTGTAGAAATATGAAGTGGACAATGGTGAAATGAAGATCAGTAGATGGAGGAAAATAGTTGCAAGAATGAAGGATAAATTAATTCCAAAATATTATGAGTTGGCATTATTCAAGAAGTTGTAGACCTTGAAGCATAAGGAAACAAGTTTTCAAGAACACATTGGGAAGATTTACAAGATGATAATCAAATCTAGACACCAAAAGATACATAGGGAGAAGGTGGAAAGATATAGAAATGAGATGAGATTAATATTGACTTAGATGATCTGAGTATGTTGAGAATTTCTATAGTGGAGGATGCTTACCAATATGCTCTTAAGGCATAAGAGAAAGTAAGGAGAAGATGGTAGAGTAATTATGGATGAAAGGAGAAGTTGATTTATTAGCGTCAAGGAGAAGCAAACAAGTGAAGAAGAGTTTGGATCTAAATGGATCAAGGAACCTAATCAGAGGCACCAAGAAGAGGAGGTGGTAGAAAGGAATTCAAGTGTGGTGAGACTAGATATAGATATTATGAATATCTAGAGGGATCTAGTAAAGGCAATGGTAAGAAGATTTTCATGCAATATGAGGAGTAGGTAGATAAAGCACTTGTGGAGGTAGATAAAGCACTTGTGGAAGGCATGTTGGAGCCTTAGATGGAGAGCATCTTATACTTAAGAGGGGTTTTATGGAATAAAACATGGTGGAGATTGAACCTTTTAAAAGGAAAAATCTTTGTAGGACCATTTATAAGTCAACTAGACGCAAGTGTTGTAAGGTTATTATTGGCAAAGAAAGTGTTGATAAAGGAAATGAGATACAAATAGAGACTTTTTATGATAGATTAAATCTTTTATCACCTTGTATTGACAAATAAAAAAGGGTTGTCTAAAGAAATCTAAACAAAATATATATCAAGCAACACATTATATGGGAATCACATTAGAAGTAAACATAGAGAATCTATCACACAAAAGGAGCTAGTCCAACATATCACCTACCACCACATCCTAGCATGTATTAATTGGGGAAGGTGGGCAGTATGAAATGGGAGCAACATCAAACACAATAGATGAAACAATAGCCAAATCCAAAAAAGGACCATATTATAAAGATAAGTCACTTTATTTATCACTGGGACTAAGAGATAATTGTTATGCAAACATAATTTGATGGAGTGCAAGGAAGGAGAGTCCCCAAAGGAGATGTCCTAGCACCCAAAAAATAACCAAACAATGGAAACATAATAAAGATTTGATACCAGATCATAACTCTTTATTCATAAAATAACTAATTACATGCAATGTGTCAAGTTGTAAGGCCTTCCTGGTTATGGCCAAATACAACAACAATTACAATAATAGTTCTGCAAGATCCCTCAAGATCCAACCCAAACACTAATCTCGGCTAGTCTAGATCCACACCCTGGTAGAAACCTCCAAGGAAATCTTAACTTGTGCTCACAAGCCCACCAAGTAATCTCCTAGTTTTCCAAGCCACAACTACTAGCCTTCTCAAAATTTGCTCCTACACTTCATCCTCTTTTCCAAGCTAGATGACAATGACTAAAGACTCCACAAGACCCCTTACTTATACTCAACTAAGCCACAAGTAATCCTAGTTCATTACAAATTAAATTAAGTCCTAACATTAAAAATATGTTGAACCACAAGTCAACCTCCAACAGATATCATTCTCTTTTCCAAGTTGGATGACAATGACTAAAGACTCCACAAGACCCCTTACTTATACCCAACTAAGCCACAAGTCATCCTAGTTCATTACAAATTAAATTAAATCCTAACATTAAAAATATGTTGAGCCACAAGTCGGCCCCTAATAGATATTAAATACCAAAATACCTTATAAGGTTTACAACATAGATTAAATGCACATAGGAGAGATAACCAAGACCCAAATAGGTCCACATAAACTCCGAGATTGATCCATGTCATTATCACATGCTACATGCATTAAGTGCTTCAACTCGATTGATAAAACCCAGAAGAACTCCAATCGGCACCAACACACTTTTGAGTGTCAATAAACTCCCACACATTGTCGAGCAACCAACACATGCTGAGAAACCAATACATGTCAAGCACAACAAATGCCGAGCAATAGGAGATGTCGAGCTCCAACAATGACCAAGCCCCTCAATGATACCAATGGTTCCTTTAGCATTCTTGGTATCATAAGTAGAAAATCTTTGGCAAAATCAGATGATAGTGCTCATTCATGGGGTGCTTGTGCTACAATGATAAATCATTAAGTGATTTTTTTTCTTGTATGTCTTCTTTGTTGACAATTTTTTTTCTCTCTAATACTTCTTTATGTAAAGAGAGTGTTCCTCAAGATTCATATTTTTTAATATGATTTGACCAAATAAAAAATTCCATCATCTATCTTCCATTTTCCATGATCGTGGTATGGTTTTATTATCATAGCCTAGGAGTTGAATACTAGGAAAGAAATAGAAATAGAGTAGGTAAACCTATTTCATATGCCCATCATGGTGAGACGTATCATGCACTCAAAATAATGAATGATATTCCATAAAACTCATTGTATCTTACTATCATTTTGATTTTGTTATATTGAATATTATAATTTTGATTTTGTATTGAAATTATAACTAAGAGTATAATTCAAAATTATGCATTCATTTATCACTAGGAATATTTCAAGATATAATTCAAGTTAATTGGTCTACATTCTATATACATGTATTACAAAAGCAACAATAGTTTGAAATCTCTTTTGTTTGTTATAGTTATTGTACATAGATTTATATTGTTAGAGTAGATATGCACCTTAAGAATAGTTTTGCAAAGCAACTTATATATCTATAGTCTTATTAGTAATATTTCATTGGAATACTTTTCTTTGATTTTGCATGTAATTATAATTACAAATTTAAAAGTATGTCACAAGCACTACTCTTTTGGTGATCAAGTCCACATCTCCAAAGTCAAAATACCTCCAATATGTAGGATTGTCAACAAGTCTAGGATGCTTCTACATCATAATTGGTGAATCATGATTGACATCAACAATCTTATACATAACATTGAAATCACTAGCATGAATATCACCATTAGTTTCATTAAGAACATCAAAGAAGTTGTCATCAAGAGTATTTTCTTCATCTAAATTAACTGTAATAGAACCTAAGATATAAATAGAGTTTTCGTGTTTGTTCAATTTTATATTTTTAAATTAATTTCCTCCTTTGGGTCATGCATAGATCAATCAAAGGGAATCAAAGCATAAATTAGTGTTTTAGGACAAGAGAGGTTTTAAGAAGCATATTCACAAGATCTAGCATGAT
Source organism: Cupressus sempervirens (assembly GCA_028749045.1). Classification (NCBI taxonomy): domain Eukaryota; kingdom Viridiplantae; phylum Streptophyta; class Pinopsida; order Cupressales; family Cupressaceae; genus Cupressus; species Cupressus sempervirens. Next base: position 26,664,927 of record CM053783.1, read on the forward strand.
GTTAATGATGACAATTATAAGCACAATACTTGTACATGGTTTTGTTGGAGATTTGGTTTGGTTTGATATCAATCATTTTTAGGCCTTCCCTTCTTTATGATGAAGAATAAAAGTAAACACACTAGGTTGAGAGATACTTTTGGCAGACTATTTATTAACATAGGAGGCATAATAGAAGTATGCATAGGAGGTATAGAAATAAGTCTAGGTATAGGACAAGGAGATAGAACATTCTTAGGATTGCTAAGATAAACAATAATTTAGTTTTTTGTATTTTGGTATGGTTAAAAGAGACTATCTTTGTGGGATTGATTTGGTCAAGGCATTACAAGGCCAAAATAAATCAAGGTCAATAGACTTTCAAGCTATTAAATACTAAAAAGGATTATGATTAAAAGTTGATAATTTCTTTATTGTGGGGAAATTTCAAACAATTGCAGATAGGAGAGGATATAAATTTCATGGAAATAAGCCAAGACAAAGCCTATATTGAAACTAATCAAAAGTTTGGATGAAAATAAAGGTGACATATAAAGTTTCATCACCAACTTCAATGAGAAATGTAATAGAACCATGGATAGGATAAATAGATCTAGTAAAAGTTTGGATGAATACATCTTAATTTCCATAGAAATCATATTGTAAAGATTTTCTTTATGTGTTACATTCATCTTGCAAGTAGGGTCAATAAGAACACCACGAGAATAGAGATCATTAACATGTACAACGATATTAAGAGGACCATTAGGTGCTTTAATTGACTCACTAGCATTAAAGGAAATACAAATATTAGGTTCCTATTTGGGTCTAGTTTTAGTTCATTTTGATCAATAGGATTGACAACAATATCAGCTTACAAAAAATTATTGGGATATTTAACTACGTTAGTAGAAAAAGAAGGAGAACACTGGGTAGGCCCAATGTTATTGGTTGTATGAGATGGAAAATAATTGGTACAAATTTGAAAATTTTGGTTGGGAGGTGCTACATTTTTTTTTACTTGATCATTAACACCCACAAAAAATATAGTTCAAAATTAGTAAGGTCTTCAATGTAAATTTTTTATGAAAAAAATCTCTCAATATCATGACCAAATTGAAGATGGTATTGACAAAAAAACTATAATCAAAGGATTTGGGAAAAGGTTTTGATGTGTTAATTGATTTAATAAGAGAAAGAATCAACCCTCAAGAATTAATCAAACTTAGTATCACATTATACAAAGATTTGGAAATTTGTGTAAAATTACAAGAAGGTACACAAATATATGACATTAAAGCCACACCTTTGCATGTTTCTACCACTTGCTCATCAACATTGTTGGTTGAATTATTGATATCAATAAATTTATTTGGTTTCTAAAGTTTTTTATATGATTGGGATGTTGTTGGAATACAAACTTCACTGAGAGGGGGAGGGGTTGAATTAGTGGTGACTTAAAACTTGTTCTTTTCAACTTTTTGCAATTATAATGTATAGTTATTAAATATGAAAAAAGATATGCAAAAAGTGTTGAAGTTGATGAAAGATCAACCCCATAGCTCCCAAGAATCACTTGCATGTAAACACCTATCACAAAAAGAGAGAAGCAAAAGCTATGGAGGTTGGAAATCCCAGATACAAAGATGAGACATTCTTGATGAGTAAAAAGGGACATTGCTATTATCAAAAGTGAATGAATATTTTACAAAGAGATCAATCCTTATAAAATTAGATCACAACCCTAACAAGTAACTAAATAAGTTGTATGATAATAATTAATAAAAGATTTAATTATTATATGTCGAAAGTTTAGCTTAAGTAAACTAGAGATAATAAGTGACTTAATAATTAAATCAATGTGATTTAATTAATAAGAAAAAACTTGATTACTCTAACGCACCCCCCTCCCCCCTAATATAAACTTAGAGAATAGCTAAAAACCTAGAAACTAGTACTGAAAGTAAATTTGGGTCTTGACAACAAGGCCTAATGAGGTACCCAAGCACAACCAAATCTCTAAAAAGAGAAGAAATAGAGAAAACCACATGGGGAAAATACCATTACAAAAAGAGATGGAAATAATGCCAAAAAGAAATAGTGAAGGACTGAGGAAGCCTCCAAACTAGGGAATGTCCCATATTATAGGAACAAAAGATGATCATGAAGAACACTCCTAAAGCATGAAGTTGCAAACACTGCCAAACTGCTGATTTGAAGGACCTTTACTGTATAGAACATGACCAGGTAGAGAAGACAAAGTCTAAAGATATGATCAATTGAAGATGGAAGGTATCTTCATGGCCTCCAAAAATAGGAATAAAACAATGTCTATATGGTAAATGATCTGTCTCACCAAAATGCATAGGTATCTAACCACTACAATCACATAGTACATAGGATCAAATATTGAATACATAGCTCACTCCATCGAACCAAGAAAGAAATAGAACCAACATAACCCCCCCTATAATGTTGAGAGGTAAGACATGAACATTGAAACTGAATGCAATATCTCCAACAAAAAGAAGAATTAGGAACATCAAGAGTGAAAAAAAATTACAAACACCTACAATGGCATGTGTCATCGACACATCATGAGGTTAATGTCATGGAAGGAACACTCACTTGACAAAGGAAGATGAAAAATATGGCCAACATAAAACCCCCCAAGGCCCTTTATAATGTAGTGTGATTACAACAAAACAAAAAGATGTGCAAGAGCCTGAAATGTAATAGAGTGACACTTTATCTCAATGCATTTGCAAAAATACTACAAAAGGATGTCAACAAAGATCAAAATAGACATAAGACTTATACAAGAGATAGTATAGCCCATGAAAAATCATCCAAAGAAACAAATCAATCCCCAGACCTGGAACAACCAATATATCCACCAAAATGCAAAAAACTGAATGGGACCTACATGGAGCAGAATTTGGTAAATAGAATGTCGCAAGATATGTCTCTAGGAGTGCAAAATAGAACCTATGAATTTGAATACATAAAATAGAAACCAAATAGAATCAAAAGTCCAAATAAACTGCACCATCACAACAGGCTCAAAATTAGCTTTTCGATGATATCTTGTTTGTAAAAAATAGAGTTTGGATGAACAAGTTACAACCAAAAAACCATAGGCGGGTCAAAAAGAGCTAGAAGGACAAAATAAAAAATCATCCCCTTGAGAAGCATGCCAACCAATACTAGAAATTACCTCGAGAAGCATGCCAATTCATAGAAGAAACTAGCTCGAGAAGTATACAAGTTCTATACTAAAAATTGCCTTAGGAAAAGTGCCAATTTGGTGCACTTAAAGCCCAAACAGACCTCACTATTGAGCTTAGAGCACCCAAAAACCCCTATTTTTGTATAAAATTTGACCAATTTGGACATAGTTGAAATTTGAGGCAAAAAAAATATTGCTCCCAAATTTGGCATGTTTCTCGAAGTGGCGATTTTGTGATTTTTGGTACAAAAGTCATAATTTTTTGATGCACAAATCAATATTTTTGGCACACAAATCAAGATTTTTTAGTCCACAAATTGATATTTTTGGCAAGCAAAGCAATAATTTTTTGCACAAAGAAATAATGTTTTTGGCACATAAATGGAGGCATTTTGGCTCTAATACCATGTTAAAGTTGATGAAAAATCAACCCCACATCTCCCAAGAATCACTTACATGCAAACACCTATCACAGAAAGAGAGAAGCAAAAGCTATGGAGGTTGGAAATCCCAAATCTAAAGATGAGACATTCTCGATGAGCAAAAAGAGAGATTGCTATTGTTAAAATTGAATGAATAAATTACAAAGAGATCAATCCTTATAAAAGGAGATCAAAACCCTAACAGGTAGCTAACCTAAGTTACATGATAATAATTAATAAAATGACTAATTATTATATGTCAAAAGTTTAGCTTAAGTAAACTAGAGATAATAAGTGACTTAATAATTAAATCAATATAATTTAATTAATAAGAAAAAAATTGATTACCTTTAACAAAAAGAACAAAGTACAAAATATTTATAGTGGAAATCCTTAGGGTGAAAGATCACTTTGAATCTAAAACTTTCTTGTACTCTTGGGCAAATATTTTAGAGTTATAACTCTAGGAAGCACCAACACCATGTTTTAGAAACACCAATTTCAAGAACATCAAAACCTTATATTTGAAGCACCAAGTTCAAAAGTTAAAAAACACCCACTTATAACATGAACAAATTGAGTTACAAATCAAAGGATCATCTTTGATATAATACAAATGACGAAGTGAGAATTCAACTTCTGGTTGAAAACACTAATCAATATATACATTTTCTTATCTCTCTTACTGGTTATTTTGTATCAATACAAGTCTTCTTTTACACGTGATTTTTATCAAACAAGAGACTTACAATATAATATGAACAACTTAATCTATTAACATGATAGTAAATTTGAATTCAAGAAGATAATTAGATTAAATGATCTCCAAACTATTAGCCTTCTTTAGAAATTAACTACTTTTTTCTCAAAATACTAAGGATTCAAATGTGTATTTGTGCACCATTAAAGTATTTGATTATTACTTATTCAAACCACTAAAAATATTATAAACCCTTTTCAACCTCCGACCAAAACCTATAAACATCAACAATTCCACTCAATTCAAATTTGAAAGAATTATGATTACCATGCACAAATTCATTTGTTGATCACCAACTTTCCTTTCGGCCTACTTTATATATCTTTTCAAAACCCCCATATTTTTAAAAACCACCTATACTCATGTCTAAAGGGATGAATCCCCTAATTGTAAATGTTATTTGTCATTATTTACTAGCACAAACCAAATTAGATAAAAATCAGGTAAAAATGGTTATAACTACTTGTAACAATATTGATTGAATTAGTTTTTCTCTCTCTACTGACATGGTTTGCAAAATTTGACTTAGAACCATTTTTTTCTTGTCTTTTATCTTTCTAAAAAGATATAAGGGTTTTGGATTTGTTTAAAATTTGATATATGAAAAATCATTTTGACCATATCTAGTTAGTTATGAAAATATAACTAATTAACTCTCATAATCACTATTAAGTGTTATATATTTAACACTTTGTCAACTACCTCAATAAGGATGTAATCAATGTATTACAAAATTAATAACATTATGTTAACCACCTCTTGATCACTTTAATTAATTTTCATAAGATTACTAAATTTGCATCTTGCGTACCATGATCATTAGAATAGTACCTTGTGTACCAATAACAAAACTATATGAGATACTTGACACACATGCCTTATTGACATCAATGACAAAAATATAGACCAATTACCAAAGGTTTAACATACTTCCCCTTTGTGGATTATTTCAAGGAGGATGGCAAGTAGGTGGGAAAAAGAAAATTTGAATTTGGGAGTGGGTGAGAATTGTGCTAAGCATGGCATGAATCCATGAGGGGAGTTTGGATCCCATGGTTCTTGTGATTTTGAGCAAGCTGAGGAAGCTCAGGCGGATGGGGATCTTTGAGAATTCCAAAAAGACCTAGAGAAAGGGGAGAATTAGAAGGAGTCTGCTAGTTTGGAGACTCACATGAAGTAGGGATGGTCAGAAGGTGGTAATGGGAAGATTGGCTTGTCTTGTGATCCTCTATGCCCTTGAGATAATAATTTTAATTCAAATTCAAACTCTTTTTGGCATCAAATTGATAGACAAATCAAGTCTTTGTGATATCAAAGACATCTCAGACAAAGAGAGAGGGAAATTTGTAATTATAGTTCTCGATGAGCTCATTGATCATAATATTGAGCTGATGATGATAACTCTGGTTAGGAATTTTGTTAGCCCTAGAACGAATATTGATGTGGTTAGAATCTTTGCCAAGAATAAATGGGACTTGACAGGTCATGTGGAGAACTAGGCCATGGTGAAGGGGTTCATGTCCTTTGTTTTCTCTTGTAAGGAGGATTTTACAAGGATTTATGTGCTGGAACATGGGTGATTGGAAAGTCTTCCCCGACCCTTCAGAAATGGTCCCCTAACCTGGATTTGAATGATTCCTTTTTTTTCAAGCCCCTATTTGGGCAAGGCTCCTATAAATTCCTTTTTAATTCTAGTATGAGGATGTTTTTAAAGGTATAGCTAGGGCTTTCAATGAGTTCTTATCTATTGAACTAGTGACAGTATCTCATAGAAGGCTGACTTATGCCAGGATTTGTGTGGGAGTGGAACGAGGTAAGGATATGCTAGAGGTCATTGAAATCCATTCTAAGCTAGGAAAGTGGCTACATAAAATTGATTATTAAAGTATATTGTTTTCTTTCTTTCACTAAAATAAGGCTAGCCATATCACTAAGCTTTGTCCCTCTTTTAAAGTGAAGGAGAAAACTAGGAAAGTCGAGAAGAAGGAATGAAAATGGTAGGAGAAGGATTTGGAGAGGAAAGGAAATTATGATGATAAAATGAAAGAAACACAAATACTGGATCTGATTTTGGTTAGAAAGTTGAGCCATTGCATAAGGTAGGTTCCCCTGTTACCTAGGCGACAAGAAACCCCAATCATGAATGCAAGGATTCTCATCTAAAAGATGAGAATAAAAAAAGGAGGAAGGTATGAATATCTTGGAAGAAGGTGGTTCTTCTAACTTTGTGTAGGATGACATAAAGAATGCCTCCATGGTGCTTAACTATGTCATGAATCAATTTGTGGAAGAGGGGGACATTTAGGATAAAGTTGATTCTCTAGAAAGTTTGACCCCAAAGGATACTCCTTTGTGGATGCCCAAGCTTGTAATATTTTGGGTAGCTTGGGATTACTATCCTCTAAATCAGATGAAATAGAAGAACTAAATCATTGAACCCATTGGTGAGGAATATGGAGTTGTTATTTTCTCAATGTGAAGGAGGGGAAACATCTAATGAGAAGGAATGAGAAATGATTTCTAAAAGTAAACCTAAGAAGAAGAATAACAAAGATCCCTCACTTGCTTCCCTTGTTGCTATCAAAAGCAAAAGCAGGACAGATGTGGGGACCAAACCTAAAATTCTAGGAAGGAAAATGGAAAGAATGGCTAGAGAGAAAGAAGCATCTAAGAATATAGTGAATGGGACTCAAATGACCATCCATGAATCCTTCTTTCAAAATAAAAAATGAAAATCATCTCATGGAATATTTGTGGTCTTAATGGGCCACACAAGTAGGATATTTTAAGAAACCTTATCAAGGACCGTAGACTTGCTGTTGTTTTGATTCAAGAGATGAAGATGACAAAGCAAAAAACAAAATTTCTTATATTTAAAAAAAAAATGTTGTTGCTAGCTCAAGCTTTGAAGGGGCTTCTGGGGGGCTTACCTGTGTTGTGGAATGCTTCCAAACTTAAGGGGGAGATTTTGTTTGAAGAAGATAACTTCATGACTGTCAAGTTTTCCAATTTGATAGATGGTGACATTTGGAATATTTCCAATGTGTATGCTCATAATATTAAGTGGGGATGGGCCAGATATTGGGAAAGAGTAAAATTTTAATACTATTATGCAGAATAGGAGATGGATTATAATGGAGGATTTTGATACCCCTTTGAAAGCAATGAGAAAAAGGGTGGTTTGGAGTTTGATCTAGATAGTAGAATGGATCTTTTGAGTCTTATCAATAATATTGCACTTATTGATATTGACCTTCAAGGGGTTGAGTTCACTTGGTCTAACAGAAGGTTGGGAGTATATTGTATTCAAGTCAAATTGAATAGGGCTTTGATTATTTTTGAACTTTTGTCTTTCTTCAATTGCACTATTTCAACCTTGGCTAGAATTGGTTCAGATCATTCCCCCATATCATTTTTACTGGATCCTCTAAATTTTAAAAGGAACTTTCTTTTTAGATTTAAAAAAATGTGACTTAGGGATCCTAACATTAGGGATAAGATTAAGGAATGGTGGTCAGTTCAAATTGAATGGTACTATTATGTTTTGAGTGGTCAAAAAGCTCAGGATTATTAAAGATAAAATTAAGGTTTGAAATAAGATCGATTTTGGAAATATTTTGAGTCTAAGGTTGGAATCCTTATAGAGATTAACCACATTCAAGAAGTGATTCAGGAGTCTGGCTATAATTTGTATATTAAAATTGTCTTTCTTCCTACCATGACATTATAGTTAAAGAAGAAATCTTCTGGAGGTAGAGATCCATATCCATTTGGTTACAAGAGGGAGATAGAAATACCAAGTTTTTCCATCTCATTTCACTAAACCATAGGGATGCCAATAAGATTTCCAAGCTTTTAAATAATGACATCACTATCTGAGAAGAAGAAGCTATTGTCTAGGAAGATGAGAATTTTTTTGTGGAATTATTTTTAGTGGATCTTGATTTATCCAATCATAATCAAGGAAGGATTCTTTCCCACATTCCTGTTATTATCACTAGTGATAAAAATAAGAATCTATGTGCTATCCCTTTTATGGAGAAAATGGAGAAGGCTCTTTTTTCCTTTGAAGGTGATAAATCCTCTAGACCAAATGGATTCCCCATTTTTTTTCAACATTTCAAAGATATTGCCAAAGATGATGTGGTTAAGGATGTTAAAAAATTCTTTGGATCCAAGAACCTTTTAGAGGAAATCAATGCTACATTCTTAGTTTTGATTCCCAAGGTGCCTTGGGTTGATTTAAAGAATAAATTCTACCCAATTAGCCTCTGTAATTCCTTCTATAAAATTATATCCAAAGTTCTCACACTTCGATTGCCAGAGCTTCTCCCATGATCATCTCTCATCAGCAATCAAGTTTTTCACTTAGCAGGCAGATTCTCAACTCTATCATTCTAGTGCACAAAGTTATTCAATCCTTGGAGGCAACTCAAAAGAAATGTTTTCTTCTTAAACTCTATCTATCTAAAGGCCATGATAGGGTGGACTGGGAGTTTTTTCTCCAAGTGTTGAATGCTTTTGGCTTTGACCATAAAGTCTATAAATTGATTTATCAATTGATGTCCTCTATTTCTTTGGTTTTTATGGTTAATGGTTCTCCTTCTTCCTTCTTCAATTTGTCCAGGGGTTGAAGGTAGGGGATTCCTTTTTCTCCCATCCTTTTTCTTATTATTATTGAATATCTTGGTAGGTTGATCTCGATAGGAGTTAATTCTAGATGGTTGGAAGGGATTAATCCTTCATATGATGATGTTTTTTCTCATCACTAATCCATAGATGATACCATTCTTGGGGGTGTGGCTACTATTAAAGAGGCAAGAAATATTAAGGAGATGTTGAGATGCTATTGTTCAACTACTAGCCAACTCATTAACTAGAACAAGAGCTCCTTATTTTTCATCAATACCTTGATGGAAAGATAGAATAAGGTTGTGCTTCAGCTAAGCTTCTTCTGTTATAATATTTAGAATAAGTGGGGGGCGGGGGGGTGAATCAGGTATCCTTATTAAATGTACCTATTAAACTTTTACTAACTTCAAACAACTTAAACAATCTCATTCAACTATTGAGTCCACATAGCATATCAGTGACAACTTAACATTATGTTCATTACCTAACTCATTATTCAGTATATGACAACCAATAGTAAATAACATGCATCACACATATATTACATTAGTATTTAATGTGGAAACCCAATTTGGGAAAAACCACCAAGAAATATGCTACCACTTTTCAATCTTTTGAAGTGAGCTTGATTAAGCGCTAACTCTATTAAATGTTACAAAACACATTGTTAGATGTGACCCTGTTAAAGGATTTAATCACCTTGTTAAGAGTTCCCCAAGTAGAGGATTTTGAATTTTAGTTTGCAAATTTAGATCTCCATTTGAATCATTTGTTGGTTCATTTACTAGACTTCATTATCATCTCCATCACTGGACTTTATTATCATCTCCATCACTAGTTTGCTTGGCAACCCTCCAAGCAATCACATTTCACCAATGTCTTCACTTCTCCACTACCACTCTATTCTTCAGAGGTTCTCCTTAAGATCTCCAATCAATAATGAACTAACCTTAGAAAACATCTCTTATGCCTTCTTAAATAGGTAATTTTAATCTTTTGCCACTTAAACATCACCATAGACCTTAGGGTTAGGTTAGATTCAACAAATTTATCTATATTTTTGTCCTTCTACTCCTTTCTTGAAACTTCTAGAAAATTCTCATCAAATCCTTGCCTTTGATCACATAACAAACTCAATTCGTGTATTAAATATATTAGCTCATAAATCCTTATCATCCACATGTTTTAACTAATCTGAAAATTCAACTATGTCAGCCTCCAACTTGATTCTTTCATAAACTATTATTTTGTTGACACTAGGTCATCATTGTGTACCTCGATCTCTACTATTTTGTCTCGCTTGGCTTCCACTAGCTTGATCAATCTTCACTATGCTCAATCGCTACTACACTTTTCTTCTTCATCTTACTCGGCCATAACTATCACTTAGTAATAATATTTTCTTAGCTATCTCTTAAGTTTGTTAATCTTTTGTTTAGCTCCTTCATTGACTAACCACATTTTACTACATTTTTCTTATGTTTAACTCAACACTTCTATACTTCATACACTAAGTGAACAATACATCATCTTGTCAAAGACTAATTGATCAAGTGCCCATTGTAATTCCATCATACTTGCTCCTCTTCACTCAACAACTTCAATAGCTCATCTAGTTATCTCTCTTTTCAAATCCTCTTCATCAATCAATCTATATGGCACTCTACATTGTTATTAAATGTCTCTCCAGTGGGTTTGACATCAATGGCAACATAAAAATTGTTGTAATTGTAGAACCAGAATCAGTGTGCAAAGAACATTAACAAATAAAGTAAACATTCACAAACCAAAAACTAAATTCACATATATGCTTAGACTAAGAAAGAAAATAAGAAGTGCAAACCTCAAAAGAGAAAACACTCCATGCTTTCTTGATTCTGTAGATGTGTCCTTTTGCTGTGGATGTATGCTCAAGATGCTCAAAAGCTGCTTCAATGGAGATGGGTAATGGCAAATTGGTAGCTTTTGTGAGCTCTCAATTTGGCATTATAAGGGTATGGTTGATGGCTTTGGTTCTCAAAATAGCATGGTAACTTTAGCTCAAAGATTGTTGATGAAATGGCTTGGGATGGGATTCAATTTATAGGCTAAGGGGTAGAGGGATGGAGGGCTTAGATGCAAGGATGGATGAAGGTTTAAGGAGGGCTAAGATGCACTCAAAGGGGAGCACATGGATTGTGCTTGTTTAGCACCAATGGGAAGGTGACACTTGTCACAAGGAGGATGAGTGTGAGAGGGTAGGGTTAAGGGTTGGTTAAGGGCATGATGAGTGGGGTTGAGTATGTAAGAGGGATGTAAGAGGAATGAGTGTGGAAGAGGGAAGAGTGTGGAAGATGGGTGTAAGAGTCATGAGTGGGCTTGTAAGAGTCTTTATGTTTTGTAAGAGCACTCATGACTTAGTGGTTGGGTTTTTTTGAGGGGAGACTTTGGTTTGGATTAGGAAAGTCTTAAACTTGTTTAAGGAATGTGACAACATTAGGGGGTGGATTAGGCTTGGGTTTAGGATTAGATTAGGGATGTTAGAGATGTGCAAGTGGATGGCATTAATGAGGGTGGGTGAGTTAGTGGCTAAGCTTGGTTAGTATGGGTGGATGGGGTGGATTAGGCTAAATGGAGGATTAGAGATAGGTTAGGGTTTTTTTGAATTTGAGGATTTCATTTATCAAATAGATTTATTTAATAAATGGGGATTTTTGGAATTAGATAGGAGAAAAAGATTTAATTGATAAATAATAGATTATTTGATTTATCAATTAGGACTATAGATGATTAATTAAATTAATCAACTAGGGGATGACAAAGGATTAATTAAATAGAAATTTAATTAATAATGCCCTTTTTAGATAACTAAATTAGATTACCAAAGTAGTGTAATCAAATTTAGGTGTCTACATTTTGCCCCTCTTTGACATAGTGTCGAGACAACACTATTTCAAAGAAGTTTGAATGAAGACAACATGAGGAAGATGTTTTAGCAACAATGTTGCCCCAGTCTCGGATAAGAAGAGGAGAGACTAGACTTAGATGATGCCCCCTCAAGAAGGCGGCGGGGAGAGAAATGAGGCTTGATGACTTCTTGAAAAGTACAAGAAATTGAGATGAGCTGAGACGCTGGTTGGCGAAGAGAAGGGGCTGAATTAGCTCAAACTCTCACTACGGGAGAATGATAAAGGGAAATCAGAGGCACAATAGTAAAGCAAGCTTAAGACTTTCCAAGATTGGGGGGGGGAGATGGAGGAGTGGAGCGCTATAAAAGGAATCCATTGAAGCTTTTTGAGCGGGGGGATACTTCAAAGAGAAGTACCACCATGTAGTTGAGCACTAGATTTGCTATAGGACTGTTGGTTAATTGCCAAGGTTACCAAGAACATCAAGGCCTTTTCACCAACCGTCCAGAGGACTGACGAACTGACTCAAAACAAACACACAAGGATTGCCCCAGTATCACACATGAATCCCAGAGGAGGCAGTGTGGAAATGACACTAGGTAACCCACAAGCAGAAAAAGAAAACAAGCAAAAGACCTGATCAAGACCTTACGCTCTAATTGCCCCATTCGCAGCATACCATGATATGGAAGATCATGGCAACCTTGAGGAGGGAACAAGGAGATTGCTTGGAAAAGATATTTCAAGACCCAAAAGGGAAGATCCCAAATCAAAAGAAAGTGAAAATCCAAAAGAGAACTATTTGCCAACGAGATGGGTAAGACGAGGTACTAACGGACCAAGATCAGACATGAGGAAAGCTATATCCTGCAAAAATCTATCAGAGAGCACCTAAGCTGATGGATCTGGATGAGTGATGTGTCTGGCAAGCTGAACTAAGAAGGATAACACTTTGGTGATAGGAGATCTAGCTAAAGGATGTATTGGAATATCTAACCAAGGTGTGAAATGTGTGCAAGATGTTGACCAAGGATGAACTAACATGAAAGCCGGATAGATACAATGATACTAAGCTAAAGAGGATGTATAAGCTGACAGACCAAGATATGTTACAAATGTACAATTTTGTTCAAGTTTTGGTTTTTTGTGAGATGGAAATTTTTGTGAAGGATGGGATGTCTATAATAGTTGATAGGTGGACAGGTAGATGGTTTGTGAAAAGCTTAAGGAAAATGGGATTCTGTGTGTGCATGTGATAGGATACGGGCTAGGGTACAAGATTATTTACAAGCTAGAATATGGTACAAGCTTTGGACAAGATTTGGATATATACAAGGTATGGTACAAGATTTACAAGGTATAATACAAGCTTTGGTACAAGATTTACAAGCTGTACAGGAGGTATTGACAAGCTCCATCAGATTTTGGATATTTGATTGGAACACCAAGGGAACAAGTAGGTGTTTTATGGGATGGTGGGTGGATGGATGAGGGATAGGATAGTGATAGATAATGGATTAGTCTTTAGCACACAAGGCGCCTGAATTACCAGGTTTTTACCATTGGACGCTTATTTCTCTTTACTATTTTTTTTTGTATTTTTTCAAAAGCTGGGTATACCAAGGATCTTCAAGCATAGAACTTCTTGAGGTGAATGATGTTAGTGGGATCATTCAAGAGTTCTCCTTCTGGTGTAGATAATTGATAGGCTTCGGAGCCAAAGGAGGCAGTAACCACATAGGGACCAAGCCATGTAGGTTCAAACTTGCCTTTCTTTTCTCGATCTGCTTGGACTTTCATATTTTCTTTGAGGACCATGTCACCTGGCTGAAAGTGTCGTGGGAGCACCTTCTTGTTGAAATTCCTTTTGAGACGAGTTTGATAGACTGTGAGATGGTCATAGGCTTGTTGTCTCTTCTCGTCTAAGAGATCTAGCTGGGTGAGTCGAGCTACTCTGTATTCTTCATCTGAGATTTGCCCTCGCAAAGATATGCGTAGTGAGGGAAGTTCAACTTCTATAGGTAATACCGCTTTGGCACCATAGACTAGGGAGTATGGAGTTGTGCCTGTGGATGTACGGAAGGAAGTTCGATAGGCCCATAGAGCCGGATTTATTTGAAGGTGCCAATCACGGCCGGAATCATTGACAACTTTCTTTAGGATTTTGAGGAGGGTTTTATTAGTTGCCTCTGCCTGGCCGTTACCTTGTGGAAAATATGGGCTAGAAAAGCGGTGATGGATGCGGAGGGAAGTGCATAATTCTTCCATGTTGAGATTTTCAAAATTACCTCCATGGTCAGTGAAGATGGTGGATGGGATGCCGAAGCGGCAAACAATGTGGTACAAGATGAACTTGGAGACTTGAACTCCTGTAGCTGAGACTAGGGGGACTGCTTCCACCCACTTAGTGAAATAGTCTGTAGCTGTTATTATCCATTTATGTCCATCAGATGAGAGAGGTGTGATAGTTCCAACTAGATCAAGGCCCCAACAAGCAAAAGGCCAAGGTAGTGCAATAGGCTGTAGATCCTGTGCTGGAGCGTGCACAAGATTTGCATGCTGCTGACATGGGAGACACTTTCTGACAAAGTCACAAGAGTCTTCTTCAATGGTAGGCCAATAGTAGCCTGCTCTAAGGATTTGTTGTGCTAGGACAATACCACTCGTGTGGGCACCGCAAAGTCCGGAATGTACTTCTTTTAATGCCATCGCGGCCTCATTTTCATCTAAACATCGAGAGAGAGTATCGTGATAACCCCGACGATATAGGGTATTGGCTATGATAACATAGCGGGATGATTTTTGGATGAGGTTCTGGCGTTGGGTACGTGTGAGGTGAGGGGATATGATACCATCGTTAAGGTAAGCGTGAATTTCATGGTACCAAGGGGATTGGGGACCAACCAAGATACAAACACGGTTTGAATCCTCATTCGCATAGGCAGGTGTGAGGAGCTGCTCAACTAAAAACTCATACTGTGTAGCTTCTTGGGGAATTTCCAAGAGCGAGCCGATAGTGGCCATGGCATCTGCTGCCTTGTTCTGCATTCGAGGCACTTGTGTAAACTGAAGCTTTGTAAAATGCTGGGTCAGCTGATCAACTAGCTCTTTGTAGGGTAATAGCTTTTCATCTTTGGTTTGATATTCATTTAAGACTTGTTTGATGATGAGTTGGGAATCACCAAAGACTTGTAACTCGGTGATATTCCATTCTGCAGCTATCTTTAATCCTGCTACAAGAGCTTCATATTCTACTATATTGTTGGTGCTAGGGAATTGTAGCTTGAAGGCTTTTGGAATGTAATCTCCTTGAGGTGTAACTAATAATATTCCTGCCCCTGATCCATGAGAGGTGTATGAGCCATCAAAATAAAGCTTCCATGGGGGCTGTTCTTCAATTAGGCAAATATGCTCATCTGGAAATTCTGTGAGCAAAGGATATGCATCTACTAGAGGTGCATCAGCTAGGTGATCTGCTATAGCTTGCCCTTTGATTGCCTTTCTGTCCACATACTGGATGTCAAACTCACTTAGTAGCATAACCCATTTGGCCAAACGGCCTGTAAGTGCTGTTCTGGAGAGCATATACTTGAGAGGGTCAATCTTGGAGACTAGTTGGATGGTATGACTTAGCATGTAGTGGCGAAGCTTTTGAGTTGAGAAAACAACTGCCAAACAAGCTTTTTCCATAGGAGTGTAATTGATTTCATAACCAACTAGGGTTCTACTAATATAGTAGATGGCTCTCTCTCTGCTATAATCATCATGTTGTGCTAGAAGTGCCCCTAGAGTAGTAGGTGTTGCTGATATATACAAGATCAAGGGACGACCAGGAACTGGTGGAACCAAGATAGGGGGATTGGTGAGATACTGCTTGAGCTGATCGAAGCTGTGCTGACATAAAAGATCCCACTTGAAGTTCTCATTCTTCTTTAGCAAGTGTGAAAACGGTGTACACTTATCTGCAAGTTGGGAGATGAAGCGCCGGACAGATTGAAGTTTTCCCTGAAGAGAGCGAAGCTGTCGCAGTGTCTGGGGAGGAGGCATGTTTAAGATAGCCTTGACCTTTTTGGGGTCGATCTCTATACCTCGTTTAGAAACTATGAAGCCTAGAAGCTTGCCAAATGTGACCCCAAAGACACACTTCTTGGGATTTAGCATGAGATGATATTGGGCCAACCTATCAAAGACTTTCTCCAGGTCAGCAAGATGATTCATGAAGGTGTGAGATTTGACTAGGATATCGTCCACATAATCCTCCAAAATGCTATGGATAAGATCATGGAAAATGGCTGTCATAGCTCTTTGATAGGTAGCCCCAGCATTCTTTAGGCCAAAAGGCATCATGGTGTAGCAAAAGGTTCCCCAAGGGGTAGTGAATGCTGTCTTATGCTGGTCCTCTTCTGCAATCTTGATCTGATTATACCCAAAAAATCCATCCATAAGGGACAAAATTTCATGTCCAGCTGTAAGATCTACAATCATATCTATGTTGGGCAAGGGAAAATCATCCTTTGGACAAGCTTTGTTAAGATCTCTAAAATCAGTGCAGATTCTGATGTCACCGGAAGGCTTAGTGACAGGGACCATGTTGGAGATCCATTCTGAGTAGTCAATAGGCTGGATAACCTTAGCAGCTAACATTCTTTCTAGTTCAGCTTTGACTAGTAATGCCACCTTGGGGTGCATTTTTCTAAGCTTTTGTCTGACGGGCTTGATCTTTGGATCGACTGCAAGATGATGAACTACAAGCTTTGGATCAAGTCCTGGCATGTCCTGATATGACCATGCAAATCGGCCAATGTTCTCTCATAAAACCTCAAAGAGGAGGTCAGCTTGGTCTTGTGATAGGGATGCAACAATGTGAACAATTCTAGGGATCTCTAAAGAACCAATGTTGACTTCTCTAGTATCCTCTATTAGAATAGAAGACACCTCTGGTCGATTATTTTGAGGAGGCAATACTAAACCCTCATGTTCTGCTTGTGGCTCTAGATTTTCTTGCTGAGGGGTTCTCTTCGCTGCCTTAGCTAGTCCCAGATTTACCTTAGTTCCAGTTTTGGGTGTATCAAAACTAGGTTGGGGTTTTTCTCCAAAATACCCCTTGGGATCTAGCTTGTAGATGTAGGCAGAATCTGGCTTTGTCTTCTTATGAGGAGTTTCAGCTCCCATGAATCTTAGAAGCGCTTCCTCTGATGCAAACTCATCAATATGTATGACACTTGGTTGGTCCCAATCTATGAGTTGTGGATGAGCAAGTGGTAGGTCAATGAGATGGATGGATAGTTCTCGAAGAACAGAGTCTCCTAGGAAGATTTGGTCTAGGATATCGTGGTAGGCTCTCTTTTCAACTTCCTCAGGAATGTCTTCGATTTCGACAAGGTTGCGGTGGATGTTCGAAAAAGCGTGACCATTCTCGTTGGTGCCCCCAGTTGTGGGTATGCCAAAGCCAAGACCTGACTTTATTTCCCAATCATGTGCTTCGATGGGACATTGCATGCCCCTTTCTTCTGGTCCTAGTCCACCTCCTTGATAGTTCCATTTTTCAGTGATGAGTTTATGTTGTTGGGGATACTTCTGGCTGAAGTGATCAAGGCGTGCTTGATTTCTTGGAGGTGCATCCTTATGTAGCCAATTGTTGATATCTGGAGTGAGCTCCTCATGAAGAGGGGTTTTTGAGGACACAAAGGTGGTTGGGCCAAAATGTTTGTATCGAGGAGGTGGAATCTCCTTAGCTTTGTGATATGTTGGCCGTCCATGGGTATGTGGATCAAGTGGGATTGCTCCGACAACAAATGCATCTGATAGACTATATTCTCCACATCCTTTGTTGTTGATCTTTACAGTAGATAGGGTGGAGGCAAGGATGGTTTCTGCATCATTACAAGTGTGGGATGAGCTGGCGATGGCTGTGCCGATGTCTATTCCAGGGCAATGGTTTGTATATGAAGCTTCAACCGCATTGCAGTAAGCAAAGGGTTCTGGATCGACATGGATGGTTACCTCAGTGCCTTGATGCGGAAATTTGATGCACTGATGGTAGGTGGATGGAACGGCCTTCATAGCATGAATCCATGGGCGACCGAGGAGGATGTTAAATGGTAGGTTTAGATCAACAACATGGTAAACTGTCTCTTGAATGACTGGCCCAACCTTGATTGGTAGCAAAATAGTCCCTTCTGTGGTCCTTTCCAAGTTTTCATAAGCTTTGATGGTGATTGTAGACACCTAAATTTGATTACACTATTTTAGTAATCCTATTTAGTTATCTAAAAAGGCATTATTAATTAAATTTCTATTTAATTAATCCTTTGTCATCCCCTAGTTGATTAATTTAATTAATCATCTATAGTCCTAATTGATAAATCAAATAATCTATTATTTATCAATTAAATCCTATTCTTCTATCTAATTCCAAAAATCCCCATTTATTAAATAAATCTATTTGATAAATGAAATCCTCAAATTCAAAAACTCCTAACCTATTTCTAATCCTCCATTTAGCCTAATCCACCCCATCCACCCATACTAACCAAGCTTAGCCACTAACTCACCCACCCTCATTAATGCCATCCACTTGCACATCTCTAACATCCCTAATCTAATCCTAAACCCAAGCCTAATCCACCCCCTAATGTTGTCACATTCCTTAAACAAGTTTAAGACTTTCCTAATCCAAACCAAAGTCTCCCCTCAAAAAAACCCAACCACTAAGTCATGAGTGCTCTTACAAAACATAAAGACTCTTACAAGCCCACTCATGACTCTTATATCCATCTTACACACTCTTCCCTCTTCCACACTCATTCCTCTTACATCCCTCTTACATACTCAACCCCACTCATCATGACTTTAACCAACCCTTAACCCTACCCTCTCACACTCCTCCTCCTTGTGACAAGTGTCACCTTCCCATTGGTGCTAAACAAGCACAATCCATGTGCTCCCCTTTTAGTGCATCTTAGCCCTCCTTAAGCCTTCATCCATCCTTGCATCTAAGCCCTCCATCCCTCTACCCCTTAGACTATAAATTGAATCCCATCCCAAGCCATTTCATCAACAATCTTTGAGCTAAAGTTACCATGCTATTTTGAGAACCAAAGCCATCAACCATACCCTTATAATGCCAAATTGAGAGCTCACAAAGCTACCAATTTGCCATTACCCATCTCCATTGAAGCAGCTTTTGAACATCTTGAGCATACATCCACAGCAAAAGAACACATCTACAGAATCAAGAAAGCATGGAGTGTTTTCTCTTGTGAGGTTTGCACTTCTTATTTTCTTTCTTAGTCTAAGCATATATGTGAATTTAGTTTTTGGTTTGTGAATGTTTACTTCATTTGTTAATGTTCTTTGCATACTGATTCTGGTTCTACATTTTGGCACGCCCGGTGCGACCCCACTATGGGTCATTTAATCATCTATTTTCATCGATATGTCATTTTTCTAACCATCTAATGTTTGCTGTTGTTTGAGTGTGTTGTGAGGGTGTTTTGCTTGTTTTTGCAGGTTAAAGAACGCACTTAGGAAGAAGAAATACCATATTAAAAAAAAAAAAAATAAATAAATAAAAAAAAAAATCGCATTTTCAGCTTTTTTTTGGCGCAGTTTTGGCGTCTGCAACCTGTTCTGTCTGCGAAAATCCGCGTCTGTGAAAATCGACATCTGCAAAAATCTGTGTCTGCGCAAATCGACATCTGCAAAAATTCGCGTCTGCGAAAATTGACGTCTGCAAAAATCCGCGTCTGCGAAAATCGACATCTCTGTTTTGTCCTCTTCATATTTTGGCGCCTCTGTAGTTCAGCGTCTTTGTATTTTGGCAGACTGTGTTCTCTGCTTGCTTATGTTCCATTTCTGCTATATTATTTCTGCACTTTGTAGCTAAAAAAAAAAAAAAAAAAAAAAAAAAAATCGCATTTTCAACTTTTTTTTGGCGCAGTTTTTGCGTCTGCAACCTGTTCTGTCTGCGAAAATCTGCGTCTGCGAAAATCGACATTTGCAAAAATCTGCGTCTGCGCAAATCGACATCTGCAAAAATTCGCGTCTGCGAAAATCGACGTCTGCGAAAATCCGCGTCTGCGAAAATCGACATCTCTGTTTTGTCCTCTTCATATTTTGGCGCCTCTGTAGTTCAGCGTCTTTGTATCTTGGCAGACTGTGTTCTCTGCTTGCTTATGTTCAATTTCTGCTATATTATTTCTGCACTTTGTAGCTTAAAAAAAAAAAAAAAAAAAAAATTCGCAATTTCAGCTTTTTTTTGGCGCAGTTTTGGCGTCTGCAACCTGTTCTGTCTGCGAAAATCCGCGTCTGCGAAAATCGACATCTGCAAAAATCTGCGTCTGCGCAAATCGACATCTGCAAAACTTCGCGTCTGCGAAAATCGACGTCTGCGAAAATCCGCGTCTGCGAAAATCGACATCTCTGTTTTGTCCTCTTCATATTTTGGCGCCTCTGTAGTTCAGCGTCTTTGTATTTTGGCAGACTGTGTTCTCTGCTTTCTTATGTTCCATTTCTGCTATATTATTTCTGCACTTTGTAGCAAAAAAAAAAAAAAAAAAAAAAAAAAAAATTGCATTTTCAGCTTTTTTTGGCGCAGTTTTGGCGTCTGCAACATGTTCTGTCTGCGAAAATCCGCGTCTGCGAAAATCGACATCTGCAAAAATCTGCGTCTACGCAAATCGACATCTGCAAAAATTCGCGTCTGCGAAAATCGACGTCTGCGAAAATCCGCGTCTGTGAAAATCGACATCTCTGTTTTGTCCTCTTCACATTTTGGTGCCTCTGTAGTTCAGCGTCTTTGTATTTTGGCAGACTGTGTTCTCTGCTTGCTTATGTTCCATTTCTGCTATATTATTTTTGCACTTTGTAGCAAAATTAAAAAAAAAAAAAAAAAAAAAAATCGCATTTTCAGCTTTTTTTTGGCGCAGTTTTGGCGTCTGCAACCTGTTCTGTCTGCGAAAATCCGCGTCTGCAAAAATCGACATTTGCAAAAATCTGCGTCTGCGCAAATCGACATCTGCAAAAATTCGCGTCTGCGAAAATCGACGTCTGCGAAAATCCGCGTCTGCGAAAATCGACATCTCTGTTTTGTCCTCTTCATATTTTGGCGCCTCTGTAGTTCAACGTCTTTGTATTTTGGCAGACTGTGTTCTCTGCTTGCTTATGTTCCATTTCTGCTATATTATTTCTGCACTTTGTAGCAAAAAAAAAAAAAAAAAAAAAAAAAATAAAAATCACATTTTCAGCTTTTTTTTGGCGCAGTTTTGGCGTCTGCAACCTGTTCTATCTGCGAAAATCCGCGTCTGCAAAAATCGACATCTACAAAACTCTGCGTCTGCGCAAATCGACATCTGCAAAAATTTGCGTCTGCGAAAATCGACGTCTGCGAAAATTTGCGTCTGCGAAAATCGACATCTCTGTTTTGTCCTCTTCATATTTTGGCGCCTCTGTAGTTCAGCGTCTTTGTATTTTGGCAGACTGTGTTCTCGGCTTGCTTATGTTCCATTTCTGCTATATTATTTCTGCACTTTGTAGCAAAAAAAAAAAAAAAAAAAAAAAAAATCGCATTTTCAGCTTTTTTTTGGCGCAGTTTTGGCGTCTGCAACCTGTTCTGTCTGCGAAAATCTGCGTCTCCGAAAATCGACATCTGCAAAAATCTGCGTCTGCGCAAATCGACATCTGCAAAAATTCGCGTTTGCGAAAATCGACGTCTGCGAAAATTCGCGTCTGCAAAAATCGACATCTCTGTTTTGTCCTCTTCATATTTTGGCGCCTCTGTAGTTCAGCGTCTTTGTATTTTCGCAGACTGTGTTCTCTGCTTGCTTATGTTCCATTTCTGCTATATTATTTCTGCACTTTGTAGCAAAAAAAAAAAAAAAAAAAAAAAAAAAAAATCCCATTTTCAGCTTTTTTTTGGCGCAGTTTTGGCGTCTGCAACCTGTTCTATCTGCGAAAATCGACGTCTGCGAAAATTCGCGTCTGCGAAAATCGACATCTCTGTTTTGTCCTCTTCATATTTTGGCGCCTCTGTAGTTCAGCGTCTTTGTATTTTGGCAGACTGTGTTCTCTGCTTGCTTATGTTCCATTTCTGCTATATTATTTCTGCACTTTGTAGCAAAAAAAAAAAAAAAAAAAAAAAAAAAAATCCCATTTTCAGCTTTTTTTTGGCGCAGTTTTGGCGTCTGCAACCTGTTCTATCTGCGAAAATCGACGTCTGCGAAAATCTGCGTCTGCGAAAATCGACATCTCTGTTTTGTCCTCTTCATATTTTGGCGCCTCTGTAGTTCAGCGTCTTTGTATTTTGGCAGACTGTGTTCTCTGCTTACTTATGTTCCATTTTTGCTATATTATTTCTGCACTTTGTAGCAAAAAAAAAAAAAAAAAAAATCGCATTTTCAGCTTTTTTTTGTCGCAGTTTTGGCGTCCGCAACCTGTTCTGTCTACGAAAATCTGCGTCTGTGAAAATCGACACCTGCAAAAAGCTGCGTCTGCGCAAATTGACATATGCAAAAATTCGTGTCTGCGAAAATCGACGTCTGCGAAAATCCGCGTCTGCGAAAATCGACATCTCTGTTTTGTCCTCTTCATATTTTGGCGCCTCTGTAGTTCAGCGTCTTTGTATTTTGGCAGACTGTGTTCTCTGCTTGCTTATGTTCCATTTCTGCTATACTATTTCAGCACTTTGTAGCAAAAAAAAAAAAAAAAAAAATCGCATTTTCAGCTTTTTTTTGGCGCAATTTTGGCGTCTGCAACCTGTTCTGTCTACAAAAATTCGCGTCTGCGAAAATTGACATCTGCAAAAATCTGCGTCTGCGCAAATCGACATCTGCAAAAATTCGCGTCTGCGAAAATCGACGTCTGCGAAAATCCGCGTCTGCGAAAATCGACATCTCTGTTTTGTCCTCTTCATATTTTGGCGCCTTTGTAGTTCAGCGTCTTTTTATTTTGGCAGACTGTGATCTCTGCTTGCTTATGTTCCATTTCTGCTATATTATTTCTGCACTTTGTAGCAAAAAAAAAAAAAAAAAAAATCGCATTTTCGGCTTTTTTTTGGCGCAGTTTTAGCGTCTGCAACCTGTTCTGTCTGCAAAAATTCGCGTCTGCGAAAATCGACATCTGCAAAAATCTGCGTCTGCGCAAATTGACATCTGCAAAAATTCGCGTCTGCGAAAATCGACGTCTGCGAAAATCCGCGTCTGCGAAAATCGACATCTCTGTTTTGTGCTCTTCATATTTTGGCGCCTCTGTAGTTCATCGTCTTTGTATTTTGACAGACTGTGTTCTCTGCTTGCTTATGTTCCATTTCTGCTATATTATTTCTGCACTTTGTAGCTAAAAAAAAAAAAAAAAAAAAAAAAAATGCATTTTCACCTTTTTTTTGGCGCAGTTTTGGCGTCTGCAACCTATTCTGTCTGCGAAAATCCGCGTATGCGAAAATCGACATCTGCAAAAATTTGCGTCTGCGCAAATCGACATCTGTAAAAATTCGCGTCTTCGAAAATCGACGTCTGCGAAAATCCGCGTCTGCGAAAATCGACATCTCTGTTTTGTCCTCTTCATATTTTGGCGCCTCTGTAGTTCAGCGTCTTTGTATTTTGGCAGACTGTGTTCTCTGCTTGCTTATGTTCCATTTCTGCTATATTATTTCTGCACTTTGTAGGAAAAAAAAAAAAAAAAAAAAAAAAATCGAATTTTCACCTTTTTTTTGGCGCAGTTTTGGCGTCTGCAACCTGTTCTGTCTGCGAAAATCGACATCGGCAAAAACCTGCGTCTGCGCAAATCGACATCTGCAAAAATTCGCGTCTGCGAAAATTGACGTCTGCGAAAATCCGCGTTTGCGAAAATCGACATCTCTGTTTTGTCCTCTTCATATTTTGGCGCCTCTGTAGTTCAGCGTCTTTGTATTTTGGCAGACTGTGTTTTCTGCTTGCTTATGTTCCATTTCTGCTATATTATTTCTACACTTTGTAGCGAAAAAAAAAAAAAAAAATCGCATTTTCACCTTTTTTTTGGCGCAGTTTTGGCGTCTGCAACCTGTTCTGTCTGCGAAAATCCGCGTCTGCGAAAATCGACATCTGCAAAAATCTGCGTCTGCGCAAATCGATATCTGCAAAAATTTGCGTCTTCGAAAATCGACGTCTGCGAAAATCCGCGTCTGCGAAAATCGACATCTCTGTTTTTTCCTCTTCATATTTTGGCGCCTCTGTAGTTCAGCGTCTTTGTATTTTGGCAGACTGTGTTCTCTTCTTGCTTATGTTCCATTTCTGCTATATTATTTCTGCACTTTGTAGCAAAAAAAACAAAAAAAAAAAAAAATCGCATTTTCAGCTTTTTTTTGGCGCAGTTTTGGCGTCTGCAACCTGTTCTGTCTGCGAAAATCCGCGTCTGCGAAAATCGACATCTGCAAAAATCTGCGTCTGCGCAAATCGACATCTGCAAAAATTCGCGTCTGCGAAAATCCGCGTTTGCGAAAATTGACATCTCTGTTTTGTCCTCTTCATATTTTGGCGCCTCTGTAGTTCAGCGTCTTTGTATTTTGGCAGACTGTGTTCTCTGCTTGCTTATGTTCCATTTTTGCTATATTATTTCTGCACTTTGTAGCAAAAAAAAAAAAAACAAAAAAAAAAAAAAATCGCATTTTCAGCTTTTTTTTTGGCGCAGTTTTGGCGTCTGCAACTTGTTCTGTCTGCGAAAATACGCGTCTGTGAAAATCGACATCTGCAAAAATCTGCGTTTGCGCAAATCGACATCTGCAAAAATTCGCGTCTGCGAAAATCGACGTTTGCGAAAATCCGCGTCTGTGAAAATCGACATCTCTGTTTTGTCCTCTTCATATTTTGGCGCCTCTGTAGTTCAGCGTCTTTGTATTTTGGCAGACTGTGTTCTCTGCTTGCTTATGTTCCATTTCTGCTATATTATTTCTGCACTTTGTAAGAAAAAAAAAAAAAAAAAAAAAAAAAAAATCCCATTTTCAGCTTTTTTTTGGCGCAGTTTTGGCGTCTGCAACCTGTTCTATCTGCGAAAATTGACATCTGCGAAAATCCGCGTCTGCGAAAATCGACATCTATGTTTTGTCCTCTTCATATTTTGGCGCCTTTGTAGTTCAGCGTCTTTGTATTTTGGCAGACTGTGTTCTCTGCTTGCTTATGTTCCATTTCTGCTATATTATTTCTGCACTTTGTAGCAAAAAAAATAAAAATAAAAATAAAAATCGCATTTTCAGCTTTTTTTGGCGCAGTTTTGGCGTCTGCAATATGTTTTGTCTGCGAAAATCCGCGTCTGCGAAAATCGACATCTGCAAAAATCTGCGTCTACGCAAATCGACATCTGCAAAAATTCGCGTCTGCGAAAATCGACCTCTGCGAAAATTCGCGTCTGCGAAAATCGACATCTCTGTTTTGTCCTCTTCATATTTTGGCGCCTCTGTAGTTCAGCGTCTTTGTATTTTGGCAGACTGTGTTCTCTGCTTGCTTATGTTCCATTTCTGCTATACTATTTCAGAAATTTGTAGCAAAAAAAAAAAAAAAAAAAATCGCATTTTTCAGCTTTTTTTTGGCGCAATTTTGGCGTCTGCAACCTGTTCTGTCGGCAAAAATTCGCGTCTGCGAAAATTGACATTTGCAAAAATCTGCGTCTGCGCAAATCGACATCTGCAAAAATTCGCGTCTGCGAAAATCGACGTCTGCGAAAATCCGTGTCTGCGAAAATCGACATCTTTGTTTTGTCCTCTTCATATTTTTGCGCCTCTGTAGTTCAGCGTCTTTGTATTTTGGCAGACTGTGTTCTCTGCTTGCTTATGTTCCATTTCTTCTATATTATTTCTGCACTTTATAGCAAAAAAAAAAAAAAAAAAAAAAAAAAAAAAATTCGCATTTTCAGCTTTTTTTTGGCGCAGTTTTGGCGTCTGCAACCTGTTCTGTCTGCGAAAATCCGCGTCTGCGAAAATCGACATCTGCAAAAATCTGCGTCTGCGCAAATCGACATCTGCAAAAACTCGCGTCTGCGAAAATCGACGTCTGCGAAAATTCGCATCTGCGAAAATCGACATCTCTGTTTTGTCCTCTTCATATTTTGGCGCCTCTGTAGTTCAGCGTCTTTGTATTTTGGCAGACTGTGTTCTCTGCTTGCTTATGTTCCATTTCTGCTATATTATTTCTGCACTTTGTAGCAAAAAAAAAAAAAAAAAAAATCGCATTTTCAGCTTTTTTTTGGCGCAGTTTTTGCGTCTGCAACCTGTTCTGTCTGCGAAAATCCGCGTCTGCGAAAATTGACATCTGCAAAAATCTGCGTCTGCGCAAATCGACATCTGCAAAAATTCGTGTCTGCGAAAATCGACGTCTGCGAAAATCCACGTCTGCGAAAATCGACGTCTGCGAAAATCCGCGTCTGCGAAAATCGACATCTCTGTTTTGTCTGCGAAAATCCGCGTCTGCGAAAATTGACATCTGCAAAAATCTGCGTCTGCGCAAATCGACATCTGCAAAAATTCGCGTCTGCGAAAATCGACGTCTACGAAAATCCGCATCTGCGAAAATCGACATCTCGGTTTTGTGCTCTTCATATTTTGGCGCCTCTGTAGTTCAGCGTCTTTGTATTTTGGCAGACTGTGTTCTCTGCTTGCTTATGTTCCATTTCTGCTATATTATTTCTGCACTTTGTAGCAAAAAAAAATAAAATAAAAAAAATTCGCATTTTCAACTTTTTTCTGGCAGAGTTTTGGCATCTGCAACCTGTTCTGTCTGCAAAAATTCGCGTCTGCGAAAATCGACGTCTGCGAAAATCCGCGTCTGCGAAAATCGACATCTCTGTTTTGTCCTCTTTATATTTTGGCGCCTCTGTAGTTCAGCGTCTCTGTATTTTGGCAGACTGTGTTCTCTGCTTGCTTATGTTCCATTTCTGCTATATTATTTCTGCACTTTGTAGCAAAAAAATAAAAAATAAAAAAAATTCGCATTTTCAGCTTTTTTTTGGCGCAGTTTTGGGGTCTGCAACCTGTTCTGTCTGCGAAAATCCGCGTCTGCGAAAATCGACATCTGCAAAAATCTGCGTCTGCACAAATCGACATCTGCAAAAATTCGTGTCTGCGAAAATCGACGTCTGCGAAAATCCGCGTCTGCGAAAATCGACATCTCTGTTTTGTCCTCTTCATATTTTGGCGCCTCTGTAGTTCAGCGTCTCTGTATTTTGGCAGACTGTGTTCTCTGCTTGCTTATGTTCCATTTCTGCTATATTATTTCAGCACTTTGTAGCAAAAAAATAAAAAATAAAAAAAATCGCATTTTCAGCTTTTTTTCGGCGCAGTTTTGGCATCTGCAACCTGTTCTGTCTGCGAAAATCCGCGTTTGCGAAAATTGACATCTGCAAAAATCTGCGTCTGCGCAAATCGACATCTGCAAAAATTCGCGTCTGCGAAAATCGACGTCTGCGAAAATCCGCGTCTGCGAAAATCGACATCTCTGTTTTGTCCTCTTCATATTTTGGCACCTCTGTAGTTCAGCGTCTCTGTATTTTGGCAGACTGTGTTCTCTACTTGGTTATGTTCCATTTCTGCTATATTATTTCTGCACTTTGTAGCAAAAAAATAAAAAATAAAAAAAATCGCATTTTCAGCTTTTTTTTGGCGCAGTTTTGGCGTCTGCAACTTGTTCTGTCTGCGCAAATCGACATCTGCAAAAATTCGCGTCTGCGAAAATTGACGTCTGCGAAAATCCGCGTCTGCGAAAATCGACATCTCTGTTTTGTCCTCTTCATATTTTGGCGCCTCTTTAGTTCAGCGTCTTTGTATTTTGGAAGACTGTGTTCTCTGTTTGCTTATGTTCCATTTCTGCTATATTATTTCTGCACTTTGTAGCAAAAAATAAAAAAATAAAAAAAATCGCATTTTCAGCTTTTTTTTGGCGCAGTTTTGGCGTCTGCAACCTGTTCTGTCTGCGAAAATCCGCGTCTGCGAAAATCGACATCTGCAAAAATCTGTGTCTGCGTAAATCGACATCTGCAAAAATTCGCGTCTGCGAAAATCGACGTCTGCGAAAATCCGCGTCTGCGAAAATCGACATCTCTGTTTTGTCCTCTTCATATTTTGACGCCTCTGTAGTTCAGCGTCTCTGTATTTTGGGAGACTGTGTTCTCTGCTTGCTTATGTTCCATTTCTGCTATATTATTTTTGCACTTTGTAGCAAAAAAAAAAAAAAAAAAAAAATCGCATTTTCAGATTTTTTTTGGCGCAGTTTTGGCGTCTGCAACCTGTTCTGTCTGCGAAAATCCGCGTCTGCGAAAATCGACATCTGCAAAAATCTGCGTATGCGCAAATCGACATCTGCAAAAATTTGCGTCTGCGAAAATCGACGTCTGCGAAAATCCGCGTCTGCGAAAATCGACATCTCTGTTTTGTCCTTTTCATATTTTGGCGCCTCTGTAGTTCAGCGTCTCTGTATTTTGTCAGACTCTGTTCTCTGCTTGCTTATGTTCCATTTCTGCTATATTATTTCTGCACTTTGTAGCAAAAAAATAAAAAATAAAAAAAATCCCATTTTCAGCTTTTTTTTGGTGCAGTTTTGGCGTCTACAACCTGTTCTGTCTGCGAAAATCCGCGTCTGCGAAAATTGACATCTACAAAAATCTGCGTCTACGCAAATCGACATCTGCAAAAATTCGCGTCTGCGAAAATTGACGTCTGCGAAAATCCGCGTCTGCAAAAATCGACATCTCTGTTTTGTCCTCTTCATATTTTGGCGCCTCTGTAGTTCAGCGTGTTTGTATTTTGGCAGACTGTGTTCTCTGCTTGCTTATGTTCCATTTCTGCTATATTATTTCTGCACTTTGTAGCAAAAAAAAATAAAATAAAAAAAATCGCATTTTCAGCTTTTTTTTGGCGCAGTTTTGGCGTCTGCAACCTGTTCTGTCTGCGAAAATTCGTGTCTGCGAAAATCAACATCTGCAAAAATCTGCGTCTGCGCAAATCGACATCTGCAAAAATTCGCGTCTACGAAAATCGACGTCTGCGAAAATCCGCGTCTGCGAAAATCGACATCTCTGTTTTGTCCTCTTCATATTTTGGCGCCTCTGTAGTTCAGCGTCTTTGTATTTTGGCAGACTGTGTTCTCTACTTGCTTATGTTCCATTTCTGCTATATTATTTCTGCACTTTGTAACAAAAAAAAAAAAAAAAAAAAAAAAAATCGCATTTTCAGCTTTTTTTTGGCGAGGTTTTGGCGTTCTCAACCTGTTCTGTCTGCGAAAATTCGCGTCTGCGAAAATCGACATCTGCAAAAATCTGCGTCTGCGGAAATCGACATCTGCAAAAATTCGCATCTGCGAAAATCGACGTCTGCGAAAATCCGCGTCTGCGAAAATCGACATCTCTGTTTTGTCCTCTTCATATTTTGGCGCCTCTGTAGTTCAGCGTCTTTGTATTTTGGCAGTTTGTGTTCTCTGCTTGCTTATGTTCCATTTCTGCTATATTATTTCTGCACTTTGTAGCAAAAAAAAAAAAAAAAAAAAAAAATCGCATTTTCAGCATTTTTTTGGCGCAGTTTTGGCGTCTGCAACCTGTTCTGTCTGCGAAAATCCACGTCTGCGAAAATCGATATCAGCAAAAATCTGCGTCTGCGCAAATCGACATCTGCAAAAATTCGCGTCTGCGAAAATCGACGTCTGCGAAAATCCGCGTCTGCGAAAATCGACATCTCTATTTTGTCCTCTTCATATTTTGGCGCCTCTGTAGTTCAGCGTCTTTGTATTTTGGCAGACTGTGTTCTCTGCTTGCTTATGTTCCATTTCTGCTATATTATTTCTGCACTTTGTAGCAAAAAAAAAAAAAAAAAAAAAAAAAAAAATTCGCATTTTCAGCTTTTTTTTGGCGCAGTTTTGGCGTCTGCAACCTGTTCTGTCTGCGAAAATCCACGTCTGCGAAAATCGACATCTGCAAAAATCTGCGTCTGCGCAAATCGACATCTGCAAAAATTCGCCTCTGCGAAAATCGACGTCTGCGAAAATCCGCGTCTGCGAAAATCGACATCTCTGTTTTGTCCTCTTCATATTTTGGCGCCTCTGTAGTTCAGCGTCTCTGTATTTTGGCAGACTGTGTTCTCTGCTTGCTTATGTTCCATTTCTGCTATATTATTTCTGCACTTTGTAGCAAAAAAATAAAAAATAAAAAAAATCGCATTTTCAGCTTTTTTTTGGCGCAGTTTTGGCGTCTGCAACCTGTTCTGTCTGCGAAAATCTGCGTCTGCGAAAATCGACATCTGCAAAAATCTGCGTCTGTGCAAATCGACATCTGCAAAAATTCGCGTCTGCGAAAATCCGCGTCTGCGAAAATCGACATCTCTGTTTTGTCCTCTTCATATTTTGTCGCCTCTGTAGTTTAGCGTCTCTGTATTTTGGCAGACTGTGTTCTCTGCTTGCTTATGTTCCATTTCTACTATATTATTTCTGCACTTTGTAGCAAAAAAATAAAAAATAAAAAAAATCGCATTTTCAGCTTTTTTTTGGCGCAGTTTTGGCGTCTGCAACCTGTTCTGTCTGCGAAAATCCGCGTCTGCGAAAATCGACATCTGCAAAAATCTGTGTCTGCGCAAATCGACATCTGCAAAAATTAGCGTCTGCGAAATTCGACGTCTATGAAAATCTGCGTCTGCGAAAATCGACATCTCTGTTTTATCCTCTTCATATTTTGGCGCCTCTCTAGTTCAGCGTCTCTGTATTTTGGCAGACTGTGTTCTCTGCTTCCTTATGTTCCATTTCTACTATATTATTTCTGCACTTTGTAGCAAAAAAATAAAAAATAAAAAAAATCGCATTTTCAGCATTTTTTTGGTGCAGTTTTGGCGTCTGCAACCTGTTCTGTCTGCGAAAATCCGCGTCTGCGAAAATCGACATCTGCAAAAATCTGCGTCTGCGCAAATGGACATCTGCAAAAATTCGCGTCTGCGAAAATCGACGTGTGCGAAAATCCGCGTCTGCGAAAATCGACATCTCTGTTTTGTCCTCTTCATATTTTGGCGCCTCTGTAGTTCAGCGTCTTTGTATTTTGGCAGACTGTGTTCTCTGCTTGCTTATGTTCCATTTCTGGTATATTATTTCTGCACTTTGTAGCAAAAAATAAAAAAATAAAAAAAATCGCATTTTCAGCTTTTTTCTGGCGCAGTTTTGGCGTTTGCAACCTGTTCTGTCTGCGAAAATCCGCGTCTGCGAAAATCGACATCTGCAAAAATCTGCGTCTGCGCAAATCGACATCTGCAAAAATTTGCGTCTGCGAAAATCGACGTCTGCGAAAATCCGCGTCTGCGAAAATCGACATCTCTGTTTTGTCCTCTTCATATTTTGGCGCCTCTGTAGTTCAACGTCTTTGTATTTTGGCAGACTGTGTTCTCTGCTTGCTTACGTTCCATTTCTGCTATATTATTTCTGCACTTTGTAGCAAAAAAATAAAAAATAAAAAAAATCGCATTTTCAGCTTTTTTTTGGCGCAGTTTTGGCGTCTGCAACCTGTTCTGTCTGCGCAAATCGACATCTGCAAAAATTCGGGTCTGCGAAAATCGACGTCTGCGAAAATCCGCGTCTGCGAAAATCGACATCTCTGTTTTGTCCTCTTCATATTTTGGCGCCTCTGTAGTTCAGCGTCTTTGTATTTTGGCAGACTGTGTTCTCTGCTTGCTTATGTTCCATTTCTGCTATATTATTTCTGCACTTTGTAGCAAAAAATAAAAAAAATAAAAAAAATCGCATTTTCAGCTTTTTTTTGGCGCAGTTTTGGCGTCTGCAACCTGTTCTGTCTGCGAAAATCCGCGTCTGCGAAAATCGACATCTGCAAAAATCTGCGTCTGCGCAAATCGACATCTGCAAAAATTCGCGTCTGCGAAAATTGACGTCTGCGAAAATCCGCGTCTGCGAAAATCGACATCTCTGTTTTGTCCTCTTCATATTTTGGCGCCTCTGTAGTTCAGCGTCTCTGTATTTTGGCAGACTGTGTTCTCTGCTTGCTTATGTTCCATTTCTGCTATATTATTTCTGCACTTTGTAGCAAAAAAAAATAAATAAAAAAAATCGCATTTTCAGATTTTTTTTGGCGCAGTTTTGGCGTCTGCAACCTGTTCTGTCTGCGAAAATCCGCGTCTGCGAAAATCGACATCTGCAAAAATCTGCGTCTGCGCAAATCGACATCTGCAAAAATTTGCGTCTGCGAAAATTGACGTCTGCGAAAATCTGCGTCTGCGAAAATCGACATCTCTGTTTTGTCCTCTTCATATTTTGGCGCCTCTGTAGTTCAGCGTCTCTGTATTTTGGTAGACTGTGTTCTCTGCTTGCTTATGTTCCATTTCTGCTATATTATTTCTGCACTTTGTAGCAAAAAAAAAAAAAAAAAAATCGCATTTTCAGCTTTTTTTTGGCGCAGTTTTGGCGTCTGCAACCTGTTCTGTCTGCGAAAATCCGCGTCTGCGAAAATCGACATCTGCAAAAATCTGCGTATGCGCAAATCGACATCTGCAAAAATTTGCGTCTGCGAAAATCGACGTCTGCGAAAATCCGCGTCTGCGAAAATCGACATCTCTGTTTTGTCCTCTTCATATTTTGGCGCCTCTGTAGTTCAGCGTCTCTGTATTTTGACAGACTGTGTTCTCTGCTTGCTTATGTTCCATTTCTGCTATATTATTTCTGAACTTTGTAGCAAAAAAATAAAAAATAAAAAAAATCGCATTTTCAGCTTTTTTTTGGTGCAGTTTTGGCGTCTACAACCTGTTCTGTCTGCGAAAATCCGCGTCTGCGAAAATCGACATCTGCAAAAATCTGCGTCTACGCAAATCGACATCTGCAAAAATTCGCGTCTGCGAAAATCGACGTCTGCGAAAATCGACGTCTGCGAAAATTCGCGTCTGCAAAAATCGACATCTCTGTTTTGTCTTCTTCATATTTTGGCGCCTCTGTAGTTCAGCGTCTTTGTATTTTGGCAGACTGTGTTCTCTTCTTGCTTATGTTCCATTTCTGCTATATTATTTCTGCACTTTGTAGCAAAAAAAAATAAAATAAAAAAATCGCATTTTCAGCTTTTTTTTGGCGCAGTTTTGGCGTCTGCAACCTGTTCTGTCTGCGAAAATCCGTGTCTGCGAAAATCGACATCTGCAAAAATCTGCGTCTGCGCAAATCGACATCTGCAAAAATTCGCGTCTGCGAAAATCGACGTTTGCGAAAATCCGCGTCTGCGAAAATCGACATCTCTGTTTTGTCCTCTTCATATTTTGGCGCCTCTGTAGTTCAGCGTCTCTGTATTTTGGTAGACTGTGTTCTCTGCTTGCTTATGTTCCATTTCTGCTATATTATTTCTGCACTTTGTAGCAAAAAAAAAAAAAAAAAAAAATCGCATTTTCAGCTTTTTTTTGGCGCAGTTTTGGCGTCTGCAACCTGTTCTGTCTGCGAAAATCCGCGTCTGCGAAAATCGACATCTGTAAAAATCTGCGTATGCGCAAATCGACATCTGCAAAAATTTGCGTCTGCGAAAATCGACGTCTGCGAAAATCCGCGTCTGCGAAAATCGACATCTCTGTTTTGTCCTCTTCATATTTTGGCGCCTCTGTAGTTCAGCGTCTCTGTATTTTGACAGACTGTGTTCTCTGCTTGCTTATGTTCCATTTCTGCTATATTATTTCTGCACTTTGTAAGAAAAAAAAAAAAAAAAAAAAAAAAAAAAAATCCCATTTTCAGCTTTTTTTTGGCGCAGTTTTGGCGTCTGCAACCTGTTCTATCTGCGAAAATCGACATCTGCGAAAATCCGCGTCTGCGAAAATCGACATCTATGTTTTGTCCTCTTCATATTTTGGCGCCTTTGTAGTTCAGCGTCTTTGTATTTTGGCAGACTGTGTTCTCTGCTTGCTTATGTTCCATTTCTGCTATATTATTTCTGCACTTTGTAGCAAAAAAAATAAAAATAAAAATAAAAATCGCATTTTCAGCTTTTTTTGGCGCAGTTTTGGCGTCTGCAATATGTTTTGTCTGCGAAAATCCGCGTCTGCGAAAATCGACATCTACAAAAATCTGCGTCTACGCAAATCGACATCTGCAAAAATTCGCGTCTGCGAAAATCGACGTCTGCGAAAATTCGCGTCTGCGAAAATCGACATCTCTGTTTTGTCCTCTTCATATTTTGGCGCCTCTGTAGTTCAGCGTCTTTGTATTTTGGCAGACTGTGTTCTCTGCTTGCTTATGTTCCATTTCTGCTATACTATTTTAGAAATTTGTAGCAAAAAAAAAAAAAAAAAAAATCGCATTTTCAGCTTTTTTTTGGCGCAATTTTGGCGTCTGCAACCTGTTCTGTCGGCAAAAATTCGCGTCTGCGAAAATTGACATTTGCAAAAATCTGCGTCTGCGCAAATCGACATCTGCAAAAATTCGCGTCTGCGAAAATCGACGTCTGCGAAAATCCGTGTCTGCGAAAATCCGCGTCTGCGAAAATTGACATCTGCAAAAATCTGCGTCTGCGCAAATCGACATCTGCAAAAATTCGTGTCTGCGAAAATCGACGTCTGCGAAAATCCACGTCTGCGAAAATCGACGTCTGCGAAAATCCGCGTCTGCGAAAATCGACATCTCTGTTTTGTCTGCGAAAATCCGCGTCTGCGAAAATTGACATCTGCAAAAATCTGCGTCTGCGCAAATCGACATCTGCAAAAATTCGCGTCTGCGAAAATCGACGTCTACGAAAATCCGCATCTGCGAAAATCGACATCTCGGTTTTGTGCTCTTCATATTTTGGCGCCTCTGTAGTTCAGCGTCTTTGTATTTTGGCAGACTGTGTTCTCTGCTTGCTTATGTTCCATTTCTGCTATATTATTTCTGCACTTTGTAGCAAAAAAAAATAAAATAAAAAAAATTCGCATTTTCAACTTTTTTCTGGCAGAGTTTTGGCATCTGCAACCTGTTCTGTCTGCAAAAATTCGCGTATGCGAAAATCGACGTCTGCGAAAATCCGCGTCTGCGAAAATCGACATCTCTGTTTTGTCCTCTTTATATTTTGGCGCCTCTGTAGTTCAGCGTCTCTGTATTTTGGCAGACTGTGTTCTCTGCTTGCTTATGTTCCATTTCTGCTATATTATTTCTGCACTTTGTAGCAAAAAAATAAAAAATAAAAAAAATTCGCATTTTCAGCTTTTTTTTGGCGCAGTTTTGGGGTCTGCAACCTGTTCTGTCTGCGAAAATCCGCGTCTGCGAAAATCGACATCTGCAAAAATCTGCGTCTGCACAAATCGACATCTGCAAAAATTCGTGTCTGCGAAAATCGACGTCTGCGAAAATCCGCGTCTGCGAAAATCGACATCTCTGTTTTGTCCTCTTCATATTTTGGCGCCTCTGTAGTTCAGCGTTTCTGTATTTTGGCAGACTGTGTTCTCTGCTTGCTTATGTTCCATTTCTGCTATATTATTTCAGCACTTTGTAGCAAAAAAATAAAAAATAAAAAAAATCGCATTTTCAGCTTTTTTTCGGCGCAGTTTTGGCATCTGCAACCTGTTCTGTCTGCGAAAATCCGCGTTTGCGAAAATTGACATCTGCAAAAATCTGCGTCTGCGCAAATCGACATCTGCAAAAATTCGCGTCTGCGAAAATCGACGTCTGCGAAAATCCGCGTCTGCGAAAATCGACATCTCTGTTTTGTCCTCTTCATATTTTGGCACCTCTGTAGTTCAGCGTCTCTGTATTTTGGCAGACTGTGTTCTCTACTTGGTTATGTTCCATTTCTGCTATATTATTTTTGCACTTTGTAGCAAAAAAATAAAAAATAAAAAAAATCGCATTTTCAGCTTTTTTTTGGCGCAGTTTTGGCGTCTGCAACTTGTTCTGTCTGCGCAAATCGACATCTGCAAAAATTCGCGTCTGCGAAAATTGACGTCTGCGAAAATCCGCGTCTGCGAAAATCGACATCTCTGTTTTGTCCTCTTCATATTTTGGCGCCTCTTTAGTTCAGCGTCTTTGTATTTTGGAAGACTGTGTTCTCTGCTTGCTTATGTTCCATTTCTGCTATATTATTTCTGCACTTTGTAGCAAAAAATAAAAAAATAAAAAAAATCGCATTTTCAGCTTTTTTTTGGCGCAGTTTTGGCGTCTGCAACCTGTTCTGTCTGCGAAAATCCGCGTCTGCGAAAATCGACATCTGCAAAAATCTGTGTCTGCGCAAATCGACATCTGCAAAAATTCGCGTCTGCAAAAATCGACGTCTGCGAAAATCCGCGTCTGCGAAAATCGACATCTCTGTTTTGTCCTCTTCATATTTTGACGCCTCTGTAGTTCAGCGTCTCTGTATTTTGGGAGACTGTGTTCTCTGCTTGCTTATGTTCCATTTCTGCTATATTATTTTTGCACTTTGTAGCAAAAAAAAAAAAAAAAAAAAAAATCGCATTTTCAGATTTTTTTTGGCGCAGTTTTGGCGTCTGCAACCTGTTCTGTCTGCGAAAATCCGCGTCTGCGAAAATCGACATCTGCAAAAATCTGCGTATGCGCAAATCGACATCTGCAAAAATTTGCGTCTGCGAAAATCGACGTCTGCGAAAATCCGCGTCTGCGAAAATCGACATCTCTGTTTTGTCCTTTTCATATTTTGGCGCCTCTGTAGTTCAGCGTCTCTGTATTTTGTCAGACTCTGTTCTCTGCTTGCTTATGTTCCATTTCTGCTATATTATTTCTGCACTTTGTAGCAAAAAAATAAAAAATAAAAAAAATCGCATTTTCAGCTTTTTTTTGGTGCAGTTTTGGCGTCTACAACCTGTTCTGTCTGCGAAAATCCGCGTCTGCGAAAATCGACATCTACAAAAATCTGCGTCTACGCAAATCGACATCTGCAAAAATTCGCGTCTGCGAAAATTGACGTCTGCGAAAATCCGCGTCTGCAAAAATCGACATCTCTGTTTTGTCCTCTTCATATTTTGGCGCCTCTGTAGTTCAGCGTGTTTGTATTTTGGCAGACTGTGTTCTCTGCTTGCTTATGTTCCATTTCTGCTATATTATTTCTGCACTTTGTAGCAAAAAAAAATAAAATAAAAAAAATCGCATTTTCAGCTTTTTTTTGGCGCAGTTTTGGCGTCTGCAACCTGTTCTGTCTGCGAAAATTCGTGTCTGCGAAAATCGACATCTGTAAAAATCTGCGTCTGCGCAAATCGACATCTGCAAAAATTCGCGTCTACGAAAATCGACGTCTGCGAAAATCCGCGTCTGCGAAAATCGACATCTCTGTTTTGTCCTCTTCATATTTTGGCGCCTCTGTAGTTCAGCGTCTTTGTATTTTGGCAGACTGTGTTCTCTACTTGCTTATGTTCCATTTCTGCTATATTATTTCTGCACTTTGTAACAAAAAAAAAAAAAAAAAAAAAAAAAATCGCATTTTCAGCTTTTTTTTGGCGAAGTTTTGGCGTTCTCAACCTGTTCTGTCTGCGAAAATTCGCGTCTGCGAAAATCGACATCTGCAAAAATCTGCGTCTGCGGAAATCGACATCTGCAAAAATTCGCATCTGCGAAAATCGACGTCTGCGAAAATCCGCGTCTGCGAAAATCGACATCTCTGTTTTGTCCTCTTCATATTTTGGCGCCTCTGTAGTTCAGCGTCTTTGTAATTTGGCAGTTTGTGTTCTCTGCTTGCTTATGTTCCATTTCTGCTATATTATTTCTGCACTTTGTAGCAAAAAAAAAAAAAAAAAAAAAAATCGCATTTTCAGCATTTTTTTGGCGCAGTTTTGGCGTCTGCAACCTGTTCTGTCTGCGAAAATCCACGTCTGCGAAAATCGATATCAGCAAAAATCTGCGTCTGCGCAAATCGACATCTGCAAAAATTCGCGTCTGCGAAAATCGACGTCTGCGAAAATCCGCGTCTGCAAAAATCGACATCTCTATTTTGTCCTCTTCATATTTTGGCGCCTCTGTAGTTCAGCGTCTTTGTATTTTGGCAGACTGTGTTCTCTGCTTGCTTATGTTCCATTTCTGCTATATTATTTCTGCACTTTGTAGCAAAAAAAAAAAAAAAAAAAAAAAAAAAAATCGCATTTTCAGCTTTTTTTTGGCGCAGTTTTGGCGTCTGCAACCTGTTCTGTCTGCGAAAATCCACGTCTGCGAAAATTGACATCTGCAAAAATCTGCGTCTGCGCAAATCGACATCTGCAAAAATTCGCCTCTGCGAAAATCGACGTCTGCGAAAATCCGCGTCTGCGAAAATCGACATCTCTGTTTTGTCCTCTTCATATTTTGGCGCCTCTGTAGTTCAGCGTCTCTGTATTTTGGCAGACTGTGTTCTCTGCTTGCTTATGTTCCATTTCTGCTATATTATTTCTGCACTTTGTAGCAAAAAAATAAAAAATAAAAAAAATCGCATTTTCAGCTTTTTTTTGGCGCAGTTTTGGCGTCTGCAACCTGTTCTGTCTGCGAAAATCTGCGTCTGCGAAAATCGACATCTGCAAAAATCTGCGTCTGTGCAAATCGACATCTGCAAAAATTCGCGTCTGCGAAAATCCGCGTCTGCGAAAATCGACATCTCTGTTTTGTCCTCTTCATATTTTGTCGCCTCTGTAGTTTAGCGTCTCTGTATTTTGGCAGACTGTGTTCTCTGCTTGCTTATGTTCCATTTCTACTATATTATTTCTGCACTTTGTAGCAAAAAAATAAAAAATAAAAAAAATCGCATTTTCAGCTTTTTTTTGGCGCAGTTTTGGCGTCTGCAACCTGTTCTGTCTGCGAAAATCCGCGTCTGCGAAAATCGACATCTGCAAAAATCTGTGTCTGCGCAAATCGACATCTGCAAAAATTAGCGTCTGCGAAATTCGACGTCTATGAAAATCTGCGTCTGCGAAAATCGACATCTCTGTTTTATCCTCTTCATATTTTGGCGCCTCTCTAGTTCAGCGTCTCTGTATTTTGGCAGACTGTGTTCTCTGCTTCCTTATGTTCCATTTCTACTATATTATTTCTGCACTTTGTAGCAAAAAAATAAAAAATAAAAAAAATCGCATTTTCAGCATTTTTTTGGTGCAGTTTTGGCGTCTGCAACCTGTTCTGTCTGCGAAAATCCGCGTCTGCGAAAATCGACATCTGCAAAAATCTGCGTCTGCGCAAATGGACATCTGCAAAAATTCGTGTCTGCGAAAATCGACGTGTGCGAAAATCCGCGTCTGCGAAAATCGACATCTCTGTTTTGTCCTCTTCATATTTTGGCGCCTCTGTAGTTCAGCGTCTTTGTATTTTGGCAGACTGTGTTCTCTGCTTGCTTATGTTCCATTTCTGGTATATTATTTCTGCACTTTGTAGCAAAAAATAAAAAAATAAAAAAAATCGCATTTTCAGCTTTTTTCTGGCGCAGTTTTGGCGTTTGCAACCTGTTCTGTCTGCGAAAATCCGCGTCTGCGAAAATCGACATCTGCAAAAATCTGCGTCTGCGCAAATCGACATCTGCAAAAATTTGCGTCTGCGAAAATCGACGTCTGCGAAAATCCGCGTCTGCGAAAATCGACATCTCTGTTTTGTCCTCTTCATATTTTGGCGCCTCTGTAGTTCAACGTCTTTGTATTTTGGCAGACTGTGTTCTCTGCTTGCTTATGTTCCATTTCTGCTATATTATTTCTGCACTTTGTAGCAAAAAAATAAAAAATAAAAAAAATCGCATTTTCAGCTTTTTTTTGGCGCAGTTTTGGCGTCTGCAACCTGTTCTGTCTGCGCAAATCGACATCTGCAAAAATTCGGGTCTGCGAAAATCGACGTCTGCGAAAATCCGCGTCTGCGAAAATCGACATCTCTGTTTTGTCCTCTTCATATTTTGGCGCCTCTGTAGTTCAGCGTCTTTGTATTTTGGCAGACTGTGTTCTCTGCTTGCTTATGTTCCATTTCTGCTATATTATTTCTGCACTTTGTAGCAAAAAATAAAAAAAATAAAAAAAATCGCATTTTCAGCTTTTTTTTGGCGCAGTTTTGGCGTCTGCAACCTGTTCTGTCTGCAAAAATCCGCGTCTGCGAAAATCGACATCTGCAAAAATCTGCGTCTGCGCAAATCGACATCTGCAAAAATTCGCGTCTGCGAAAATTGACGTCTGCGAAAATCCGCGTCTGCGAAAATCGACATCTCTGTTTTGTCCTCTTCATATTTTGGCGCCTCTGTAGTTCAGCGTCTCTGTATTTTGGCAGACTGTGTTCTCTGCTTGCTTATGTTCCATTTCTGCTATATTATTTCTGCACTTTGTAGCAAAAAAAAATAAATAAAAAAAATCGCATTTTCAGATTTTTTTTGGCGCAGTTTTGGCGTCTGCAACCTGTTCTGTCTGCGAAAATCCGCGTCTGCGAAAATCGACATCTGCAAAAATCTGCGTCTGCGCAAATCGACATCTGCAAAAATTTGCGTCTGCGAAAATTGACGTCTGCGAAAATCTGCGTCTGCGAAAATCGACATCTCTGTTTTGTCCTCTTCATATTTTGGCGCCTCTGTAGTTCAGCGTCTCTGTATTTTGGTAGACTGTGTTCTCTGCTTGCTTATGTTCCATTTCTGCTATATTATTTCTGCACTTTGTAGCAAAAAAAAAAAAAAAAAAAATCGCATTTTCAGCTTTTTTTTGGCGCAGTTTTGGCGTCTGCAACCTGTTCTGTCTGCGAAAATCCGCGTCTGCGAAAATCGACATCTGCAAAAATCTGCGTATGCGCAAATCGACATCTGCAAAAATTTGCGTCTGCGAAAATCGACGTCTGCGAAAATCCGCGTCTGCGAAAATCGACATCTCTGTTTTGTCCTCTTCATATTTTGGCGCCTCTGTAGTTCAGCGTCTCTGTATTTTGACAGACTGTGTTCTCTGCTTGCTTATGTTCCATTTCTGCTATATTATTTCTGAACTTTGTAGCAAAAAAATAAAAAATAAAAAAAATCGCATTTTCAGCTTTTTTTTGGTGCAGTTTTGGCGTCTACAACCTGTTCTGTCTGCGAAAATCCGCGTCTGCGAAAATCGACATCTGCAAAAATCTGCGTCTACGCAAATCGACATCTGCAAAAATTCGCGTCTGCGAAAATCGACGTCTGCGAAAATCGACGTCTGCGAAAATTCGCGTCTGCAAAAATCGACATCTCTATTTTGTCCTCTTCATATTTTGGCGCCTCTGTAGTTCAGCGTCTTTGTATTTTGGCAGACTGTGTTCTCTGCTTGCTTATGTTCCATTTCTGCTATATTATTTCTGCACTTTGTAGCAAAAAAAAATAAAATAAAAAAATCGCATTTTCAGCTTTTTTTTGGCGCAGTTTTGGCGTCTGCAACCTGTTCTGTCTGCGAAAATCCGTGTCTGCGAAAATCGACATCTGCAAAAATCTGCGTCTGCGCAAATCGACATCTGCAAAAATTCGCGTCTGCGAAAATCGACGTTTGCGAAAATCTGCGTCTGCGAAAATCGACATCTCTGTTTTGTCCTCTTCATATTTTGGCGCCTCTGTAGTTCAGCGTCTCTGTATTTTGGTAGACTGTGTTCTCTGCTTGCTTATGTTCCATTTCTGCTATATTATTTCTGCACTTTGTAGCAAAAAAAAAAAAAAAAAAAAATCGCATTTTCAGCTTTTTTTTGGCGCAGTTTTGGCGTCTGCAACCTGTTCTGTCTGCGAAAATCCGCGTCTGCGAAAATCGACATCTGTAAAAATCTGCGTATGCGCAAATCGACATCTGCAAAAATTTGCGTCTGCGAAAATCGACGTCTGCGAAAATCCGCGTCTGCGAAAATCGACATCTCTGTTTTGTCCTCTTCATATTTTGGCGCCTCTGTAGTTCAGCGTCTCTGTATTTTGACAGACTGTGTTCTCTGCTTGCTTATGTTCCATTTCTGCTATATTATTTCTGAACTTTGTAGCAAAAAAATAAAAAATAAAAAAAATCGCATTTTCAGCTTTTTTTTGGTGCAGTTTTGGCGTCTACAACCTGTTCTGTCTGCGAAAATCCGCGTCTACGAAAATCGACATCTGCAAAAATCTGCGTCTACGCAAATCGACATCTGCAAAAATTCGCGTCTGCGAAAATCGACGTCTGCGAAAATTCGCGTCTGCAAAAATCGACATCTCTGTTTTGTCCTCTTCATATATTGGCACCTCTGTAGTTCAGCGTCTTTGTATTTTGGCAGACTGTGTTCTCTGCTTGCTTATGTTCCATTTCTGCTAT
This sequence comes from Cupressus sempervirens, assembly GCA_028749045.1. Lineage (NCBI taxonomy): Eukaryota > Viridiplantae > Streptophyta > Pinopsida > Cupressales > Cupressaceae > Cupressus > Cupressus sempervirens. The sequence continues at coordinate 26,706,979 of CM053783.1, forward strand.
ATTATTTCTGCACTTTGTAGCAAAAAAAAATAAAATAAAAAAATCGCATTTTCAGCTTTTTTTTGGCGCAGTTTTGGCGTCTGCAACCTGTTCTGTCTGCGAAAATCCGTGTCTGCGAAAATCGACATCTGCAAAAATCTGCGTCTGCGCAAATCGACATCTGCAAAAATTCGCGTCTGCGAAAATCGACGTCTGCGAAAATCCGCGTCTGCGAAAATCGACATCTCTGTTTTGTCCTCTTCTTATTTTGGCGCCTCTGTAGTTCAGCGTCTTTGTATTTTGGCAGACTGTGTTCTCTGCTTGCTTATGTTCCATTTCTGCTATATTATTTCTGCACTTTGTAGCAAAAAAAAAAAAAAAAAAAAAAAATCGCATTTTCAGCTTTTTTTTGGCGCAGTTTTGGCGTCTGCAACCTATTCTGTCTGCGAAAATCCACGTCTGCGAAAATCGATATCTGCAAAAATCTGCATCTGCGCAAATCGACATCCGCAAAAATTCGCGTCTGCGAAAATCGACGTCTGCGAAAATCTGCGTCTGCGAAAATCGACATGTCTGTTTTGTCCTCTTCATATTTTGGCGCCTCTGTAGTTCAGCGTCTTTGTATTTTGGCAGACTGTGTTCTCTGCTTGCTTATGTTCCATTTCTGCTATATTATTTCTGCACTTTGTAGCAAAAAAAAAAAAAAAAAAAAAAAAAATCGCATTTTCAGCTTTTTTTTGGCGCAGTTTTGGCGTCTGCAACCTATTCTGTCTGCGAAAATCCACGTCTACGAAAATCGACATTTACAAAAATCTGCGTCTGCGCAAATCGACATCTGCAAAAATTCGCGTCTGCGAAAATCGACGTCTGCGAAAAACCGCGTCTACGAAAATCGACATCTCTGTTTTGTCCTCTTCATATTTTGGCGCCTCTGTAGTTCAGCGTCTTTGTATTTTGGCAGACTGTGTTCTCTGCTTGGTTATGTTCCATTTCTGCTATATTATTTCTGCACTTTGTAGGAAAAAAAAAAAAAAAAAAAAAAAAATCGCATTTTCAGCATTTTTTTGGTGCAGTTTTGGCGTCTGCAACCTGTTCTGTCTGCGAAAATCCGCGTCTGCGAAAATCGATATCTGCAAAAATCTGCGTCTGCGCAAATCGACATCTGCAAAAATTCGCGTCTGCGAAAATCGACGTCTGCGAAAATCCGCGTCTGCGAAAATCGACATCTCTGTTTTGTCCTCTTCATATTTTGTCGCCTCTGTAGTTCAGCGTCTTTGTATTTTGGCAGACTGTGTTCTCTGCTTGCTTATGTTCCATTTCTGCTATATTATTTCTGCACTTTGTAGCAAAAAAAAAAAAAAAAAAAAAAAAAAAAAATTCGCATTTTTAGCTTTTTTTTGGCGCAGTTTTGGCGTCTGCAACCTGTTCTGTCTGCGAAAATCCACGTCTGCGAAAATCGACATCTGCAAAAATCTGCGTCTGCGCAAATCGACATCTGCAAAAATTCGCGTCTGCGAAAATCGACGTCTGTGAAAATCCACGTCTACGAAAATTGACATCTCTGTTTTGTCCTCTTCATATTTTGGCGCCTCTGTAGTTCAGCGTCTCTGTATTTTGGCAGACTGTGTTCTCTGCTTGCTTATGTTCCATTTCTGCTATATTATTTCTGCACTTTGTAGCAAAAAAATAAAAAATAAAAAAAATCGCATTTTCAGCTTTTTTTTGGCGCAGTTTTGGCGTCTGCAACCTGTTCTGTCTGCGAAAATCCGCGTCTGCGAAAATCGACATCTGCAAAAATCTGCGTCTGCGCAAATCGACATCTGCAAAAATTCGCGTCTGCGAAAATCGACGTCTGCGAAAATCCGTGTCTGCGAAAATCGACATCTCTGTTTTCTCCTCTTCATATTTTGGCGCCTCTGTAGTTCAGCGTCTCTGTATTTTGGCAGACTGTGTTCTCTGCTTGCTTATGTTCCATTTCTGCTATATTATTTCTGCACTTTGTAGCAAAAAAATAAAAAATAAAAAAAATCGCATTTTCAGCTTTTTTTTGGAGCAGTTTTGGCGTCTGCAACCTGTTCTGTCTGCGAAAATCTGCGTCTGCGAAAATCGACATCTGCAAAAATCTGCGTCTGCGCAAATCGACATCTGCAAAAATTCGCGTCTGCGAAAATCGACGTCTGCGAAAATCCGCGTCTGCGAAAATCGACATCTCTGTTTTGTCCTCTTCATATTTTGGCGCCTCTGTAGTTCAGCGTCTCTGTATTTTGGCAGACTGTGTTCTCTGCTTGCTTATGTTCCATTTCTGCTATATTATTTCTGCACTTTGTAGCAAAAAAATAAAAAATAAAAAAAATTGCATTTTCAGCTTTTTTTTGGCGCAGTTTTGGCATCTGCAACCTGTTCTGTCTGCGAAAATCCGCGTCTGCGAAAATCGACATCTGCAAAAATCTCCGTCTACGCAAATCGACATCTGCAAAAATTCGCGTCTGCGAAAATCGACGTCTGCAAAAATCCGCGTCTGCGAAAATCGACATCTCTGTTTTGTCCTCTTCATATTTTGGCGCCTCTGTAGTTCAGCGTCTTTGTATTTTGGCAGACTGTGTTCTCTGCTTGCTTATGTTCCATTTCTGCTATATTATTTCTGCACTTTGTAGCAAAAAAATAAAAAATAAAAAAAATCACATTTTCAGTTTTTTTTGGCGCAGTTTTGGCGTCTGCAACCTGTTCTGTCTGCGAAAATCCGCGTCTGCGAAAATCGACATCTGCAAAAATCTCCGTCTACGCAAATCGACATTTGCAAAAATTCGCGTCTGCGAAAATCGACGTCTGCAAAAATCCGCGTCTGCGAAAATCGACATCTCTGTTTTGTCCTCTTCATATTTTGGCGCCTCTGTAGTTCAGCGTCTTTGTATTTTGGCAGACTGTGTTCTCTGCTTGCTTATGTTCCATTTCTGCTATATTATTTCTGCACTTTGTAGCAAAAAAATAAAAAATAAAAAAAATCGCATTTTCAGCTTTTTTCTGGCGCAGTTTTGGCGTCTGCAACCTGTTCTGTCTGCGAAAATCCGCGTCTGCGAAAATCGACATCTGCAAAAATCTGCGTATGCGCAAATCGACATCTGCAAAAATTCGCGTCTGCGAAAATCGACGTCTACGAAAATCTGCGTCTGCAAAAATTGACATCTCGGTTTTGTCCTCTTCATATTTTGGCGCCTCTGTAGTTCAGCGTCTTTGTATTTTGGCAGACTATGTTCTCTGCTTGCTTATGTTCCATTTCTGCTATATTATTTCTGCACTTTGTAGCAAAAAAATAAAAAATAAAAAAAATCGCATTTTGAGCTTTTTTCTGGCGCAGTTTTGGCATCTGCAACCTGTTCTGTCTGCGAAAATCCGCGTCTGCGAAAATTGACATCTGCAAAAATCTACATCTGCGCAAATCGACATCTGCAAAAATTCGCGTCTGCGAAAATTGACGTCTGCGAAAATCCGCGTCTGCGAAAATCGACATCTCTGTTTTGTCCTCTTCATATTTTGGCGCCTCTGTAGTTCAGCGTCTTTGTATTTTGGCAGACTGTGTTCTCTTCTTGCTTATGTTCCATTTCTGGTATATTATTTCTGCACTTTGTAGCAAAAAATAAAAAAATAAAAAAAATCGCATTTTCAGCTTTTTTCTTGCGCAGTTTTGGCGTCTGCAACCTGTTCTGTCTGCGAAAATCCGCGTCTGCGAAAATCGACATCTGCAAAAATCTGCGTCTGCGCAAATCGACATCTGCAAAAATTCGCGTCTGCGAAAATCGACGTCTGCGAAAATCCGCATCTGCGAAAATCGACATCTCTGTTTTGTCCTCTTCATATTTTGGCGCCTCTGTAGTTCAGCGTCTTTGTATTTTGGCAGACTGTGTTCTCTGCTTGCTTATGTTCCATTTCTGCTATATTATTTCTGCACTTTGTAGCAAAAAATAAAAAATAAAAAAAATTGCATTTTCAGCTTTTTTTTGGCGCAGTTTTGGCGTCTACAACCTGTTCTGTCTGCGCAAATCGACATCTGCAAAAACTCGGGTCTGCGAAAATCGACGTCTGCGAAAATCCCTGTCTGCGAAAATCGACATCTCTGTTTTGTCCTCTTCATATTTTGGCGCCTCTGTAGTTCAGCGTCTTTGTATTTTGGCAGACTGTGTTCTCTGCTTGCTTATGTTCCATTTCTGCTATATTATTTCTGCACTTTGTAGCAAAAAATAAAAAAATAAAAAAAATCGCATTTTCAGCTTTTTTTTGGCGCAGTTTTGGCGTCTGCAACCTGTTCTGTCTGCGAAAATCCGCGTCTGCGAAAATTGACATCTTCAAAAATCTGCGTCTGCGCAAATCGACATAAGCAAAAATTCGCGTCTGCGAAAATCGACGTCTGCGAAAATCCGCGTCTGCGAAAATCGACATCTCTGTTTTGTCCTCTTCATATTTTGGCGTCTCTGTAGTTCAGCGTCTCTGTATTTTGGCAGACTGTGTTCTCTGCTTGCTTATGTTCCATTTCTGCTATATTATTTCTGCACTTTGTAGCAAAAAGTAAAAAATAAAAAAAATCGCATTTTCAGATTTTTTTTGGCGCAGTTTTGGCGTCTGCAACCTGTTCTGTCTGTGAAAATCCGCGTCTGCGAAAATCGACATCTGCAAAAATCTGCGTCTGCGCAAATCGACATCTGCAAAAATTTGCGTCTGCGAAAATTGACGTCTGCGAAAATCTGCGTCTGCGAAAATCGACATCTCTGTTTTGTCCTCTTCATATTTTGGCGCCTCTGTAGTTCAGCGTCTCTGTATTTTGGCAGACTGTCTTCTCTGCTTGCTTATGTTCCATTTCTGCTATATTATTTCTGCACTTTGTAGCAAAAAAATAAAAAATAAAAAAAGTCGCATTTTCAGCTTTTTTTTGGTGCAGTTTTGGCGTCTACAACCTGTTCTGTCTGCGAAAATCCGCGTCTGCGAAAATCGACATCTGCAAAAATCTGCGTCTACGCAAATCGACATCTGCAAAAATTCGCGTCTGCGAAAATCGATGTCTGCGAAAATTCGCGTCTGCAAAAATCGACATCTCTGTTTTGTCCTCTTCATATTTTGGCGCCTCTGTAGTTCAGCGTCTTTGTATTTTGGCAGACTGTGTTCTCTGCTTGCTTATGTTCCATTTCTGCTATATTATTTCTGCACTTTGTAGCAAAAAAAAATAAAATAAAAAAAATCGCATTTTCAGCTTTTTTTTGGCGCAGTTTTGGCGTCTGCAACCTGTTCTGTCTGCGAAAATCCGTGTCTGCGAAAATCGACATCTGCAAAAATCTGCGTCTGCGCAAATCGACATCTGCAAAAATTCGCGTCTGCGAAAATCGACGTCTGCGAAAATCCGCGTCTGCGAAAATCGACATCTCTGTTTTGTCCTCATCATATTTTGGCGCCTCTGTAGTTCAGCGTCTTTGTATTTTTGCAGACTGTGTTCTCTGCTTGCTTATGTTCCATTTCTGCTATATTATTTCTGCACTTTGTAACAAAAAAAAAAAAAAAAAAAAAAAAATCGCATTTTTAGCTTTTTTTTGGCGCAGTTTTGGCGTCTGCAACCTGGTCTGTTTGCGAAAATCCGCGTCTGCGAAAATCGACATCTGCAAAAATCTGCGTCTGCGCAAATCGACATCTGCAAATATTCGCGTCTGCGAAAATCGACGTCTGCGAAAATCCGCGTCTGCGAAAATCGACATCTCTGTTTTGTCCTCTTCATATTTTGGCACCTCTGTAGTTCAGCGTCTTTGTATTTTGGCAGACTGTGTTCTCTGCTTGCTTATGTTCCATTTCTGCTATATTATTTCTGCACTTTGTAGCAAAAAAAAAAAAAAAAAAAAAAAAAAATTCGCATTTTCAGCATTTTTTTGGCGCAGTTTTGGCGTCTGCAACCTGTTCTGTCTGCGAAAATCCGCGTCTGCGAAAATCGATATCTGCAAAAATCTGCGTCTGCGCAAATCGACATCTGCAAAAATTCGCGTCTGCGAAAATCAACGTCTGCGAAAATCCGCGTCTGCGAAAATCGACATCTCTGTTTTGTCCTCTTCATATTTTGGTGCCTCTGTAGTTCAGCGTCTTTGTATTTTGGCAGACTGTGTTCTCTGCTTGCTTATGTTCCATTTCTGCTATATTATTTCTGCACTTTGTAGCAAAAAAAAAAAAAAAAAAAAAAAAAAAAAAAATTGCATTTTCAGCTTTTTTTTGGCGCAGTTTTGGCGTCTGCAACCGTTTCTGTCTGCGAAAATCCACGTCTGCGAAAATCGACATCTACAAAAATCTGCGTCTGCGCAAATCGACATCTGCAAAAATTCGCGTCTGCGAAAATCGACGTCTGCGAAAATCTGCGTCTACGAAAATCGACATCTTTGTTTTGTCCTCTTCATATTTTGGCGCCTCTGTAGTTCAGCGTCTTTGTATTTTGGCAGATTGTGTTCTCTGCTTGCTTATGTTCCATTTCTGCTATATTATTTCTACACTTTGTAGCAAAAAAAAAAAAAGAAAAAAAAAAAAAAAATCGCATTTTCACCTTTTTTTTGGCGCAGTTTTGGCGTCTGCAACCTGTTCTGTCTGCGAAAATCTGCGTCTGCGAAAATTGACATCTGCAAAAATCTGCGTCTGCGCAAATCGACATCTGCAAAAATTCGCGTCTGCAAAAATTGACATCTGCGAAAATCCGCGTCTGCGAAAATCGACATCTCTGTTTTGTCCTTTTCATATTTTGGCGCCTCTGTAGTTCAGCGTCTTTGTATTTTGGCAGACTATGTTCTCTGCTTGCTTATGTTCCATTTCTGGTATATTATTTCTGCACTTTGTAGCAAAAAATAAAAAAATAAAAAAAATCGCATTTTTAGCTTTTTTCTGGCGCAGTTTTGGCGTCTGCAACCTGTTTTGTCTGCGAAAATCCGCGTCTGCGAAAATCGACATCTGCAAAAATCTACGTCTGCGCAAATCGACATCTGCAAAAATTCGCGTCTGCGAAAATCGACGTCTGCGAAAATCCGCGTCTGTGAAAATCGACATCTCTGTTTTGTCCTCTTCATATTTTGGCGCCTCTGTAGTTTAGCGTCTTTGTATTTTGGCAGACTGTGTTCTCTGCTTGCTTATGTTCCATTTCTGCTATATTATTTCTGCACTTTGTAGCAAAAAATAAAAAAATAAAAAAAATCGCATTTTTAGCTTTTTTCTGGCGCAGTTTTGGCGTCTGCAACCTGTTCTGTCTGCGAAAATACGCGTCTGCGAAAATCGACATCTGCAAAAATCTGCGTCTGCGCAAATTGACATCTGCAAAAATTCGCGTCTGCGAAAATCGACGTCTGCGAAAATCCGCATCTGCGAAAATCGACATCTCTATTTTGTCCTCTTCATATTTTGGCACCTCTGTAGTTCAGCGTCTTTGTATTTTGGCAGACTGTGTTCTCTGCTTGCTTATGTTCCATTTCTGCTATATTATTTCTGCACTTTGTAGCAAAAAAAAAATAAAATAAAAAAAATCGCATTTTCCGCTTTTTTCTGGCGCAGTTTTGGCGTCTGCAACCTGTTTTGTCTGCGAAAATCCGCGTCTGCGAAAATCGACATCTGCAAAAATCTGTGTCTGCGCAAATCGACATCTGCAAAAATTCGCGTCTGCGAAAATCGACGTCTGCGAAAATCCGCGTCTGCGAAAATCGACATCTCTGTTTTGTCCTCTTCATATTTTGGCACCTCTGTAGTTCAGCGTCTTTGTATTTTGGCAGATTGTGTTCTCTGCTTGCTTATGTTCCATTTCTGCTATATTATTTCTGCACTTTGTAGCAAAAAAAATAAAAATAAAAAAAATCGCATTTTCAGCTTTTTTCTGGCGCAGTTTTGGCGTCTGCAACTTGTTCTGTCTGCGAAAATCCGCGTCTGCGAAAATCGACATCTGCAAAAATCTGCGTCTGTGCAAATCGACATCTGCAAAAATTCGCGTCTGCGAAAATCGACGTCTGCGAAAATCCGCGTCTGCGAAAATCGACATCTCTGTTTTGTCCTCTTCATATTTTGGTGCCTCTGTAGTTCAGCGTCTTTGTATTTTGGCAGACTGTGTTCTCTGCTTGCTTATGTTCCATTTCTGCTATATTATTTCTGCACTTTGTAGCAAAAAAAAATAAAATAAAAAAAATCGCATTTTCAGCTTTTTTCTGGCGCAGTTTTAGCGTCTGCAACCTGTTCTGTCTGTGAAAATCCGCGTCTGCGAAAATCGACATCTGCAAAAATCTGCGTCTGTGCAAATCGACATCTGCAAAAATTCGCGTCTGCGAAAATCGACGTCTGCGAAAATCCGCGTCTGCGAAAATCGAAATCTCTGTTTTGTCCTCTTCATATTTTGGCGCCTCTGTAGTTCAGCGTCTTTGAATTTTGGCAGACTATGTTCTCTGCTTGCTTATGTTCCATTTCTGCTATATTATTTCTGCACTTTGTAGCAAAAAAATAAAAAATAAAAAAAATCGCATTTTCAACTTTTTTTTGGCGCAGTTTTGGCGTCTGCAACCTGTTCTGTCTGCGCAAATCGACATCTGCAAAAATTCGCGTCTGCGAAAATTGACGTATGCGAAAATCCGCGTCTGCGAAAATCGACATCTCTGTTTTGTCCTCTTCATATTTTTGCGCCTCTTTAGTTCAGCGTCTCTGTATTTTGGCAGACTGTGTTCTCTCCTTGCTTATGTTCCATTTCTGCTATATTATTTCTGTACTTTGTAGCAAAAAAATAAAAAATAAAAAAAATCGCATTTTCAGCTTTTTCTTGGGGCACGTTTTGGCCTCTGCAACCTGTTCTGTCTGCGAAAATCCGCGTCTGCAAAAATTGACATTTGCAAAAATCTGCGTCTGCGCAAATCGACATCTGCAAAAATTCGCGTCTGCGAAAATCGACGTCTGCGAAAATCCGCGTCTGCGAAAATTGACATCTCTGTTTTGTCCTCTTCATATTTTGGCGCCTCTGTAGTTCAGCGTCTCTGTATTTTGGCAGACTGTGTTCTCTGCTTGCTTATGTTCCATTTCTGCTATATTATTTCTGCACTTTGTAGTAAAAAAATAAAAAATAAAAAAAATCGCATTTTCAGCTTTTTTTTGGCGCAGTTTTGGCGTCTGCAACCTGTTCTGTCTGCGAAAATCCGCGTCTGCGAAAATTGACATCTGCAAAAATCTGCGTCTGCGCAAATCGACATCTACAAAAATTCGCGTCTGCGAAAATCGACGTCTGCGAAAATCCGCGTCTGCGAAAATTGACATCTCTGTTTTGTCCTCTTCATATTTTGGCGCCTCTGTAGTTCAGCGTCTCTGTATTTTGGCAGACTGTGTTCTCTGCTTGCTTATGTTCCATTTCTGCTATATTATTTCTGCACTTTGTAGCAAAAAAATAAAAAATAAAAAAAATTCGCATTTCCAGCTTTTTTTTGGCGCAGTTTTGGCGTCTGCAACCTGTTCTGTCTGCGAAAATCGGCGTCTGCGAAAATTGACATCTGCAAAAATCTGCGTCTGCGCAAATCGACATCTACAAAAATTCGCGTCTGCGAAAATCGACGTCTGCGAAAATCTGCGTCTGCGAAAATTGACATCTCTGTTTTGTCCTCTTCATATTTTGGCGCCTCTGTAGTTCAGCGTCTCTGTATTTTGGCAGACTGTGTTCTCTGCTTGCTTATGTTCCATTTCTGCTATATTATTTCTGCACTTTGTAGCAAAAAAATAAAAAATAAAAAAAATCGCATTTTGAGCTTTTTTCTGGCGCAGTTTTGGCATCTGCAACCTGTTCTGTCTGCGAAAATCCGCGTCTGCGAAAATTGACATCTGCAAAAATCTACATCTGCGCAAATCGACATCTACAAAAATTCGCGTCTGCGAAAATCGACGTCTGCGAAAATCTGCGTCTGCGAAAATTGACATCTCTGTTTTGTCCTCTTCATATTTTGGCGCCTCTGTAGTTCAGCGTCTCTGTATTTTGGCAGACTGTGTTCTCTGCTTGCTTATGTTCCATTTCTGCTATATTATTTCTGCACTTTGTAGCAAAAAAATAAAAAATAAAAAAAATCGCATTTTCAGCTTTTTTTGGCGCAGTTTTGGCGTCTGCAACCTGTTCTGTCTGCGAAAATCCGCGTCTGCAAAAATCGACATTTGCAAAAATCTGCGTCTGCGCAAATCGACATCTGCAAAAATTCGCGTCTGCGAAAATTGACGTCTGCGAAAATCCGCGTCTGCGAAAATCGACATCTCTGTTTTGTCCTCTTCATATTTTGGCGCCTCTGTAGTTCAGCGTCTCTGTATTTTGGCAGACTGTGTTCTCTGCTTGCTTATGTTCCATTTCTGCTATATTATTTCTACACTTTGTAGCAAAAAAAAAAAAAAAAAAAAATCGCATTTTCAGCTTTTTTTTGGCGCAGTTTTGGCGTCTGCAACCTGTTCTGTCTGCGAAAATCCGCGTCTGCGAAAATCGACATCTGCAAAAATCTGCGTCTGCGCAAATCGACATCTGCAAAAATTCGCGTCTGCGAAAATCGACGTCTGCGAAAATCCGCGTCTGCGAAAATTGACATCTTTGTTTTGTCCTCTTCATATTTTGGCGCCTCTGTAGTTCAGCGTCTCTGTATTTTGGCAGACTGTGTTATCTGCTTGCTTATGTTCCATTTCTGCTATATTATTTCTGCACTTTGTAGCAAAAAAAAAAAAAAAAAAAAAAAAAAAAATCGCATTTTCAGCTTTTTTTTGGCGCACTTTTGGCGTCTGCAACCTGTTCTGTCTGCGAAAATCCACGTCTACGTAAATCGACATCTGCAAAAATCTGCGTCTGCGCAAATCGACATCTGCAAAAATTCGCGTCTGCGAAAATCGACGTCTGCGAAAATCCGCGTCTGCGAAAATCGACATCTCTGTTTTGTCCTCTTCATATTTTGGCGCCTCTGTAGTTCAGCGTCTCTGTATTTTGGCAGACTGTGTTCTCTGCTTGCTTATGTTCCATTTCTGCTATATTATTTCTGCACTTTGTAGCAAAAAAATAAAAAATAAAAAAAATCGCATTTTCAGCTTTTTTCTGGCGCAGTTTTGGCGTCTGCAACCTGTTCTGTCTGCGAAAATCCGCGTCTGCGAAAATCGACATCTGCAAAAATCTGCGTCTGCGCAAATCGACATCTGCAAAAATTCGCGTCTGCGAAAATCGACGTCTACGAAAATCCGCGTCTGCGAAAATCGACATCTCGGTTTTGTGCTCTTCATATTTTGGCGCCTCTGTAGTTCAGCGTCTTTGTATTTTGGCAGACTGTGTTCTCTGCTTGCTTATGTTCCATTTCTGCTATATTATTTCTGCACTTTGTAGCAAAAAAATAAAAAATAAAAAAAATCGCATTTTCAGCTTTTTTCTGGCGCAGTTTTGGCGTCTGCAACCTGTTCTGTCTGGGAAAATCTGCGTCGGCGAAAATCGACATCTGCAAAAATCTACGTCTGCGCAAATCGACATCTGCAAAAATTCGCGTCTGCAAAAATCGACGTTTGCGAAAATCCGCGTCTGTGAAAATCGACATCTCTGTTTTGTCCTCTTCATATTTTGGCGCCTCTGTAGTTCAGCGTCTTTGTATTTTGGCAGACTGTGTTCTCTGCTTGCTTATGTTCCATTTCTGGTATATTATTTCTGCACTTTGTAGCAAAAAATAAAAAAATAAAAAAAATCGCATTTTTAGCTTTTTTCTGGCGCAGTTTTGGCGTCTGCAACCTGTTCTGTCTGCGAAAATCCGCGTCTGCGAAAATCGACATCTGCAAAAATCTGCGTCTGCGCAAATTGACATCTGCAAAAATTCGCGTCTGCGAAAATCGACGTCTGCGAAAATCCGCATCTGCGAAAATCGACATCTCTGTTTTGTCCTCTTCATATTTTGGCGCCTCTGTAGTTCAGCGTCTTTGTATTTTGGCAGACTGTGTTCTCTGCTTGCTTATGTTCCATTTCTGCTATATTATTTCTGCACTTTGTAGCAAAAAATAAAAAAATAAAAAAAATCGCATTTTTAGCTTTTTTCTGGCGCAGTTTTGGCGTCTGCAACCTGTTCTGTCTGCGAAAATCTGCGTCTGCGAAAATCGACATCTGCAAAAATCTGCGTCTGCGCAAATTGACATCTGCAAAAATTCGCGTCTGCGAAAATCGACGTCTGCGAAAATCCGCATCTGCGAAAATCGACATCTCTATTTTGTCCTCTTCATATTTTGGCACCTCTGTAGTTCAGCGTCTTTGTATTTTGGCAGACTGTGTTCTCTGCTTGCTTATGTTCCATTTCTGCTATATTATTTCTGCACTTTGTAGCAAAAAAAAAATAAAATAAAAAAAATCGCATTTTCAGCTTTTTTCTGGCGCAGTTTTGGCGTCTGCAACCTGTTTTGTCTGCGAAAATCCGCGTCTGCGAAAATCGATATCTGCAAAAATCTGTGTCTGCGCAAATCGACATCTGCAAAAATTCGCGTCTGCGAAAATCGACGTCTGCGAAAATCCGCGTCTGCGAAAATCGACATCTCTGTTTTGTCCTCTTCATATTTTGGCACCTCTGTAGTTCAGCGTCTTTGTATTTTGGCAGATTGTGTTCTCTGCTTGCTTATGTTCCATTTCTGCTATATTATTTCTGCACTTTGTAGCAAAAAAAATAAAAATAAAAAAAATCGCATTTTCAGCTTTTTTCTGGCGCAGTTTTGGCGTCTGCAACTTGTTCTGTCTGCGAAAATCCGCGTCTGCGAAAATCGACATCTGCAAAAATCTGCGTCTGCGCAAATCGACATCTGCAAAAATTCGCGTCTGCGAAAATCGACGTCTGCGAAAATCCGCGTCTGCGAAAATCGACATCTCTGTTTTGTCCTCTTCATATTTTGGTGCCTCTGTAGTTCAGCGTCTTTGTATTTTGGCAGACTGTGTTCTCTGCTTGCTTATGTTCCATTTCTGCTATATTATTTCTGCACTTTGTAGCAAAAAAAAATAAAATAAAAAAAATCGCATTTTCAGCTTTTTTCTGGCGCAGTTTTGGCGTCTGCAACCTGTTCTGTCTGTGAAAATCCGCGTCTGCGAAAATCGACATCTGCAAAAATCTGCGTCTGTGCAAATCGACATCTGCAAAAATTCGCGTCTGCGAAAATCGACGTCTGCGAAAATTCGCGTCTGCGAAAATCGACATCTCTGTTTTGTCCTCTTCATATTTTGGCGCCTCTGTAGTTCAGCGTCTTTGAATTTTGGCAGACTATGTTCTCTGCTTGCTTATGTTCCATTTCTGCTATATTATTTCTGCACTTTGTAGCAAAAAAATAAAAAATAAAAAAAATCGCATTTTCAACTTTTTTTTGGCGCAGTTTTGGCGTCTGCAACCTGTTCTGTCTGCGCAAATCGACATCTGCAAAAATTCGCGTCTGCGAAAATTGACGTATGCGAAAATCCGCGTCTGCGAAAATCGACATCTCTGTTTTGTCCTCTTCATATTTTTGCGCCTCTTTAGTTCAGCGTCTCTGTATTTTGGCAGACTGTGTTCTCTCCTTGCTTATGTTCCATTTCTGCTATATTATTTCTGTACTTTGTAGCAAAAAAATAAAAAATAAAAAAAATCGCATTTTCAGCTTTTTTTTGGGGCACGTTTTGGCGTCTGCAACCTGTTCTGTCTGCAAAAATCCGCGTCTGCAAAAATTGACATTTGCAAAAATCTGCGTCTGCGCAAATCGACATCTGCAAAAATTCGCGTCTGCGAAAATCCGCGTCTGCGAAAATTGACATCTCTGTTTTGTCCTCTTCATATTTTGGCGCCTCTGTAGTTCAGCGTCTCTGTATTTTGGCAGACTGTGTTCTCTGCTTGCTTATGTTCCATTTCTGCTATATTATTTCTGCACTTTGTAGTAAAAAAATAAAAAATAAAAAAAATCGCATTTTCAGCTTTTTTTTGGCGCAGTTTTGGCGTCTGCAACCTGTTCTGTCTGCGAAAATCCGCGTCTGCGAAAATTGACATCTGCAAAAATCTGCGTCTGCGCAAATCGACATCTACAAAAATTCGCGTCTGCGAAAATCGACGTCTGCGAAAATCCGCGTCTGCGAAAATTGACATCTCTGTTTTGTCCTCTTCATATTTTGGCGCCTCTGTAGTTCAGCGTCTCTGTATTTTGGCAGACTGTGTTCTCTGCTTGCTTATGTTCCATTTCTGCTATATTATTTCTGCACTTTGTAGCAAAAAAATAAAAAATAAAAAAAATTCGCATTTCCAGCTTTTTTTTGGCGCAGTTTTGGCGTCTGCAACCTGTTCTGTCTGCGAAAATCGGCGTCTGCGAAAATTGACATCTGCAAAAATCTGCGTCTGCGCAAATCGACATCTACAAAAATTCGCGTCTGCGAAAATCGACGTCTGCGAAAATCTGCGTCTGCGAAAATTGACATCTCTGTTTTGTCCTCTTCATATTTTGGCGCCTCTGTAGTTCAGCGTCTCTGTATTTTGGCAGACTGTGTTCTCTGCTTGCTTATGTTCCATTTCTGCTATATTATTTCTGCACTTTGTAGCAAAAAAATAAAAAATAAAAAAAATCGCATTTTGAGCTTTTTTCTGGCGCAGTTTTGGCATCTGCAACCTGTTCTGTCTGCGAAAATCCGCGTCTGCGAAAATTGACATCTGCAAAAATCTACATCTGCGCAAATCGACATCTACAAAAATTCGCGTCTGCGAAAATCGACGTCTGCGAAAATCTGCGTCTGCGAAAATTGACATCTCTGTTTTGTCCTCTTCATATTTTGGCGCCTCTGTAGTTCAGCGTCTCTGTATTTTGGCAGACTGTGTTCTCTGCTTGCTTATGTTCCATTTCTGCTATATTATTTCTGCACTTTGTAGCAAAAAAATAAAAAATAAAAAAAATCGCATTTTCAGCTTTTTTTGGCGCAGTTTTGGCGTCTGCAACCTGTTCTGTCTGCGAAAATCCGCGTCTGCAAAAATCGACATTTGCAAAAATCTGCGTCTGCGCAAATCGACATCTGCAAAAATTCGCGTCTGCGAAAATTGACGTCTGCGAAAATCCGCGTCTGCGAAAATCGACATCTCTGTTTTGTCCTCTTCATATTTTGGCGCCTCTGTAGTTCAGCGTCTCTGTATTTTGGCAGACTGTGTTCTCTGCTTGCTTATGTTCCATTTCTGCTATATTATTTCTACACTTTGTAGCAAAAAAAAAAAAAAAAAAAAATCGCATTTTCAGCTTTTTTTTGGCGCAGTTTTGGCGTCTGCAACCTGTTCTGTCTGCGAAAATCCGCGTCTGCGAAAATCGACATCTGCAAAAATCTGCGTCTGCGCAAATCGACATCTGCAAAAATTCGCGTCTGCGAAAATCGACGTCTGCGAAAATCCGCGTCTGCGAAAATTGACATCTTTGTTTTGTCCTCTTCATATTTTGGCGCCTCTGTAGTTCAGCGTCTCTGTATTTTGGCAGACTGTGTTATCTGCTTGCTTATGTTCCATTTCTGCACTTTGTAGCAAAAAAAAAAAAAAAAAAAAAAAAAAAAAATCGCATTTTCAGCTTTTTTTTGGCGCACTTTTGGCGTCTGCAACCTGTTCTGTCTGCGAAAATCCACGTCTACGAAAATCGACATCTGCAAAAATCTGCGTCTGCGCAAATCGACATCTGCAAAAATTCGCGTCTGCGAAAATCGACGTCAGCGAAAATCCGCGTCTGCGAAAATCGACATCTCTGTTTTGTCCTCTTCATATTTTGGCGCCTCTGTAGTTCAGCGTCTCTGTATTTTGGCAGACTGTGTTCTCTGCTTGCTTATGTTCCATTTCTGCTATATTATTTCTGCACTTTGTAGCAAAAAAATAAAAAATAAAAAAAATCGCATTTTCAGCTTTTTTCTGGCGCAGTTTTGGCGTCTGCAACCTGTTCTGTCTGCGAAAATCCGCGTCTGCGAAAATCGACATCTGCAAAAATCTGCGTCTGCGCAAATCGACATCTGCAAAAATTCGCGTCTGCGAAAATCGACGTCTACGAAAATCCGCGTCTGCGAAAATCGACATCTCGGTTTTGTGCTCTTCATATTTTGGCGCCTCTGTAGTTCAGCGTCTTTGTATTTTGGCAGACTGTGTTCTCTGCTTGCTTATGTTCCATTTCTGCTATATTATTTCTGCACTTTGTAGCAAAAAAATAAAAAATAAAAAAAATCGCATTTTCAGCTTTTTTCTGGCGCAGTTTTGGCGTCTGCAACCTGTTCTGTCTGGGAAAATCCGCGTCGGCGAAAATCGACATCTGCAAAAATCTACGTCTGCGCAAATCGACATCTGCAAAAATTCGCGTCTGCGAAAATCGACGTTTGCGAAAATCCGCGTCTGTGAAAATCGACATCTCTGTTTTGTCCTCTTCATATTTTGGCGCCTCTGTAGTTCAGCGTCTTTGTATTTTGGCAGACTGTGTTCTCTGCTTGCTTATGTTCCATTTATGGTATATTATTTCTGCACTTTGTAGCAAAAAATAAAAAAATAAAAAAAATCGCATTTTTAGCTTTTTTCTGGCGCAGTTTTGGCGTCTGCAACCTGTTCTGTCTGCGAAAATCCGCGTCTGCGAAAATCGACATCTGCAAAAATCTGCGTCTGCGCAAATTGACATCTGCAAAAATTCGCGTCTGCGAAAATCGACGTCTGCGAAAATCCGCATCTGCGAAAATCGACATCTCTGTTTTGTCCTCTTCATATTTTGGCGCCTCTGTAGTTCAGCGTCTTTGTATTTTGGCAGACTGTGTTCTCTGCTTGCTTATGTTCCATTTCTGCTATATTATTTCTGCACTTTGTAGCAAAAAAAAAATAAAATAAAAAAAATTGCATTTTCATCTTTTTTCTGGGGCAGTTTTGGCGTCTGCAACCTGTTTTGTCTGCGAAAATCCGCGTCTGCGAAAATCGACATCTGCAAAAATCTGTGTTTGCGCAAATCGACATCTGCAAAAATTCGCGTCTGCGAAAATCGACGTCTGCGAAAATCCGCGTCTGCGAAAATCGACATCTCTATTTTGTCCTCTTCATATTTTGGCACCTCTGTAGTTCAGCGTCTTTGTATTTTGGCAGATTGTGTTCTCTGCTTGCTTATGTTCCATTTCTGCTATATTATTTCTGCACTTTGTAGCAAAAAAAATAAAAATAAAAAAAATCGCATTTTCAGCTTTTTTCTGGCGCAGTTTTGGCGTCTGCAACTTGTTCTGTCTGCGAAAATCCGCGTCTGCGAAAATCGACATCTGCAAAAATCTGCGTCGTCGCAAATCGACATCTGCAAAAATTCGCGTCTGCGAAAATCGACGTCTGCGAAAATCCGCGTCTGCGAAAATCGACATCTCTGTTTTGTCCTCTTCATATTTTGGTGCCTCTGTAGTTCAGCGTCTTTGTATTTTGGCAGACTGTGTTCTCTGCTTGCTTATGTTCCATTTCTGCTATATTATTTCTGCACTTTGTAGCAAAAAAAAATAAAATAAAAAAAATCGCATTTTCAGCTTTTTTCTGGCGCAGTTTTGGCGTCTGCGAAAATCGACATCTCTGTTTTGTCCTCTTCATATTTTGGCGCCTCTGTAGTTCAGCGTATTTGAATTTTGGCAGACTATGTTCTCTGCTTGCTTATGTTCCATTTCTGCTATATTATTTCTGCACTTTGTAGCAAAAAAATAAAAAATAAAAAAAATCGCATTTTCAACTTTTTTTTGGCGCAGTTTTGGCGTCTGCAACCTGTTCTGTCTGCGCAAATCGACATCTGCAAAAATTCGCGTCTGCGAAAATTGACGTATGCGAAAATCCGCGTCTGCGAAAATCGACATCTCTGTTTTGTCCTCTTCATATTTTGGCGCCTCTGTAGTTCAGCGTCTCTGTATTTTGGCAGACTGTGTTCTCTCCTTGCTTATGTTCCATTTCTGCTATATTATTTCTGCACTTTGTAGCAAAAAAATAAAAAATAAAAAAAATTGCATTTTCAGCTTTTTTTTGGCGCAGTTTTGGCGTCTGCAACCTGTTCTGTCTGCGAAAATCCGCGTCTGCAAAAATTGACATTTGCAAAAATTTGCGTCTGCGCAAATCGACATCTGCAAAAATTCGCGTCTGCGAAAATCGACGTCTGCGAAAATCCGCGTCTGCGAAAATTGACATCTCTGTTTTGTCCTCTTCATATTTTGGCGCCTCTGTAGTTCAGCGTTTCTGTATTTTGGCAGACTGTGTTCTCTGCTTGCTTATGTTCCATTTCTGCTATATTATTTCTGCACTTTGTAGCAAAAAAATAAAAAATAAAAAAAATCGCATTTTCAGCTTTTTTTTGGCGCAGTTTTGGCGTCTGCAACCTGTTCTGTCTGCGAAAATCGGCGTCTGCGAAAATTGACATCTGCAAAAATCTGCGTCTGCGCAAATCGACATCTACAAAAATTCGCGTCTGCGAAAATCGACGTCTGCGAAAATCTGCGTCTGCGAAAATTGACATCTCTGTTTTGTCCTCTTCATATTTTGGCGCCTCTGTAGTTCAGCGTCTCTGTATTTTGGCAGACTGTGTTCTCTGCTTGCTTATGTTCCATTTCTGCTATATTATTTCTGCACTTTTTAGCAAAAAAATAAAAAATAAAAAAAATTCGCATTTTCAGCTTTTTTTTGGCGCAGTTTCGGCGTCTGCAACCTGTTCTGTCTGCGAAAATCCGCGTCTGCGAAAATCGACATCTGCAAAAATCTGCGTATGCGCAAATCGACATTTGCAAAAATTCGCGTCTGCAAAAATCAACGTCTGCGAAAATCCGCGTCTGCGAAAATCGACATCTCTGTTTTGTCCTCTTCATATTTTGGCGCCTCTGTAGTTCAGCATCTCTGTATTTTGGCAGACTGTGTTCTCTGCTTGCTTATGTTCCATTTCTGCTATATTATTTCTGCACTTTGTAGCAAAAAAATAAAAAATAAAAAAAATCGCATTTTCAGCTTTTTTTTGGCGCAGTTTTGGCGTCTCCAACCTGTTCTGTCTGCGAAAATCCGCGTCTGCAAAAATCGACATTTGCAAAAATCTGCGTCTGCGCAAATCGACATCTGCAAAAATTCGCGTCTTCGAAAATCGACGTCTGCGAAAATCCGCGTCTGCGAAAATCGACATCTCTGTTTTGTCCTCTTCATATTTTGGCGCCTCTGTAGTTCAGCGTCTCTGTATTTTGGCAGACTGTGTTCTCTGCTTGCTTATGTTCCATTTCTGCTATATTATTTCTACACTTTGTAGCAAAAAAAAAAATAAAAAAAAATCGCATTTTCAGCTTTTTTTTGGCGCAGTTTTGGCGTCTGCAACCTGTTCTGTCTGCGAAAATCCGCGTCTGCGAAAATCGACATCTGCAAAAATCTGCGTCTGCGCAAATCGACATCTGCAAAAATTCGCGTCTGCGAAAATCGACGTCTGCGAAAATCCGCGTCTACGAAAATTGACATCTTTGTTTTGTCCTCTTCATATTTTGGCGCCTCTGTAGTTCAGCGTCTCTGTATTTTGGCAGACTGTGTTATCTGCTTGCTTATGTTCCATTTCTGCTATATTATTTCTGCACTTTGTAGCAAAAAAATAAAAAATAAAAAAAATCGCATTTTCAGCTTTTTTTTGGCGCAGTTTTGGCGTCTGCAACCTGTTCTGTCTGCGAAAATCGACATCTGCAAAAATCTGCGTCTGCGCAAATCGACATCTGCAAAAATTCGCGTTTGCGAAAATCCGTGTCTGCGAAAATCGACATCTCTGTTTTGTCCTCTTCATATTTTGGCGCCTCTGTAGTTCAGCGTCTCTGTATTTTGGCAGACTGTGTTCTCTGCTTGCTTATGTTCCATTTCTGCTATATGATTTCTGCACTTTGTAGCAAAAAAATAAAAAATAAAAAAAATCGCATTTTCAGCTTTTTTTGGCGCAGTTTTGGCGTCTGCAACCTGTTCTGTCTGCGAAAATCCGCGTTTGCAAAAATCGACATCTGCAAAAATCTGCGTCTGCGCAAATCGACATCTGCAAAAATTCGCGTCTGCGAAAATTGATGTCTGCGAAAATCCGCGTCTGCGAAAATCGACATCTCTGTTTTGTTCTCTTCATATTTTGGCACCTCTGTAGTTCAGCGTCTCTGTATTTTGGCAGACTGTGTTCTCTGCTTGCTTATGTTCCATTTCTGCTATATTATTTCTGCAGTTTGTAGCAAAAAAAAAATAAATAAAAAAAATCGCATTTTCAGCTTTTTTTTGGCGTCTGCAACCTCTTCTGTCTGCGAAACTCCGCGTCTGCGAAAATTGACATCTGCAAAAATCTGCGTCTACGCAAATCGACATCTGCAAAAATTCTCGTCTGCGAAAATCGACGTCTGCGAAAATCCGCGTCTGCGAAAATCGACATCTCTGTTTTGTCCTCTTCATATTTTGGCGCCTCTGTAGTTCAGCGTCTCTGTATTTTGGTAGACTGTGTTCTCTGCTTGCTTATGTTCCATTTCTGCACTTTGTAGCAAAAAAATAAAAAATAAAAAAAATCGCATTTTCAGCTTTTTTTTGGCACAGTTTTGGCGTCTGCAACCTGTTCTGTCTGCGAAAATCCGCGTCTGCGAAAATCGACATCTGAAAAAATCTGCGTCTGCGCAAATCGACATCTGTAAAAATTCACGTCTGCAAAAATCGACGTCTGCGAAAATCTGCGTCTGCGAAAATCGACATCTCTGTTTTGTCCTCTTCATATTTTGGCGCCTCTGTAGTTCAGCGTCTCTGTATTTTGGCAGACTGTGTTCTCTGCTTGCTTATGTTCCATTTCTGCTATATTATTTCTGCACTTTGTAGCAAAAAAATAAAAAATAAAAAAAATCGCATTTTCAGCTTTTTTTTGGCGCAGTTTTGGCGTCTGCAACCTGTTCTGTCTGCGAAAATCCGCGTTTGCGAAAATCGACATCTGCAAAAATCTGCGTCTGCGCAAATCGACATCTGCAAAAATTCGCGTCTGCGAAAATCGACGTCTGCGAAAATCCGCGTCTGCGAAAATCGACATCTCTGTTTTATCCTTTTCATATTTTGGCGCCTCTGTAGTTCAGCATCTCTGTATTTTGGCAGACTGTGTTCTCTGCTTGCTTATGTTCCATTTCTGATATATTATTTTTGCACTTTGTAGCAAAAAAAAAAAAAATAATAAAAATCGCATTTTCAGCTTTTTTTTGGCATAGTTTTGGCGTCTGCGACCTGTTCTGTCTGCGAAAATCCGCGTCTGCGAAAATTGACATCTGCAAAAATCTGCGTCTGCGCAAATCGACATCTGCAAAAATTCGCGTCTGCGAAAATCGACGTCTGCGAAAATCCGCGTCTGCAAAAATCGACATCTCTGTTTTGTTCTCTTCATATTTTGGTGCCTCTGTAGTTCAGCGTCTCTGTATTTTGGCAGACTGTGTTCTCTGCTTGCTTATGTTCCATTTCTGCTATATTATTTCTGCACTTTGTAGCAAAAAAATAAAAAATAATAAAAATCGCATTTTCAGCTTTTTTTTGGCGCAGTTTTGGCGTCTGCAACCTGTTCTGTCTGCGAAAATCCGCGTCTGCAAAAATTGACATCTGCAAAAATCTGCGTCTGCGCAAATCGACATCTGCAAAAATTCGCGTCTGCGAAAATCGACATCTCTGTTTTGTCCTCTTCATATTTGTGCGCCTCTGTAGTTTAGCGTCTCTGTATTTTGGCAGACTGTGTTCTCTGATTGCTTATGTTCCATTTCTGCTATATTATTTCTGCACTTTGTAGCAAAAAAATAAAAAATAAAAAAAATCGCATTTTCAGCTTTTTTTTGGCGCAGTTTTGGCGTCTGCAACCTGTTCTGTCTGCGAAAATCCGCGTCTGCGAAAATCGACATCTGCAAAAATCTGCGTCTGCGCAAATCGACATCGGCAAAAATTTGCGTCTGCGAAAATCGACGTATGCGAAAATTCGCGTCTGCGAAAATCGACATCTCTGTTTTGTCCTCTTCATATTTTGGCGCCTTTTTAGTTCAGCGTCTCTGTATTTTGGCAGACTGTGTTCTCTGCTTGCTTATGTTCCATTTCTGCTATATTATTTCTGCACTTTGTAGCAAAAAAATAAAAAATAAAAAAAATTGCATTTTCAAATTTTTTTTGGCACAGTTTTGGCGTCTGTAACCTGTTCTGTCTGCGAAAATCCGCGTCTGCAAAAATCGACATCTGCAAAAATCTGCGTCTGCGCAAATCGACATCTGCAAAAATTCGCGTCTGCGAAAATCGACATCTCTGTTTTGTCCTTTTCATATTTTGGCGCCTCTGTAGTTCAGCGTCTCTGTATTTTGGCAGACTGTGTTCTCTGCTTGCTTATGTTCCATTTCTGATATATTATTTTTGCACTTTGTAGCAAAAAAAAATAAAATAATAAAAATCGCATTTTCAGCTTTTTTTTGGCGCAGTTTTGGCGTCTGCAACCTGTTCTGTCTGCGAAAATCCGCGTCTGCGAAAATCGACATCTGCAAAAATCTGCGTCTGCGCAAATCGACATCTGCAAAAATTCGCGTATGCGAAAATCGACGTCTGCGAAAATCCGCGTCTGCAAAAATCGACATCTCTGTTTTGTTCTCTTCATATTTTGGTGCCTCTGTAGTTCAGCGTCTCTGTATTTTGGCAGACTGTGTTCTCTGCTTGCTTATGTTCCATTTCTGCTATATTATTTCTGCACTTTGTAGCAAAAAAATAAAAAATAAAAAAAATCGCATTTTCAGCATTTTTTTGGCGCAGTTTTGGCGTCTGCAACCTGTTCTGTCTGCGAAAATCCGCGTCTGCGAAAATTGACATCTGCAAAAATCTGCGTCTGCGCAAATCGACATCTGCAAATATTCGCGTCTGCGAAAATCGACGTCTGCGAAAATCCGCGTCTGCAAAAATCGACATCTCTGTTTTGTTCTCTTCATATTTTGGTGCCTCTGTAGTTCAGCGTCTCTGTATTTTGGCAGACTGTGTTCTTTGCTTGCTTATGTTCCATTTTTGCTATATTATTTCTGCACTTTGTAGCAAAAAAATAAAAAATAAAAAAAATCGCATTTTCAGCTTTTTTTTGGCGCAGTTTTGGCGTCTGCAACCTGTTCTGTCTGCGAAAATTCGCGTCTGCAAAAATCGACATCTGCAAAAATCTGATTCTGCGCAAATCGACATCTGCAAAAATTCGCGTCTGCGAAAATCGACATCTCTGTTTTGTCCTCTTCATATTTGTGCGCCTTTGTAGTTTAGCGTGTCTGTATTTTGGCAGACTGTGTTCTCTGATTGCTTATGTTCCATTTCTGCTATATTATTTCTGCACTTTGTAGCAAAAAAATAAAAAATAAAAAAAATCGCATTTTCAGCTTTTTTTTGGCGCAGTTTTGGCGTCTGCAACCTGTTCTGTCTGCGAAAATCCGCGTCTGCGAAAATCGACATCTGCAAAAATCTGCGTCTGCGCAAATCGACATCTGCAAAAATTTGCGTCTGTAACCTGTTCTATCTGCGAAAATCCGCGTCTACAAAAATCGACATCTGCAAAAATCTGCGTCTGCGCAAATCGACATCTGCAAAAATTCGCGTCTGCGAAAATCGACGTCTGCGAAAATCCGCGTCTGCAAAAATCGACATCTCTGTTTTGTCCTCTTCATATTTTGGCGCCTCTGTAGTTCAGCGTCTCTGTATTTTGGCAGACTGTGTTCTCTGCTTGCTTATGTTCCATTTCTGCTATATTATTTCTACACTTTGTAGCAAAAAAAAAAAATTTAAAAAAAATCGCATTTGCAGCTTTTTTTTGGCGCAGTTTTGGCGTCTGCAACATGTTCAGTCTGCGAAAATCCGCGTCTGCGAAAATCGACATCTGCAAAAATCTGCGTCTGCGCAAATCGACATCTGCAAAAATTCGCGTCTGCAAAAATCGACGTCTGCGAAACTCCGCGTATGCGAAAATCGACATCTCTGTTTTGTCCTCTTCATATTTTGGCGCCTCTGTAGTTCAGCGTCTCTGTATTTTGGCAGACTGTGTTCTCTGCTTGCTTATGTTCCATTTCTGCTATATTATTTCTGCACTTTGTAGCAAAAAAATAAAAAATAAAAAAAATCGCATTTTTAGCTTTTTTTTGGCGCAGTTTTGGCGTCTGCAACCTGTTCTGTCTGCGAAAATCCGCGTCTGCGAAAATCGACATTTGCAAAAATCTGCGTCTGCGCAAATCGACATCTGCAAAAATTCGCGTCTGCAAAAATCGACGTCTGCGAAAATCCGCGTCTGCGAAAATCGACATCTCTGTTTTGTCCTCTTCATATTTTGGCGCCTCTGTAGTTCAGCGTCTCTGTATTTTGGCAGACTGTGTTCTTTGCTTGCTTATGTTCCATTTCTGCTATATTATTTCTGCACTTTGTGGCAAAAAAATAAAAAATAAAAAAAATATCATTTTCAGCTTTTTTTTGGCGCAGTTTTGGCGTCTGCAACCTGTTCTGTCTGCGAAAATCCGCATCTGCGAAAATCGACATCTGCAAAAATCTGCGTCTGCACAAATCGACATCTGCAAAAATTCGCGTCTGCGAAAATTGACGTCTGCGAAAATCCGCGTCTGCAAAAATTGACATCTCTGTTTTGTCCTCTTCATATTTTGGCGCCTCTGTAGTTCAGCGTCTCTGTATTTTGGCAGACTGTGTTCTCTGCTTGCTTATGTTCCATTTCTACTGTATTATTTCTGCAATTTGTAGCAAAAAAATAAAAAATAAAAAAAATCGCATTTTCAGCTTTTTTTTGGCGCAGTTTTGGCGTCTGCAACCTGTTCTGTCTGCGAAAATCCGCGTCTGCGAAAATCGACATCTGCAAAAATCTGCGTCTGCGCAAATTAACATCTGCAAAAATTCACGTCTGCGAAAATCGACGTCTGCGAAAATCCGCATCTGCGAAAATTGACATCTCTGTTTTGTCCTCTTCATATTTTGGCGCCTCTGTAGTTCAGCGTCTCTGTATTTTGGCAGACTGTGTTCTCTGCTTGCTTATATTCCATTTCTGCTATATTATTTCTGCACTTTATAGCAAAAAAATAAAAAAAATAAAAAATTGCATTTTCAGCTTTTTTTTGGCGCAGTTTTAGCGTCTGCAACCTGTTCTGTCTGCGAAAATCCGCGTCTACAAAAATCGACATCTGCAAAAATCTGCGTCTGCGCAAATCGACATCTGCAAAAATTCGCGTCTGCGAAAATTGACGTCTGCGAAAATCCGCGTCTGCGAAAGTCGACATCTCTGTTTTGTCCTCTTCATATTTTTGCGCCTCTGTAGTTCAGCGTCTCTGTATTTTGGCAGACTGTGTTCTCTGCTTGCTTATGTTCCATTTCTGCTATATTATTTCTGCACTTTGTAGCAAAAAATAAAAATAAAAAAAAATCGCATTTTCAGCTTTTCTTTGGCGCAGTTTTGGCGTCTGCAACCTGTTCTATCTGCGAAAATCCGCGTCTGCGAAAATCGACATCTACAAAAATCTGCGTCTGCGCAAATCGACATCTGTAAAAATTCGCGTCTGCAAAAATCGACGTCTGCAAAAATCTGCGTTTGTGAAAATCGACATCTCTGTTTTGTCCTCTTCATATTTTGGCGCCTCTGTAGTTCAGCGTCTCTGTATTTTGGCAGACTGTGTTCTCTTCTTGCTTATGTTCCATTTCTACTATATTATTTCTGCACTTTGTAGCAAAAAAATAAAAAATAAAAAAAATCGCATTTTCAGCTTTTTTTTGGCGCAGTTTTGGCGTCTGCAACCTGTTCTGTCTGCGAAAATCCGCGTCTGCGAAAATCGACATCTGCAAAAATCTGCGTCTGCGCAAATCGACATCTGCAAAAATTCGTGTCTGCGAAAATCGACGTCTGCGAAAATCTGCGTCTGCGAAAATCGACATCTCTGTTTTGTCCTCTTCATATTTTGGCGCCTTTGTAGTTCAGCGTCTCTGTATTTTGGCAGACTATGTTCTCTGCTTGCTTATGTTCCATTTCTGCTATATTATTTTTGCACTTTGTAGCAAAAAAATAAAAAATAAAAAAAATTGCATTTTCAGCTTTTTTTTGGCGCAGTTTTGGCGTCTGCAACTTGTTCTGTCTGCGAAAATCCGCGTCTGCGAAAATCGACATCTGCAAAAATCTGCGTCTGCGCAAATCGACATCTGCAAAAATTCGCGTCTGCGAAAATCGACGTCTGCGAAAATTCGTGTCTGTGAAAATCGACATCTCTGTTTTGTCCTCTTCATATTTTGGCGCCTCTGTAGTTCAGCATCTTTGTATTTTGGCAGATTGTGTTCTCTGCTTGCTTATGTTCCATTTCTGCTATATTATTTTTGCACTTTGTAGCAAAAAAATAAAAAATAAAAAAAATCGCATTTTCAGCTTTTTTTTGGCGCAGTTTTGGCGTCTGCAACCTGTTCTGTCTGCGAAAATTCGCGTCTGCAAAAATCGACATCTGCAAAAATCTGCGTCTGCGTAAATCGACATCTGCAAAAATTCGCGTCTGGGAAAATCGAAGTCTGCGAAAATCCGCGTCTGCGCAAATCGACATCTCTGTTTTGTCCTCTTCATATTTTTTCGCCTCTGTAGTTCAGCGTCTCTGTATTTTGGCAGACTGTGTTCTCTGCTTGCTTATGTTCCATTTCTGCTATATTATTTCTGCACTTTGTAGCAAAAAAATAAAAAATAAAAAAAATCGCATTTTCAAATTTTTTTGGCGCAGTTTTGGCGTCTGCAACCTGTTCTGTTTGCGAAAATCCGCGTCTGCGAAAATCGACATCTGCAAAAATCTGCGTCTGCGCAAATCGACATCTACAAAAATTCGCGTCTGCGAAAATCGACGTCTGCGAAAATCCGCGTCTGCGAAAATCGACATCTCTGTTTTGTCCTCTTCATATTTTGGCGCCTCTGTAGTTCAGCGTCTCTGTATTTTGGCAGACTGTGTTCTCTGCTTGCTTATGTTCCATTTCTGCAGTTTATAGCAAAAAAATAAAAAATAAAAAAAATCGCATTTTCAGCTTTTTTTTGGCGCAGTTTTGGCGTCTGCAACCTGTTCTGTCTGCGAAAATCTGCGTCTGCGAAAATCGACATCTGCAAAAATCTGCGTCTGCGCAAATCGACATCTGCAAAAATTCGCGTCTGCGAAAATCGACGTCTGCGAAAATCCGCGTCTGCGAAAATCGACATCTCTGTTTTGTCCTCTTCATATTTTGGCTCCTCTGTAGTTCAGCGTCTCTGTATTTTGGCAGACTGTGTTCTCTGCTTGCTTATGTTCCATTTCTGCTATATTATTTTTGCACTTTGTAGCAAAAAAATAAAAAATAAAAAAAATCGCATTTTCAGCTTTTTTTTGGCGAAGTTTTAGCGTCTGCAACCTGTTCTGTCTGTGAAAATCCGCGTCTGCGAAAATCGACATCTGCAAAAATCTGCGTCTGCGCAAATCGACATCTGCAAAAATTCGCGTCTGCGAAAATCGACGTCTGCAAAAATCTGCGTCTGCGAAAATCGACATCTCTGTTTTGTCCTCTTCATATTTTGGCGCCTCTGTAGTTCAGCGTCTCTGTATTTTGGCAGACTGTGTTCTCTGCTTGCTTATGTTCCATTTCTGCTATATTATTTCTGCACTTTGTAGCAAAAAAATAAAAAATAAAAAAAATCGCATTTTCAGCTTTTTTTTGGCACAGTTTTGGCGTCTGCAACCTGTTCTGTCTGCGAAAATCCGCGTCTACGAAAATCGACATCTGCAAAAATCTGCGTCTGCGCAAATCGACATCTGCAAAAATTCGCGTCTGCGAAAATCGACGTCTGCGAAAATCCGCGTCTGCGAAAATTGACATCTCTGTTTTGTCCTCTTCATATTTTGGCGCCTCTGTAGTTCAGCGTCTCTGTATTTTGGCAGACTGTGTTCTCTGCTTGCTTATGTTCCATTTCTGCTATATTATTTCTGCACTTTGTAGCAAAAAAATAAAAAATAAAAAAAATCGCATTTTCAGCTTTTTTTTGGCGCAGTTTTGGCGTCTGCAACCTGTTCTGTCTGCGAAAATCAGCATCTGCGAAAATCGACATCTGCAAAAATTTGTGTCTGCGCAAATCGACATCTGCAAAAATTCGCGTCTGCGAAAATCGACGTCTGCGAAAATCCGCGTCTGCGAAAATCGACATCTCTGTTTTGTCCTCTTCATATTTTGGTGCCTCTGTAGTTTAGCGTCTTTGTATTTTGGCAGACTGTGTTCTCTGCTTGCTTATGTTCCATTTCTGCTATATTATTTCTGCACTTTGTAGCAAAAAAATAAAAAATAAAAAAATCGCATTTTCAGCTTTTTTTTGGCGCAGTTTTGGCGTCTGCAACCTGTTCTGTCTGCGAAAATCTGCGTCTGCGAAAATCGACATCTGCAAAAATCTGCGTCTGCGCAAATCGACATCTGCAAAAATTCGCGTCTGCGAAAATCGACGTCTGCGAAAATCCGCGTCTGCGAAAATCGACATCTCTGTTTTGTCCTCTTCATATTTTGGCGCCTCTGTAGTTCAGCGTCTCTGTATTTTGGCAGACTGTGTTCTCTGCTTGCTTATGTTCCATTTCTGCTATATTATTTCTGCACTTTGTAGCAAAAAAATAAAAAATAAAAAAAATTGCATTTTCAGCTTTTTTTTGGCACAGTTTTGGTGTCTGCAACCTGTTCTGTCTGCGAAAATCCGCGTCTGCGAAAATTGACATCTGCAAAAATCTGCGTCTGCGCAAATCGACATCTGCAAAAATTCGTGTCTGCGAAAATTGACGTTTGCGAAAATCCGCGTCTGCGAAAATCGACATCTCTGTTTTGTCCTCTTCATATTTTGGCGCCTCTGTAGTTCAGCGTCTCTGTATTTTGGCGGACTGTGTTCTCTGCTTGCTTATGTTCCATTTCTGCTATATTATTTCTGCACTTTGTAGCAAAAAAATAAAAAATAAAAAAAATTGCATTTTCAGCTTTTTTTTGGCGCAGTTTTGGCGTCTGCAACCTGTTCTGTCTGCAAAAATCCGCGTCTGCGAAAATCGACATCTGCAAAAATCTGCGTCTGCGCAAATCGACATTTGCAAAAATTCGCGTCTGCGAAAATCGACGTCTGCGAAAATCGACATCTCTGTTTTGTCCTCTTCATATTTTGGCGCCTCTGTAGTTCTGCGTCTCTGTATTTTGGCAGACTGTGTTCTCTGCTTGCTTATGTTCCATTTTTGCTATATTATTTCTGCACTTTGTAGCAAAAAAATAAAAAATAAAAAAAATCGCATTTTCAGCTTTTTTTTGGCGCAGTTTTGGCGTCTGCAACCTGTTCTGTCTGCAAAAATCCGCGTCTGCGAAAATCGACATCTGCAAAAATCTGCGTTTGCGCAAATCGACATTTGCAAAAATTCAAGTCTGCGAAAATCGACGTCTGCGAAAATCTGCGTCTGCGAAAATCGACATCTCTGTTTTGTCCTCTTCATATTTTGGCGCCTCTGTAGTTCAGCGTCTCTGTATTTTGGCAGACTGTGTTCTCTGCTTGCTTATGTTCCATTTCTGCTATATTATTTCTGCACTTTGTAGCAAAAAAATAAAAAATAAAAAAAATCGCATTTTCAGCTTTTTTTTGGCGTAGTTTTGGCGTCTGCAACCTGTTCTGTCTGCGAAAATCCGCGTCTGCGAAAATCGACATCTGGAAAATCTGCGTCTGCGCAAATCGACATCTGCAAAAATTCGCGTCTGCGAAAATCGACGTCTGCGAAAATCTGCGTCTGCGAAAATCGACCTCTGTTTTGTCCTCTTCATATTTTGGCGCCTTTGTAGTTCAGCGTCTCTGTATTTTGGCAGACTGTGTTCTCTGCTTGCTTATGTTCCATTTCTGCTATATTATTTCTGCACTTTGTAGCAAAAAAATAAAAAATAAAAAAAATCGCATTTTCAGCTTTTTTTTGGCGCAGTTTTGGCGTCTGCAACCTGTTCTATCTGCGAAAATCCGCGTCTGCGAAAATCGACATCTGCAAAAATCTGCGTCTACGCAAATCGACATCTGCAAAAATTTGCGTCTGCGAAAATCGACGTCTGCGAAAATCCGCATTTGCGAAAATCGACATCTCTGTTTTGTCCCTCTCATATTTTGGTGCCTCTGTAGTTCAGCGTCTTTGTATTTTGGCAGATTGTGTTCTCTGCTTGCTTATGTTCCATTTCTGCTATATTATTTTTGCACTTTGTAGCAAAAAAATAAAAAATAAAAAAAATCGCATTTTCAGCTTTTTTTTGGCGCAGTTTTGGCGTCTGCAACCTGTTCTGTCTGCGAAAATCCGCGTCTGCAAAAATCGACATCTGCAAAAATCTGCGTCTGCGCAAATCGACATCTGCAAAAATTCGCGTCTGTGAAAATCGACGTCTGCGAAAATCCGCGTCTGCGAAAATTGACATCTCTGTTTTGTCCTCTTCATATTTTGGCGCCTCTGTAGTTCAGCGTCTCTGTATTTTGGTAGACTGTGTTCTCTGCTTGCTTATGTTCCATTTCTGCTATATTATTTCTGCACTTTGTAGCAAAAAAATAAAAAATAAAAAAAATCGCATTTTCAACTTTTTTTTGGCGCAGTTTTGGCGTCTGCAACCTGTTCTTTCTGCGAAAATCCGCGTCAGCGAAAATTGACATCTGCAAAAATCTGCGTCTGCGCAAATCGACATCTGCAAAAATTCGCGTCTGCGAAAATCGACGTCTGCGAAAATCCGCGTCTGCGAAAATCGACATCTCTGTTTTGTCCTCTTCATATTTTGGCGCCTCTGAAGTTCAGCGTCTCTGTATTTTGGCAGACTGTGTTCTCTGCTTGCTTATGTTCCTATTCTACTATATTATTTCTGCACTTTGTAGCAAAAAAATAAAAAATAAAAAAAATTGTATTTTTAGCTTTTTTTTGGCGAAGTTTTGGCATCTGCAACCTGTTCTGTCTGCGAAAATCTGCGTCTGCGAAAATCGACATATGCAAAAATCTGCGTCTGCGCAAATCGACATCTGCAAAAATTCGCGTCTGCGAAAATCGACGTCTGCGAAAATCCGCGTCTGCGAAAATCGACATCTCTGTTTTGTCCTCTTCATATTTTGGCGCCTCTGTAGTTCAGCGTCTTTGTATTTTGGCAGATTGTGTTCTCTGCTTGCTTATGTTCCATTTCTGCTATATTATTTCTGCACTTTGTAGCAAAAAAATAAAAAATAAAAAAATTGCATTTTCAGCTTTTTTTTGGTGCAGTTTTGGCGTCTGCAACCTGTTCTGTCTGCGAAAATCCGCGTCTGCAAAAATCGACATCTGCAAAAATCTGCGTCTGCGCAAATCGACATCTGCAAAAATTCGCGTCTGCGAAAATCGATGTCTGCGAAAATCCGCGTCTGCGAAAATCGACATCTCTGTTTTGTCCTCTTCATATTTTGGCGCCTCTGTAGTTCAGCGTCTCTGTATTTTGGCAGACTGTGTTCTCTGCTTGCTTATGTTCCATTTCTGCTATATTATTTCTGCACTTTGTAGCAAAAAAATAAAAAATAAAAAAAATTGCATTTTCAGCTTTTTTTTGGCACAGTTTTGGCGTCTGCAACCTGTTCTGTCTGCAAAAATCCGCGTCTGCAAAAATCGACATCTGCAAAAATCTGCGTCTGCGCAAATCGACATTTGCAAAAATTCGCGTCTGCGAAAATCGACGTCTGCGAAAATCTGCGTCTGCGAAAATCGACATCTCTGTTTTGTTCTCTTCATATTTTGGCGCCTCTGTAGTTCAGCGTCTCTGTATTTTGGCAGACTGTGTTCTCTACTTGCTTATGTTCCATTTCTACTATATTATTTCTGCACTTTGTAGCAAAAAAATAAAAAATAAAAAAAATCACATTTTCAGCTTTTTTTTGGCGCATTTTTGGTGTCTGCAACCTGTTCTGTCTGCGAAAATCCGCGTCTGCGAAAATCGACATCTGCAAAATCTGCATCTGCGCAAATCGACATCTGCAAAAATTCGCGTCTGCGAAAATTGACGTCTGCGAAAATCTGCGTCTGCGAAAATTGACATCTCTATTTTGTCCTCTTCATATTTTGGCACCTTTGTAGTTCAGCGTCTCTGTATTTTGGCAGACTGTGTTCTCTGCTTGCTTATGTTCCATTTCTGCTATATTATTTCTGCACTTTGTAGTAAAAAAATAAAAAATAAAAAAAATCGCATTTTCAGCTTTTTTTTGGCGCAGTTTTGGCATCTGCAACCTGTTCTGTCTGCGAAAATCTGCATCTGCGAAAATCGACATCTGCAAAAATCTGCGTCTGTGCAAATCGACATCTGCAAAAATTCGCGTCTGCGAAAATCGACGTCTGCGAAAATCCGCGTCTGCGAAAATCGACATCTCTGTTTTGTCCTTTTCATATTTTGGCGCCTCTGTAGTTCAGCGTCTTTGTATTTTGGCAGATTGTGTTCTCTGCTTGCTTATGTTCCATTTCTGCTATATTATTTCTGCACTTTGTAGAAAAAAATAAAAAATAAAAAAAATTGCATTTTCAGCTTTTTTTTGGCGCAGTTTTGGCGTCTGCAACCTGTTCTGTCTGCGAAAATCCGCGTCTGTGAAAATCGACATCTGCAAAAATCTGCGTCTGCGCAAATCGACATCTGCAAAAATTCGCGTCTGCGAAAATCGACGTCTGCGAAAATCCGCGTCTGCGAAAATCGACATCTCTGTTTTGTCCTCTTCATATTTTGGCGCCTCTGTAGTTCAGCGTCTCTGTATTTTGGCAGACTGTGTTCTCTGCTTGCTTATGTTCCATTTCTACTATATTATTTCTGCACTTTGTAGCAAAAAAATAAAAAATAAAAAAAATTGTATTTTCAGCTTTTTTTTGGCGCAGTTTTGGCGTCTGCAACCTGTTCTGTTTGCAAAAATCCGCGTCTGCGAAAATCGACATCTGCAAAAATCTGCGTCTGCGCAAATCGACATCTGCAAAAATTCGCGTCTGCGAAAATCGACGTCTGCGAAAAACCGCGTCTGCGAAAATCGACATCTCTGTTTTGTCCTCTTCATATTTTGGCGCCTCTGTAGTTCAGCGTCTTTGTATTTTGGCAGATTGTGTTCTCTGCTTGCTTATGTTCCATTTTTGCTATATTATTTCTGCACTTTGTAGCAAAAAAATAAAAAATAAAAAAAATTGCATTTTCAGCTTTTTTTTGGCGCAGTTTTGGCGTCTGCAACCTGTTCTGTCTGCGAAAATCCGCGTCTGCGAAAATCGACATCTGCAAAAATCTGCGTCTGCGCAAATCGACATCTGCAAAAATTCGCGTCTGCGAAAATCGACGTCTGCGAAAATCCGCGTCTGCGAAAATCGACATCTCTGTTTTGTCCTCTTCATATTTTGGCGCCTCTGTAGTTCAGCGTCTCTGTATTTTGGCAGACTGTGTTCTCTGCTTGCTTATGTTCCATTTCTGCTATATTATTTCTGCACTTTGTAGCAAAAAAATAAAAAATAAAAAAAATTGCATTTTTAGCTTTTGTTTGGCGCAGTTTTGGCGTCTGCAACCTGTTCTGTCTGCAAAAATCCGCGTCTGCGAAAATCGACATCTGCAAAAATCTGCGTCTGCGCAAATCGACATCTGCAAAAATTCGCGTCTGCGAAAATCCACGTCTACGAAAATCCGCGTCTGCGAAAATCGACATCTCTGTTTTGTCCTCTTCATATTTTGGCGCCTCTGTAGTTCAGCGTCTCTGTATTTTGGCAGACTGTGTTCTCTGCTTGCTTATGTTCCATTTCTGCTATATTATTTCTGCACTTTGTAGCAAAAAAATAAAAAATAAAAAAAATTGCATTTTCAGCTTTTTTTTGGCGTAGTTTTGGCGTCTGCAACCTGTTCTGTCTGGAAAAATCCGCGTCTGCGAAAATCGACATCTGCAAAAATCTGCGTCTGCGCAAATCGACATTTGCAAAAATTCGCGTCTGCGAAAATCGACGTCTGCAAAAATCTGCGTCTACGAAAATCGACATCTTTGTTTTGTCCTCTTCATATTTTGGCGCCTCTGTAGTTCAGCATCTCTGTATTTTGGCAGACTGTGTTCTCTGCTTGCTTATGTTCCATTTCTGCTATATTATTTCTGCACTTTGTAGCAAAAAAATAAAAAATAAAAAAAATCGCATTTTCAGCTTTTTTTTGGCGCAGTTTTGGCGTCTGCAACCTGTTCTGTCTGCGAAAATCGACATCTGCAAAAATCTGCGTCTGTGCAAATCGACATCTGCAAAAATTCGCGTCTGCGAAAATCGACGTCTGCGAAAATCCGCGTCTGCGAAAATTGACATCTCTGTTTTGTCCTCTTCATATTTTGGCACCTCTGTAGTTCAGCATCTCTGTATTTTGGCAGACTGTGTTCTCTGCTTGCTTATGTTCCATTTCTGCTATATTATTTCTGCACTTTGTAGCAAAAAAATAAAAAATAAAAAAAATCGCATTTTCAGCTTTTTTTTGGCGCAGTTTTGGCGTCTGCAACCTGTTCTGTCTGCGAAAATCCGCGTCTGGGAAAATTGACATCTGCAAAAATCTGCGTCTGTGAAAATCGACATCTGCAAAAATCTGCGTCTTCGCAAATCGACATCTACAAAAATTCGCGTCTGCGAAAATCGACGTCTGCGAAAATTCGCGTTTGTGAAAATCGACATCTCTGTTTTGTCCTCTTCATATTTTGGCGCCTCTGTAGTTCAGCGTCTCTGTATTTTGGCAGACTGTGTTCTCTACTTGCTTATGTTCCATTTCTACTATATTATTTCTGCACTTTGTAGCAAAAAAATTAAAAAAAAAAAATCGCATTTTCAGCTTTTTTTTGGCGCAGTTTTGGCTTCTGCAACCTGTTCTGTCTGCGAAAATCCGCGTTTGCGAAAATCGACATCTGCAAAAATCTGCGTCTGCGCAAATCGACATCTGCAAAAATTCGCATCTGTGAAAATCGACGTCTGCGAAAATCTGCGTCTGCGAAAATCGACATCTCTGTTTTGTCCTCTTCATATTTTGGCGCCTTTGTAGTTCAGCGTCTCTGTATTTTGGCAGACTGTGTTCTCTGCTTGCTTATGTTTCATTTCTGCTATATTATTTCTGCACTTTGTAGCAAAAAAATAAAAAATAAAAAAAATCGCATTTTCAGCTTTTTTTTGGCGCAGTTTTGGCGTCTGCAACCTGTTTTGTCTGCGAAAATTCGCGTCTGCGAAAATCGACATCTGCAAAAATCTGCGTCTGCGCAAATCGACATCTGCAAAAATTCGCGTCTGCGAAAATCGACGTCTGCGAAAATCTGCGTCTGCGAAAATCGACATCTCTGTTTTGTCCTCTTCATATTTTGGCGCCTCTGTAGTTCAGCGTCTTTGTATTTTGGCAGATTGTGTTCTCTGCTTGCTTATGTTCCATTTCTGCTATATTATTTTTGCACTTTGTAGCAAAAAAATAAAAAATAAAAAAAATCGCATTTTCAGCTTTTTTTTGGCGCAGTTTTGGCGTCTGCAACCTGTTCTGTCTGCGAAAATCCGCGTCTGCAAAAATCGACATCTGCAAAAATCTGCGTCTGCGCAAATCGACATCTGCAAAAATTCGCGTCTGCGAAAATCGACGTCTGCGAAAATCCGCGTCTACGAAAATCGACATCTCTGTTTTGTCCTCTTCATATTTTGGCGCCTCTGTAGTTCAGCGTCTCTGTATTTTGGCAGACTGTGTTCTCTGCTTGCTTATATTCCATTTCTACTATATTATTTCTGCACTTTGTAGCAAAAAAATAAAAAATAACAAAAATTGTATTTTCAGCTTTTTTTTGGCGCAGTTTTGGCGTCTGCAACCTGTTCTGTTTGCAAAAATCCACGTCTGCGAAAATCGACATCTGCAAAAATCTGCGTCTGCGCAAATCGACATCTGCAAAAATTCGCGTCTGCGAAAATCGACGTCTGCGAAAATCCGCGTCTGCGAAAATTGACATCTCTGTTTTGTCCTCTTCATATTTTGGCGCCTCTGTAGTTCAGCGTATTTGTATTTTGGCAGAGTGTGTTCTCTGCTTGCTTATGTTCCATTTTTGCTATATTATTTCTGCACTTTGTAGCAAAAAAATAAAAAATAAAAAAAATTGCATTTTCAGCTTTTTTTTGGCGCAGTTTTGGCGTCTGCAACCTGTTCTGTCTGCGAAAATCCGCGTCTGCGAAAATCGACATCTGCAAAAAACTGCGTCTGCGCAAATCGACATCTGCAAAAATTCGTGTCTGCGAAAATCGACGTCTGCGAAAATTCGCGTCTGCGAAAATCGACATCTCTGTTTTGTCCTCTTCATATTTTGGCGCCTCTGTAGTTCAGCGTCTCTGTATTTTGGCAGACTGTGTTCTCTGCTTGCTTATGTTCCATTTCTGCTATATTATTTCTGCACTTTGTAGGAAAAAAATAAAAAATAAAAAAAATTGCATTTTTAGCTTTTTTTTGGCGCAGTTTTGGCGTCTGCAACTTGTTCTGTCTGCAAAAATCCGCGTCTGCGAAAATCGACATCTGCAAAAATCTGCGTCTGCGCAAATCGACATCTGCAAAAATTCGCGTCTGCGAAAATTGACGTCTGCGAAAATCCGCGTCTGCCAAAATCGACATCTCTGTTTTGTCCTCTTCATATTTTGGCGCCTCTGTAGTTCAGCGTCTTTGTATTTTGGCAGATTATGTTTTCTGCTTGCTTATGTTCCATTTCTGCTATATTATTTCTGCACTTTGTAGCAAAAAAATAAAAAATAAAAAAAATTGCATTTTCAGCTTTTTTTTGGCGCAGTTTTGGCGTCTGCAACCTGTTCTGTCTGCGAATATCCGCGTCTGCGAAAATCGACATCTGCAAAAATCTGCGTCTGCGCAAATCGACATCTGCAAAAATTCGCGTCTGCGAAAATCGACGTCTGCAAAAATCCGCGTCTGCGAAAATCGACATCTCTGTTTTGTCCTCTTCATATTTTTGCGCCTCTGTAGTTCAGCGTCTCTGTATTTTGGCAGACTGTGTTCTCTGCTTGCTTATGTTCCATTTCTGCTATATTATTTCTGCACTTTGTAGCAAAAAAATAAAAAATAAAAAAAATTGCATTTTCAGCTTTTTTTTGGCGCAGTTTTGGCGTCTGCAACCTGTTCTGTCTGCAAAAATCCGCGTCTGCGAAAATCGACATCTGCAAAAATCTGCGTCTGCGCAAATCGACATTTGCAAAAATTCGCGTCTGCGAAAATCGACGTCTGCGAAAATCTGCGTCTGCGAAAATCGACATCTCTGTTTTGTCCTCTTCATATTTTGGCGCCTCTGTAGTTCAGCGTCTCTGTATTTTGGCAGACTGTGTTGTCTGCTTGCTTATGTTCCATTTCTGCTATATTATTTCTGCACTTTGTAGCAAAAAAATAAAAAATAAAAAAAATCGCATTTTCAGCTTTTTTTTGGCGCAGTTTTGGCGTCTGCAACCTGTTCTGTCTGCGAAAATCGACATCTGCAAAAATCTGCGTCTGTGCAAATCGACATCTGCAAAAATTCGCGTCTGCGAAAATCGACGTCTGCGAAAATCCGCGTCTGGGAAAATCGACATCTCTGTTTTGTCCTCTTCATATTTTGGCGCCTCTGTAGTTCAGCGTCTCTGTATTTTGGCAGACTGTGTGCTCTGCTTGCTTATGTTCCATTTCTGCTATATTATTTCTGCACTTTGTAGCAAAAAAATAAAAAATAAAAAAAATTGCATTTTCAGCTTTTTTTTGGCGCAGTTTTGGCGTCTGCAACCTGTTCTGTCTGCGAAAATCCGCGTCTGCGAAAATCGACATCTGCAAAAATCTGCGTCTGCGCAAATCGACATCTGCAAAAATTCGCGTCTGCGAAAATCGACGTCTGCGAAAATCCGCGTCTGCGAAAATCGACATCTCTGTTTTGTCCTCTTCATATTTTGGCGCCTCTGTAGTTCAGCGTCTCTGTATTTTGGCAGACTGTGTTCTCTGCTTGCTTATGTTCCATTTCTGCTATATTATTTCTGCACTTTGTAGCAAAAAATAAAAATAAAAAAAAATCGCATTTTCAGCTTTTTTTTGGCGCAGTTTTGGCGTCTGCAACCTATTCTATCTGCGAAAATCCGCGTCTGCGAAAATCGACATCTGCAAAAATCTGCGTCTGCGCAAATCGACATCTGCAAAAATTCGCGTCTGCGAAAATCGACGTCTGCGAAAATTCGCGTTTGTCAAAATCGACATCTCTGTTTTGTCCTCTTCATATTTTGGCGCCTCTGTAGTTCAGCGTCTCTGTATTTTGGCAGACTGTGTTCTCTACTTGCTTATGTTCCATTTCTACTATATTATTTCTGCACTTTGTAGCAAAAAAATAAAAAATAAAAAAAATCACATTTTCAGCTTTTTTTTGGCACAGTTTTGGCGTCTGCAACCTGTTCTGTCTGCGAAAATCCGCGTCTTCGAAAATCGACATCTGCAAAAATCTGCGTCTGCGCAAATCGACATCTGCAAAAATTCGCGTCTGCGAAAATCGACGTCTGCGAAAATCTGCGTCTGCGAAAATCGACATCTCTGTTTTGTCCTCTTCATATTTTGGCGCCTTTGTAGTTCAGCGTCTCTATATTTTGACAGACTGTGTTCTCTGCTTGCTTATGTTCCATTTCTGCTATATTATTTCTGCACTTTGTAGCAAAAAAATAAAAAATAAAAAAAATCGCATTTTCAGCTTTTTTTTGGCGCAGTTTTGGCGTCTGCAACCTGTTCTGTCTGCGAAAATCCGCGTCTGCGAAAATCGACATCTGCAAAAATCTGCGTCTGCGCAAATCGACATCTGCAAAAATTTGCGTCTGCGAAAATCGACGTCTGCAAAAATCCGCGTCTGCGAAAATCGACATCTCTGTTTTGTCCTCTTCATATTTTGGCGCCTCTGTAGTTCAGCGTCTTTGTATTTTGGCAGATTGTGTTCTCTGCTTGCTTATGTTCCATTTCTGCTATATTATTTTTGCACTTTGTAGCAAAAAAATAAAAAATAAAAAAAATCGCATTTTCAGCTTTTTTTTGGCGCAGTTTTGGCGTCTGCAACCTGTTCTGTCTGTGAAAATCCGCGTCTGCAAAAATCGACATCTGCAAAAATCTGCGTCTGCGCAAATCGACATCTGCAAAAATTCGCGTCTGTGAAAATCAACGTCTGCGAAAATCCGCGTCTGTGAAAATTGACATCTCTGTTTTGTCCTCTTCATATTTTGGCGCCTCTGTAGTTCAGCGTCTCTGTATTTTGGCAGACTGTGTTCTCTGCTTGCTTATGTTCCATTTATGCTATATTATTTCTGCACTTTGTAGCAAAAAAATAAAAAATAAAAAAAATCGCATTTTTGCTTTTTTTTGGCGCAGTTTTGGCGTCTGCAACCTGTTCTGTCTGCGAAAATCCGCGTCTCCGAAAATCGACATCTGCAAAAATCTGCGTCTGCGCAAATCGACATCTGAAAAATTTGCGTCTGCGAAAATCGACGTCTACGAAAATCCGCGTCTGCGAAAATTGACATCTCTGTTTTGTCCTCTTCATATTTTGGCGCCTCTGTAGTTCAGCGTCTCTGTATTTTGGCAGACTGTGTTCTCTGCTTGCTTATGTTCCATTTCTGCTATATTATTTCTGCACTTTGTAGCAAAAAAATAAAAAATAAAAAAAATTGCATTTTCAGCTTTTTTTTGGCATAGTTTTGGCGTCTGCAACCTGTTCTGTCTGCAAAAATCCGCGTCTGCAAAAATCGACATCTGCAAAAATCTGCGTCTGCGCAAATCGACATCTGCAAAAATTCGCGTCTGCGAAAATCGACGTCTGCGAAAATCCGCGTCTGCAAAAATCGACATCTCTGTTTTGTCCTCTTCATATTTTGGCACCTCTGTAGTTCAGCGTCTTTGTATTTTGGCAGATTGTGTTCTCTGCTTGCTTATGTTCCATTTCTGCTATATTATTTCTGCACTTTGTAGCAAAAAAATAAAAAATAAAAAAAATTGCATTTTCAGCTTTTTCTTGGCGCAGTTTTGGCGTCTGCAACCTATTCTGTCTGCGAAAATCCGCGTCTGCGAAAATCGACATCTGCAAAAATCTGCATCTGCGCAAATCGACATCTGCAAAAATTCGCGTCTGCGAAAATCGACGTCTGCGAAAATCCGCGTCTGCGAAAATCGACATCTCTGTTTTGTCCTCTTCATATTTTGGCGCCTCTGTAGTTCAGCGTCTCTGTATTTTGGCAGACTGTGTTCTCTGCTTGCTTATGTTCCATTTCTGCTATATTATTTCTGCACTTTGTAGCAAAAAAATAAAAAATAAAAAAAATTGCATTTTCAGCTTTTTTTTGGCGCAGTTTTGGCGTCTGCAACCTGTTCTGTCTGCAAAAATCCGCGTCTGCGAAAATCGACATCTGCAAAAATCTGCGTCTGCGCAAATCGACATTTGCAAAAATTCGCGTCTGCGAAAATCGACGTCTGCGAAAATATGCGTCTACGAAAATCGACATCTTTGTTTTGTCCTCTTCATATTTTGGCGCCTCTGTAGTTCAGCGTCTCTGTATTTTGGCAGACTGTGTTCTCTGCTTGCTTATGTTCCATTTCTGCTATATTATTTCTGCACTTTGTAGCAAAAAAATAAAAAATAAAAAAAATCGCATTTTCAGCTTTTTTTTGGCGCAGTTTTGGCGTCTGCAACCTGTTCTGTCTGCGAAAATCGACATCTGCAAAAATCTGCGTCTGTGCAAATCGACATCTGCAAAAATTCGCGTCTGCGAAAATCGACGTCTGCGAAAATCCGCGTCTGCGAAAATCGACATCTCTGTTTTGTCCTCTTCATATTTTGGCGCCTCTGTAGTTCAGCGTCTCTGTATTTTGGCAGACTGTGTTCTCTGCTTGCTTATGTTCCATTTCTACTATATTATTTCTGCACTTTGTAACAAAAAAATAAAAAATAAAAAAAATTGCATTTTCAGCTTTTTTTTGGCGCAGTTTTGGCGTCTGCAACCTGTTCTGTCTGCGAAAATCCGCGTCTGTGAAAATCGACATCTGCAAAAATCTGCGTCTGCGCAAATTGACATCTGCAAAAATTTGAGTCTGCGAAAATCGACGTCTGCGAAAATCCACGTCTGCGAAAATCGACATCTCTGTTTTGTCCTCTTCATATTTTGGCGCCTCTGTAGTTCAGCGTCTCTGTATTTTGGCAGACTGTGTTCTCTGCTTGCTTATGTTCCATTTCTGCTATATTATTTCTGCACTTTGTAGCAAAAAAATAAAAAATAAAAAAAATCGCATTTTCAGCTTTTTTTTGGCGCAGTTTTGGCGTCTGCAACCTGTTCTGTCTGCGAAAATCCGCGTCTGCGAAAATCGACATCTGCAAAAATCTGCGTCTGCGCAAATCGACATCTGCAAAAATTCGCGTCTGCGAAAATCGACGTCTGCGAAAATCCGCGTCTGTGAAAATCGACATCTCTGTTTTGTCCTCTTCATATTTTGGCGCCTCTGTAGTTCAGCATCTCTGTATTTTGGTAGACTGTGTTCTCTGCTTGCTTATGTTCCATTTCTGCTATATTATTTCTGCACTTTGTAGCAAAAAATAAAAATAAAAAAAAATCGCATTTTCAGCTTTTTTTTGGCGCAGTTTTGGCGTCTGCAACCTGTTCTATCTGCGAAAATCCGCGTCTGTGAAAATCGACATCTGCAAAAATCTGCGTCTGCGCAAATCGACATCTACAAAAATTCGCGTCTGCGAAAATTCGCGTTTGTGAAAATCGACATCTCTGTTTTGTCCTCTTCATATTTTGGCGCCTCTGTAGTTCAGCGTCTCTGTATTTTGGCAGACTGTGTTCTCTACTTGCTTATGTTCCATTTCTACTATATTATTTCTGCACTTTGTAGCAAAAAAATTTAAAAAAAAAAAATCGCATTTTCAGCTTTTTTTTGGCACAGTTTTTGCGTCTGCAACCTGTTCTGTCTGCGAAAATCCGCGTTTGCGAAAATCGACATCTGCGAAAATCTGCGTCTGCGCAAATCGACATCTGCAAAAATTTGCGTCTGCGAAAATCGACGTCTGCGAAAATCCACGTCTGCGCAAATTGACATCTCTGTTTTGTCCTTTTCATATTTTGGCACCTCTGTAGTTCAGCGTCTCTGTATTTTGGCAGACTGTGTTCTCTGCTTGCTTATGTTCCATTTCTGCTATATTATTTCTGCACTTTGTAGCAAAAAAATAAAAAATAAAAAAATTGCATTTTCAGCTTTTTTTGGCGCAGTTTTGGCGTCTGCAACCTGTTCTGTCTGCGAAAATCCGCGTCTGCGAAAATTGACATCTGCAAAAATCTGCGTCTGCGCAAATCGACATCTGCAAAAATTCGCGTCTGCGAAAATTGACGTCTGCGAAAATCCGCGTCTGCGAAAATCGACATCTCTGTTTTGTCCTCTTCATATTTTGGCGCCTCTGTAGTTCAGCGTCTCTATATTTTGGCAGACTGTGTTCTCTGCTTGCTTATGTTCCATTTCTATTATATTATTTCTGCACTTTGTAGCAAAAAAATAAAAAATAAAAAAAATCGCATTTTCAGCTTTTTTTTGGCGCAGTTTTGGCGTCTGCAACCTGTTCTGTCTGCGAAAATCCGCGTCTGCGAAAATCGACATCTGCAAAAATCTGCGTCTGCGCAAATCGACATCTGCAAAAATTCGCGTCTGCGAAAATCGACGTCTGCGAAAATCCGCGTCTGCGAAAATCGACATCTCTGTTTTGTCCTCTTCATATTTTGGCGCCTCTGTAGTTCAGCGTCTCTGTATTTTGGCAGACTGTGTTCTCCGCTTGCTTATGTTCCATTTCTGCTATATTATTTCTGCACTTTGTAGCAAAAAAATAAAAAATAAAAAAAATCGCATTTTCAGCTTGTTTTTGGCGCAGTTTTGGCGTCTGCAACCTGTTCTATCTGCAAAAATCCGTGTCTGCGAAAATCGACATCTGCAAAAATCTGCGTCTGCGCAAATCGACATCTGCAAAAATTCGCGTCTGCGAAAATCGACATCTGTGAAAATCCGCGTCTGCGAAAATTGACATCTCTGTTTTGTCCTCTTCATATTTTGGCGCCTCTGTAGTTCAGCGTCTCTGTATTTTGGCAGACTGTGTTCTCTGCTTGCTTATGTTCCATTTCTGCTATATTATTTCTGCACTTTGTAGCAAAAAAATAAAAAATAAAAAAAATCGCATTTTCATCTTTTTTTTGGCGCAGTTTTGGCGTCTGCAACCTGTTCTGTCTGCGAAAATCCGTGTCAGCGAAAATTGACATCTGCAAAAATCTGCGTCTGCGCAAATCGACATCTGCAAAAATTTGCGTCTGCGAAAATCGACGTCTGCGAAAATCCGCGTCTGCGAAAATCGACATCTCTGTTTTGTCCTCTTCATATTTTGGCGCCTCTGTAGTTCAGCGTCTCTGTATTTTGGCAGACTGTGTTCTCTGCTTGCTTATGTTCCATTTCTGCTATATTATTTCTGCACTTTGTAGCAAAAAAATAAAAAATAAAAAAAATCGCATTTTCAGCTTTTTTTTGGCGCAGTTTTGGCGTCTACAACCTGTTCTGTCTGCGAAAATCCGCGTCTGCGAAAATCGACATCTGCAAAAATCTGCGTCTGCGCAAATCGACATCTGCAAAAATTCGCGTCTGCGAAAATCGACGTCTGCGAAAATCCGCGTCTGCGAAAATCGACATCTCTGTTTTGTCCTCTTCATATTTTGGCGCCTCTGTAGTTCAGCGTCTCTGTATTTTGGCAGACTGTGTTCTCTGCTTGCTTATGTTCCATTTCTGCTATATTATTTCTGCACTTTGTAGCAAAAAAATAAAAAATAAAAAAAATCGCATTTTCAGCTTTTTTTTGGCGCAATTTTGGCGTCTGCAACCTGTTCTGTCTGCGAAAATCCGCGTCTGCGAAAATTGACATCTGCAAAAATTTGCGTCTGCGCAAATCAACATCTGCAAAAATTTGAGTCTGCGAAAATCGACGTCTGCGAAAATCCACGTCTGCGAAAATCGACATCTCTGTTTTGTCCTCTTCATATTTTGGCGCCTCTGTAGTTCAGCGTCTCTGTATTTTGGCAGACTGTGTTCTCTGCTTGCTTATGTTCCATTTCTGCTATATTATTTCTGCACTTTGTAGCAAAAAAATAAAAAATAAAAAAAATCGCATTTTCAGCTTTTTTTTGGCGCAGTTTTGGCGTCTGCAACCTGTTCTGTCTACGAAAATCCGCGTTTGCGAAAATCGACATCTGCAAAAATCTGCGTCTGTGCAAATCGACATCTGCAAAAATTCGCGTCTGCGAAAATCGACGTCTGCGAAAATCCGCGTCTGCGAAAATTGACATCTCTGTTTTGTCCTCTTCATATTTTGGCGCCTCTGTAGTTCAGCGTCTCTGTATTTTGGCAGACTGTGTTCTCTGCTTGCTTATGTTCCATTTCTGCTATATTATTTCTGCACTTTATAGCAAAAAAATAAAAAATAAAAAAAATCGCATTTTCAGCTTTTTTTTGGCGCAGTTTTGGCGTCTGCAACCTGTTCTGTCTGCGAAAATCCGTGTCTGCGAAAATCGACATCTGCAAAAATCTGCGTCTGCGCAAATCGACATCTGCAAAAATTCGCGTCTGCGAAAATCGACGTCTGCGAAAATCCGCGTCTGCGAAAATCGACATCTCTGTTTTGTCCTCTTCATATTTTGGCGCCTCTGTAGTTCAGCGTCTCTGTATTTTGGCAGACTTTGTTCTCTGCTTGCTTATGTTCCATTTCTGCTATATTATTTCTGCACTTTGTAGCAAAAAATAAAAATAAAAAAAAATCGCATTTTCAGCTTTTCTTTGGCGCAGTTTTGGCGTCTGCAACCTGTTCTATCTACGAAAATCCGCGTCTGCGAAAATCGACATCTGCAAAAATCTGCGTCTGTGCAAATCGACATCTGCAAAAATTCGCGTCTGCGAAAATCGACGTCTGCGAAAATCCG
This sequence comes from Cupressus sempervirens, assembly GCA_028749045.1. Lineage (NCBI taxonomy): Eukaryota > Viridiplantae > Streptophyta > Pinopsida > Cupressales > Cupressaceae > Cupressus > Cupressus sempervirens. The sequence goes on from CM053783.1 coordinate 26,751,917, forward strand.
CGTTTGTGAAAATCGACATCTCTGTTTTGTCCTCTTCATATTTTGGCGCCTCTGTAGTTCAGCGTCTCTGTATTTTGGCAGACTGTGTTCTCTGCTTGCTTATGTTCCATTTCTACTATATTATTTCTGCACTTTGTAACAAAAAAATAAAAAATAAAAAAAATTGCATTTTCAGCTTTTTTTTGGCGCAGTTTTGGCGTCTGCAACCTGTTCTGTCTGCGAAAATCCGCGTCTGTGAAAATCGACATCTGCAAAAATCTGCGTCTGCGCAAATTGACATCTGCAAAAATTCGCGTCTGCGAAAATCGACGTCTGCGAAAATCTGCGTCTGCGAAAATCGACATCTCTGTTTTGTCCTCTTCATATTTTGGCGCCTTTGTAGTTCAGCGTCTCTGTATTTTGGCAGACTGTGTTCTCTGCTTGCTTATGTTCCATTTCTGCTATATTATTTCTGCACTTTGTAGCAAAAAAATAAAAAATAAAAAAAATTGCATTTTCAGCTTTTTTTTGGCGCAGTTTTGGCGTCTACAACCTGTTCTGTCTGCGAAAATCCGCGTCTGCGAAAATCGACATCTGCAAAAATCTGCGTCTGCGCCAATCGACATCTGCAAAAATTCGCGTCTGCGAAAATCGACGTCTGCGAAAATCTGTCTCTGTGAAAATCGACATCTCTGTTTTGTCCTCTTCATATTTTGGCGCTTCTGTAGTTCAGCGTCTTTGTATTTTGGCAGATTGTGTTCTCTGCTTGCTTATGTTCCATTTCTGCTAAATTATTTTTGCACTTTGTAGCAAAAAAATAAAAAATAAAAAAAATCGCATTTTCAGCTTTTTTTTGGCGCAGTTTTGGCGTCTGCAACCTGTTCTGTCTGCGAAAATCCGCGTCTGCAAAAATCGACATCTGCAAAAATCTGCGTCTGCGCAAATCGACATCTGCAAAAATTCGTGTCTGCGAAAATCGACGTCTGCGAAAATCTGCGTCTGCGCAAATCGACATCTCTGTTTTGTCCTCTTCATATTTTTTCGCCTCTGTAGTTCAGCGTCTCTGTATTTTGGCAGACTGTGTTCTCTGCTTGCTTATGTTCCATTTTTGCTATATTATTTCTGCACTTTGTAGCAAAAAAATAAAAAATAAAAAAAATCGCATTTTCAAATTTTTTTGGCGCAGTTTTGGCGTCTGCAACCTGTTCTGTCTGCGAAAATCCGCGTCTGCGAAAATCGACATCTGCAAAAATCTGCGTCTGCGCAAATCGACATCTGCAAAAATTCGCGTCTGCGAAAATTGACGTCTGCGAAAATCTGCGTTTGTGAAAATCGACATCTCTGTTTTGTCCTCTTCATATTTTGGCGCCTCTGTAGTTCAGCGTCTCTGTATTTTGGCAGACTGTGTTCTCTGCTTGCTTATGTTCCATTTCTACTATATTATTTCTGCACTTTGTAGCAAAAAAATAAAAAATAAAAAAAATCGCATTTTCAGCTTTTTTTTGGCGCAGTTTTGGCGTCTGCAACCTGTTCTATCTGCGAAAATCCGCGTCTGCGAAAATCGACATCTGCAAAAATCTGCGTCTGCGCAAATCGACATCTGCAAAAATTTGCGTCTGCGAAAATCGACGTCTGCGAAAATCTGCGTCTGCGAAAATCGACATTTCTGTTTTGTCCTCTTCATATTTTGGCGCCTTTGTAGTTCAGCGTCTCTGTATTTTGGCAGACTGTGTTCTCTGCTTGCTTATGTTCCATTTCTGCTATATTATTTCTGCACTTTGTAGCAAAAAAATAAAAAATAAAAAAAATCGCATTTTCAGCTTTTTTTTGGCGCAGTTTTGGCGTCTGCAACTTGTTCTGTCTGCGAAAATCCGCGTCTGCGAAAATCGACATCTGCAAAAATCTGCGTCTGCGCAAATCGACATGTGCAAAAATTCGCGTCTGCGAAAATCGACGTCTGCGAAAATTCGTGTCTGGGAAAATCGACATCTCTGTTTTGTCCTCTTCATATTTTGGCGCCTCTGTAGTTCAGCGTCTTTGTATTTTGGCAGATTGTGTTCTCTGCTTGCTTATGTTCCATTTCTGCTATATTATTTTTGCACTTTGTAGCAAAAAAATAAAAAATAAAAAAAATCGCATTTTCAGCTTTTTTTTGGCGCAGTTTTGGCGTCTGCAACTTGTTCTGTCTGCGAAAATCCGCGTCTGCAAAAATCGACATCTGCAAAAATCTGCGTCTGCGCAAATCGACATCTGCAAAAATTCGCGTCTGCGAAAATCGAAGTCTGCGAAAATCCGCGTCTGCGCAAATCGACATCTCTGTTTTGTCCTCTTCATATTTTTTCGCCTCTGTAGTTCAGCGTCTCTGTATTTTGGCAGACTGTGTTCTCTGCTTGCTTATGTTCCATTTCTGCTATATTATTTCTGCACTTTGTAGCAAAAAAATAAAAAATAAGAAAAAATCGCATTTTCAAATTTTTTTGGCGCAGTTTTGGCGTCTGCAACCTGTTCTGTCTGCGAAAATCCGCGTCTGCGAAAATCGACATCTGCAAAAATCTGCGTCTGCGCAAATCGACATCTACAAAAATTCGCGTCTGCGAAAATCGACGTCTGCGAAAATCCGCGTCTGCGAAAATCGACATCTCTGTTTTGTCCTCTTCATATTTTGGCGCCTCTGTAGTTCAGCGTCTCTGTATTTTGGCAGACTGTGTTCTCTGCTTGCTTATGTTCCATTTCTGCAGTTTATAGCAAAAAAATAAAAAATAAAAAAAAATCGCATTTTCAGCTTTTTTTTGGCGCAGTTTTGGCGTCTGCAACCTGTTCTGTCTGCGAAAATCCGCGTCTGCGAAAATCGACATCTGCAAAAATCTGCGTCTGCGCAAATCGACATCTGCAAAAATTCGCGTCTGCGAAAATCGACGTCTGCGAAAATCCGCGTCTGCGAAAATCGACATCTCTGTTTTGTCCTCTTCATATTTTGGCTCCTCTGTAGTTCAGCGTCTCTGTATTTTGGCAGACTGTGTTCTCTGCTTGCTTATGTTCCATTTCTGCTATATTATTTTTGCACTTTGCAGCAAAAAAATAAAAAATAAAAAAAATCGCATTTTCAGCTTTTTTTTGGCGCAGTTTTGGCGTCTGCAACCTGTTCTGTCTGCGAAAATCCGCGTCTGCGAAAATCGACATCTGCAAAAATCTGCGTCTGCGCAAATCGACATCTGCAAAAATTCGCGTCTGCGAAAATCGACGTCTGCGAAAATCTGCGTCTGCGAAAATCGACGTCTGCGAAAATCTGCGTCTGCGAAAATCGACATCTCTGTTTTGTCCTCTTCATATTTTGGCGCCTCTGTAGTTCAGCGTCTCTGTATTTTGGCAGACTGTGTTCTCTGCTTGCTTATGTTCCATTTCTGCTATATTATTTCTGCACTTTGTAGCAAAAAAATAAAAAATAAAAAAAATCGCATTTTCAGCTTTTTTTTGGCGCAGTTTTGTCGTCTGCAACCTGTTCTGTCTGCGAAAATCCGCGTCTGCGAAAATCGACATCTGCAAAAATCTGCGTCTGCGCAAATCGACATCTGCAAAAATTCGCGTCTGCGAAAATCGACGTCTGCGAAAATCCGCGTCTGCAAAAATCGACATCTCTGTTTTGTCCTCTTCATATTTTGGCGCCTCTGTAGTTCAGCGTCTATGTATTTTGGCGGACTGTGTTCTCTGCTTGCTTATGTTCCATTTCTGCTATATTATTTTTGCACTTTGTAGCAAAAAAATAAAAAATAAAAAAAATCGCATTTTCAGCTTTTTTTCGGCGCAGTTTTGGCGTCTGCAACCTGTTCTGTCTGCGAAAATCGACATCTGCAAAAATCTGCGTCTGTGCAAATCGACATCTGCAAAAATTCGCATCTGCGAAAATCGACGTCTGCGAAAATCCGCGTCTGCGAAAATCGACATCTCTGTTTTGTCCTCTTCATATTTTGGCGCCTCTGTAGTTCAGCGTCTCTGTATTTTGGCAGACTGTGTTCTCTGCTTGCTTATGTTCCATTTCTGCTATATTATTTCTGCACTTTGTAGCAAAAAAATAAAAAATAAAAAAAATCGCATTTTCAGCTTTTTTTGGCGCAGTTTTGGCGTCTGCAACCTGTTCTGTCTGCGAAAATCCGCGTCTGCGAAAATTGACATCTGCAAAAATCTGCGTTTGCGCAAATCGACATCTGCAAAAATTCGCGTCTGCGAAAATCGACGTCTGCGAAAATCCGCGTCTGCGAAAATCGACATCTCTGTTTTGTCCTCTTCATATTTTGGCGCCTCTGTAGTTCAGCGTCTCTGTATTTTGGCAGACTGTGTTCTCTGCTTGCTTATGTTCCATTTCTGCTATATTATTTCTGAACTTTGTAGCAAAAAATAAAAATAAAAAAAAATCGCATTTTCAGCTTTTTTTTGGCGCAGTTTTGGCGTCTGCAACCTGTTCTATCTGCAAAAATCCGCGTCTGCGAAAATCGACATCTGCAAAAATCTGCGTCTGCGCAAATCGACATCTGCAAAAATTCGCGTATGCGAAAATCGACGTTTGCAAAAATTCGCGTTTGTGAAAATCGACATCTCTGTTTTGTCCTCTTCATAGTTTGGCACCTCTGTAGTTCAGCGTCTCTGTATTTTGGCAGACTGTGTTCTCTACTTGCTTATGTTCCATTTCTACTATATTATTTCTGCACTTTGTAGCAAAAAAAAAAAAAAAAAAAAAAATCGCATTTTCAGCTTTTTTTTGGCGCAGTTTTGGCATCTGCAACCTGTTCTGTCTGCGAAAATCCGCGTCTGCGAAAATTGACATCTGCAAAAATCTGCGTCCGCGCAAATCGACATCTGCAAAAATTCGCGTCTGCGAAAATCGACGTCTGCGAAAATCTGCGTCTGCGAAAATCGACATCTCTGTTTTGTCCTCTTCATATTTTGGCGCCTTTGTAGTTCAGCGTCTCTGTATTTTGGCAGACTGTGTTCTCTGCTTGCTTATGTTCCATTTCTGCTATATTATTTCTGCACTTTGTAGCAAAAAAATAAAAAATTAAAAAAATTGCATTTTCAGCTTTTTTTTGGCGCAGTTTTGGCATCTGCAACCTGTTCTGTCTGCGAAAATCCGCGTCTGCGAAAATCGACATCTGCAAAAATCTGCGTCTGCACAAATCGACATCTGCAAAAATTCGCTTCTGCGAAAATCGACGTCTGCGAAAATTGACATCTCTGTTTTGTCCTCTTCATATTTTGGTGCCTCTGTAGTTCAGCGTCTTTGTATTTTGGCAGATTGTGTTCTCTGCCTTCTTATGTTCCATTTCTGCTATATTATTTTTGCACTTTGTAGCAAAAAAATAAAAAATAAAAAAAATCGCATTTTCAGCTTTTTTTTGGTGCAGTTTTGGCGTCTGCAACATGTTCTATCTGCGAAAATCCGCGTCTGCAAAAATCGACATCTGCAAAAATCTACGTCTGCGCAAATCAACATCTGCAAAAATTCGCGTCTGCGAAAATCGACGTGTGCGAAAATCCGCGTCTGCGAAAATTGACATCTCTATTTTGTCCTCTTCATATTTTGGTGCCTCTGTAGTTCAGCGTCTTTGTATTTTGGCAGACTGTGTTCTCTGCTTGCTTATGTTCCATTTCTGCTATATTATTTCTGCACTTTGTAGCAAAAAAATAAAAAATAAAAAAAATCGCATTTTCAGCTTTTTTTTGGCGCAGTTTTGGCGTCTGCAACCTGTTCTGTCTGCGAAAATCCGCGTCTGCGAAAATCGACATCTGCAAAAATCTGCGTCTGCGCAAATCGACATCTGCAAAAATTCGCGTTTGCGAAAATCGACGTCTGCAAAAATCCGCGTCTGCGAAAATTGACATCTCTGTTTTGTCCTCTTCATATTTTGGCGCCTCTGTAGTTCAGCGTCTCTGTATTTTGGCAGATTGTGTTCTCTGCTTGCTTATGTTCCATTTCTGCTATATTATTTCTGGACTTTGTAGCAAAAAAATAAAAAATAAAAAAAATTGCATTTTCAGCTTTTTTTGGCGCAGTTTTGGCGTCTGCAACCTGTTCTGTCTGCAAAAATCCGCGTCTGCGAAAATCGACATCTGCAAAAATCTGCGTCTGCGCAAATGGACATCTGCAAAAATTCGCGTTTGCGAAAATTGACGTCTGCGAAAATCCGCGTCTGCGAAAATCGACATCTCTGTTTTGTCATCTTCATATTTTGGCGCCTCTGTAGTTCAGCGTCTCTGTATTTTGGCAGACTGTGTTCTCTGCTTGCTTATGTTCCATTTCTGCTATATTATTTCTGCACTTTGTAGCAAAAAAATAAAAAATAAAAAAAATCGCATTTTCAGCTTTTTTTTGGCGCAGTTTTGGCGTCTGCAACCTGTTCTGTCTATGAAAATCCGCGTCTGCGAAAATCGACATCTGCAAAAATCTGCGTCTGCTCAAATCGACATCTGCAAAAATTCGAGTCTGCAAAAATCGACGTCTGCGAAAATCCGCGTCTGCGAAAATCGACATCTCTGTTTTGTCCTCTTCATATTTTGGCGCCTCTGTAGTTCAGTGTCTCTGTATTTTGGCAGACTGTGTTCTCTGCTTGCTTATGTTCCATTTCTGCTATATTATTTCTGCACTTTGTAGCAAAAAAATAAAAAATAAAAAAAATCGCATTTTCAGCTTTTTTTTGGCGCAGTTTTGGCGTCTGCAACCTGTTCTGTCTGCGAAAATCCGCGTCTGCGAAAATTGACATCTGCAAAAATCTGCGTCTGTGCAAATCGACATCTGCAAAAATTCGCGTCTGCGAAAATCCGCGTCTGCGAAAATCGACATCTCTGTTTTGTCCTCTTCATATTTTGGCGCCTCTGTAGTTCAGCGTCTCTGTATTTTGGCAGACTGTGTTCTCTGCTTGCTTATGTTCCATTTCTGCTATATTATTTCTGCACTTTGTAGCAAAAAAATAAAAAATAAAAAAAATTCGCATTTTCAGCTTTTTTTGGCGCAGTTTTGGCGTCTGCAACCTGTTCTGTCTGCGAAAATCCGCGTCTGCGAAAATCGACATCTGCAAAAATCTGCGTCTGCGCAAATCGACATCTGCAAAAATTCGCGTCTGCGAAAATCCGCGTCTGCGAAAATCGACATCTCTGTTTTGTCCTCTTCATATTTTGGCGCCTCTGTAGTTCAGCGTCTCTATATTTTGGCAGACTGTGTTCTCTGCTTGCTTATGTTCCATTTCTGCTATATTATTTCTGCACTTTGTAGCAAAAAATAAAAATAAAAAAAAATTCGCATTTTCAGCTTTTTTTTGGCGCAGTTTTGGCGTCTGCAACCTGTTCTGTCTGCGAAAATCCGCGTCTGCGAAAATCGACATCTGCAAAAATCTGCGTCTGTGCAAATCGACATCTGCAAAAATTCGCGTCTGCAAAAATCGACGTCTGCGAAAATCCGCGTCTGCGAAAATTGACATCTCTGTTTTGTCCTCTTCATATTTTGGTGCCTCTGTAGTTCAGCGTCTTTGTATTTTGGCAGACTGTGTTCTCTGCTTGCTTATGTTCCATTTCTGCTATATTATTTCTGCACTTTGTAGCAAAAAAATAAAAAATAAAAAAAATCGCATTTTCAGCTTTTTTTTGGCGCAGTTTTGGCGTCTGCAACCTGTTCTGTCTATGAAAATCCGCGTCTGCGAAAATCGACATCTGCAAAAATCTGCGTCTGCGCAAATCGACATCTGCAAAAATTCGAGTCTGCAAAAATCGACGTCTGCGAAAATCCGCGTCTGCGAAAATCGACATCTCTGTTTTGTCCTCTTCATATTTTGGCGCCTCTGTAGTTCAGTGTCTCTGTATTTTGGCAGACTGTGTTCTCTGCTTGCTTATGTTCCATTTCTGCTATATTATTTCTGCACTTTGTAGCAAAAAAATAAAAAATAAAAAAAATCGCATTTTCAGCTTTTTTTTGGCGCAGTTTTGGCGTCTGCAACCTGTTCTGTCTGCGAAAATCCGCGTCTGCGAAAATCGACATCTGCAAAAATCTGCGTCTGTGCAAATCGACATCTGCAAAAGTTCGCGTCTGCGAAAATCGACGTCTGCAAAAATCCGCGTCTGCGAAAATTGACATCTCTGTTTTGTCCTCTTCATATTTTGGCGCCTCTGTAGTTCAGCGTCTCTGTATTTTTGCAGACTGTGTTCTCTGCTTGCTTATGTTCCATTTCTGCTATATTATTTCTGCACTTTGTAGCAAAAAAATAAAAAATAAAAAAAATTGCATTTTCAGCTTTTTTTTGGCGTAGTTTTGGCGTCTGCAACCTTTTCTGTCTGCGAAAATCCGCGTCTGCCAAAATCGACATCTGCAAAAATTTGCGTCTGCGCAAATCGACATCTCCAAAAATTTGCGTCTGCGAAAATCGACGTCTGCGAAAATCCGCGTCTGCGAAAATCGACATCTCTGTTTTGTCCTCTTCATATTTTGGCGCCTCTGTAGTTCAGCGTCTCTGTATTTTGGCAGACTGTGTTCTCTGCTTTCTTATGTTCCATTTCTGCTATATTATTTCTGCACTTTGTAGCAAAAAATAAAAATAAAAAAAAATCGCATTTTCAGCTTTTCTTTGGCGCAGTTTTGGCGTCTGCAAATTATTCTATCTGCGAAAATCTGCGTCTGCGAAAATCGACATCTGCAAAAATCTGCGTCTGCGCAAATCGACATCTGCAAAAATTCGCGTCTGCGAAAATCGACGTCTGCAAAAATCCGCGTTTGTGAAAATCGACATCTCTGTTTTGTCCTTTTCATATTTTGGCGCCTCTGTAGTTCAGCGTCTCTGTATTTTGGCAGACTGTGTTCTCTGCTTGCTTATGTTCCATTTCTACTATATTATTTCTGTACTTTGTAGCAAAAAAATAAAAAATAAAAAAAATCGCATTTTCAGCTTTTTTTTGGCGCAGTTTTGGCGTCTGCAAGCTGTTCTGTCTGCGAAAATCCGCGTCTGCGAAAATCGACATCTGCAAAAATCTGCGTCTGCGCAAATCGACATCTCTGTTTTGTCGTCTTAATATTTTGGCGCCTTTGTAGTTCAGCGTCTCTGTATTTTGGCAGACTGTGTTCTCTTCTTGCTTATGTTCCATTTCTGCTATATTATTTCTGCACTTTGTAGCAAAAAAATAAAAAATAAAAAAAATTGCATTTTCAGCTTTTTTTTGGCGTAGTTTTGGCGTCTGCAACCTTTTCTGTCTGCGAAAATCCGCGTCTGCCAAAATCGACATCTGCAAAAATTTGCGTCTGCGCAAATCGACATCTCCAAAAATTTGCGTATGCGAAAATCGACGTCTGCGAAAATCCGCGTCTGCGAAAATCGACATCTCTGTTTTGTCCTCTTCATATTTTGGCGCCTCTGTAGTTCAGCGTCTCTGTATTTTGGCAGACTGTGTTCTCTGCTTTCTTATGTTCCATTTCTGCTATATTATTTCTGCACTTTGTAGCAAAAAATAAAAATAAAAAAAAATCGCATTTTCAGCTTTTCTTTGGCGCAGTTTTGGCGTCTGCAACCTGTTCTATCTGCGAAAATCTGCGTCTGCGAAAATCGACATCTGCAAAAATCTGCGTCTGCGCAAATCGACATCTGCAAAAATTCGCGTCTGCGAAAATCGACGTCTGCAAAAATCCGCGTTTGTGAAAATCGACATCTCTATTTTGTCCTTTTCATATTTTGGCGCCTCTGTAGTTCAGCGTCTCTGTATTTTGGCAGACTGTGTTCTCTGCTTGCTTATGTTCCATTTCTACTATATTATTTCTGTACTTTGTAGCAAAAAAATAAAAAATAAAAAAAATCGCATTTTCAGCTTTTTTTTGGCGCAGTTTTGGCGTCTGCAAGCTGTTCTGTCTGCGAAAATCCGCGTCTGCGAAAATCGACATCTGCAAAAATCTGCGTCTGCGCAAATCGACATCTCTGTTTTGTCCTCTTAATATTTTGGCGCCTTTGTAGTTCAGCGTCTCTGTATTTTGGCAGACTGTGTTCTCTGCTTGCTTATGTTCCATTTCTGCTATATTATTTCTGCACTTTGTAGCAAAAAAATAAAAAATAAAAAAAATTGCATTTTAAGCTTTTTTTTGGCGCAATTTTGGCGTCTGCAACCTGTTCTGTCTGCAAAAATCCGCGTCTGCGAAAATCGACATCTGCAAAAATCTGCGTCTGCGCAAATCGACATCTGCAAAAATTCGCGTCTGCGAAAATCGACGTCTGCGAAAATCCGCGTCTGCGAAAATCGACATCTCTGTTTTGTCCTCTTCATATTTTGGCGCCTCTGTAGTTCAGCGTCTTTGTATTTTGGCAGATTGTGTTCTCTGCTTGCTTATGTTCCATTTCTGCTATATTATTTTTGCACTTTGTAGCAAAAAAATAAAAAATAAAAAAAATCGCATTTTCAGCTTTTTTTTGGCGCAGTTTTGGCGTCTGCAACCTGTTCTGTCTGCGAAAATCCGCGTCTGCAAAAATCGACATCTGCAAAAATCTGCGTCTGCGCAAATCGACATCTGCAAAAATTTGCGTCTGCGAAAATCGACGTCTGCAAAAATCCGCATCTGCGCAAATCGACATCTCTGTTTTGTCCTTTTCATATTTTGGCACCTCTGTAGTTCAGCGTCTCTGTATTTTGGCAGACTGTGTTCTCTGCTTGCTTATGTTCCATTTCTGCTATATTATTTCTGCACTTTGTAGCAAAAAAATAAAAAATAAAAAAAATTGCATTTTCAGCTTTTTTTGGCGCAGTTTTGGCGTCTGCAACCTGTTCTGTCTGCGAAAATCCGCGTCTGCGAAAATCGACATCTGCAAAAATCTGCGTCTGCGCAAATCGACATCTGCAAAAATTCGCGTCTGCGAAAATCGACGTCTGCGAAAATCCGCGTCTGCGAAAATCGACATCTCTGTTTTGTCCTCTTCATATTTTGGCGCCTCTGTAGTTCAGCGTCTCTATATTTTGGCAGACTGTGTTCTCTGCTTACTTATGTTCCATTTATATTATATTATTTCTGCACTTTGTAGCAAAAAAATAAAAAATAAAAAAAATCGCATTTTCAGCTTTTTTTGGCGCAGTTTTGGCGTCTGCAACCTGTTCTGTCTGCGAAAATCCGCGTCTGCGAAAATCGACATCTGCAAAAATCTGCGTCTGCGCAAATCGACATCTGCAAAAATTCGCGTCTGCAAAAATCGACGTCTGCGAAAATCCGCGTCTGCGAAAATCGACATCTCTGTTTTGTCCTCTTCATATTTTGGCGCCTCTGTAGTTCAGCGTCTCTGTATTTTGGCAGACTGTGTTCTCTGCTTGCTTATGTTCCATTTCTGCTATATTATTTCTGCACTTTGTAGCAAAAAAATAAAAAATAAAAAAAATCGCATTTTCAGCTTTTTTTTGGCGCAGTTTTGGCGTCTGCAACCTGTTCTGTCTGCAAAAATCCGTGTCTGCGAAAATCGACATCTGCAAAAATCTGCGTCTGCGCAAATCGACATCTGCAAAAATTCGCGTCTGCGAAAATCGACGTCTGCGAAAATCCGCGTCTGCGAAAATCGACATCTCTGTTTTGTCCTCTTCATATTTTGGCGCCTCTGTAGTTCAGCGTCTCTGTATTTTGGCAGACTGTGTTCTCTGCTTGCTTATGTTCCATTTCTGCTATATTATTTCTGCACTTTGTAGCAAAAAAATAAAAAATAAAAAAAATCGCATTTTCAGCTTTTTTTTGGCGCAGTTTTGGCGTCTGCAACCTGTTCTGTCTGCGAAAATCCGCGTCTGCGAAAATCGACATCTGCAAAAATCTGCGTCTGCGCAAATCGACATCTGTAAAAATTCGCGTCTGCGAAAATCGACGTCTGCGAAAATCCGCGTCTGCGAAAATCGACATCTCTGTTTTGTCCTCTTCATATTTTGGCGCCTCTGTAGTTCAGCGTCTCTGTATTTTGGCAGACTGTGTTCTCTGCTTGCTTATGTTCCATTTCTGCTATATTATTTCTGCACTTTGTAGCAAAAAAATAAAAAATAAAAAAAATCGCATTTTCAGCTTTTTTTTGGCACAATTTTGGCGTCTGCAACCTGTTCTGTCTGCGAAAATCCGCGTCTGCGAAAATTGACATCTGCAAAAATTTGTGTCTGCGCAAATCGACATCTGCAAAAATTCGAGTCTGCGAAAATCGACGTCTGCGAAAATCCGCATCTGCGAAAATCGACATCTCTGTTTTGTCCTCTTCATATTTTGGCGCCTCTGTAGTTCAGCGTCTCTGTATTTTGGCAGACTGTGTTCTCTGCTTGCTTATGTTCCATTTCTGCTATATTATTTCTGCACTTTGTAGCAAAAAAATAAAAAATAAAAAAAATCGCATTTTCAGCTTTTTTTTGGCGCAGTTTTGGCGTCTGCAACCTGTTCTGTCTGCGAAAATCCGCGTTTGCGAAAATCGACATCTGCAAAAATCTGCGTCTGTGCAAATCGACATCTGCAAAAATTCGCGTCTGCGAAAATCGACGTCTGCGAAAATCCGCGTCTGCGAAAATCGACATCTCTGTTTTGTCCTCTTCATATTTTGGCGCCTCTGTAGTTCAGCGTCTCTGTATTTTGGCAGACTGTGTTCTCTGCTTGCTTATGTTCCATTTCTGCTATATTATTTCTGCACTTTGTAGCAAAAAAATAAAAAATAAAAAAAATCGCATTTTCAGCTTTTTTTTGGCGCAGTTTTGGCGTCTGCAACCTGTTCTGTCTGCGAAAATCCGCGTTTGCGAAAATCGACATCTGCAAAAATCTGCGTCTGTGCAAATCGACATCTGCAAAAATTCGCGTCTGCGAAAATCGACGTCTGCGAAAATCCGCGTCTGCGAAAATCGACATCTCTGTTTTGTCCTCTTCATATTTTGGCGCCTCTATAGTTCAGCGTCTCTGTATTTTGGCAGACTGTGTTCTCTGCTTGCTTATGTTCCATTTCTGCTATATTATTTCTGCACTTTGTAGCAAAAAATAAAAATAAAAAAAAATCGCATTTTCAGCTTTTCTTTGGCGCAGTTTTGGCGTCTGCAACCTGTTCTATCTACGAAAATCCGCGTCTGCGAAAATCGACATCTGCAAAAATCTGCGTCTGCGCAAATCGACATCTGCAAAAATTCGCGTCTGCGAAAATCGACGTCTGCGAAAATCCGCGTTTGTGAAAATCGACATCTCTGTTTTGTCCTCTTCATATTTTGGCGCCTCTGTAGTTCAGCGTCTCTGTATTTTGGCAGACTGTGTTCTCTGCTTGCTTATGTTCCATTTCTACTATATTATTTCTGCACTTTGTAACAAAAAAATAAAAAATAAAAAAAATCGCATTTTCAGCTTTTTTTTGGCGCAGTTTTGGCGTCTGCAACCTGTTCTGTCTGCGAAAATCCGCGTCTGCGAAAATCGACATCTGCAAAAATCTGCGTCTGCGCAAATCGACATCTGCAAAAATTCGCGTCTGCGAAAATCGACGTCTGCGAAAATCTGCGTCTGCGAAAATCGACATCTCTGTTTTGTCCTCTTCATATTTTGGCGCCTTTGTAGTTCAGCGTCTCTGTATTTTGGCAGACTGTGTTCTCTGCTTGCTTATGTTCCATTTCTGCTATATTATTTCTGCACTTTGTAGCAAAAAAATAAAAAATAAAAAAAATTGCATTTTCAGCTTTTTTTTGGCGCAGTTTTGGCGTCTACAACCTGTTCTGTCTGCGAAAATCCGCGTCTGCGAAAATCGACATCTGCAAAAATCTGCGTCTGCGCCAATCGACATCTGCAAAAATTCGCGTCTGCGAAAATCGACGTCTGCGAAAATCCATCTCTGTGAAAATCGACATCTCTGTTTTGTCCTCTTCATATTTTGGCGCCTCTGTAGTTCAGCGTCTTTGTATTTTGGCAGATTGTGTTCTCTGTTTGCTTATGTTCCATTTCTGCTAAATTATTTTTGCACTTTGTAGCAAAAAAATAAAAAATAAAAAAAATCGGATTTTCAGCTTTTTTTTGGCGCAGTTTTGGCGTCTGCAACCTTTTCTGTCTGCGAAAATCCGCGTCTGCAAAAATCGACATCTGCAAAAATCTGCGTCTGCGCAAATCGACATCTGCAAAAATTCGTGTCTGCGAAAATCGACGTCTGCGAAAATCCGCGTCTGCGCAAATCGACATCTCTGTTTTATCCTCTTCATATTTTTTCGCCTCTGTAGTTCAGCGTCTCTGTATTTTGGCAGACTGTGTTCTCTGCTTGCTTATGTTCCATTTTTGCTATATTATTTCTGCACTTTGTAGCAAAAAAATAAAAAATAAAAAAAATCGCATTTTCAAATTTTTTTGGCGCAGTTTTGGCGTCTGCAACCTGTTCTGTCTGCGAAAATCCGCGTCTGCGAAAATCGACATCTGCAAAAATCTGCGTTTGCGCAAATCGACATCTGCAAAAATTCGCGTCTGCGAAAATCGACATCTGTGAAAATCCGCGTCTGCGAAAATCGACATCTCTGTTTTGTCCTCTTCATATTTTGGCGCCTCTGTAGTTCAGCGTCTCTGTATTTTGGCAGACTGTGTTCTCTGCTTGCTTATGTTCCATTTCTACTATATTATTTCTGCACTTTGTAGCAAAAAATAAAAATAAAAAAAAATCGCATTTTCAGCTTTTCTTTGGCGCAGTTTTGGCGTCTGCAACCTGTTCTATCTGCGAAAATCCGCGTCTGCGAAAATCGACATCTGCAAAAATCTGCGTCTGCGCAAATCGACATCTGCAAAAATTCGCGTCTGCGAAAATCGACGTCTGCGAAAATCTGCGTTTGTGAAAATCGACATCTCTGTTTTGTCCTTTTCATATTTGGGCGCCTCTGTAGTTCAGCGTCTCTGTATTTTGGCAGACTGTGTTCTCTTCTTGCTTATGTTCCATTTCTACTATATTATTTCTGCACTTTGTAGCAAAAAAATAAAAAATAAAAAAAATCGCATTTTCAGCTTTTTTTTGGCGCAGTTTTGGCGTCTGCAACCTGTTCTGTCTGCGAAAATCCGCGTCTGCGAAAATCGACATCTGCAAAAATCTGCGTCTGCGCAAATCGACATCTGCAAAAATTCGCGTCTGCGAAAATCGACGTCTGCGAAAATCTGCGTCTGCGAAAATCGACATCTCTGTTTTGTCCTCTTCATATTTTGGCGCCTTTGTAGTTCAGCGTCTCTGTATTTTGGCAGACTGTGTTCTCTGCTTGCTTATGTTCCATTTCTGCTATATTATTTCTGCACTTTGTAGCAAAAAAATAAAAAATAAAAAAAATTGCATTTTCAGCTTTTTTTTGGCGCAGTTTTGGCGTCTGCAACTTGTTCTGTCTGCGAAAATCCGCGTTTGCGAAAATCGACATCTGCAAAAATCTGCGTCTGCGCAAATCGACATCTGCAAAAATTCGCGTCTGCGAAAATCGACGTCTGCGAAAATTCGTGTCTGTGAAAATCGACATCTCTGTTTTGTCCTCTTCATATTTTGGCACCTCTGTAGTTCAACGTCTTTGTATTTTGGCAGATTGTGTTCTCTGCTTGCTTATGTTCCATTTCTGCTATATTATTTTTGCACTTTGTAGCAAAAAAATAAAAAATAAAAAAAATCGCATTTTCAGCTTTTTTTTGGCGCAATTTTGGCGTCTGCAACCTGTTCTGTCTGCGAAAATCCGCGTCTGCAAAAATCGACATCTGCAAAAATCTGCGTCTGCGCAAATCGACATCTGCAAAAATTCGCGTCTGCGAAAATCGAAGTCTGCGAAAATCCGCGTCTGCGCAAATCGACATCTCTGTTTTGTCCTCTTCATATTTTTTCGCCTCTGTAGTTCAGCGTCTCTATATTTTGGCAGACTGTGTTCTCTGCTTGCTTATGTTCCATTTCTGCTATATTATTTCTGCACTTTGTAGCAAAAAAATAAAAAATAAAAAAAATCGCATTTTCAAATTTTTTTGGCGCAGTTTTGGCGTCTGCAACCTGTTCTGTCTGCGAAAATTCGCGTCTGCGAAAATCGACATCTGCAAAAATCTGCGTCTGCGCAAATCGACATCTACAAAAATTCGCGTCTGCGAAAATCGACGTCTGCGAAAATCCGCGTCTGCGAAAATCGACATCTCTGTTTTGTCCTCTTCATATTTTGGCGCCTCTGTAGTTCAGCGTCTCTGTATTTTGGCAGACTGTGTTCTCTGCTTGCTTATGTTCCATTTCTATAGTTTATAGCAAAAAAATAAAAAATAAAAAAAATCGCATTTTCAGCTTTTTTTTGGCGCAGTTTTGGCGTCTGCAACCTGTTCTGTCTGCGAAAATCCGCGTCTGCGAAAATCGACATCTGCAAAAATCTGCGTCTGCGCAAATCGACATCTGCAAAAATTCGCGTCTGCGAAAATTGACGTCTGCGAAAATCCGCGTCTGCGAAAATCGACATCTCTGTTTTGTCCTCTTCATATTTTGGCGCCTCTGTAGTTCAGCGTCTCTGTATTTTGGCAGACTGTGTTCTCTGCTTGCTTATGTTCCATTTCTGCTATATTATTTCTGCACTTTGTAGCAAAAAAATAAAAAATAAAAAAAATCGCATTTTCAGCTTTTTTTTGGCACAATTTTGGCGTCTGCAACCTGTTCTGTCTGCGAAAATCCGCGTCTGCGAAAATTGACATCTGCAAAAATTTGTGTCTGCGCAAATCGACATCTGCAAAAATTCGAGTCTGCGAAAATCGACGTCTGCGAAAATCCGCATCTGCGAAAATCGACATCTCTGTTTTGTCCTCTTCATATTTTGGCGCCTCTGTAGTTCAGCGTCTCTGTATTTTGGCAGACTGTGTTCTCTGCTTGCTTATGTTCCATTTTTGCTATATTATTTCTGCACTTTGTAGCAAAAAAATAAAAAATAAAAAAAATCGCATTTTCAGCTTTTTTTTGGCGCAGTTTTGGCGTCTGCAACCTGTTCTGTCTGCGAAAATCCGCGTTTGCGAAAATCGACATCTGCAAAAATCTGCGTCTGTGCAAATCGACATCTGCAAAAATTCGCGTCTGCGAAAATCGACGTCTGCGAAAATCCGCGTCTGCGAAAATCGACATCTCTGTTTTGTCCTCTTCATATTTTGGCACCTCTGTAGTTCAGCGTCTCTGTATTTTGGCAGACTGTGTTCTCTGCTTGCTTATGTTCCATTTCTGCTATATTATTTCTGCACTTTGTAGCAAAAAAATAAAAAATAAAAAAAATCGCATTTTCAGCTTTTTTTTGGCGCAGTTTTGGCGTCTGCAACCTGTTCTGTCAGCGAAAATCCGCGTCTGCGAAAATCGACATCTGCAAAAATCTGCGTCTGCGCAAATCGACATCTGCAAAAATTCGCGTCTGCGAAAATCGACGTCTGCGAAAATCCGCGTCTGCGAAAATCGACATCTCTGTTTTGTCCTCTTCATATTTTGGCGCCTCTATAGTTCAGCGTCTCTGTATTTTGGCAGACTGTGTTCTCTGCTTGCTTATGTTCCATTTCTGCTATATTATTTCTGCACTTTGTAGCAAAAAATAAAAATAAAAAAAAATCGCATTTTCAGCTTTTCTTTGGCGCAGTTTTGGCGTCTGCAACCTGTTCTATCTACGAAAATCCGCGTCTGCGAAAATCGACATCTGCAAAAATCTGCGTCTGCGCAAATCGACATCTGCAAAAATTCGCGTCTGCGAAAATCGACGTCTGCGAAAATCCGCGTTTGTGAAAATCGACATCTCTGTTTTGTCCTCTTCATATTTTGGCGCCTCTGTAGTTCAGCGTCTCTGTATTTTGGCAGACTGTGTTCTCTGCTTGCTTATGTTCCATTTCTACTATATTATTTCTGCACTTTGTAACAAAAAAATAAAAAATAAAAAAAATCGCATTTTCAGCTTTTTTTTGGCGCAGTTTTGGCGTCTGCAACCTGTTCTGTCTGCGAAAATCCGCGTCTGCGAAAATCGACATCTGCAAAAATCTGCGTCTGCGCAAATCGACATCTGCAAAAATTCGCGTCTGCGAAAATCGACGTCTGCGAAAATCTGCGTCTGCGAAAATCGACATCTCTGTTTTGTCCTCTTCATATTTTGGCGCCTTTGTAGTTCAGCGTCTCTGTATTTTGGCAGACTGTGTTCTCTGCTTGCTTATGTTCCATTTCTGCTATATTATTTCTGCACTTTGTAGCAAAAAAATAAAAAATAAAAAAAATTGCATTTTCAGCTTTTTTTTGGCGCAGTTTTGGCGTCTACAACCTGTTCTGTCTGCGAAAATCCGCGTCTGCGAAAATCGACATCTGCAAAAATCTGCGTCTGCGCCAATCGACATCTGCAAAAATTCGCGTCTGCGAAAATCGACGTCTGCGAAAATCCATCTCTGTGAAAATCGACATCTCTGTTTTGTCCTCTTCATATTTTGGCGCCTCTGTAGTTCAGCGTCTTTGTATTTTGGCAGATTGTGTTCTCTGCTTGCTTATGTTCCATTTCTGCTAAATTATTTTTGCACTTTGTAGCAAAAAAATAAAAAATAAAAAAAATCGGATTTTCAGCTTTTTTTTGGCGCAGTTTTGGCGTCTGCAACCTTTTCTGTCTGCGAAAATCCGCGTCTGCAAAAATCGACATCTGCAAAAATCTGCGTCTGCGCAAATCGACATCTGCAAAAATTCGTGTCTGCGAAAATCGACGTCTGCGAAAATCCGCGTCTGCGCAAATCGACATCTCTGTTTTGTCCTCTTCATATTTTTTCGCCTCTGTAGTTCAGCGTCTCTGTATTTTGGCAGACTGTGTTCTCTGCTTGCTTATGTTCCATTTTTGCTATATTATTTCTGCACTTTGTAGCAAAAAAATAAAAAATAAAAAAAATCGCATTTTCAAATTTTTTTGGCGCAGTTTTGGCGTCTGCAACCTGTTCTGTCTGCGAAAATCCGCGTCTGCGAAAATCGACATCTGCAAAAATCTGCGTTTGCGCAAATCGACATCTGCAAAAATTCGCGTCTGCGAAAATCGACATCTGTGAAAATCCGCGTCTGCGAAAATCGACATCTCTGTTTTGTCCTCTTCATATTTTGGCGCCTCTGTAGTTCAGCGTCTCTGTATTTTGGCAGACTGTGTTCTCTGCTTGCTTATGTTCCATTTCTGCTATATTATTTCTGCACTTTGTAGCAAAAAATAAAAATAAAAAAAAATCGCATTTTCAGCTTTTCTTTGGCGCAGTTTTGGCGTCTGCAACCTGTTCTATCTGCGAAAATCCGCGTCTGCGAAAATCGACATCTGCAAAAATCTGCGTCTGCGCAAATCGACATCTGCAAAAATTCGCGTCTGCGAAAATCGACGTCTGCGAAAATCTGCGTTTGTGAATATCGACATCTCTGTTTTGTCCTTTTCATATTTGGGCGCCTCTGTAGTTCAGCGTCTCTGTATTTTGGCAGACTGTGTTCTCTTCTTGCTTATGTTCCATTTCTACTATATTATTTCTGCACTTTGTAGCAAAAAAATAAAAAATAAAAAAAATCGCATTTTCAGCTTTTTTTTGGCGCAGTTTTGGCGTCTGCAACCTGTTCTGTCTGCGAAAATCCGCGTCTGCGAAAATCGACATCTGCAAAAATCTGCGTCTGCGCAAATCGACATCTGCAAAAATTCGCGTCTGCGAAAATCGACGTCTGCGAAAATCTGCGTCTGCGAAAATCGACATCTCTGTTTTGTCCTCTTCATATTTTGGCGCCTTTGTAGTTTAGCGTCTCTGTATTTTGGCAGACTGTGTTCTCTGCTTGCTTATGTTCCATTTCTGCTATATTATTTCTGCACTTTGTAGCAAAAAAATAAAAAATAAAAAAAATTGCATTTTCAGCTTTTTTTTGGCGCAGTTTTGGCGTCTGCAACTTGTTCTGTCTGCGAAAATCCGCGTCTGCGAAAATCGACATCTGCAAAAATCTGCGTCTACGCAAATCGACATCTGCAAAAATTCGCGTCTGCGAAAATCGACGTCTGCGAAAATTCGTGTCTGTGAAAATCGACATCTCTGTTTTGTCCTCTTCATATTTTGGCGCCTCTGTAGTTCAACGTCTTTGTATTTTGGCAGATTGTGTTCTCTGCTTGCTTATGTTCCATTTCTGCTATATTATTTTTGCACTTTGTAGCAAAAAAATAAAAAATAAAAAAAATCGCATTTTCAGCTTTTTTTTGGCGCAGTTTTGGCGTCTGCAACCTGTTCTGTCTGCGAAAATCCGCGTCTGCAAAAATCGACATCTGCAAAAATCTGCGTCTGCGCAAATCGACATCTGCAAAAATTCGCGTCTGCGAAAATCGAAGTCTGCGAAAATCCGCGTCTGCGCAAATCGACATCTCTGTTTTGTCCTCTTCATATTTTTTCGCCTCTGTAGTTCAGCGTCTCTATATTTTGGCAGACTGTGTTCTCTGCTTGCTTATGTTCCATTTCTGCTATATTATTTCTGCACTTTGTAGCAAAAAAATAAAAAATAAAAAAAATCGCATTTTCAAATTTTTTTGGCGCAGTTTTGGCGTCTGCAACCTGTTCTGTCTGCGAAAATCCGCGTCTGCGAAAATCGACATCTGCAAAAATCTGCGTCTGCGCAAATCGACATCTACAAAAATTCGCGTCTGCGAAAATCGACGTCTGCGAAAATCCGCGTCTGCGAAAATCGACATCTCTGTTTTGTCCTCTTCATATTTTGGCGCCTCTGTAGTTCAGCGTCTCTGTATTTTGGCAGACTGTGTTCTCTGCTTGCTTATGTTCCATTTCTGTAGTTTATAGCAAAAAAATAAAAAATAAAAAAAATCGCATTTTCAGCTTTTTTTTGGCGCAGTTTTGGCGTCTGCAACCTGTTCTGTCTGCGAAAATCCGCGTCTGCGAAAATCGACATCTGCAAAAATCTGCGTCTACGCAAATCGACATCTGCAAAAATTCGCGTCTGCGAAAATTGACGTCTGCGAAAATCCGCGTCTGCGAAAATCGACATCTCTGTTTTGTCCTCTTCATATTTTGGCGCCTCTGTAGTTCAGCGTCTCTGTATTTTGGCAAACTGTGTTCTCTGCTTGCTTATGTTCCATTTCTGCTATATTATTTCTGCACTTTGTAGCAAAAAAATAAAAAATAAAAAAAATCGCATTTTCAGCTTTTTTTTGGCGCAGTTTTGGCGTCTGCAACCTGTTCTGTCTGCAAAAATCCGCGTCTGCGAAAATCGACATCTGCAAAAATCTGCGTCTGCGCAAATCGACATTTGCAAAAATTCGCGTCTGCGAAAATCGACGTCTGCGAAAATTGACATCTCTGTTTTGTCCTCTTCATATTTTGGCGCCTCTGTAGTTCAGCGTCTCTGTATTTTGGCAGACTGTGTTCTCTGCTTGCTTATGTTCCATTTCTGCTATATTATTTCTGCACTTTGTAGCAAAAAAAAAAAAAAAAAAAAAAATCGCATTTTCAGCTTTTTTTTGGCGCAGTTTTGGCGTCTGCAACCTGTTCTGTCTGCGAAAATCCGCGTCTGCGAAAATCGACATCTGCAAAAATCTACGTCTGCGCAAATCGACATCTGCAAAAATTCGCGTCTGCGAAAATCGACGTCTGCGAAAATCCGCGTCTGCGAAAATTGACATCTCTGTTTTGTCCTCTTCATATTTTGGGGCCTCTGTAGTTCAGCGTCTCTGTATTTTGGCAGACTGTGTTCTCTGCTTGCTTATGTTCCATTTCTGCTATATTATTTCTGCACTTTGTAGCAAAAAAATAAAAAATAAAAAAAATCGCATTTTCAGCTTTTTTTTGGCGCAGTTTTGGCGTCTGCAACCTGTTCTGTCTGCGAAAATCAGCATCTGCGAAAATCGACATCTGCAAAAATCTGCGTCTGCGCAAATCGACATCTGCAAAAATTCGCGTCTGCGAAAATCGACGTCTGCGAAAATCCGCGTCTGCGAAAATCGACATCTCTGTTTTGTCCTCTTCATATT
Source organism: Cupressus sempervirens (assembly GCA_028749045.1). NCBI lineage: Eukaryota > Viridiplantae > Streptophyta > Pinopsida > Cupressales > Cupressaceae > Cupressus > Cupressus sempervirens. Next base: position 26,773,826 of record CM053783.1, read on the forward strand.
TTGGTGCCTCTGTAGTTTAGCGTCTTTGTATTTTGGCAGACTGTGTTCTCTGCTTGCTTATGTTCCATTTCTGCTATATTATTTCTGCACTTTGTAGCAAAAAAATAAAAAATAAAAAAAATCGCTTTTTCAGCTTTTTTTTGGCGCAGTTTTGGCGTCTGCAACCTGTTCTGTCTGCGAAAATCTGCGTCTGCGAAAATCGACATCTGCAAAAATCTGCGTCTGCGCAAATCGACATCTGCAAAAATTCGCGTCTGCGAAAATCGACGTCTGCGAAAATCCGCGTCTGCGAAAATCGACATCTCTGTTTTGTCCTCTTCATATTTTGGCGCCTCTGTAGTTCAGCGTCTTTGTATTTTGACAGATTGTATTCTCTGCTTGCTTATGTTCCATTTCTGCTATATTATTTCTGCACTTTGTAGCAAAAAAATAAAAAATAAAAAAAATTGCATTTTCAGCTTTTTTTTGGCACAGTTTTGGTGTCTGCAACCTGTTCTGTCTGCGAAAATCCGCGTCTGCGAAAATTGACATCTGCAAAAATCTGCGTCTGCGCAAATCGACATCTGCAAAAATTCGTGTCTGCGAAAATTGACGTTTGCGAAAATCCGCGTCTGCGAAAATCGACATCTCTGTTTTGTCCTCTTCATATTTTGGTGCCTCTGTAGTTCAGCGTCTCTGTATTTTGGCGGACTGTGTTCTCTGCTTGCTTATGTTCCATTTCTGCTATATTATTTCTGCACTTTGTAGCAAAAAAATAAAAAATTAAAAAAATTGCATTTTCAGCTTTTTTTTGGCGCAGTTTTGGCGTCTGCAACCTGTTCTGTCTGCAAAAATCCGCGTCTGCGAAAATCGACATCTGCAAAAATCTGCGTCTGCGCAAATCGACATTTGCAAAAATTCGCGTCTGCGAAAATCGACGTCTGCAAAAATCGACATCTCTGTTTTGTCCTCTTCATATTTTGGCGCCTCTGTAGTTCAGCGTCTCTGTATTTTGGCAGACTGTGTTCTCTGCTTGCTTATGTTCCATTTTTGCTATATTATTTCTGCACTTTGTAGCAAAAAAATAAAAAATAAAAAAAATCGCATTTTCAGCTTTTTTTTGGCGCAGTTTTGGCGTCTGCAACCTGTTCTGTCTGCAAAAATCCGCGTCTGCGAAAATCGACATCTGCAAAAATCTGCGTTTGCGCAAATCGACATTTGCAAAAATTCAAGTCTGCGAAAATCTGCGTCTGCGAAAATCAACATCTCTGTTTTGTCCTCTTCATATTTTGGCGCCTCTGTAGTTCAGCGTCTCTGTATTTTGGCAGACTGTGTTCTCTGCTTGCTTATGTTCCATTTCTGCTATATTATTTCTGCACTTTGTAGCAAAAAAATAAAAAATAAAAAAAATCTCATTTTCAGCTTTTTTTTGGCGTAGTTTTGGCGTCTGCAACCTGTTCTGTCTGCGAAAATCCGCGTCTGCGAAAATCGACATCTGGAAAATCTGCGTCTGCGCAAATCGACATCTGCAAAAATTCGCGTCTGCGAAAATCGACGTCTGCGAAAATCTGCGTCTGCGAAAATCGACATCTCTGTTTTGTCCTCTTCATATTTTGGCGCCTTTGTAGTTCAGCGTCTCTGTATTTTGGCAGACTGTGTTCTCTGCTTGCTTATGTTCCATTTCTGCTATATTATTTCTGCACTTTGTAGCAAAAAAAAAAAAAATAAAAAAAATCGCATTTTCAGCTTTTTTTTGGCGCAGTTTTGGCGTCTGCAACCTGTTCTGTCTGCGAAAATCCGCGTCTGCGAAAATCGACATCTGCAAAAATCTGCGTCTGCACAAATCGACATCTGCAAAAATTCGCGTCTGCGAAAATCGACGTCTGCGAAAATCCGCGTCTGCGAAAATCGACATCTCTGTTTTGTCCTCTTCATATTTTGGCGCATCTGTAATTCAGCGTCTCTGTATTTTGGCAGATTGTGTTCTCTGCTTGCTTATGTTCCATTTCTGCTATATTATTTCTGCACTTTGTAGCCAAAAAATAAAAAATAAAAAAAATTGCATTTTCAGCTTTTTTTTGGCGCAGTTTTGGCGTCTGCAACCTGTTCTGTCTGCAAAAATCCGCGTCTGCGAAAATCGACATCTGCAAAAATCTGCGTCTGCGCAAATCGACATCTGCAAAAATTCGCGTTTGCGAAAATCGACGTCTGCGAAAATCCGCGTCTGCGAAAATCGACATCTCTGTTTTGTCCTCTTCATATTTTGGCGCCTCTGTAGTTCAGCGTCTCTGTATTTTGGCAGACTGTGTTCTCTGCTTGCTTATGTTCCATTTCTGCTATATTATTTCTGCACTTTGTAGCAAAAAAATAAAAAATAAAAAAAATCGCATTTTCAGCTTTTTTTTGGCGCAGTTTTGGCGTCTGCAACCTGTTCTGTCTGCGAAAATCCGCGTCAGCGAAAATTGACATCTGCAAAAATCTGCGTCTGCGCAAATCGACATCTGCAAAAATTCGCGTCTGCGAAAATCGACGTCTGCGAAAATCCGCGTCTGCGAAAATCGACATCTCTGTTTTGTCCTCTTCATATTTTGGCGCCTCTGAAGTTCAGCGTCTCTGTATTTTGGCAGACTGTGTTCTCTGCTTGCTTATGTTCCTATTCTACTATATTATTTCTGCACTTTGTAGCAAAAAAATAAAAAATAAAAAAAATTGTATTTTCAGCTTTTTTTTGGCGAAGTTTTGGCGTCTGCAACCTGTTCTGTCTGCGAAAATCCGCGTCTGCGAAAATCGACATCTGCAAAAATCTGCGTCTGCGCAAATCGACATCTGCAAAAATTCGCGTCTGCGAAAATCGACGTCTGCGAAAATCCGCGTCTGCGAAAATCGACATCTCTGTTTTGTCCTCTTCATATTTTGGCGCCTCTGTAGTTCAGCATCTTTGTATTTTGGCAGATTGTGTTCTCTGCTTGCTTATGTTCCATTTCTGCTATATTATTTCTGCACTTTGTAGCAAAAAAATAAAAAATAAAAAAAATTGCATTTTCAGCTTTTTTTTGGTGCAGTTTTGGCGTCTGCAACCTGTTCTGTCTGCGAAAATCCGCGTCTGCGAAAATCGACATCTGCAAAAATCTGCGTCTGCGCAAATCGACATCTGCAAAAATTCGCGTCTGCGAAAATCGACGTCTGCGAAAATCCGCGTCTGCGAAAATCGACATCTCTGTTTTGTCCTCTTCATATTTTGGCGCCTCTGTAGTTCAGCGTCTCTGTATTTTGGCAGACTGTGTTCTCTGCTTGCTTATGTTCCATTTCTGCTATATTATTTCTGCACTTTGTAGCAAAAAAATAAAAAATAAAAAAAATTGCATTTTCAGCTTTTTTTTGGCGCAGTTTTGGCGTCTGCAACCTGTTCTGTCTGCAAAAATCCGCGTCTGCGAAAATCGACATCTGCAAAAATCTGCGTCTGCGCAAATCGACATTTGCAAAAATTCGCGTCTGCGAAAATCGACGTCTGCGAAAATCTGCGTCTGCGAAAATTGACATCTCTGTTTTGTCCTCTTCATATTTTGGCGCCTCTGTAGTTCAGCGTCTCTGTATTTTGGCAGACTGTGTTCTCTACTTGCTTATGTTCCATTTCTACTATATTATTTCTGCACTTTGTAGCAAAAAAATAAAAAATAAAAAAAATCGCATTTTCAGCTTTTTTTTGGCGCATTTTTGGTGTCTGCAACCTGTTCTGTCTGCGAAAATCCGCGTCTGCGAAAATCGACATCTGCAAAATCTGTGTCTGCGCAAATCGACATCTGCAAAAATTCGCGTCTGCGAAAATTGACGTCTGCGAAAATCTGCGTCTGCGAAAATCGACATCTCTATTTTGTCCTCTTCATATTTTGGCACCTTTGTAGTTCAGCGTCTCTGTATTTTGGCAGACTGTGTTCTCTGCTTGCTTATGTTCCATTTCTGCTATATTATTTCTGCACTTTGTAGTAAAAAAATAAAAAATAAAAAAAATCGCATTTTCAGCTTTTTTTTGGCGCAGTTTTGGCATCTGCAACCTGTTCTGTCTGCGAAAATCTGCATCTGCGAAAATCGACATCTGCAAAAATCTGCGTCTGTGCAAATCGACATCTGCAAAAATTCGCGTCTGCGAAAATCGACGTCTGCGAAAATCTGCGTCTGCGAAAATTGACATCTCTGTTTTGTCCTCTTCATATTTTGGCGCCTCTGTAGTTCAGCGTCTTTGTATTTTGGCAGATTGTGTTCTCTGCTTGCTTATGTTCCATTTCTGCTATATTATTTCTGCACTTTGTAGCAAAAAAATAAAAAATGAAAAAAATCGCATTTTCAGCTTTTTTTTGGCGCAGTTTTGTCGTCTGCAACCTGTTCTGTCTGCGAAAATCCGCGTCTGCAAAAATCGACATCTGCAAAAATCTGCGTCTGCGCAAATCGACATCTGCAAAAATTCGCGTCTGCGAAAATCGACGTCTGCGAAAATCCGCGTCTGCGAAAATTGACATCTCTGTTTTGTCCTCTTGATATTTTGGCGCCTCTATAGTTCAGCGTCTCTGTATTTTGGTAGACTGTGTTCTCTGCTTGCTTATGTTCCATTTCTGCTATATTATTTCTGCACTTTGTAGCAAAAAAATAAAAAATAAAAAAAATTGCATTCTCAGCTTTTTTTTGGCGCAGTTTTGGCGTCTGCAACCTGTTCTGTCTGCGAAAATCCGCGTCTGTGAAAATCGACATCTGCAAAAATCTGCGTCTACGCAAATCGACATCTGCAAAAATTCGCGTCTGCAAAAATCGACGTCTGCGAAAATCCGCGTCTGCGAAAATCGACATCTCTGTTTTGTCCTCTTCATATTTTGGCGCCTCTGTAGTTCAGCGTCTCTGTATTTTGGCAGACTGTGTTCTCTGCTTGCTTATGCTCCATTTCTACTATATTATTTCTGCACTTTGTAGCAAAAAAATAAAAAATAAAAAAAATTGTATTTTCAGCTTTTTTTTGGCGCAGTTTTGGCGTCTGCAACCTGTTCTGTTTGCAAAAATCCGCGTCTGCGAAAATCGACATCTGCAAAAATCTGCGTCTGCGCAAATCGACATCTGCAAAAATTCGCGTCTGCGAAAATTGACGTCTGCGAAAATCCGCGTCTGCGAAAATTGACATCTCTGTTTTGTCCTCTTCATATTTTGGCGCCTCTGTAGTTCAGCGTCTTTGTATTTTGGCAGATTGTGTTCTCTGCTTGCTTATGTTCCATTTTTGCTATATTATTTCTGCACTTTGTAGCAAAAAAATAAAAAATAAAAAAAATTGCATTTTCAGCTTTTTTTTGGCGCAGTTTTGGCGTCTGCAACCTTTTCTGTCTGCGAAAATCCGCATCTGCGAAAATCGACATCTGCAAAAATCTGCGTCTGCGCAAATCGACATCTGCAAAAATTCGCGTCTGCGAAAATCGACGTCTGCGAAAATCCGCGTCTGCGAAAATCGACATCTCTGTTTTGTCCTCTTCATATTTTGGCGCCTCTGTAGTTCAGCGTCTCTGTATTTTGGCAGAATGTGTTCTCTGCTTGCTTATGTTCCTTTTCTGCTATATTATTTCTGCACTTTGTAGCAAAAAAATAAAAAATAAAAAAAATTGCATTTTTAGCTTTTTTTTGGCGCAGTTTTGGCGTCTGCAACCTGTTCTGTCTGCAAAAATCCGCGTCTGCGAAAATCGACATCTGCAAAAATCTGCGTCTGCGCAAATCGACATCTGCAAAAATTTGCGTCTGCGAAAATTGACGTCTGCGAAAATCCGTGTCTGCCAAAATCGACATCTCTGTTTTGTCCTCTTCATATTTTGGCGCCTCTGTAGTTCAGCGTCTTTGTATTTTGGCAGATTATGTTTTCTGCTTGCTTATGTTCCATTTCTGCTATATTATTTCTGCACTTTGTAGCAAAAAAATAAAAAATAAAAAAAATTGCATTTTCAGCTTTTTTTTGGCGCAGTTTTGGCGTCTGCAACCTGTTCTGTCTGCGAATATCCGCGTCTGCGAAAATCGACATCTGCAAAAATCTGCGTCTGCGCAAATCGACATCTGCAAAAATTCGCGTCTGCGAAAATCGACGTCTGCAAAAATCCGCGTCTGCGAAAATCGACATCTCTGTGTTGTCCTCTTCATATTTTTGCGCCTCTGTAGTTCAGCGTCTCTGTATTTTGGCAGACTGTGTTCTCTGCTTGCTTATGTTCCATTTCTGCTATATTATTTCTGCACTTTGTAGCAAAAAAATAAAAAATAAAAAAAATTGCATTTTCAGCTTTTTTTTGGCGCAGTTTTGGCGTCTGCAACCTGTTCTGTCTGCAAAAATCCGCGTCTGCGAAAATCGACATCTGCAAAAATCTGCGTCTGCGCAAATCGACATTTGCAAAAATTCGCGTCTGCGAAAATCGACGTCTGCGAAAATCTGCGTCTGCGAAAATCGACATCTCTGTTTTGTCCTCTTCATATTTTGGCACCTCTGTAGTTCAGCGTCTCTGTATTTTGGCAGACTGTGTTGTCTTCTTGCTTATGTTCCATTTCTGCTATATTATTTCTGCACTTTGTAGCAAAAAAATAAAAAATAAAAAAAATCGCATTTTCAGCTTTTTTTTGGCGCAGTTTTGGCGTCTGCAACCTGTTCTGTCTGCGAAAATCCGCGTCTGCGAAAATCGACATCTGCAAAAATCTGCGTCTGCGCAAATCGACATCTGCAAAAATTCGCGTCTGCGAAAATCGACGTCTGCGAAAATCCGCGTCTACGAAAATCGACATCTCTGTTTTGTCCTCTTCATATTTTGGCGCCTCTGTAGTTCAGCATCTCTGTATTTTGGCAGACTGTGTTCTCTGCTTGCTTATGTTCCATTTCTGCTATATTATTTCTGCACTTTGTAGCAAAAAATAAAAATAAAAAAAAATCGCATTTTCAGCTTTTTTTTTGGCGCAGTTTTGGCGTCTGCAACCTGTTCTATCTGCGAAAATCCGCGTCTGCGAAAATCGACATCTGCAAAAATCTACGTCTGCGCAAATCGACATCTGCAAAAATTCGCGTCTGCGAAAATCGACGTCTGCGAAAATTCGCGTTTGTGAAAATCGACATCTCTGTTTTGTCCTCTTCATATTTTGGCGCCTCTGTAGTTCAGCGTCTCTGTATTTTGGCAGACTGTGTTCTCTACTTGCTTATGTTCCATTTCTACTATATTATTTCTGCACTTTGTAGCAAAAAAATAAAAAATAAAAAAAATCGCATTTTCAGCTTTTTTTTGGCACAGTTTTGGCGTCTGCAACCTGTTCTGTCTGCGAAAATCCGCGTCTTCGAAAATCGACATCTGCAAAAATCTGCGTCTGCGCAAATCGACATCTGCAAAAATTCGCGTCTGCGAAAATCGACGTCTGCGAAAATCTGCGTCTGCGAAAATCGACATCTCTGTTTTGTCCTCTTCATATTTTGGCGCCTTTATAGTTCAGCGTCTCTATATTTTGACAGACTGTGTTCTCTGCTTGCTTATGTTCCATTTCTGCTATATTATTTCTGCACTTTGTAGCAAAAAAATAAAAAATAAAAAAAATCGCATTTTCAGCTTTTTTTTGGCGCAGTTTTGGCATCTGCAACCTGTTCTGTCTGCGAAAATCCGCGTCTGCGAAAATCGACATCTGCAAAAATCTGCGTCTGCGCAAATCGACATCTGCAAAAATTCGCGTCTGCGAAAATCGACGTCTGCGAAAATCCGCGTCTGCGAAAATTGACATCTCTGTTTTGTCCTCTTCATATTTTGGCGCCTCTGTAGTTCAGCGTCTTTGTATTTTGGCAGATTGTGTTCTCTGCTTGCTTATGTTCCATTTCTGCTATATTATTTTTGCACTTTGTAGCAAAAAAATAAAAAATAAAAAAAATCGCATTTTCAGCTTTTTTTTGGCGCAGTTTTGGCGTCTGCAACCTGTTCTGTCTGCGAAAATCCGCATCTGCAAAAATCGACATCTGCAAAAATCTGCGTCTGCGCAAATCGACATCTGCAAAAATTTGCGTCTGCGAAAATCGACGTCTACGAAAATCCGCGTCTGTGAAAATTGACATCTCTGTTTTGTCCTCTTCATATTTTGGCGCCTCTGTAGTTCAGCGTCTCTGTATTTTGGCAGACTGTGTTCTCTGCTTGCTTATGTTCCATTTATGCTATATTATTTCTGCACTTTGTAGCAAAAAAATAAAAAATAAAAAAAATCGCATTTTCAGCTTTTTTTTGGCGCAGTTTTGGCGTCTGCAACCTGTTCTGTCTGCGAAAATCCGCGTCTCTGAAAATCGACATCTGCAAAAATCTGCGTCTGCGCAAATCGACATCTGCAAAAATTTGCGTCTGCGAAAATCGACGTCTACGAAAATCCGCTTCTGTGAAAATTGACATCTCTGTTTTGTCCTCTTCATATTTTGGCGCCTCTGTAGTTCAGCGTCTCTGTATTTTGGCAGACTGTGTTCTCTGCTTGCTTATGTTCCATTTCTGCTATATTATTTCTGCACTTTGTAGCAAAAAAATAAAAAATAAAAAAAATTGCATTTTCAGCTTTTTTTTGGCACAGTTTTGGCGTCTGCAACCTGTTCTGTCTGCAAAAATCCGCGTCTGCGAAAATCGACATCTGCAAAAATTTGCGTCTGCGCAAATCGACATCTGCAAAAATTCGAGTCTGCGAAAATTGACGTCTGCGAAAATCCGCGTCTGCGAAAATCGACATCTCTGTTTTGTCCTCTTCATATTTTGGCGCCTCTGTAGTTCAGCGTCTTTGTATTTTGGCAGATTGTGTTCTCTGCTTGCTTATGTTCCATTTCTGCTATATTATTTCTGCACTTTGTAGCAAAAAAATAAAAAATAAAAAAAATTGCATTTTCAGCTTTTTTTTGGCGCAGTTTTGGCGTCTGCAACCTATTCTGTCTGCGAAAATCCGCGTCTGCGAAAATCGACATCTGCAAAAATCTGCGTCTGCGCAAATCGACATCTGCAAAAATTCGCGTCTGCGAAAATCGACGTCTGCGAAAATCCACGTCTGCGAAAATCGACATCTCTGTTTTGTCCTCTTCATATTTTGGCGCCTCTGTAGTTCAGCGTCTCTGTATTTTGGCAGACTGTGTTCTCTGCTTGCTTATGTTCCATTTCTGCTATATTATTTCTGCACTTTGTAGCAAAAAAATAAAAAATAAAAAAAATTGCATTTTCAGCTTTTTTTTGGCGCAGTTTTGGCGTCTGCAACCTGTTCTGTCTGCAAAAATCCGCGTCTGCGAAAATCGACATCTGCAAAAATCTGCGTCTGCGCAAATCGACATTTGCAAAAATTCGCGTCTGCAAAAATTGACGTCTGCGAAAATCTGCGTCTACAAAAATCGACATCTTTGTTTTGTCCTCTTCATATTTTGGCGCCTCTGTAGTTCAGCGTCTCTGTATTTTGGCAGACTGTGTTCTCTGCTTGCTTATGTTCCATTTCTGCTATATTATTTCTGCACTTTGTAGCAAAAAAATAAAAAATAAAAAAAATCGCATTTTCAGCTTTTTTTTGGCACAGTTTTGGCGTCTGCAACCTGTTCTGTCTGCGAAAATCGACATCTGCAAAAATCTGCGTCTGTGCAAATCGACATCTGCAAAAATTCGCGTCTGCGAAAATCGACGTCTGCGAAAATCCGCGTCTGCGAAAATCGACATCTCTGTTTTGTCCTCTTCATATTTTGGCGCCTCTGTAGTTCAGCGTCTCTGTATTTTGGCAGACTGTGTTCTCTGCTTGCTTATGTTCCATTTCTGCTATATTATTTCTGCACTTTGTAGCAAAAAAATAAAAAATAAAAAAAATCGCATTTTCAGCTTTTTTTTGGCGCAGTTTTGGCGTCTGCAACCTGTTCTGTCTGCGAAAATCCGCATCTGCGAAAATCGACATCTGCAAAAATCTGCGTCTGCGCAAATCGACATCTGCAAAAATTCGCGTCTGCGAAAATCGACGTCTGCGAAAATCCGCGTCTGTGAAAATCGACATCTCTGTTTTGTCCTCTTCATATTTTGGCGCCTCTGTAGTTCAGCGTCTCTGTATTTTGGTAGACTGTGTTCTCTGCTTGCTTATGTTCCATTTCTGCTATATTATTTCTGCACTTTGTAGCAAAAAATAAAAATAAAAAAAAATCGCATTTTCAGCTTTTTTTTGGCGCAGTTTTGGCGTCTGCAACCTGTTCTATCTGCGAAAATCCGCGTCTGTGAAAATCGACATCTGCAAAAATCTGCGTCTGCGCAAATCGACATCTACAAAAATTCGCGTCTGCGAAAATCGACGTCTGCGAAAATTCGCGTTTGTGAAAATCGACATCTCTGTTTTGTCCTCTTCATATTTTGGCGCCTCTGTAGTTCAGCGTCTCTGTATTTTGGCAGACTGTGTTCTCTACTTGCTTATGTTCCATTTCTACTATATTATTTCTGCACTTTGTAGCAAAAAAATTAAAAAAAATAAAATCGCATTTTCAGCTTTTTTTTGGCGCAGTTTTGGCGTCTGCAACCTGTTCTGTCTGCGAAAATCCGCGTTTGCGAAAATCGACATCTGCAAAAATCTTCGTCTGCGCAAATCGACATCTGCAAAAATTCGCGTCTGTGAAAATCGACGTCTGCAAAAATCTGCGTCTGCGAAAATCGACATCTCTGTTTTGTCCTCTTCATATTTTGGCGCCTTTGTAGTTCAGCGTCTCTGTATTTTGGCAGACTGTGTTCTCTGCTTGCTTATGTTCCATTTCTGCTATATTATTTCTGCACTTTGTAGCAAAAAAATTTAAAAAAAAAAAATCGCATTTTCAGCTTTTTTTTGGCGCAGTTTTGGCGTCTGCAACCTGTTCTGTCTGCGAAAATCCGCGTCTGCGAAAATCGACATCTGCAAAAATCTGCGTCTGCGCAAATCGACATCTGCAAAAATTTGCGTCTACGAAAATCGACGTCTGCGAAAATCTGCGTCTGCGAAAATCGACATCTCTGTTTTGTCCTCTTCATATTTTGGCGCCTCTGTAGTTCAGCGTCTTTGTATTTTGGCAGATTGTGTTCTCTGCTTGCTTATGTTCCATTTCTGCTATATTATTTTTGCACTTTGTAGCAAAAAAATAAAAAATAAAAAAAATCGCATTTTCAGCTTTTTTTTGGCGCAGTTTTGGCGTCTGCAACCTGTTCTGTCTGCGAAAATCCGCGTCTGCAAAAATCGACATCTGCAAAAATCTGCGTCTGCGCAAATCGACATCTTCAAAAATTCGCGTCTGCGAAAATCGATGTCTGCGAAAATCCGCGTCTGCGAAAATTGACATCTCTGTTTTGTCCTCTTCATATTTTGGCGCCTCTGTAGTTCAGCGTCTCTATATTTTGGCAGACTGTGTTCTCTGCTTGCTTATGTTCCATTTCTGCTATATTATTTCTGCACTTTGTAGCTAAAAAAAAAACATAAAAAAAAAAAAAAAAAAAAAGAGTATAAATCAAAATTTTACTTTTAGTGGTTCCGTAGGATTTAGACCATTTTAAGCATTTTTACGCGTAGAAAAAACAACAAAAAAAGTTAAAATTTTTTTTCCCATAGTTAAGCTCTCATTTTTTAAGATTTTGGCTAACTAACTAAAATTGCTTTTTTTTTTTTTGTCTCATTGCAGGTTGGAGCACATATGGAACCACTAACCATGTTTCTTGCAGGATTTCATGTTTCTAAAAAATGAACTTGAATATTTAACCATTTGTCTTTGAATGCATGTTGCTAAAAAAAAAAAAATTGAACTTGAATGGTTAAACTCATTTTTCATTGAATGAATGTTGCTCAAAAACACACTCTTGAATGTCATGAGTTAAAATCAACTTTCTTTGGAATGCATGCTTAAAACAAAAAAATCCAATCTTGAATGTCAAGGATCAATTAACCATTACAAATCTCTTTTTCACATGCAATCTAGGTAAAGTTGGATTTTTGGACATTTAAGAAACTTTGTTAAGTTAAAATACAAATTTACAAAAATCAATTTGAGTAGTTCCTTGGACTCACCTCTTTTCTAATCACCCATCAAATATTAACCATTGGTTGCAATCTCAGCGCCATTTATGGGGATGGGTCTACTTGAAAAAGGTGTTAAATGTTCCACAATCTAACTCACTCACTTGGTCTTTGAACGTTTGCTTTAACTTTATCAAAATTCTTAAATGGTCAAAACTCTAGATTAAATCGATCACACTTTGAGTTTGGGCACTAAAATTGAACAACAACTGACGTGGAGAGCCTCCGGGCGCGCGCTTGAAATCGAATCTCACACACTTTTGTTTTGGGCTTAAAACAAACTCACACTCAATCTTGAATGCCTTAAAGAAAATTAATCGATACTTGACGTGGAGGGCCTCCGGGCGCGCGAGTTTGCTTTTGTTGACCCTAACTCTTCTTATTGTGTGCATTCTTCGATCGATTTACTTTTGTTGGCGCTTCAAGTTGGAATTGAACATTGTCTCTTAAACATGAGTGCTTGCAAAGTCTAGATTAGCACACATAAGAGTCAGTTTGTAAAAGAACAAGCGTTTTTTTTAGCCCAAGGTCATCCGAGTCTTCTCTCCCCTTGTCGTCTTTCGAGGCCATCTTGGGTGCATAAGATTAGGATCCAAAACCTTGTTTCTTTTTTAGGAGGCCTGCTTGGGGATTTCATCACCCCTTGGACGACCTCAACTCCAGCGTTCCGGCGGAGTATAAGAATCGGGAGGTGAATCGAAAGACACCTCTCTTGGGATCAAGATTTTGTCATTCGGGCTAAGCCTCAAGGAACTTTATACCCTTGAGAAGTGAAAGAGGAGAAGTGGGTTACCGCTCCTCTCGGCTGTGTGACATCCTTTTGGTCTCATCTACGGATTTGGGCCTCACGTACCTTGCGTATATCGAGGACTCCCTAGCTAAACCAATTGTCTGCCTTGCAGAAAACCATCTAGGATGTTAATGTGTTTGGAGTGACTGATCGAAACATTTGTAGAACATACACACTCCTTGGCGCAAGTACCACATTCTGAGAACCACAAACTTCTATCTGGGTGTTCCTATCTATTGCTTGTTTTTATTTTACTTGTTGAATGAATGTTTGCCAAACTTGGTCAATCCTAGCTTAGGGCACACTTAGGTAGTCACTGCCTATTTTGGAAGTTGAACAAGTTGAAGCAAAACAACTGAAAATTTTCCCAAAGCCAAGCAGATTCAGGAATTTATGTCGGAACAACCCAAACTCAAACAGAAGTTTCACAAGGTCAAACTCAAGCCATCTCTAGCATACCAAGAACTTTCAGCCAAGAGAAAAGCAATAACACCAAGCCCATGAATTTCCAAACTCCACAAAGCAGAGGACAAGCTACCAACGAAGCACTCCAAGAGGCCTGGTTAGAGCGCACCATCAAATTTAGCCAACATCCAGGAGTTAATCCTGCTTATGCCTTACCAACTAGGCATGATTTCTATGATTAGACACCCTTGTTTATCCACATCTTCTTGGATAAGCTTCACTCTAGAGTCATCTTTGTAGAAAAGCCAGCCATCTTAGCTTATCCCCTTAAGCATTAGTAGCTCATCCATCTCATTTAGAATCATACCATCTAGCTAGAAATCAAAAATCTGCACATCTAAGCTTTCAAAATTTGTTGTCACCTTGCTAAAAGTTTGCCATTCCTAAAATCTTCCAAATCCACCAATCTCACCAAGGTTATCCCTTTGACAGAGCTTTGTCTAGGGTAATCTAGTTTTGTCACTTGTTATCCCTCATCACCTTGAGCTAAAGGTTGGGATTCACAAGTGGTCAATCTCGTGTTCTGCCTAAAGGATCATCAGTCTATCCTTAAGTTGACACAATCACCACAATCACAAACCAAAAACTAAATTCACATATATGCTTAGACTAAGAAAGAAAATAAGAAGTGCAAACCTCACAAGAGAAAACACTCCATGCTTTCTTGATTCTGTAGATGTGTCCTTTTACTGTGGATGTATGCTCAAGATGCTCAAAAGCTGCTTCAATGGAGATGGGTAATGGCAAATTGGTAGCTTTTGTGAGCTCTCAATTTGGCATTATAAGGGTATGGTTGATGGCTTTGGTTCTCAAAATAGCATGGTAACTTTAGCTCAAAGATTGTTGATGAAATGGCTTGGGATGGGATTCAATTTATAGGCTAAGGGGTAGAGGGATGGAGGGCTTAGATGCAAGGATGGATGAAGGTTTAAGGAGGGCTAAGATGCACTCAAAGGGGAGCACATGGATTGTGCTTGTTTAGCACCAATGGGAAGGTGACACTTGTCACAAGGAGGATGAGTGTGAGAGGGTAGGGTTAAGGGTTGGTTAAGGGCATGATGAGTGGGGTTGAGTATGTAAGAGGGATGTAAGAGGAATGAGTGTGGAAGAGGGAAGAGTGTGGAAGATGGGTGTAAGAGTCATGAGTGGGCTTGTAAGAGTCTTTATGTTTTGTAAGAGCACTCATGACTTAGTGGTTGGGTTTTTTTAAGGGGAGACTTTGGTTTGGATTAGGAAAGTCTTAAACTTGTTTAAGGAATGTGACAACATTAGGGGGTGGATTAGGCTTGGTTTTAGGATTAGATTAGGGATGTTAGAGATGTGCAAGTGGATGGCATTAATGAGGGTGGGTGAGTTAGTGGCTAAGCTTGGTTAGTATGGGTGGATGGGGTGGATTAGGCTAAATGGAGGATTAGAGATAGGTTAGGGTTTTTTTGAATTTGAGGATTTCATTTATCAAATAGATTTATTTAATAAATGGGGATTTTTGGAATTAGATAGGAGAAAAGGATTTAATTGATAAATAATAGATTATTTGATTTATCAATTAGGACTATAGATGATTAATTAAATTAATCAACTAGGGGATGACAAAGGATTAATTAAATAGAAATTTAATTTATAATGCCCTTTTTAGATAACTAAATTAGATTACCAAAGTAGTGTAATCAAATTTAGGTGTCTACAGTAATTATAGTTTCCAATAATCTCCCTCTTTGGTTTTCATCACAATAGTTCTAGTTACCGTGCAAATGCAAAAAACATTCTCATGTTTTATAATAACAACTCTCTCTATGAATTGATATAGATCATCATTACTATCCTTAGTTTCATTCTTACTCTCATCGTGCACTTACTTACACTTCTCCCTAAATGTTACCAATTGAAAATTTTGCAATACCAACTATATTGACAACACCTCTAATCATATTCATCTTCCACCTTCATATGTCTCCCTGTTTTGTCACTATATGGATGGTAACTATATATATCTCCCTGTTAACTTAATAACATTCTCTCCCTCTTTCATTTAGATATAGGATGGTACCTTGATATATATGTCCCTTTTTGATAACAATACCAAATACACCAAACATTCACATATATATTCCTCTTGTTTCATCATCTTCACTTTGTCAATGTCTAACTGATAGTTCAAGATCACTCTCTCTTTAATCTTTATTTTGACTCCTTGCAATCTCATTTGCTTCATGCTTTAGCCCATCATTTCACAATCTTTAGGCATCTCCTAAAGTGTGTCCTCTTTGCATCAATGTGTAAGATATTCTGATCTCATCTCTTCTCAACTTTCTTCCGATAAGGGAATCACCCCTAACTTACCTTTGAGGTACTCAAATGCATCCTTAGGTAATGCCTTGGTGAATATATCAACTATCTTCTCATTTGTGTTCACATACTCCAATCTCACTTATTTGTCTTGTACCAACTTTCTTAAGTAGCGATACTTGATAGCAATGTGTTTGGTTTTTATATGCATTACAATATTCTTTGATATGTTTATAACACATGTGTTATCAAAATATATAACAACAAGTTCAGTAATCTCTTCCTTCATACCTTTCAACAATTGCTTGATCCACACAATGCTTGAATAATTAACTATTGCAATAACATATTCAACCTCTATTGTGGATTGAGAAATATAGTTTTGCTTCTTGCTTGTCCATGAAATCAATCTCCTATCTAGAAAGAAAATGCCTCCACTTGTACTCTTTATGTCATAAATATTTCCAACCCAATCAACATTAGTGTAAACTTTTAGTTCAATCTTGTCACTCTTCTTATACCATAATCTATAGTCGGTTGTTCCTTTTAGATATCTCAGTATCCTTTTCACAATCATCATGTGATTTTCACTAGGATTAGTAGAAAATCTAGCAACAATACCAACTACTAATGCAATGTCAAGTCTATTATGTACACCATATTGCAATTTTCCAATCATTGACATGTATAGTATTTGATTCAACTCAATAGAATTATCACTCTTTGAAATTTTATGACCAATAACCATAGGTGTTCCAAATGGTCTTGCGTCCTCCATTCCAAAAGTCTTTGATATCTCCTTGATATACTTGAATCGAGTAATATAAATACCTTTCATCATCTCATTAGAAAATTAATTACACATCAGATCATATCCTCCAAATATGATATCATCAAAAAAAAATTCATCTAGCAATATCTTGTTCTTAGATTCACTTTTTAGGTACAAATTGTTATTGTCATAGTTCTTGCAATGCCAATTTTTACCAAATAAGTGTGTAACTTTTCATACCAAGCTCTAGGGGCTTGCTTTAAACCATATAATTATTTATGTAGTTTACATACCATATTCCTCTTGCTAGGATCAAAAAATCCTTCAAGTTGATTAATGTAGACTTCTTCTAATATTCCATTTAAAAATGTAGATTTTACATCCATTTGGTATGCCTTGAATCCTTTATAAGCAACATGTGCAAAAAAAGTTCTCACTCCTTCTAACCTTACAACTAGGGAAAATGTCTCACCACAATCAACTCCTTCCTCTTGTACATATCCCTTACAAAATAGTCTTACCTTATTCCTTGTGACTTCATCTTTCTCATTAGTCTTGTTTATGAATACCCACTTAGTTCCAATCACGTTCTTGTCCTTTGGGATGGGTACTAAAGTTTGTGTCTTGTTCTTCTCTATTTGACCAATTTCCTCATTCATTACCTCAATCCAATCTTCATTCTCCAAAGAATCTTTGAGTGCTTTATGTTCAACTTCACATAAAAAACATGTATCATTCCTCAACTTACTTCTTGTCATGACTCTTGAATCTTTTCTTCCAATTAATTGGTTAGGTGTATGATTCCTCTATACATATTTTGCCAAAATAGGTTGAAGTTTTCTTTCTTCTTCTTGTATTTTACTTGGTTCTTCTTGCTCTTCTACTTCAGGTATTTTTGGCTACAACTCAGCCTGGTCCGATTGGTGTTCAATTTCTTCTCTTTGATGTTTGACTCCTACTATCTGTGACTTGGCTCCTACAACTCGATGTTTGACAAAGTTTTTCTGCTAAATGTTGGTAGTGTCTAGCTACTGATACTCATTAGCCTCTTTCTATAGTTTAAGTAAGGTGCTAGGTTCACCTCCATATATATAGACATAGTTTCTATAATCTTCAGGTTCTTTCTTGCATTCTTTTTCATTCTTTTATGCAAACTCATCAACTCTAACATTTGCACTTTCCAAAAATTTTTTAGTGTTAGAACTCAAGCACTTATAAGCCTTTCTCTTTGTGAAATATCCTAAAAATATGCTTTCATCATATTTTGCATCAAGTTTTCATTTTCTTGCATCTTTCAATATGTAACATTTTCTTCCAAAAACTTTGAAATAATTTACATTAGGTGCATAGCCATACCAAAGTTCAAAAGGTGTCTTGTTTGCATCTATCTTCACTAAACTTGGTTCAGAGTATAGGCTGCAATACTTACAGCTTCTCTCTAGTACTTTTGTGAAACATTCTTCACCATCATTAGTGTCCTTGCATAGTCCATGATTGATCTATTCCTTCTTTTAGTTATCCCATTATGTGGTGGATTCCTCAGTGTACTCATTTTTCTCTTGATTCCTTTATCATTAGAGAATATGTTAAACTCATTTGATATGAATTCACCTCCTCTATTTGATCTCAAGCACTTTAGACTCTTTCTCAACTCTATCCAAATACCACTTAAACATTTGAAATGCATCAAATTTTTCTTTAAGAAACATCACAATCATCATTCTATAAAAGTCATCAACGAAAAGAATAAAATATTTGTCACCATTATAACTTTTTACTCCAATAGGACCATGTATATCAATATGAACCAATTCCAAAACATCATTAGAACAATAAGTCTTGCTTGTGAAAGTAGACTTTGCCATTTTTCCCATTTGACATTGTTTGCACATCATCTTATCATGTTTTCTCAATCTTGGTAATCCTCTTACTCTGTTCACCTTACTAATTCTTACCAAATTATCAAAGTTCACATGACATAACCTCTTATGCAACGACCAAAAAATTTCAAATTGAAAATAGACAAGTATCTTCAGATAGTTCTAGATCGAACAAAGTTACCTCTTGTTTGATTACCACTTCCAATTAGTTCACTAGTAGCATCGTAGATCTTTGCCTTCCCATTTTTAAATTCAACTCGGTAGCCCAAACTGATCAATTGTGTCACACTCAACAAGTTATATTTCAAACCATCAACCCAATATGAATTATCACATATGATCTTATCATTTATTATAATTGATCATTTACCTTTCACATAACATGGTGCATTATTTCCAAACTTAACACTATTTCCATTATCATGTTCTAGCTTTTAAAACTTACTTGAGTCACTAGTCATATGATGTGAAAAACCATTATCAATTATCCATCTGTCATTCTAATTCACATGTGAAATTAATGTAGTTTTCTCATCTTCATCATATTCATCTTTCATTACAACATAAACAAAATCTTCACCATTTTCATCAGTATCACTATCAAAATCATCTTCTTCAACAATATAACAAGATTTCTTACCTTTGCCTTTGTAATCTTTGTTACCTCGGTTGTCTTTGCCTTCTCTTCTTCCTCAATATTTTCTAACCTTCCTTTCTTCCTTCTCATCTCTATCAGGATATCTTACAACATTATGACCAACTTTATTACATGTAAGACATATAATAGGGAGTTTACCTTTATATTTACCTTTTCCTCTTGGTAGCCTTCTTGCCAGGAATGCTTCAAGATCATCATGCGATTCACTATCATTGTCCACATGTCTACATTTCTTCTTTCTTTTAGATCCATCAAGGGTTAGTTGAGACTTGAAAGCACATATTATCAAAAATTTACAATTCAAATGTAGTGAGTCTACCAATTAGACTATCCTGGGTTGGATTATTACCAGATGTACATCTTAGTTCTTGAATTGTAGATACTCTAATTGCATAGATAGGAAGTAAAGTCCTCAATACCTTACTTATCACTATCTCATCACATATGATGCCTCCAACTCCTCTAATAGAATTTACAACCTCCTTGATTTGGCCTTAATACTGTGCAATAGTTTCACCTTCTTTCATTCTCAAGTCATCAAATTTTCCTCTCAAACTTTCAACTTTTGCTCTCAACACATTTTTGTCTTCTCCATGGATTTGTGCCAACTTGTACCACATTTTTTTTTGTAGTACATTCCTTCACATTATCAAATTTAATAGAAATGAGAGAAGATTTCATATCTATCATCATTTGATTATGCTCTTGCTTCTCCTTCATTTGTTCAATAGTCATGGGTCTAGGAACTTCAATGTATTCATTCTCTAGGTAGTACTGTTACCCATTTTTATCACCGTGCACAAAATGGATAGGTTGACTAGTCATATTTCTTAGGGTGGTGAGAATGAAATACTTTAACTCATTAAATGCCAATGCCATTAGGAGATACGTAAAATGTTGACCATGCTTTATCATATACCCCTTAGTTTTCAATCTTCCAAATCCACATGTCTTATGGTTACACAAACTTCATTATAATCTTCATACTCCGTGGGTTCCATTTTGTCACAAAATCAAAAAATTATGAGGGTCCTTGATCTTTAGCAAATCTATGATTGTCGCTTGCCACGTGGATATATGGGGTCAATTTTAGATGGTGGGCCACAATATGATAAAAGTGATGTCAAAATAGGTCGGTATATAGATGCATTCCCATTGGCTAAAAGTTTTGAGGGACACAAAGAAGATTCAATGATTTTTTTGCCATTGATCTCTAGCAAATCTGTAGTCATCACTTTGTAACTAATAGAAATTGCAAGGTCTTTATCCATAGTGACAAAGTGAGGAGGTGATGCATGTCAAGGTTCTGATGTTATGATACATAGTTTGTCATGGGATTGCAAATCTAGATTAAAGGAGGCCTAAGGACACGGTAAGCATGGTCGTAAGATCGTAAGTGACAAGACAAGGTGGGCCCAAGAGCATAAGCAAAAGAAAGGTGCAATTGCTATTTTGAAGCTTTGATGCTATGATAGGAAATATGTCGAGAGATCTTAGGGGCCATTCACGTGGATCACAATCTTACAATTGTTGTTTATCGTAAGATTGTGAAGGTCAAATATCAAACTATCGATGCTATGCGAGTGAAGTATAGGGGTGATTATAAGGTCGTAAGGGACCGAAAAGCATGTTCTAATGCTATGATACATGGTTTTTTGTATGGATGTAGAGCTATTTTCATAGGCTCACGACGCTATGATACAAAGGAGATTTCTAACAATCGTAAGATCATGAAGCTAGGACTCTCGTGATAAGACATTATGAAGGGTTTTTCCTCCCTAAGATGTTGTAAGGTAGTAGTATCAAGAGATCAGGAGTCAAAGTTCAAGGTTGACTTTGTAGCTTTTATGTGTATGACCTTATTGGACAGTCATTTGTGAAATCAACCAATGGTGGCATGCTTGAACTATCATGTGGATATATCTTGGCAATCAGTTAAATTTTTACCCTAGGGTGGTGTAGTATCAATGCAGAAATGAAGTGGTGCGGGTTAGTGGTTTAAAAAAACTAGTTTTAATGAATATCAGATCTATGAATGAGTATAGGTATGGTGAAGATTAGATTAGATCGCTTCCATGGGACGATCACTAAGAAATATATGATCTCTTCTTAAACACAGTTATGATTGTTAATGCTGTGTCAATGGGGGGCAGTTGTAGATTTGATCTTTGAATGCCACAAGAAGTAAAGGGTAGTTAAGGTACTCTTGCAACACATAGCACCTGGCTTTTCATGATTATTCTCCTGGTGCTACCCAGAATGGGAGATGTAAAACTTAATGGTGAATGTAATTCTCTGAGATATTTGTACTCTTCTATTGATTTTCTAACATGTGCCCCTCCCATCTAAAGCTTATTGCAATCCTGATCTATTTAAGGATTCCCAAGATATGGAGAAAGGGCTTGCATTTTTCAAGTCTTATGCAAGATAGCATTGTCAAGATCTCTTATGAGTCCAGTTTTTTCTTGACACATCACTTTATTTTTACAGTCAATCTAGATGAATGTTGTTCAATAACCTTTGATATTTGAATGAAGGAACAATCTTAGAACCCTTGTTGTCTCTTCTTGTGGCTTAAGTTTATGATTTGATAGAATTTCTTGAGATTTTCCTCTTTTGAATCCCTGGATTTTGTCTCGCTTTTAACTATAAGTGGGATTTGATTATTCACATTGATTACAAGTCTAGATACTTTGTTTCCATTCAAATTTGTGACATTGTAAATTTTAGCATTCCCTTTAACATCTTCTTTGAACTTCATCCTTCTTGTGAAATATTTTATTGGAATGATTCTTTGCAATATTGAGTTCTTGTTAGCTACCCGAAAGTGTTTCATCGAGTTAGGCCAACAATACCTTCATCATATCATTCGGTGTATCACACCCTTTACTTTTCCAATATTTACCTTCCAAGCAATCCTACTATCCCTTTCCCCTTCAATTTTAATTTCTTGTTCAAAGAAGTAAATTAGTGGGACACTTAACTTAGGTATCTCCCACTACCTAGGAATGTTTCTATGTTACTAAAAGTTGACTAAGTTAGAATCCAGTCGTAGGCGCAATTTTTAGAGATAACAAGTACAATGCAGAGTCCCTAGCTCTAGATAGATGTAATTTCAAGTTATCCTTGTTTAACTTAGGCACCTCTCTCTTGTACATCTTGATCTTTGGCTTAAGTCCTTCAAACTTTCCTTACAAGTACCAAATGGTCTAATACCAACTATTAGAATATTTAGAATAACTAGGGGGGTTGAATCAGTTATCCTCAGGTCCAAATGCACCAATTCAATTTTTACTAACTTCAAACAACATAAACAATCTCACTAAACTAGTTTGTCCATATAGCATGTCATCAACAACTTAACATTATGTTCATTACTTAACTCACTATTCAATATATGTTGACCAATAATAAATAACATACATCACACATATAACATTCACACATATATGACACCATTATTTAATGTGGAAACCTAATTTGGGAAAAACCACCAAGTAACATGCTACCAATTTTCACTCTTATGAAGTGAGCTTGATTAAGAGCCAACCCTATTAAAGTTACAAAATACACTATTACATGTGACTATTAAAGGATTTAATCACCTTATTAGGAGTGGCTTGGTTAGAGGAATTTGGATCATTCCATTAGTATGTCACTTTAAAAATTTAGATCTCCATTTGGCTCATTCGCTAGTTCATTGACTGGACTTCATTATCATCTCCATTACTAATATGCTTTGCAACCTTTCAAGAAATCATACTTCATCAATTTCTTAACTTCTCCTTTGCTGCACAATTCTTCATAGATTCTCCTTAAGATCCCCAAACAACAACTAACCAACCTTAGGAAACATCTCTTATTAAATAGGTAATTTTGATCCTTTGTCACTTAAACATCATCGTAGATCTCAAGGTTAGGTCATATTCAATGAATCTATCCATCTTTTTGTCCTTCTACTCCTTTCTTGATTCTTATAGAAACTATAAGTAAAGTTGCAACCAAAACTATTACCATTTCCACATAACCCTGTTGGATAACATATTGTCCTTTTCTTGAAAATGGTCTTAGCCTTGACTCTTTTCCCAAAACTAAAGGAACAAACTAATACCAACATAATGGGTCTAGGTAGGTGCTCTATCAAAGACCCCTAAATTTTAAGGGTACAACTCCCCTCTAGAATGATTTTCAATCTATTATGGTCCTACAACCAACTTAAAGGTATGCTCTTAACCCAAGAGCAATAGAGGAAGAAACTAAGTAACCTATAACTATAGGATACTCAGGCATATTTTAGGACTATCTGTAAACTACTATCTACTTCTACATGCATCTAAACTAACTAAATGAAAACACAATGAAAATTGGAATTGTTCCCAACATAAATGAATCATAGTCCATGTGAAAACCATGATTAATGACTTCCTAACCACTTCACATTCAAACCCTCAAACAAACTAACAAGCTTGGCTCAACAGTAAGGTGATAATGAAAGAATCAAAGTGACAATCAGTCACAAGAATGGCTTGCCCCAATAATCTATCAAGACTTAGAAAATTCCCAACCATTCCATCAATCAACCACTCTCTCTACAACTTCGAGTCTCACTTAGTAGTCCCAACTACCAGGGGAAGATTGCACAAAAAACTATTGATCTTATTTACTTCTCAAAAATTACATTTATAATCCCTTTAGAACTAAGCAGTTACATTTCATTATTACCACACAGAGCACTTGAATCACTCATGAATCACTAGTCATCAGAGAAAGAAAGTAGAAATGGTCAAAAACCCTCAAAATCCTAACAGTTTGGCATCATTACATGGTTTTGGTAATGTTCCTGACTTTAGATTTGACAACCTTATATTCCTTATTAACCTCTGGCATCTCTATGGCTTATGTAGCTCACTATCATTTTGGAACATGCTTGAAACACTTCATTTTCCCTTACTAGTTCAACAAAACCCTTTGCATTACCTTTTCCATTTCATATTTCTAGTCGTTTCTTTGAGTTTAAATCTCTGTCATCGATGTACCATCTTTAATTACTAAATTGAAGATCAAGATTGGTCTTCATGCTTGCCTTGGCCTTTAACTTTATCCTTCATTCATTGAGAAAATGGATGGCCACGATTAATCTATGTCAATGTTCATGATTGAGTTTTCGCACTTTGACTAGAAATTGCATGTTAATAAGCTGGGTCTACACCCCCACTTGCCATTACTCTATTTTCTTTGGGTTCGTGCAGTTATCTTTTTAACTATTTTGTGATCATCATTGATTTCCTCAAGATATACAACCACGATCATACGAGATCTTTTCCTTTACAATATGAATCTACGGTTGTCATTTAAAAATCAATTTTGATCCTTTTAATTTTTGGCCTGAAAAGGATTTGAGAATGGACAATTGTCATTATTCCAGAGACTTTCTCCAAAACTTTTTGTCCTTCAATATTTAGGCCCAAAACATGACTAGGGCCATTCGATCTTTGTTGATCGAATGGTGTGTAACACTTGTTAAGGATGTTGATGCCATAATATATGTTACATCAAGGATGAATTGATGATCTAGGCTTGCAACTTACTAGGTGGAAGGAGATCTATAACTCCCACTATGCCATGAAGATCAAAGAGTTTGCATCTGGCTAAAGTGATAAAGTGAGGGCTATTGGATTCAATTGCTTAACCACTTCACTCGATTCGCTATGGGTCCACTGCCACATGGATCTTTATGACTAAATATTTGACTCTTCAATTCTTAGTCGCACGAATCCTTACTTGTATGATATTTGACTTTTCTTCCTCCTAACATGGATGATCACAATTTGATTTAGATTGTTGCTCTAATCACATCAACAACCCAAAATGCATTTCCAAATTTTATCTATGATTTCCATGATCTCTTCATTCAACTAATTTCTTCTTCATCACTTTGGCTCTAGATCTTCATGGAATCTTTTCCTCTAATGTACACAAAACTAGTTTTTCACTTCAAGAAAGTTCTGAGCATGGATAGATATATTTATAGAGCTCATTTAGATTTCTTCTCATCTTAGGAAATGCTTGACACTTGCCAACCAATCCTAGAATCACCTAGCTGATTGATAGTGGTTGACTTGATCCATTTCTCGCATGGGTAGGGTCATAGGGGTAGATGAGAAGAAATGCCATCCTAATGGTAGTCTAGACTTGACTTGACATATTTTGCATTGGATTACCATTCACTTAGGAGCTCAAAACTAGGAAGACCTAAAGTACACCAATAATTTCCTCTAACTTGGGGACTTAGGCATGCAAATGTCTAAGTAGGAACCCAGATATCTCTAAGTTTATCCAAAAGAATCAGAAGAACACACACACCGGTGACAAGCTACCTACTTCTTTACTATAATAGAGCACCCTTGCAAAGATTGATGCGTAGTCCATTGGTTACAAAGTCAAAAGTAGCATAGGCAGATGCATTTGCAATGGTGGTGGGGAAGCAAGGCAACCAACGCAATAGGAAAGAAAACACATGGAAAGTAGGAAAAAAAAAAAAACTAAATCACAAAACCTAACCTAAGATATGTATAGAGGTAGGAAGAATCCTACCTAAAAACTAGTGACATAAGGTACTTATATGAAACTATTGATGCATTGAGAGAAGTAGGACCCTTTCCTCCATAATTGGTTTTGTTTTCCCAGTAAGACCCCTACTTGCATCAACATCATGGAAATTCAAAACCTCCATATAGTATGCAAGACTTGATTGAATACTCACTTAGGTCCAAAAAGACATGCTTCATTATATATCACTTCATCCTCCTTAGGTCCTTTTATACTCTTATTTTGATAATCTTCTAGGAAAGAAATATGGATACACACTTCTTTAATAGAAGTAGGGTGATTACCATTGGCAATTTTAGTATCACTCTCACATAATTGAGCTTCATCAACCTAGGTACAAAAAGGCTTCTTCTGCACAAGATCCTCTATTGGATAAACATCTGCTTCCTTGCATTTAAGAATCAAATCACCCTCACATATGCAGTAATCTCGATTCTCCCTATTCTCTAGTTTATCATCATTATTCTTAAAAATAGCAGGGCTAAACGCAAGAGGTTCAATCATGAACAACCCTTCTTCAATCTAATTTGAGCTAGTAGTTGGGCTATCAGATGAATCATTTGTTTTGAGAGATGACAAGGATCCACAAAAAGACAGCCTCCTTCTCACAAAGAATAATTGTATCCATTATTGATGCAAAAGTTTCCAAAGATTAACAATTGACAATAAGACTTCCTTCTTTAATCAAATCTTACATAGGAGAAGATTCCTTACCAGTGAGAAGCATTACCTTATCTTCTTGGAGCTCCTCTTCATACTACCAGGATTTCTTCATGGGTTTCTCTTTGCACATCTCCTAGGAAAACATTGAAGTCTTACCTCCTAGTTTCTCATCATGGAAGGAACACATTAGAATAGGATGATGATCATCCACCTTTGATTTGAGATTCACTTCATCAGATACATCTAACAAAGGCTTACTTTCTTCTTTTAGAGCATTTGCAATGTTCACCTCGTCAACAAACATTACAAAACTATCAGTGATATAATCAAGTGACTTTACCACAAGTCCTTCATGTTCAATTGTCTATGCTTGCTTCATCATCTTTCTTTTACATTCTTGCAAATCCTTTAGTTTATGAAAATAGGCATAAATGTGGTACCAAAACATCTTTGGCATATGATCATCTTCAATACAGATGTTTTTGCGGATTGAATAGGAGATACTCCTTCTATACTAGGGAAAAATCTCATGAAGCACCTTGTCGTCCATGGAATAGAGCTCTTCAAGAGTGAGAATGAGCTTTAGCCTTGCTTGATTCAACCTCATCTCCTCTCTTTTCATGTCTTTTAGCTTGTAGAATCTAGTGCACACAAATTCCCACATGGATATAGAAACATTCTTGTCTTCAATGCTGATATTCATTCAGACAATATGGGAGATAATTTCTTTACATAGAACCACAATCACTTGTAGCAACTTATTAGTAGTCTCATTGAGTTCTTGGAGAGTGGGTTCAGGCCTTGGCCTTCTCTTGATTTTTTAATTTGGTATGACCATTGAGTTACACTACACCTTCTTAGACCAAAGAAAGTAGGTCCCTCATATAGAGTCACCATCTTCCATCCTCAGGGAGGAACCTATTGATTTCTTAGAATGAAAATCCTCAACAGAGTCTCCAAAAACTATTGGATAATAGATTTTCCTTTTCTTGAAAATGGTCTTAGCCTTTACTCTTTGCCCAAAACCAAAGGAACAAACTTAGACCAGTAGAATGGGTCTAGGTAGGTTCTCTATAAAAAACCCCTAAATTTTAAGGGTACAACTCCCCTCTAGAATGATTTTCAATCTATTATGGTCCTAAAACTAATTTAGAGGTATGGTCTTAATTCGAGAGCAATAGAGGAAGAACCAAGTAACTTGTAACTATAGGACACTAGGCATATTTTAGGATTATCTCTAAACTACTTCATACTTCTACATGCATCTAAACTAAATAAATACAAAAACAATGAAAACTAGAATGGTTCTTGACGTAAATGGATCATAGTCCATGTGAAAACCACTATCAGTGACTTCCCAACCAGTTCACATTCCAATCCTCAAATAAACTGACATGCTTGGCTTGGTAGTAAGGTGGCAATGAAAGAATCAAAGTGATAATCAATAACAAGAACTTATTACCCCAATAAGTTATCAAGACTCATATAATTCCTAACCCTTTCATCAATCAACCCTCTCTCTACAAATTTGAGTCTCACTTAGTAGTCCTAGCTGTTGGGGGAAGATTGCACAAAAATTGTTGATCTTATTTACTTCTCAAAAAGTTACATTTATAGGCTCTTTAGAACTAGCTAGTTACATTTTATGATTACCACATAGAGAACTTAAATCGCTCAGGAATCATCAATCATTGATTACAATTCAATACATTAGAGAAAGAAAGTATAAATGATCAAAAAAACTCAAAACCCTAACAATTTGGCATCATTACATGGTTTTGGTAATGTTCCTGACTCTGTATTTGACAGCCTGATATTCCTTATTAACCTTTGGAATCCTCCATGGCTTATGGAGTTCACTGTCATTTTAGAATGTGTTCAAAATGCTTCCTTTTCCCTTATTGGTTTAGAAAAACCCTTCATGCCACCTTTTCCATTTCATATTTCTAGTTGTTTCTCTTAGTTTAAATCTCTATCATCGATGTACCATCTTCAATTACCAAATAAACGATTAAGATGGGTCTTTGTTCTTTGACTAGGCCTTTAACTTTATCCTTCCTTCTCTTACAAAATGGATGGCCATGATTAATCCAGGTCAATGACCATGATTGAGTCTTTGTGGTTTGACTAGAAACTACATGTTAATAAGCTAAGGCCACACCCTCACATGGCATTGCTCTATTTTCTCTGGGTCCACACATTTATATTTTCAACTATTTCATGACTATCATTGCTATCCTTAAAACTATAACCACGATCATGCAAGCTCTTTGCCTTTATAATCTGAATCTACATTTTCCATTTACAAGTCAATCTTGATCCTTTTAATTTTTGGCCTAAAATGGATTTGAGTGTGGACAAGTGTCATTATTTTGGAGACTGTCTCCAAAACTTTTTGTCCTTCAACATTTAGGCTTGAAACACGACTAGGGCCATTTGATCTTTATTGATTAAACGATGTGTAACACTTGTTAAGGATGTCGATACCATAATAGATGTTACATTAAGCATGCCACATGTCCTCTTTCTATGGAATATGTGAACACAAAATGATTGTTTTCCAAAATCAGCCCAAAATTCATTTGGAGTCATTGATCTTAGCTTTGTTGGATGATTAAGATGAATTGATGATTTGGGCCCACAACTTACTTGGTGGAAGGAGATCTATGGCTCCCACTACACTGTGAAGATCAAAGAGTTTGCATCTGGCTAAAGTGGTAAAGTGAGGGTCATTGGATTCAATTGTTTAACCACTTCACTTTGTTTGTTTTGGATTTGCTACCATGTGGATCTTTATGACTGGAGATTTGACTCTTCAATGCTTGGTCACATGAATCCTTGCTTGTATGATATTTGAATTTTATTCCCCCTGACATGGTTGACCACAATTTGATTTGGAGTGTTGCTCTAATCACATCAACTCCCCAAAACACATTGCCAACTTTTGTCTATGCTTTCCATGATCTCTTTGTTCAACTGGTTGCTTCTTCATAGCTCTGGCTCTGGATCTTCATGGAATCTTTTTGTCTAATGTACACAAAACTAGTTTTTCACTTCAAGTAGGTTGTGAGGATGGATAGATATACTGATAGAGCTCATTTAGCTTTCTTCTCATCTTAGGAAAAGCTTGACACTTTTTCACCCATCATAGAATCACCTAACTGATTGATAGTACTTGACTTGCTCCATTTCCAACATGGGTAGGATCACAGGGGTAGATGAGAAGAAATGCCATCCTAATGGTAGTCTAGATTAGACTTGACATATTTTGCATTGGATTACCATTCACTTAGGAGCTCAAAACTAGGAAGACCTAAAGAAAAGAAATAAAACCATATTGATCTAATATAAATATGTAATTGAAATCCACATGCAAGAGGATATAGAACATACCCAAAAAAAATATGACACAAGATATATCTTGGAAAACCCTCATTGAGGAAAAAATCCAGCCTTCAAAAATAATCCAGCCTCCAAAAACATCCATCACCATGTATCATTTAGCAAAATACCATTGCAATATAACTATAACAACCTTCAAAGCTGTTGAAAATAGATTGATACAAGTATGAGAATGTGTTTCAATCATTGTTTTGTCACTGATTTCAAACTTGCTATTTGCTCGTAAGACAACTGCTTAGATGATTTGATTACTATCATTTGTTTGATTGATGAGGAGGTTTTGATCAAATCAAATAATAATAACACCTAGAGGAATGGTTGAGTTATGGTATGAAAAAGGAGTACAATGACTAGTTAAGACAATGATGTTATCGTGCATTAATTATCTACTTAGGGTTGCAAAGGATGGATACACTGGCAAAGTCCAGAAGAACTAATAAGAAGAATTGAGTCTGCCAAGCTTGACCAGGTGGATAGTAGGTGCTGGGAAAAGTTAGCGCAAGCTGAGTAGAAAATTAGTTGGTGTCAAGCAAAGTCAAATTTTAGTTTATGTCAAGTGATACCGTGTAAACCGAGTAAAGTTTAGTTGATGGCAAGCACCAGTAAACTTTAGTGTTTGTTGAGTGATCTAGTTGATGCTGAGTGGAAGAACAATATGGAAGCCAAGTGACAATATATTGATGTCGAGTGCTAGTATTCATGTTAAATTATAGATTTGACAAAGTTGAGCTAACTATTTTGTTTTCTTGAATTTTGTGAAGGGTGTGGAAGATAACTATGATGAGTTGGTGGCACAGAATTCATGGTAAACTATTTTGAGGTGAATTCAAAGAGGATTGAATGAGAAGTTTTTAGAAGGGAATAAAATGAAAAGATGGGTAGATTCACTGAATCCTACCTAATCCTACCTAACCTTAAAATGGACGATAGAGGTTGAATGAAAAAATATATTTATAGAGATGGTTGGTTAGAAGCAAAGGTTGTCATATGTGAGAACCTAAGGAAGACAAGGACTCTAGGGTATTGCTTCAATTAGTGACCAAACATAAGAGACTGCTATTGGCAAGCAAAGAAAGAAGGCTTAAGAGTATGGTTGCTTGAAGGGTGAACAAGCTATCAAAGCTGAAGTGTGTGAAAGTGAAGCAGAATGGAGGACTGAAATAGAGATCTATAATCTGTAAAGTGAGTTGTAAGTTATTATTAGATCAAGCCTTACTGTTACTTTCTAATCATTATATTAGTCTAGGGTATATCTTTTGGATTAAGGTTGACCCAACAATCATTTGTCAATCCTTTAACTAGGTGACATTCCAAGTGAATGATCTAGAGTCCTCTAATAAGGCTTACTCCTAATAGGGTGATTGAAATCCTCTAACCAGGTCACATTTAACAGTGTGTATTGTAACCTTTAATAGGGTTGGCCTTTCATAGGGCATCACTTCATAAGAGTGAGAATGAGTAGCATGTTACTGGTGGTTTTTCCCAAATTGGATTTCCACATAAAATCATTGTGTCAGATGTGTTATTGAATATGTTCTATTTCATGCTTACATTTCTACAAAGTTAATTTGATAGTAACCTATTGTAGACACCTAAAAGTGTCCTAAAGCACTATATTAAATAATTTAATATCTCCTTTGAAATTATGATTAATTATTAATTAACTAATTGTATTTTGTCATATTCTTCTACTTATTTAATTAATTTTATTTAATTAAATAAGTTCACTTCCCTAACATATTTTGAATTTAATTCAAATACTCCCCTCTAATGTGTTAAATTCATTTAATGCATAGTGACATCATATATTCCCTTTTAAATAAATTCAATTTATTCAAATCCTCCACATGCTTAGACTTTCCTAAACCCAATTAAGATTAATCTAATTTAATTTTAATCCTAACCTATCCTCCACCAAAATTAAAAAATGATTTCATAAAATCATTTATTCCTCTTTTATCCATCTAGCCCTTAAATGAATTTTTAATTCATTTATCCCTTCCATGTCTCCATTTGAATAAATTCTTAAATGTTTTATTTATGACATTTATGATGTTATTCCTCCACTATGACATGTCTGCCACTCGCCTCATTCTTTATTCCTCCACTATGACATGTCTTCCACTCTCCTCATTCTTTATTCCTCCACTATGACACGTGTCCCACTCTCCTCATTCTTTATTCCTCCACTATGACATGTCTCCCACTCACCTCATTCTTTATTCCTCCACTATGGCATGTCTTCCACTCTCCTCATTTCTTTATTCCTCCACCATGACATGTATTCCACTCTCCTCATTTCTTTATTCCTCCACTATGCCATGTCTTCCACTCTCCTCATTTCATTATTCCTCCACTATGACATGTCCCCCATTACCTTCAATTTTAAATTGATCCCACTATCTCTCTTTCTTTATTAATTTTCTTTGCCACCCTTGCATGGTTTATGTGTCTCCTATGTGGCTCCTATGTGGATGCCACATAGGTGCCACCTCCCCAAACCTCTCCAAAAATCTATAAATAGAGCCCTTGTCTCAAGAATTAGAACATCTCTCTTCCCTATGCATTGTTATCATGCTAGTATAGCATTAGATAAGGAGAGCTTCTCTTTTGCATTGTTATCATGCTAGTTTGTGCTTAAGACATCTCCTTCATATGCATTGTTATCATGCTAGTATAGTTTTAGAGTTTTTTAAAGAAATTTTATGCTTAGAACTAACCTTTGGTAGTTGTTTTCATTACTTAGATTTGTAGCTTTTGCATTAGTTTCATGGTAGTACCATGTTGTAGGTTTCTTTCTTCATTTCATTCCATTCACCTCCATATACATGGACTCCTTTGAGGGTGACTTACTCATAGCCATTGCTTGAAGGTATTTCACACATATTCTTAGCATAGATTCATTAAATATTGCATTTTCATCATCAAGGGATTCAATAGTTGTGTTTGGGAGAGCACATCTACATCCCTCACACTTAAGCACCAACAAGGCCTCTTATGGGTGCTCTTGTTGAGTTGCTTTGAGGTTATGTGAGGAATTTAATTTGTGGTTGCATAAGTTGTTAAACTCAAGTTGATTTTAGTTTTATTTCCATTTTTTCCTAATCTTTCATATGCACATGTTACAACTAACGTTTTCTTGTTTACATGTGCTCCCGATAGGTTAGGTAAATGTAGACACCTAAAATTGTCCTAAAATATTATATTAATTATTAATTAATTAATTGTATTATGTCATATTCTTCTACTTATTTAATTAATTTTACTTAATTAAATAAGTTCACTTCCCTAATGTGTTTTGAATTTAATTCAAATACTCCCCTTTAATGTGTTAAATTCATTTAGTGCATAGTGACATCATATATTCCCTTTTAAATAAATTCAATTTATTTAAATCCTCCACATGCTTAGACTTTCCTAAAACCAATTAAGATTAATCTAATTTAATCTTAATCCTAACCTATCCTCCATCAAAATTAATAAATGATTTCATAAAATCATTTATTCCTCTTTTATCCATCTATCCCTTAAATGAATTTTAATTCATTTATCTCTTACATGTCTCCACTTGAATGATATTTGAAATGTTTTGTTTATGATATTTATGACATTATTCCTCCACTTCTTCCACTCACCTCATTCTTTATTCCTCCACTATGACATGTCTTCCACTCTCCTCATTTTTTTATTCCTCCACTATGACATGTCCCCCATTACCTTTAATTTTAAATTGATCCCACTATCTCCCTTTCTTTATTTATTTCCTTTGCCACCCTTGCATGGCTTATGTGTCTCCTATGTGGCTCCTATGTGGATGCCACATAGGTGCCACCTCCCCAAGGCCTCTACCAAACCTATAAATAGAGCCCTTGTCTCAAGCATTTTCACATCTCCTCTTTTGCATTGTTATCATGCTAGTTTGTGCTTAGGATCTCCTCTTTTTCATTGTTATCATGCTAGTTTGTGCTTAGATATCTCCTCCATATGCATTATTATCATGCTAGTATAGTTCTAAGAGCTTTTTAGAGATTTTATGCTTAGAACTAACCTTTGGTAGTTGTTTGTATTACTTAGATTTCTAGCTTTTGCATTAGTTTCATGGTAGTATGATGTTGTAGGTTTCTTTCTTCATTACATTCCATTCACCTCCATATCCATGAAATCCTTTGATGGTGGCTTACTCATAGCCATTGCCTGAAGATATTTCACACATATTCTTAGCATAGATTCATTACATATTGCATTTTCATCATCAAGGGATTCAATAGTTGTGTTTGGGAGAGCACATCTACATCCCTCACACTTAAGCACACCAACAAGCCTCTTATGGGCACCCTCGTTGAGCTGCTTTGAGGTTATGTGAGAACTTTAATTCGTGGTTACATAAGTTGTTAAACTCAAGTTGATTTTAGTTGTATTTCTATTTGTTTCTAATCTGTCATATGCATATGTTACAACTAACATTTGCTTGTTTACATATGCTCCCAAAAAGTTAGGTTTTCACATATACATTTTGGCATGCCCTGTGGGACCCACTTCATAGGTTCAAACTAATCATCTAATGTTTTTTTGAGTGTCTTTTGTGAGTTTAATCTTGTAGGTTAAAGGCTTGCACTCGGAGATAAATTTTCATGATGAACTTCAAATCAAGTCAAATAGTTCACCATTGTGTTTGAAGCAAATCATAAAGAAGCACTTTTACTAAAATGTCTATAACTTTTGCATACGAGATTTGTTTCATATGATTCAAAAAGTGTTGGAAAGCTAATTCAACCCTCTATCTAGATCTATAGATCATTTTTTTAGATTCAATTTTTAAAATTAGGTGCACGCATTCAAAGTCACTCTTTCTATGCAACCTTAAAATGCTCATAACTTGTGCAAACATAATCATTTTTCATTGATTTTTTTAATTTAAAATTATTAGAAAAATGAGAGGAATATAATTTTGAAGTCAATTTGATCCTTTTGAATATTTTTAAAGTCTTTTCCACATATTTTCATGTTGAGGCTTAAAATTTACCTACACATTTGTGTTTGGATCTAAAATGAACAAGTGTCTTTTAAACCACAAGACCACTTATGTATTCTCTCCTCTTATGCCTTCGGGTGATCTTGAGTGCACAAAAAATAAGTGGTCTTGTTTTTATTTTTTAGGAAGCTTGTGGGATTTCTAATCTGTTTTTTATTTGTTAGTGAACAAATTGTCCTCTGAAGAAATAAATACAAATTAACTCTAAATGCCTAGATAGGAAGATTGAATCAACACTAACAGTTGGATAGGTTACAGTTGGATAGGTTATCATTGAATTGATAATCTTCCTCTGAAATTTATTAGGTACAACTCCCCGTACATGATTTACAATGAATTATAATGCTGATACACTTTTAACTAGAAAGCAATAAAGGTGATTAACATTCATCCATAGCTATGAAAATGAATGTCAGAGCTTTAATAAGTAGATATAAATGAAGACCATCAACTCAAAGTTTAATTATCTGCACTTATGGATAGCATATAGGCTGAAAAGAAGTAGAAGATTTGTTGTTCCAACATGGTTTAATCCCAAGCACGAAGTCTGCTAATAAACTTATGTAGAATTCTTTATAACAAAAAGCATTAAGAAATAATTACATAAGCTCAAAGTCCATCCATAATCATGAAAAAGAAAATATTAACAACACAGAGTTTGAGAATATCTTTTGCCATTCTACTCATGCTTGAAAATCAATCTAAAGATTGATCTTTGTTGCATAAAAGATTTCTTGAAAAAGGCCTACAATCCTTTCTTTTTCTTCCCAAACTACAACAACCATCTTCTTTCTATAGCACCCAACTCTTGCTAATAAAATCCAACCCCCAAAAAAAGAACCCTTTCCTCCTCTTCCATTTACAATATATAGTTTTGTTGGGTGGTTATTCAGTTATAAAAATAGTTATAAAAACTAATAGGTTTGAAGGTGGTTATTTAGTTATAAAAACTACTTGGTTTGAGTATGGGAGACATAAATAATTATCCCACCATTGGATCTCCTTCATTTTTGGATATGTTGATGATATCATATTCATCTATGTTGCCATTGGAGCAATTGGTAAAAAATTTCTCGAGTAAAAATTTATTGGTTGTTGTTTGCAGATATATAAAGCTATCGAACCATCAAACCCATTGAACCTATTTGAACCATTCAAACTCATTTGAACCTACGGGATGAACTCTTCAGAACTTGTGATTGCACCGTTGGATCTTCTTCATTTTTAGATATGTTGGTGCTAGACTAGTTATTTATGTTCTCACTAGAGCGATTTGTGAAGTTATGGCTGGGTGAAAAGTTACAAGTCACTGTTTATCGGTATACAAAACTATGATTTTGAACTGTCATGCCATTAAACCTGTTGAATCATCGAACTTGGCATTTGAACTTGATCTACGAATCACTATATCTCTATATTGAAATTGATCATTTGGAATTGATGAACATGTCATCCTTTGTACCTATTAACCTTTTTAAATCTGTCAAACTAGTCTGAACCATAATGGACCATTGAATTGATTGTCTTGGCTGAATTTGATGAACTCTATCATAACAAGCTGAACCTTTTGAACCATCACAAATAATAACAAACCAATTGAACCCCTTAAACTATCAAATGCATTTGAACCTACAATATGAACTTCTTTGAACCACTTTGAATCACTTTGAACTACTTTGAACCAAACAAACCTTATTTGAACCATTTTGAACTTGTTGAACCACTTTGAACCAATTTCGAAGTAGTTCAAAGAGGTTTAAAACCTAAAACTAAAAGTTTAAAATCTAGATCCATATGAATACCAATAGGGGCTCTAACCGTGGGATTGTTTTTGATGCAAAAAAAAATAACTCCAACAATCTTTGGCAAAAGACAAGTGCCTTATCCATTGGGCAAATAGAGTCACCAGGAAGAGAAAATCAAGAGTTGCTTGTAGAGAGGGTGGAGGGGATTAGGGAAAAGCCAACTAACCAAAAACACTTAAACTACCATCAAGCACAAAGCTTGAACATTATTCAAACTACAACTACGCACACAAAAACATATTTACAAAATATATACAGAGGTAGGAAGAGAACCTATCACAAAATCAGCAATAAGAAAAGAATCACGTGAATCCATTTACTGGTTGGGAGAACTAGGAGCCTTTCTACATTAGCAAGCCATGTCTTAATAAAGTAGCTCCATACCATTGCTTTATGGAAACTTCTACAATGTTGATACTCGAGTCCATAGAATGCAAAATTTTGGCAACCCAACACTCTATCCCAAATAATCAAAGCTCATCATAGCATTCTTCATCTTTAGGTGGCCTCGCTACATCATTTTTCAAATCAAGAAAGATTTCGAATTGGGAAGAATAATATTCAGAAAATTCTTCATCAACCTCCAAACTATTGCTTTCTACGACCTGCTTATTATCATAACCATAAGAATCATGTTTCACATCATCAAAAAGAGAGAATTCATATAACATGGGATCAAATTTATCAAAACAAATTTATCCAACTCTATCAAGAATTGGGGAATCACCAAATATGTGAAACATTTGATCTTTCTTTTCTCCCAATGCATCTTTGGATTTCATGACACTATCTTCAATAGAATCACACCCAAAAGAATGAAATAAATCATCAAATGAACTTTCACAACTTATTTGTTTTATATTCATACCTTGGCTATCCAAAGAGGAATCTTCTTGCTCAAGAGATGATAAAAATCTGCTTATGATGTCTTCCTCTTCCTCGTAGATGAAAGTTTTACCTGGTGTACTAGCTGGGAACCAACTCCAACCTTTTCTCTTTCCATCAACATTTCAGCATTCTCTAAGGATAGATTTTCATCATTTAATGGTGAATCTTGAGGCTGAAATAGAGGATTTTCTATGATAGTAGCATTCCACAAAACCCCATTGGCAAGAAAAGTGGATTGAGTTCACTCTAGGTGACTTTATCTTTTAGATTTTCAAACTTATTTTCACTCTTTCTTGCTGCCGCTGAATTTAATTGAAGCTAGATTGTCTCCACTTGAAGTGCAACATGATCATCTTCTTGAAAACTACTCAACTCAAAGGTCTGTAGATCTATCTTTATTTCAGTATTTTTATCATTCTGAAAGGAGATTTCATGCTGAAACTTATCATTTTCATCTTCAGCCGATGATTCCTTTTCACATGCATGTACTTCTTTATCTAGATCTTGCATTTGGGATCTTTTCTTTATGAGGATGGCATTGTAAAAAGATTTTAGCCAGCCTACTTGTTTTGCAACTTCTTCAGTAACCTCTCTGATAGGATAGTCCTTGAAAGATGGGATAAAGATAAAGATGTTAGAGGTATCTTCATCTCTTGTTGGAATCTAATCTTTTAAGTCTCTTTATGGATAATAAAGGATACTAGGTATCTTTCCTCAATAGAGTTGTCAACCTCCATTCTTGGGGAGGTACCTCAAATTCTAAAAATAAAAACACTGGACTCTTCAACCAAAAATTCTAAAAGTTTATAATAGAGTTGCCAATCTCTACTTACAGAGATAATGAATTTAACTGAGGAAAGAAAAACACTGATCTATCATTTCCAATTTCCCCAGTAGAGTCGCTAAAAATCTGTTAGTGAATAGATTGTCCTTTGAAGAAATAAATACAAATTAACTCTAAATGCCTAGATAGGAAGATTGAATCAGCACTAATAGTTGGATATGTTATCATTGAATTGATAACCTTCCTTTGAATTTTATCGGGTACAGCTCCCCGTACATGATTTACAATGAATTATAATGCTGATATGCTTTTAACCAAAACACAATAAAGGTGATTAACATTTATCCATAGCTTTGAAAATGAATGCCAGAGCTTTAATAAGTAGATATAAATGAAGACCATCAACTCAAAGTTTAATTGTCTACACTTATGGACAACATATAGGCTGAAAAGAAGTAGAAAATTTGTTGTTCCAACATGGTTTAATCCCAAGCACAAAGTATGGTAATAAACTTATGTGGAATTCTTTATAACAAAAAGAATTAATAAACAATTACAACAGCTCAAAGTCCATCCATAATCATGACAAAGAATATATTAACAACACAGAGTTTGAGAATATCTTTTTTCATTTTACTCATGCCTGAAAATCAATCTAAAGATTGATATTTGTTGCATAAAAGATTTTTTGAAAAAGGTCTACAATCCTTTCTTTTTCTTCCCAAACTAAAACAACCATCTTCTTTCTATAACGTCCAACTCTTGCTAATAAAATCCAACCCAAAGAAAAGAACCCTTTCCTTCTCTTTCATTTACAATATATAGTTTTGTCGGGTGGTTATTCAGTTATAAAAATAGTTATAAAAACTAACAGGTTCAAAGGTGGTTATTCAATTATAAAAACTAACATGTTCGAGTATGGGAGACATAACTAATTATCCCACCGTTGGATCTCCTTCATTTTTGGATATGTTAGTGATATCATATTCATCTATGTTGCCACCAAAGCGATTGGTAAAATTTTTCCTGAGTAAAAAATTATTGGATGTTGTTTGTAGATATATAAAATTGTCGAACCATTGAACACGTTGAACCTGTTGGAACCATTCAAACTCATTTGAACCTGCGGAATGAACTCTTCTGAACTTGTAATTGCACTGTTGGATCTTCTTCATTTTTAGATATGTTGGTGCTAGACTAGTTAGTTATGTTCTCATCGGAGTGATTTGTGAAACTATGCCCAGGTGAAAAGTTACAAGTCACTAATTATCGGTATACAAAACTGTGATTTTGAATTGTCATGCCATCGAACCTGTTGAACCATTGAACTTAGCATTTGAACATGATCTATGAATCACTAGATCTCTGTACTAAAATTGATCATTTGGAATTGATGAACATGTCATCATTTGTACCTATTAACCTTTTGAAATCTGTCAAACTAGTCTGAACCATAATGGACCATTGAATTGATTGTCTTGGCTAAATTTGATGAACTTTATCATAACAAGTTGAACCTTTTGAACCATCACAAATAATAATGAACCAATTGAACCCTTAAACTGCCAAATGCATTTGAACCTGTAATATGAACTTCTTTGAACCACTTTGAATCACTTTGAACCACTTTGAACCACTTTGAATCAAACAAACCTTATTTGAACCACTTTGAATTGAACTACTTTGAACCAAGTTTGAAGTAGTTCAAAGAGGTTGAAAACCTAAAACTAAAAGGTTCAAGACTTGAAACTGAAAGTTTAAAATTTGGGTCCATACGTGTACCAACATTATTTTAGGAGACAAGCTTTGGAAATTTTTTAGTGATTTTAATCACTTGAAAATTTGTAGTGATTTTAATCACTTAGAAATTTATAGTGATTTTAATCACTTGGAGATTTGTAGTGATTTTAATCATTTGTAGGATTTAATATGGTAAATGAACTTGCATGAACTAATCATTTATCTTTGGAATGCATGTTGCAACTAATATCTAAAAGTTAAATACACTCTTGAATGCATTAAGGTAAACTTTACACACACTCTTGAATGATTTAAGAAAATTTACACACATTTCATTGGAATAAATGATGCTCAAACAAAATCTTGAATGCCATAAGGAAATTGGATTTTTTCATGGAATGAATGTTTACACACAATCTTGAA
Source organism: Cupressus sempervirens (assembly GCA_028749045.1). Lineage (NCBI taxonomy): Eukaryota > Viridiplantae > Streptophyta > Pinopsida > Cupressales > Cupressaceae > Cupressus > Cupressus sempervirens. The sequence goes on from CM053783.1 coordinate 26,814,050, forward strand.
TGGCATAAAGGAAATTGGCTTTTTCATTATCAATTTGCTTATGTTGAAGACGATCAATTTACTTTTTGTTGACGAATCCTCACTTTTCATTATGTTGATGACACTGTCAAGTTGGAAATAACATTACATGCTATAAACATGAGTGTCTTCAAATAGATTACAACACCTAAATCTCCATTGGGAAGGAACAAGTGTATTTTAAACCCAAGACCACTTACATATTCACTCCTCTTGCACTTTCGAGCGATCTTGAGTGCACAAGAAATAAGTGGTCTTGTTTATATTTTTAGGAGGCCTACTTGGAGATTTCATCACCCCTTGGGATGACCTCAACTCCAATGTTTTGGTAGAGTATAAATATCAGGAGGTGAATTAAAAGACACCTCTCTTGGAAGCATAATCTTGTCACTCTTGGCTAAGCTCCAAAGAACTTTATACCTTTGAGAAGCGAAGGTGGAGATTTGGGTTACTATCTCCTTCTGGTTGTGTGGCTTTATTTTCTTTCATCTACAAATTTGGGCCTCACATACCTTGCGTATATCGAGGACACCCTTAGCTAAGCTTGTGTATCCTAGTCAAAACCTTATAGGATTGTTGGTGTGTTCAACATACTTGAATGTTCAAAACCTCTCCATTTGATGAGGACACATCATCTTAGCTTATCTTGTATATATTTCATTGTATGCTTTGCATGTTATATTTCAAAAAATCCAAAAACATTATAAAAGTTCAAAATCCAAAAACATCATAAAAGTTCAAAATCCAAAAACATCATAAAAAGTTGAAAATCTAAAAAACATTTCAAAAACAAAAATAGCAAAAAGAAGCTCTTGTGTTCTACATCGCTTCTTCTATCCATCAAGTTCACCACCATTATGCATCTCTCATCTTAATCATTCCAATCATTCCTCATTTTCTTAATCATTCAATCAAATCTATAACCTTCATCCTAGTCATGATTCATAAACCACATCAATATCTAATTCCCTCATTCAATGATTCATCCTTATGATTCTTAATCCAATTCCTTGTCAAATTCATTCTTTTCTAATAAATTCCTAAGTCAATCCATTTACATCCTCAATCCAAAATCAATCAATCTTTCTTCATCTATTCAAATATTCTTCTTATTTAGTTTTCATAAAATCTTCTACTTTGGATTTATGAGCATCATCATAATCCTGGTTATCTTGAATGACCCAAAATCTTATCAAGGTTATCTCAAACCTTCATCCAATATCAAATCAAATCCAATCAACTCAAATCAAACACAAAGTCCAAACTTGCTCCTAGTTCCAAGTTCATATTCCTTTTCTCATCGAATCTCTGACCACTCCTCATCCAATCTCAATGGATACAAATTTACTTAATCAAATGGTCGACGATCTTCAGAGGCAATATGGAGTCATACCTCCCATGCAACACACGTATCAACTCAATCCTCAAAACTTCATATCTGATTCTAATCCATCTCACATTTATTATTCTTCTACCTATGACAAGGGAAATCTACCTCATTATCCTTCAACCACATACAATTCTGTTCATAGTCCACATGATTCCTCAAACATAAATGTCACTACCAAAGATATTGAGGAACTCAGGAATTCTATCTTGAGCCTAGCGAAACAAAACCAAAAATCTACCTTCCAAGACATATGCCCTCTTCCCTCATGTTTCCAAGACAATAAGCCTGATGTCCCATAGAATCCAAATCATCCATGTAATTCCCCATACTTTCAGGTTAATGTCCAAAGACATCATCCCATACTTCAACCTCCACATAATTCCTCAAACAAAAATGTCACGACCAAATATATTGAGGAACTCAGGAATTCTATCTTGAGACTAGCGAATCAAAAGCAAAAATCTACCTTCCAAGACATATGTCCTTGTTAGTGAACAGATTGTCCTTCAAGAAAGTACATGCAAATCTGACCGTGAATACCCAAGTGAAAGGACTAATCGGCACCAATAGTTGGATAGATTATCATTGGGTTGATAACCTTCCTCTAAATTTTATCGAGTACAACTCCCTGAATGAAATATTCAATGAATTAAATGTGAATGCTTTTACCAAAAAACATAAAAGGATATCAAACATCTACCCATAAATACAACGTAGATGCAAAAATCTATACTACTACATAGAAAGAAAGAAAAGAACAATAGGTGACACAAAGTTCATTTGCTGAACACTGCATTGTGTAATGAAAATGAAACTATGTTTTTCATCTTCTTGAGGGAATTAAAATCAGAGCTTTGAAGGATGACATAATAAAGAAACAATGATATTAGACTGTAACTTCAGAGAAAGCTAAAAATGACTCAAAGTTTGAATTTAGTGGAAGGAAAAATACATCATAACCAAAGTTTAATGTGTTTAACCTCCAGCCTCCCTTCCCTGACTGTAAAGATTACAAAGCCTCTTTCACACATTACAATCTAACCATTATTCAAAGAAAATAGAAACTTTCTCCACAATATTACATCAAACACCAAAATTTAATCTTGATCTCAGACACACAGTTCTGAAAAGAAAGAAAATCTTCCCATGCTCTGCCTCTCACTGTCTCTCAAGAAAATGATTTTTTTTTACAAAATCCCCTCCCTGCCTGGAGCCCAAAGTCTGTAGTCTGGAAGAAGGAATAATTGGAACTGGAAAAAGAATGGGACCCCCTATAGCACAAAGTCTCAGAGAAATCCAATCTTCCCCCCCTATCACTGTATTCACAGCCTCTGTTCTACTATAGCCCAAAGTCTCCCAGCCAAAAAACTCAAAAAACTGGAACCCCTGTTGTCTTTTATGTTGGCATATTTAACCTATTCTTTCTTGTGGCTTTTCAGTTTCCTAACTGAATCTTGAAATTGACTCTCTCTGTGGTTGCTTCCGTTCACATATTTTTTTCTCTCATTTATGTTTTGATAACCTTATAAAACATTGATGTAAATGTTTTATAAGAATAATTTTGACATATTAAATGAGACTTGGACAAGTGGCACATTATTATATTATTCCAATATGAAAATACTTTTGATTCTGGGTGGATTCGAAATAACTCTGTTAGAAACAATGGGTCTCGGTGTAGGATGCATAACTATTTATCCCACCTTTGGATCTTGCTGAATTTTGGATATGTTATCCACATTCTCACCAAGGCGATTTTGAAAATAATGCCTGAGTCAAAAGTTATAGATCTCCGTTTGAGGGTCTATATGACTGTCAGAAAATCCGACTTGCTGAAATTGATCCAAAAAGGAAGCTTCTCTTCATATTTAGAGTTAAATCCCAAAATGAAGTCTGATTGCCTTTCACATTTTCCCTTTTTATGAATGGATCATCTTTACTTAAATACCACCACGTTTATAATCTAACAATAGTAACACCAAACACCCAAACTGAATTCTGAATACATGAAACTTCCTATGAAGGCTGATACTGCATATAATAGTTTCTGTACTTTGGAAGTCTTGCAGTAGAATCCATCAAACCAAGTCTTCATCTTGATATGCACTTTTGCATCTTTTGAATTGTTGGGCTGATTGAAACTGAATTATGAATTCTGGCAAAATTTTGAACTTTCCTGAGCTAGCCATTCTGCATTTCAAATTGCCTTGAACTATCAAACCACTTTGAACTACTTCGAACTTCAGTTCGAAGTGGTTCAAAAACTCTGAACTTGAAGTTTTACTTCGATTGTATTGAACCTACAGAATGGGTTATCTGAACCATTGAACCATTTTGAACTACTTTGAACTAAGGTTCAAAGTGGTTCAAAAACACAAACTCCAAGTTTTAAAACCATGCTCATATTGGTTACTAATAGTCCTCTTCCCCCATTTTTCCAAGACAATAAGCTTGATGCCCCATACAATCCAAATCCTCCATGTAATTACCCATACTTTTAGGTTAATTTCCAAAGCCATCATCCCATACCTCAACCTCCACACATTGCTAATCCTCCAAAATCAACATCATTGCCACCTTGTAATAAGTATGTCTTTGTACAATCATTGGTAGAAAGCTTGTCTAAATACAAAACTAAAAATAAAGTGTTCCAATCACCCAAAGCCATATACCCAAATTTCATCTAAAGACCTTCCTCCAAAGCATGCCATTATGGAATCATTTTCTCCTCTAGATTCAAGCATTTCTCCATCTAATGATTCTCTTATCCATCAAGATCCATTTATCCCTCTTAGTCCACCTCATGAGCCCCTTCCTAATCAAGATCAAGACATTCCTTTATCGCATGCATTACATATTCCCATCCATCTCAAGAGTTAGCATCCATATATTCTCTATCTCATGAAGAAGTTCCTTCTATAGAATCTACTAGCTCTCTTCCTTGTCAAGATCAAAATGTCCCACTTCATATTTCCCCTCCATCTCAAGAGTTAGCATTCATAGATTCTTCACCCATTGAAGATATTCCTTCTATAGAATCCACTAGCTCTCCTCCCTATCAAGATCAAAATGTTCCCTCTCATGATTCCATTCCATCCACTCCATTATATGAACCTCTCCCACTAGATGATCCTATAATTCCTTCCATTCCACAACATGATCCTATTTTAAGTCAAGATCAAAGTATCCCTTCACGCACATTTCATGATCGAAATCCATTTTCTGATCCTATTATCCCTCATAATTCCCCTCATGATCCTAATCCTCCACATGACCCTATCACATCTATCCAATCCACTCATGAATCCCCTATACATGGACTCACATCTAGTGTTGAAAATAATAAGTATCCCATTAAAGAAATAATGTCTCAAGATGTTGTACATCTTCCACTCATTCCAAATTTGAAATTCCTCTGTCCAAACCTAAGTATTCCCATCATCCATACTCCAAGTCCATTTTGGGCTCTTATATCCATCTTCTTGTTCCTTCCTCATTTCCATCCATTTTAGGTCCTTATGTTCCAAATTTGAACCCTTCATTTCTTCCATCCATTTTGGGTCCATACATGACTTCATCCACCATATCCAATTATTCCACTTCATTCCTTCATGCTCCTAATAAAGATCAACAAAGACACATATCCTTGAATGCATTCCCATGTTCACCATCCATAAGCTCTCCATCCTATTTTTCTTTAGGCAGTCGTACCATGACCAATGGAAGCAAATTGGATGCCAAAAATAAAGTGAATAAAGCCAAATATCACAAAAATCCAAGGATCAACATGTCCCCTCTAAATGACATGTTCAAGAAAAGAAAAAAATGATCCAAAAGAAAGAAGAAATCATAACACCACAAAGGCTAAAAATAAAAAATGCAAAAATTATGTGGATTCCAAAGCTACTTAAAGCGGCAATGATTCTCAAAGAAAAGAACATGGAATCCAATTTCACTAATCCAAAGGCTTCCCTCATTCATAAATCATCCAAACTTCCATTTTCCAAATCCATTTTGGGTCCTTATGTACCCAAATCCACCATCCTAAATTCATCTCCTTCATCCATTTTGGGTCCTTATATCCCAAAATTTCCACACTTCCATCACCTTTCAAGGTGTGTACCAATGGAGATCTTTCCATCTCCTTCATCTACTCACTCAAAAGTCTTCCAACCTAGCATCCATCAGCCCAGTCTTCCTCCAAATCACTTCACCCCCTAATCCAAACTTATTCATAAGACCTTAGACCTTCATTTACTAATCCATTTCATCCTTCTTTTCCCCTTCCTACAAACATCTATGGAAAAATAATAATAATAATTCCTTGCAAAAAAACAAAAGGATAAATAAATATCAAGGGATACCATCCATGTATCTTGATGCTTGAGTCCTCTCTTTCGCTTCTGCTTATCCATCCATTCACTCTCCCTCTTCCACTTGCACTCTACACTAGGGGCAAGTTCCATCCATCCCGTACTACCTTGCATATCTTCCATATTTCCATCTATCCTCCATCCTCCTTGTCCATACTTGATCTTAACTATCCTTTACCTTTCATCCATCCATATGCTACACATCTCCCTTGCATCTTATCCAAACATTATCCTACATATTCCCATACATTCACATATCTTGATCTTGACAATTTATCCATATCTTGCATCCCATTAGTCCCTTTCATTTTCATATCCTCTATCCTCCATACATAATCCTACGTGCTTCCATTCCCATTCTATGTATCTTTGGTCTTGATTATCTCATGCCTTTCCTCCATTTCATGTCCCACTTTTCATCCATATCCTTCATATCATTATCCTATCATATTCATACCCTCCCTCCTATATACCTTATTCATTGCCCTTTCATGTCTATGCTCATGATCACTACTAGAGGCACAACAATAAGCTATTCATACATGCTTTGGAACAACACTGCCTTCACTTCCTCCATTCACTTGCCTTCGTACCATCTTTCCATGTTTATGCATCTTCTTGCCATTCGTTCCTTCCATTTTCCTATCCTTAGTATGGGCATTTTTGGAAAATCCTTTGAAACATTGTTCTTGGTCCCCATTGTCCTATACTGGATCATTTGGTCCCTCATTTTATTCCTCCATTCAAAAATCCCCACCCTTCGAATATCCATTTTCCATTTGTTGGATCTCCCTTGTTAGTGGTCCTAATCTAGGCAGTTTCATCAATTTAATCAATTCATTTCTCATCTAATATGATCATATTCTATTCTTCTAATCATTTCATTCACATCAATTTTAATCTTATCAAAATCATTTAGCTCATTCAATTCAATTCATCCATCATCTAGTCATATCTTATCCATATTCTTCTATTCATCATCATATCTCATGACATTGAGCTTCACTCCATCACTCTGAGATTATCAAAATAGTGATTGCAAACCAAGCTTGCACAAATTCACACTGTGATTAAATGATTTGAGAACCTTTTTCTATTCACACAATTTCCATCAATTCAATCATAAACAACTCAAACAATCAATTTCAATCAATCAATCAATTTTTTCCTTATAGGATGTATCCTTCCTACATAGGCTTAACATCAACTTTCACTATCAAAATCTAGTTCATGGCAAGAATTGTGGACTGAATGACTACTTGGTCATGAGGTCGTTTGTGGATTTTATCTTTGTGTATCAGTGATAGCCTCTCCAAGTGTGCCTCAATCTTCAATATCTTGGTATCATTTGAACGACTTATCCTGATTCCACATGTCATTTTGTAGTATGATCTATTTTCATTATTCTTTTGCACATCTATGTTGGTTTCAAGTTATGATTATGATTTACTCATTGGGGGCAACGGGTTAGCACACTTACCACCAAATTCCTTCAAAAGAATTTGGGTGTGCCAAGACCTCTCCAATGCATACATGTCATTTGTTCCATCATCACTTTGAAACCTACATCTATTGTGTTGAGAGCCTTGTCCATGCAAAGGAACCTTGTCATCTATGCTACTATAGCATTTGGTGCATCACTCCTTTTGCAATATAAAACTAGGGTATGATCTCTTGTATGAACACAACTAAATTCTGTGCATTCATGTAGTTAGGTTTCATGTAGACTAGGGCTTTATTGTGATTTTTTATTTGAGACAAGGGTCCTGTTTAAGCCTTTCCCTTTTCCTTTCCATTTCTATTTTCAAGAAAATGGAGAAAAAATGTTTTCCTTTTTCACCCCATTTCCTTGAGGGGGCACCCTCCTCCCTTGTTGTAGCTATGATACAACTCTTTTGACTCCTTTCCTCGCTGGGGCAATCTATATTTTTTCTTTCTTTGATGTAATGTCATCCCAACACTACATCAAATAGGGGCAAAATGTAGACACCTAAAATTGTCCTAAAATACTATATTAATTAATTTAATATCTCCTTTGACATTATGATTAATTATTAATTAATTAATTGTATTTTGTCATATTCTTCTACTTATTTAATTAATTTTACTTAATTAAATAAGTTCACTTTCCTAATTTATTTTGAATTTAATTCAAATACTTCCCTCTAATGTTTTAAATTCATTTAATGCATAGTGACATCATATATTCCCTTTTAAATAAATTCAATTTATTTAAATCCTCCACATGCTTAGACTTTCCTAAACCCAATTAAGATTAATCTAATTTAATCTTAATCCTAACCTATCCTCCACCAAAATTAATAAATGATTTCATAAAATCATTTATTCCTCTTTTATCCATCTATCCCTTAAATGAATTTTAATTCATTTATCTCTTACATGTCTCCACTTGAATGATATTTTAAATGTTTTGTTTATGACATTTATGACATTATTCCTCCAAGTTATGACATGTCTTCCACTCACCTCATTCTTTATTCCTCCACTATGACATGCCTTCCACTCACCTCATTCTTTATTCCTCCACTATGACATGTCTTCCACTCACCTCATTATTTATTCCCCCACCATGACATGTCTTCCACTCTCTTCATTTCTTTATTCCTCCACTATGACATGTCCCCCATTACCTTTAATTTTAAATTGATCCCACTATCTTCCTTTCTTTATTTATTTACTTTGCCACCCTTTCATGGATTATGTGTCTCCTATGTGGCTCCTATGTGGATGCCACGTAGGTGCTACCTCCCCAAGGCCTCTCTCAAACCTATAAATAGAGTCCTTATCCCAAGAATTTTCACATCTCATCTTTTACATTGTTATCATGCTAGTTTGTGCTTAGGATCTGCTCTTTTGCATTGTTATCATGCTAGTTTGTGCTTAGATATCTCCTCTTTTGCATTGTTATCATGCTAGTTTGTGCTTAGATATCTCCTCCATATGCATTGTTATCATGCTAGTATAGTTCTAAGAGCTTTTTAGAGATTTTATGTTTAGAGCTAACATTTGGTACTTGTTTGCATTACTTAGATTTCTAGCTTTTGCATTAGTTTCATGGTAGTATGATGTTGTAGGTTTCTTTCTTCATTGCATTCCATTCACCTCCATATCCATGAAATCCTTTGAGGGTGGCTTACTCAAAGCCATTTTATTTCACACACATTCTTAGCATAGATTCATTACATATTGCATTTTCATCATCAAGGGATTCAATAGTTGTGTTTGGGAGAGCACATCTACATCCCTCACATTTAAACACACCAACAATGCCTCTTATGGGCGCCCTTGTTGAGCTACTTTGAGGTTATGCGAGGACTTTAATTTGTGGTTGCATAAGTTGTTAAACTCAAGCCATTTTTTTCTAATCTTTCATATGCACATGTTACAACTAACATTTGCTTGTTTACACATGCTCTCGACAAGTTAGGTTTTCACATATACACCTACAAGTTAAAGTGATTGTATGATCTAATGGATGCATGGATGATGAATATGTTTTATGGATATGGGTTCACTAACCTGTGAAATGTTTTATTGGTACATATGGACCTTGCATAATTGATTCACGCCCCTCCCAGTTATTCTAAAAGAATTTCAACAATTGGTTTCAGAGACATTTTCTTGAGAGGACTAGTTTGAAGGTACTAGAAGCAAAAAGATCAAGACATGAAAAAGAAAGTTACCCAATCTTAATAGAGATAAATTTCCTACATGGAAAAGTCTAATGAAGCTACACCTAGAGGTGGAGATCATGCACAATCTACCATGCTACTGAGCATGTTCATCCTGCTGGAGCCTTAACTGCTGAAGATTTGAAAAAGAAGAAAGAACACAACTAGGCAATGTTGGAGATTGCCTCTCCCCTAAGTTATTCTAAGTTCAATGACATAAAAGGGTTGTGATAGTGCAAAGAAAATGTGGGATGATCTTCACACCATTTATGGAGGGAACACAAATGTTCTAAGAGCCAAATCTAAAAGTCTTAGAGATAAGTTTGATGATATGAGAATGCAAGAAGGTGGTAATGTTGCTTAATATTTCTCTAGGATAAAAGATGTTGTTAATTCCATAATAAGATCTACTAGCAAGATAGATGATGAGACTATACTAAGTAAAGTTTTGAGAACACTACTACCCATCTATGCTATTAGAGTTTATGTAATACAAGAACTAAGATGTATACCAGGTTCTAATCTAACTCTTGAACATCTAGTAGGTAGGCTCATTGCTTTTGAGCTATCTAATTTTGATAACTTCAAATTTGAAAATGTTGAATATGCTTTCAAAGCTAAGCTATCATTGAAGGAACCTAATGAGAAGAAGAAGAAGGTAAAATTTGTTTCTAGTGACAGTGATACATATGAGGAGGATGTAGAAAAATTTAAAGCACTACTGGCAAGGATATTCCATAGAGGTAAAGGAAAATTAAAAGGTAAGCTACCTATCATGTGTTTTAATTACAATGAGATTGGTCATATTATTGCTAGATGTCCAAATAAGAAGAACTACAAAGGTGGAGACAAGTACAAAAGTAGAAGAGATGAGGACAACAAAGATTACAAAGACAAAGGCAAGAAGTCTTGCTACATTGCAGAAGAGGAAACTAAAGATGGATTTGTTGATCATTATGATGAAGTGGTGTATGTTGCAATGAAGGATGATTCTAATGAAGATGAGGCAACTACACTAGTTACTTGTATGAACAAGAATGATAGATGGATCATTGATAGTGAGTGTTCACATCATAAGACTGGAGATAAATGTAAGTTCATTACCTTGAATTATTATGATGGAAATAGTGTAAGGTTTGCTAATGATACACCTTGTCTGATAAAAGGAAAAGGTTCTATTAAACTCACAATTTTTTTTTAATGTGACAATTCTTATTATGTTGAAGTACTTAACTATAATTTGTTGAGTGTGTCACAACTGAATAGTTCAGGTTGTAAGGTTGAGTTTGAGAACAAGATTGCTAAGATATATGATACTAATGGAAAACTAATGAGAAAAGTTAATCAAACTAGAGGTAAGCTATTCTATCTTGATATGGATGATGCTACATGTCTATTTGTAGAATTTGTGGTTATGGCACAAGAGGTTATGTCATGTAAATCTTGATAACTTGGTTACTATCAGTAACATGAGAAGAGTAAGCGATTTTCCTAAGTTGAAGAAACTTGATAGTATAATTTACAAACAATGTCAGTTAGGAAAGATGACAAAGTCAAGTTTTAAGAGCAAGACTCATACCTCCAAAGGAATTTTGGAGATAGTTCATATTGACTTGTGCGGACCAATTGATGTGCAAAGCTACAAAGGTGATAAGTATATTATGCTATTTATTGATGATTATTCTAGGATGATGGTAGTTATGTTTCTAAAACAAAAATTTGATGCTTTCCATTTGTTTAAGTGGTACTTAGCAAGAGTTAAAAACGAAACAGGTAAAATTCTAAAATGCTTGAGATCTGACAGAGGAGGAGAATTTACATCAAATGAGTTTGAGATATTTTGTAATGATAGAGGAATCAAAAGACAAACATTTGCCTCTAGAACCCCTCTACAAAATGGAATTGCTAAAAGGAGGAACAAATTTGTAATGGACTATTCTAGGACAGTCATGATGGAGAAAAATGTTCCTTTGAAATAATAGAGAGAGACTTTTAGTACAACTTTCTATACCTTGAATTGTGTGCAAGTCAAGAAAGGTACACATTCAACACCTTTTGAATTATGGTAAGGATACTCACCCAATGTTAAATATTTTAAGGTATTTGGAAGTAAGTGTTATATTTTCAAAGATTTCAAAAATGGTAAACTAGATGCAAAAAGTGAAGAAGGTATATTCCTTGGCTATTCCACAAGAAGTAAAGCTTATAAGTGTTTAAATACTAACACTAACAAAGTTATGGAAAGTGCAAATATGAAATTTGATGAAGATACAGCAGTACATGAGGTTGAACCTATGAAGGAACCGAAGGAATACAAATCATTTGTATATTTTTAAGAAGGTATGCCTGCTGATGAACATGCTATAAATCAAGTTGCAAATCAATAGCAAGTTTCAGTGACTACCAAGTCAAATGCTATGAATGCCGAGCTGCATTCAGGGTTTGAGCTACAATTAGGTACTGAGTTACAGAATGAAGTTGAGGCACATTCTAATTTTGAGATTATTGTACATGAAAGAGATGTTTAACTACTTAATAGATAAGTACATAGTGATTCAGAAGTTGAGAGACCAAATGAGAAAAATAGATTAGAACCTAGATTGTCAAAATATGTCAAAAGACATCACCCTACTGCACAAATCATTGGAGATAAAGATGCAAGACCAATGACAACAAACAAGTTGAGAAATGATACATGTTTTCTTAGCATGCATAAACATAGAAAAATACAAGATTCCTTAGAATATGTGGATTGGAGTAAAGCTATGAAAGAAGAGATTGAGAAAAATAAGACATGGACTCTAGTTCCTAAACTAGAAGATAAAAATGTAATTGGCACCAAGTGGGTGTATAGAAACAAGTTAGATGAAAATGGTGAAGTCATAAGGAATAAGAAAAGATTAGTTTGCAAGGGGTATGCACAAGAAGAAGGGATAGATTACAGAGAAACATTCACTCTTGTTGCAAGATTGGAAGGAGTAAGAACTCTGCTTGCTTACTCTATATACAAAGGTTTCAAAGTTTATCAAATGGATGTTAAATCTGCATTTCTAAATGACATATTGGAAGAAGCATTTATATAGAATAGCCAGAAGGATTTGTTGATGCTAACAACAAAAATATGGTATGTAGACTACACAAAGCTTTGTATGGTTTGAAGTAAGCACCAAGAGCATGGTATGAAAGAATTCACAATTATCTTGTGAAGATTTGATTTAAGAGGACTAATGATAACAACAATATGTACTTGAAGACAAAGAAAGGCAATGGTATTTTACTATCTAAATTTTTTGTTGATTGTATCATATTTAGAGGTCAAGATACTTTATGTAAATCTTTTGTAAATGAAATGAAGAAAGAATTTGAAATGTCTATGTTTGGAGAGATCAAGTTCTTTGTGGGTTTGCAAGTACATCAGATGAAATATGGTATATATATCACTAATTCAAAATATGTAAAGGAGACACTAAAAACTTTTAGATTGGAAGATTCTAAGCCAGTAAGCACACCTATGGTGATAGGATAAAAATTGTTAAAGAACGATGATTCAACTGAGATGAATCAAACATTGGATAGGTCTATGACTGAAAAATTACAATATGTAGTATATAACGAACCTAATATTGCATTATCTATTGGGATAGTTGCAAGATTCTCTGCCAATCCCAGGGAGAATCATTTGATGGATGTTATGAGAATAATGAGATATCTGAAAGGAATAGACGACTATGGTCTATACTATAAGAAAAATGAAAATTTTTAGTTGAGAGCCTACATTGATGCTGATTGGGCTGGAAATATTGATGACAGAAAGAGCACAAATGGAGGAGAATTTTTCTTAGGAAAAAGGCTAGTTACATGGACTAGTAAGAAAGAAAACTACATATCTCAATCTACTGCTAAAGATGAATATGTTGCTGTTGCAGTAAATTGTACAAACATTGTATGGATCAAACAACTACTCAAAGGTATAAAGGAGGAAATCACTAAACCTGTGATACATTATTGTGATAAAAAATGTGCTATAAATATACCAAAGAATCCCATGATGCATACAAAGATTAAGCACATTGCCATCAAGTATCATTACTTGAGAGAGTTAGTTCAAGATAAAGAGGTGAAGATGGAATATGTCAATATAAAAGAGCAAATAGATGATATATTCTCAAAAGCATTACTTAAGGATGCTAATGAGTATCTAAGAGGTAAACTAGGGTTGATACCCCTATCCAAGGCTATTTAAGAAGCATGAGAAGTGCCCTACATCAAACAAGATGATTGACATATGTTACACATTGATGCAGTTGATCTTACTTTAGGAGTTGCCTAAAGTAATCAAAGAGTTGGAGCTACAAATCAGCCACAAGCTAGGTGATAGACTGAGAAACTGAAAATGTCCATATCTGCATATCAAGATGACAAGTCTTTGGAATTATTATCAAAGAGGGAGATATTGGTGAAAATATTATACAGATAGAAGAAACATGGAATATCTACTCAGAGGGAGATAGTGTACCTGCTGATTGCTAAAGAGTAATAAATGATTAAATCTACCTAGTAAGAGGGAGATAGTGCCAAGGGAGATATAAGAAGTGATCAAGAGGGAGTCATAAGGATGAGTTGATTATCTATTGATTAGAACAAAATTTTATAACTTATATAGAAGCTAAAAGTTGCTGATAGAGGGAGAGATTTCAATACAAGAAATTATTTTCTTTTTGGTATTATTGTTGGTTGTACTAGTTTGCCATCAATGCCAAATAGGGAGATTGTTGAAAATATATTGATACAAGTATGAGAATCTATCTGAATCATTGTTTTGTCACTAATGTCAAACCTACTACTTGTTGTTAAGAAAATTTCTTAGATGATTTGAGTACTATCATTTTTTTGATTGATGAGGAGGTTTTGATCAAATCAAATAACAATAACACCTAGAGGAAAGGTTGAGTTATGGTATGGAAAAGGAGTACAAATATTAGTTAAGATAGTGATGTTATAATGCATTGATTATCTACTTAAGGTTGCAAAGGATGGATACATTGACAAAGTCTAGAAGAACAAATAAGAAGAATTGAGTCTACCAAGTTTGACTGAGTGGACAGTAGATGCTGAGAAAAGTTAGTGTAAGCCAAGCAAAAAATTAGTTGGTATCGAGCAAAGTCAAGTTTTAGTGTATGTTGAGTGATACAGTGTAAGTTGAGTAAAGTTTAGTTGATGTCAAGCACTAGTAAACTTTAGTGTTTTCCTACTTTCTAATCATTATATCACTCTAGGGTAAATCCTTTGGATTAAGGTTGACCTAATAGTCATTTGTGAATCCTTTAACTGGGTGACATTCCAAGTGAATGATCTAAAGTCCTCTAACAATGCTCACTCCTAATAGGGTGATTGAAATCCTCTAACCAAGTCACATTTAACAGTGCATATTATAACCTTTAACATGGATGGCCTTTCACAAGGCATCACTTCATAAGAGTGAAAATTAGTAGCATGTTACTGGTGATTTATTTCAAATTGGGTTTCCATGTAAAATCATTGTATCAGATGTGTTATTAGATCTGTTATGTTTCATGCTTACATTTCTACAAAGTTGATTTGATAGTAACCTACAAGTTTAAGTGATTGTATGATCTAATGGATGCATGCATGATGAATATGTTTTATGGATATGGGTTCACTAAGCTGTGAAACATTTTATTTGTACATCTAGACCTTGGACAACTGATTCACTCCCTCTCAGTTATTCTAAGAGAATTCCAACAAAAGCCATAGCCACAACCAAGCAATCCATGTGAACAAGCATGAGTCCACACATCCCATGCCATACTTCCTGTTAGATTGTGGTGATTGATCAAGGAAGTACTATACATACTCCATAATTCCTTACTAGGGTTTAGGGTTGGGTCGAGCCTCGAGTTAGGGTTTGGGGGTGGAGCCCCTAAATTTTTTTTGGGCCCTATTTTATCAAGATTTTGGGCTTACATGTAATTATTAATTGTAACCTTAAAGCGGTAAAAATACTTGTATAAAAGAGCTTAGCGTTAGGGATTGTTTCATAGTGGTGATGCAAAAATTGGTTCTTGTGGCGGTATTGAGCTGTAAGGGATTATAGATTGTAATCAAGTTGTAATTATTGAATCGTAATAATATCAGACTTGCTATTTGTTGGATGTAGCCCAGAGATTGGGTGAACCATGTTAAATCTTGGTGTCTTGTGTTCTTTTTTGTGTGATCTATTATTTTTTGATATTGGTTATATTTGCATGTAATTATTATTTCTGTCCGTGGTTTAATCCTAACACTTCAAACCTTCAAAAATGCTGCATTGGCTAACCTGTCAAGAATTGTCTTGCTCAACTTTCCTTTTTTCCTTTTTCCCTTCTCATACAAAAACTACCCTTGTGGTTACTTATATAGTAGCAAGCTCCCACAAAATGACCAACTAGTATTACATAAAATTTGTGCTACCTAACTCATTAACCCCACATTTAATATTGGACATTTAATTATTTTTCTCCAATATTAAATAATTGCATCAAATATTGTCACAATATTTTGATAAAGTAAAAACAGGTTTTGATAAGATCCGAAACCTTTTACAAAGAGTAGAGCATATAAGCATAAAAAGTCCAAATGATATTATGCATCAACAACTACAAATAAAAGCAACTAGAAATAAAGAACCCCCAACAAAGGGTCATATGATAGAGACAACAAAAACACCAAATAAAGAAAATAAAACAACAACTAGAAAGTCTTCAATAGGCCCACTACTTGAATGTTTATTTGAACAATGTTATAATAAAACTCATCAATAATATAATATTATAATATTGTCACAATGTTATAATATAACTCATCAAGAATATTCCATGGGAATCTCTACATGTTGCACATCCATCTAGGTGCTCCTAGGTGCAACATTACATAATAAAATAAAATAATAATATTATGCAATGTGTGAACCATACATAATCTCAAGAATCTCCCACTTTATAAATATATTGCATAGGGTCAATCCGTAGCCACATAAATGAATAAGGAAACAATCCTTCCTAGCACATCCACCATCATGGCTTAAAGTACACCTTGTGCTCCATCATGGTACCCACAACAAAATCAAAGTATCCATAATCTCAAACATGAATGATCTACCTTTTATTATGCCATTGCCATCAGACATACATAGAAGCCATCTAGAGGGAAAGCCACCCAACTTGTCACATAAGAATCACAAAATCCTTTACCAAATGAAATGCCAACCATGAACACATGATCCAAAGGTAATAACATGTGTCCATAGTTGAAATAACACTCACAAAAAGTACCAAAATCATATAACTATCCATACCTCCAAAGGTATACCAAGTGAATCTCACACCATCAACATATCCAATTTGTAACTTGCATTCACAAGTCTTAAGAGAAATACCTACCACATGTATACTAGGAAGCTTCCAATGCAAAATATCATTTCAAATATGTGACCAATCCACTCACAAAATCTCAAAGAAGTGACTTGATGTAGTATCCAGAACATCCACAACACATAAATTGATAACCTTCAAGAGGAACTCTCAAGACAAGTCTCCAATGCTCTCCCAAGTTTTCCACAACTAATAAAGGAAAGAGATAAAGGAATAACCATGTCATCTCTCACATGACATACATTATCACAAAATAGTGATCACAAGCTCTAAAAAATCTCAAATCCAATGTAAGTAAAACCAAACATCCAAGAAGATAACCAAGACCAAAGAGAAACCATGCAAAACATAACTTGTATCATGTCCTTCTACACACACCTCTAAATGTAAACTATTTCAAGTATGATATCCTCCATAAAAACCTAATCAAGAAGCCACATAAACACCCAAACCATACCATATAACTAATCATGGATGTAAGCCTCTCACAAGAAATTCATACTCATAAAGTATTCCTAAACCAAGGAATAACCATTCCTAATCCAAGAAATATGCCCAATATAAAACCATCTTTGAAACTCAACCAACATAATAAAATATATACAAGGAGATAACCAATGCTAAACCATCTCTCAAATGAACCCTCTAGAGATAACTCATGTTCCACAACTCAAGATCCATATCCATAAAAGAACAACATAAACATAATGCACCTGAGAGAAACAATGGGCTATACCTCTCAAGTAGTAAACCAATGAGTAGACCAAGAGTGAGGAATAAGAATTATAATCAAGATATCAAAGTCTCCAACCAAGAATAATCTAAGAATAATATCCTCTCAAGTCTATATTAGGTGAATGCCCCTCAAACTTCTTGTTGAAACTATCAACTGTCCCAACAAATACTTCTCTAATCCAAGAGAAATCAACATCACCATTGTCTCCAAGTATCCATGAGCACCTTAACCAATCAATACATGCCAAATGAAAATGCAACATAACAATATCATGAAGTATCCAACACATGATCAATGTACTCAATACCAAGAAACTAAACCAAGATCAATGTCAAGGTTCTAACCATGGCCTCATGAACATAAACATAACAAAATGTTCCATATGAACATATTATAACATGTCAGAACTCTAAATGCATATCAAGAGTATACTATGACATAATAATGAAACCATCATAATACTAAGGATAACATGTCAAATGAAAGCATACACCACACCTCTACCAAGAACCCCATGAGTCCTTAAGCTGTAACCATCTCTACACATTATGAAGAATCATCTCCACACACCATGAAAAACCATCACTATATACCTTGAACAACCAAGTGTACCATGCAAATGTTAAATATTCTTTTGTAACAACATGATCTAAGAAAAACCTCCAACATATGCAAACAATCAATAAATATATGAATGCCAACAACTCTCACTCAACCGTGGTACCAAGTCATCCATGGCATCATAAAATCCATCTTCTACATGAATATCCTCCAAGTCTACACACACACAACCAAAATGTTAGTACCACGTGAAACTGAGATCTCCAAATCAAGAAGATACAAACCAAACTAGGAACTAATCTCACATTTCCACCTCATCATTGTCAAAAGCTCCCAATAAATCCTATATCCAAGCTATCCATGACATCATGATGAAAAAGCATCCTCTAACCATGAGAATCAACTAAGGCATCAAACCATCAAAGAACTCAAAGTGCACATCATGATCTCCTTAAAGAAAATCAAATAACCATAAACCTCAACCAAGAAGATATATACCACCATAACCAAATTAGTAATCCAATCTAATGAGCACTAATGAAGTACATGTATATCGAATCATGTCATGCCAAAATTTATGGCATCGTGATCATATCCAATAATGAAGCATCTAAACTCTCAAAGTGTCCAACCTATCAACATAAAATAGTCAACTACAATCCTTCACCATGATTATACCTGGTAACAAAGTCTCATCAAATCATAAAATTATGTGACTAAGGGCATAGACAACTCAAATCGAAGACACCAATTTGAATATGTATCAATATTGAAAGATCAATGGGAAAAGACAACCCATTTCCAAGTCATTAATACAACCTATAAGTATAGACCACTTACAACCCTACACAACTTGTAGACCCAATAAGTCATCAACATATCTAAACCAAATATTGATAACCATATCATCAGGAGACTAATCTAGAATATGAACTGAGTATAGAATGACATCAAATCCAAATCTTCAAAATATAAAATGTCATAAACTCATAAGGTTACCATAGTCAATTTATATCATAAACTATTCAGATAAATATATCATCTAGTAAATCATGCCAAACCTACACCAAATATGAACCAATGTGTAGAGTTCTCCAAGAACTTTTTTTTGACTACTCAAAGTCCAAGATTTGACTCTGTATGCCCAAGTTATACCCAAATTTTGTGCTCAAAATAAGTAACATGTAACTTTTAGGCTCATAAGACCCAACAAAATTTTACAATAATAAAATCAAACCTACACCAAGCTGTAGTTCTCTTAATTAACTTTCCAATGACTATAAGAAGTCTAAAATCTAACATCTTGAGTGAAAGTTATGACTTTTTTACCAAGACAATTTTTTTACCATTTTTATTGCATTGTTTTTTGGTGATGAAAATTCTAATGAGATTAAATTTGATCATCTTCATTTTCTAAATAACTCTTTCATTTTCTATTAGCATGGCCAAACTAGGGAATGTTATATATCAAAATTTATGAAAAAGCCAACCCAAATCCAATGGTGAAGATTGTTTTTGCCCAGGAGGTCACTTTTGAAAGCTACCCACTAAAACCATCATTTAAATGAAACATTTAAATAACTCTTTTGATAAACAATTTCACATGCCCAAAATTTGTCAACATCTCATCATAATAAAAAACCTAAAACTCTCAGATTTGCAATAAATAACCTATGAAAACCATATATCTTGCCCTTTCTTTTATTCCTTCATGAAATCCCATAGATTAAATCCCATAGATTATATAGAGTTACAACAACAAAATCATAGCTATAATACCACTTTTAAGGAAACTTACAATTGAAACTATTATTGTTTCCACATAACCCATTTAGATTTGAAATAAATATGTAATTGAAATCCACATGCAAGAGAATATACAATATACCCATAAAAATTGTGATACACGATATATCATCAAAAACCCTCATTGAGGGAAAAACCCAGCCTCCAAAAGCATCCATCACCATGTATTATTCAACAATACCATTGCAATATGACCATGACAACATTCAAAGCCATAGCGACAACCAAAAAATTCATGTGAACAAGCATGAATCCACACATCTGATGTCATGCTTCCAATCTTCACAAATGCTCCCTTGGCTAACTTGTTAAGCCTAGTCTTTCTCAACTTTTCTATTTTTCTTTTTTCCCTTCTCATACAACAACTACCCTTTTGGTTTCTTATGTAGTAGCAAGCTCTCACAAAGCACCAAGTGGTATTACATAAACCATGTGATACCTAACCCAATGGCCCCACATTTAATATTGGACATTTAATTATTTTTCCCCAATATTAAATAATTACATCAAATATTATCACAATGTTACAATACAACTTATCAAGAATATTCTATGGGAATCTCTACATGTTGCATGCCCATCTAGGTGCTCCTATGTGAAACATTACACAATAAAATAAATAATGTAATATAATATTATTATGCATTGTGTGCAACACACATAATCTCAACAAAGAATTCTCATCAAATCCTTGCCTTTTATCACATAAAAAACTCAATTCGTGCATTAAACATGTCACTTCATCAATCCTTATCATCCACACATTTTGACTAATCCAAAAATTCAACTATGTCAACCTCCAACTTGATTCTTTCACAAACTATTGTTTTGCTAACACTTAGTTATCACCATATAGCTCAGTTGCTACTATTTTGTCTCACTCGACTTCTACTAGCTCACTCATTCCTCACTATGCTTGATCACTACTACACTTTTCTTCTTCATCTTGCTTGGTCATAACTATCACTTAGCTAGTACTGCTTGCTTAACTATATCTTAAATTTCATAATCTTCTGTTTCAGCTCCTTCATTGAACAACAACATTTTACTAGGCTTTGCTTGTGTTTAACTCAACACTTCCATACTTCATACATTGCATGAACAATACATCATCTTGTCGAAGACTATCTGATCAAGTGCCCATTGTAATTCCATCATACTTGCTCCTCTTAACTCAACAACTTAACTAGTTCATCTAGTTATCTATCTTTTCAAATCCTCTTCATCAATCTTCTGATATGACACTCTACACTATTAGTAAATGTCTCTCCAGTGGGTTTGACATCTGGTTTAAAACCTCTAGATTCCTTCTAGAATGGACTCACTGATAAATTCAATAAAAAGTTGGCTGGTTGGAAAAGGTATATTTTAAGCTAGGTAGGTAAGGTCCATCTCCTAAAATATTCTCTCCAAAATTTTCCTACCTATGCTCTCATCCTTTTCCAGATTCCTTCCAAATCTATGAAAATTATTGACATGATTTGTAAAAGGTTCTTATGATCGAAAACTAATGATCACAATAGACTCCCCCTTATATAATGGGATAAATTTTATCTTCCTAAGAATCAAGAGGGATTAGGATTTAGGAAGATTAGATGATTCAATTAGACTCTTCTGGTGAAACAGGTATAGAGAATTTATAAAAGCAATGGGGAATGGAGTAGAAGCTTGATGTCCAAATATCTTTTTGACAACCCTCCTGATGGGGAGTCTTAACTCTCTCAAGAGACCTCTAACTCTTCCTATGATATATTCTTCATATTACTATGGTATTCCTCATTACCCTACCTAGAGATCACTTCTAAGATCCCTAACTCCTTAAAGAACTCTCCACCAACTTCAAACAGTCAATCATGCCTCAAATTCCAACTATGCACTCATGGGCTCAATTAGCCATTTTTATTTTGAGATTGTTCTTGGAGCTAGGATTAGGTATTACCCCTATTCCTTTCTTATTTTCAATCGATTTTTATAGATTATTTATTAGGTTTTCTATCAAATTCTTATTTTGCTAGTTATAGGCCTTGTAGCCTTTTTGCCCTTAATTGGCCTTCCAAATTTAGTTTTGTTGGGATATCTCCAAACTTCTCCAAACCAAAACCCAATATATTTAGGGATTCTTCCTTAGGACTTCCTAGGATTCAATATCTCCTAGGTTTTAGTTCCCCAAAGTGTTCGTACATAGGTCTTTCACTAAACCCCTATTTTCTTGGGTTTTAAGGGCATGAAAACTAGTCTAGGTTCTTGGATTCATTTAGATGCTCTATTTAACTCTAATAATACTATCCTTTCATTAATTTATTAAGGATACATGCTATTTCTCACTCCTACCATTTATTGGCACAAACCAATCAATCTTGCAAGCTTTCTTGCTGCTGTTTTGTGCAAACTCCTAGCTAGAATGCCTCTACACTCACCTAGGGCTTGATGGAAAAAATAGCTTCCCTACAAAAAAGAACCCAAAAATACATATTTAAACTATCTACAAATTCATTTCCTTGATTCCAAGTGGCCATTTAATTTAAACCTCATGAATTCAAGTATGAATCATTTTTACATGACTGACACTATTCAAGACAACGAACGAGTATAAATTGAGGAATTTGGAAAATGGAAAAGAAAAATCCAATTTTTTTAATTCATCCAAAATAAATAATAAAATAACATGAATCAACTTCTCAATGCATCACAACAATCCATTTAATCCATTAAAGGTCTAGATGAAGGTTAAAACCACTATGTCAACAAAATTTAGTGTCTTTTTCCAATGCCAACTGTACAATTTGATCACTAGCTACTAGGTTAAGGTTTGTCCAAACTTAAATATGAATAAACCTTGTGTTTAGACACTAAGGTTAGGGTTAAGGCTCCTATAGAGTTAATTCCTAGATTTTAGGAAAATGTTGTCATGATAACTTTACAAAATTGCAAAGTTGTCATGAGCAACTTTACATCTTTTTGAAATTTTACATCTCCACTATCCTCTCATGCACAATTTGACCCAAATCACATCATATGGTCCTAAAAACTCCTAAAAACATAAAATGTATCATTGGTACTCCATTTTTGAGATTTTTTCAACCTTTGACCCTTATTGACCATGTTGACTTTTCTAGGACTTATCAGTAGGTTTTATTGAAACGTACCACAAACCTAACTTCTAAGAACACCTATCTACAAGAACACCTCACAAATCTCTTGGGACCCTAGCCATGGTCCTTATTACCTTGGTAGTTTGGTAGAACCACCTAAAATCCAAAAATGAACTAGAATCTCAACAAGACTCTAGGGTGCTCCTGCACCATTCTCCCCCTGCAACAAAAAGCTAAGGACCTTGTGGTGTTAAGAACTCTAGACTGATGCCATGCTTCTTGAAGTCACTTTCTACTATCTAGTTAGCTTTTGACTTGGGTTGGTATCTCCATTTCACTAGGTGATCCATGCACGTCTCATGCCCAATCTTTTTCTTCACTCTTGAATCCAGAATCTTGTCAACTTGGGGTTCGATTTGATCAAGTATCTTAAGTTCTACCACATCCTTAACCACCTCAATGGTATACTATTCCTCACCCATCTTTAGTCCTTTGTATTTGATGAAGTCCTTCATATTGAAGATAAGAGAGATGGACATATTCTTGGGTAATTCCAACTTGTAGGCATTTGGACCATGTTTAGCCAACACATTGCATGGTACAATCCTTTTCATCTGTAACTTACTTGGTATGCCTTATGTAGTCTAGCCTTATTTAAGAAAACTATCACCAAGTCCCTACCTCAAATCTTAGGTCTCTTTCCCCTTCATCTATCTTAGCTTTCAAATTATAATTGGTCTCCATTTGGGTCTTCTTTAATTGTTCATGCATCTCTCTCATTAATTGAGAAAAGTCATCAACATGACTACTGATCCCATCATATCTCTTCAAGTACCTAATCTCAAGATCTCCTCTTGGATGTAATCCATACATCACTTCAAATGGACTCATGCCAATAGTTCTATTTGCACTACCATTATAGGAAAATTCTACCCAAGGGATGACTTGTTCTCATCCTTGTCCATACTCCTTAGTCAAGCATCTCAGTAGGTTACCAAGTACCCTGTTAATTAACTTTGTGTATCCATCAATTTGGGGATGATATGCAAAGCTATGGGACAAGTTTGTTCCTAGTGTATGCATGAATATGTGGCCTCTGCTAACACACACACTTCAACACGGTCATTTTATGCGGATTCATCTCGAAATGAACATTGGATTGTTCATCCGAAAATCAGCCTGCAAAGTGACCTGTTGCCTTATATCTAAAGGGAATTGCTTGTTAGATATCCTCAGATTCGAGGTGTTTAAGCAACCAAACCCTCTAAGAATGAAGGATTTGAAAGAAAATGTGACTAATCTATATGATTATGTAGATTAATCTAGAATGAAAGATGCAATGTAATCTAAGAACGAATAAAGCAAACTAGATTAAGCATATGCATGATTAAACTAAAATGAGATTAAACTAAGAATGAGAATGCATGCAAGAAATGTAAGTAAATGTGAGCATGAATTTCAACATCAATTCAATAGAAAATCAATTCATCCTCCCAAAATGAAGAGATGAGAGTCTCTTAAATAGACTTTCCTAAAATCCATCAACGGTTAAGATCAATTCGGATCAATGGTTAGGATTGAAAATGAGGTTCAGTCATAAAGGGAGATTCCCAAATTAAAGGGAGTTAATAGATTTAATTTCAGTAAAATAAGGAGTTAACTGTTTTAAGTTGAGTAGAAAAAGGAGTTTAACTAATTTAACTCATTTTTGATCAATAGTGAACTGGAAATTTCCCTTTTTGAATTGAAGAGAGATTTTGTTGAGATATTTAATTTAATAAAATGAGATATGCTCTCATAATTACCTTTTCTATCTAATTAAATAATTCTATTTAATTAATTAGAGACACTTTTCTTGTTTAATTAAATAATTTCATTTAATTAATTAGGAATGGCTTCCCATTTAATTAAATAACTTTTTTAAATTAATTTAGAAGTAAGTTCTCCATTTAATTAAATAATTTCATTTAATTAATTAAAATAGGCAATTTATTAAATTAAATAAATTTAATTCCATAGTACATTAGCCTTAGGATATAATTTAATTTAATTAAAGTATAAATACTTAATAATTAAATTAAATATTAATCAATAGATTTAATGTGACTAATATGAGTAAATACTATAGGAATTAAATAATAAGCATGATGAATGCAAATTTAGGTTTTCTGCATTTGACAATTAAGTCAAGTAGCGAGTAGCAGAATGAGAATTGCCTATTAGAATAGGACTTTGAAATTATCAGAAATAGACTAGAATTGGTATAATGACAATGAGCCAATTTTGGGGTATTACATTTTGCCCCTCTTTGAATGAATGTGCGAGCAACACGTTCAATTCAAAGATAATCAGAAAGCATGATGCGAACATGAGATTGGTTTCGAAGGTGATGACATGGAGACCAATTGATAAGCTTTATAAGGACCATCTCTAGAGCAGAGCTTAATCCTAAGGAATCCAAGCAGAGCACTTAGATACCTAAGATTGATAGCATTTAAAAGACTATCTCCAGAACAAAGCATAATCTTTAAGGATCCAGACAGAACGTCTAGATACCTAAAATTGATAAGCATTTGAAAGGTTTCTTCAGAACGAAGTTTAACCTTTAAGGATCCAGATAGAACACTTGGATACCCGAGAGTGATAAAGCATTTAGAAGACTATCTCCAGAACAGAGCTTAATCTTCAAGGATCCAGATAGAACACCTAGATACCTAGAATTGAAAGCATTTAGAAGATTATCTTCAGGATGAAGCTTAACCTTCAAGGATCTAGATAGAACACCTAGATACCTGAGAGTGATAAAGAATTTAGAAGACTATCTCCAGAACAGAGCTTAATCTTCAAGGATCCAAATAGAACACCTAGATACCTAGAATTGAAAGCATTTAGAAGATTATCTTCAGCACGAAGCTTAACCTTCAAGAATCCAGATAGAACACCTAGATACCTGAGAATAATAGTATTTAGAAGATTATCTCCAGAACAAAGCTTAACCTTCAAGGATCCAGATAGAACACCTAGATACCCAAGATTGAAAGCATTTATAAGACTATCTCCAAAATGGAGCTTAACCTTCAAGGATCTAGATAGAACAACTAGATACCCAAGAGATTGAAAAAAAAGATAACAAGGTCCAATCATGAGTCATAGAATCATCCCTAGAATGAGACTTGATCTTCAGGAGTCGGGGTTTAGACTGTCCCAATACCTGTCTATCGAACTCTGAGAAGAGTTGTTATAAGGTTGATCAATTGATGAAAAGATAAGATAGATGGAAAAGATGCCAGATAGAAGGGAACAAAATGCCCCAAGTGATGAAATGCCCTAAGTGATAAGGACATAAGATGGGAACCAGATGCCCCAAGCAATAGGTATTCAATGATGTAATCATCCTGCCCTCTCGAGAGCGAAATTGAAAGATGACACACCAGAAATAGATGTGAAGCAATTTAGCAATAGATACAGAAGAAATCTGAGATTCAATAGAATGTAGAAGAGATCAGAACAATCTGAACAATAAAGAAGAGATCAGAATGATTAGAAGAAATATGAAGAGATCAAAATGATCTAAAGAAATATAAAGAGATCAGAATGATCTTGAAGAAATTTGGAGAGATCAAAATGATCTAAAGAAATATGAAGAGATCAGAATGATCTGAAGAAATATGAAGAGATCCAAAGTGATCTGAAGAAATATAAAGAGATCAGAACAATCTGAAGAAATATGAAGAGATCAGAACGATCTTGAAGAAATATAAAGAGATCAGAATGATCAAAAGAAATTTGGAGGTTGATCCAAAGTGATTTCGAGATCCAAAAGACCAAGTTTGAGTTGAAAAGATTCCAAGAATTTCAAAGTATCAGAAAGATTTGGATCGCACAAAAAAATTTAAAATGCATTTTGAGCCACTTAAGTGTGTTAGATTTCAAATTCGATCCCGAAAAATGGGTTCACTACAACCAAATTAGCCAAGAGGGTGATTAATCAATCATTTGTGCAGTTCATGAATGAATTTGATTCTTTGAAGAGATTAGCCATCCTTCATCAGAGAAGGTGAAAGTAGATTTGCAATTGAATTGCATGCATATGCAAGTGAAGTATGTAATGCAAGACTATGTTAAATGCAACCCTAGGTCTGGTTACCAAGCCTCAATATTTAATCATCACCGGATATAAAATAAAGCTAGTATATTATACAATTCCCACTAACATTGCAATCATGGAAATATGAATATAACATATGTTATTGGTTTTTCGGGATTAAATGTAAGCATTCGAGGCACAAGAAGCCAAAATGACCAGAACATTTATCCCTTTTAATGTAGCAAGTTAACATAAGCATCAGAGCATAAATGCTAGGATGACCTGAATGTTGCTTGCATGACAGGCACACCAAACACATGGGAGATCCCTCTTATGCTAAGCATTTAGTATTCATTCTGTCTGCAATGACCCTTACATTTGTAACTTAAGACAGAAGTGTGCTAGATATACTCACAGTGACCCGTACGTTCACTTAATTGGACGAGTAAAAGTATGTACTATAGCATGAAGAGTTCACTCCAGCAAACAAGGAGAAGAACCAATGTCATTGAAATATTTGTATAAAAGGAGTTGAGGTACACACGACCATCCAATACGAGATGGAGGCTCTTATAGTGGACACCCCTCTTATAGGAATAGATCAACTTATTAGAACTAAACCACAAACAAAAAGCAAAGAAAAAAGATCATACCCCAGTCATTACTTCTCTAGCCAAAGATGACATCATCGAGTTGCTTGAGGAGATATGATAAAGCAAAACAAAGCAAACAAAGAAAATGCTCAACATATCCAAACAAGTATATCATTTTTTTGAGTTCAATGTTTTTGGGATTGATGTCAAGTGTCAATGTCTAGAACATGTAAGAAAGAAATCTTTTCAGTAGGGTGACAACAATAGGCAAACACAGTCAGAATGACTAGTGATTGAGGTCAAAGAAGAATCTTCAGGATGAAGAACCTAAGAAGGACTAAGTGATAGTAGACAGACACAGCCAGGATGACTGGTGACTGATGCAAAAGAGATCTTCCATAAAGGAATCTTGAGACATGACTCGAGCAACGGTAGGCAAACATAGCTGAAACAATTGGTGACCGTTGTGAAAGAGATTCTATGAGGAGAATCTCGAAAAGAGTGACACTGGTGATAGTAGGCAGACACAGTCAAAATGACTGGTGACTGTCGCGTAGGAGATTCTATGAGAAGAATCTCGAAAAGAGTGACACTGGCGACAGTAGGCAGACACAGTCAGAATGACTGGTGATTGTCGTGAAGGAGATTCTATGAGAATCTTGAAAATAGTGACACTAAGGGGGAATGTCCCCAAGCTATGACAAGACTCAATCCATGGATACATGAGTGAAAAGCAGGAAAGCAAAAGCATGAAAGGGACTATATAGAATAGCTAGAAGATGCACTGCAAGATGGAGCATTGGGATCAGAGGCGCCTGTTTACTAGGTTTTCACCTTCATAGCAAATTTTCTTTGTTTTTTTGCTACCATGATGCCTGTTTCCAAGTTTTCATCAATGGCACTTTTCTTGCTTTTCAATTTTTTTGTTTTTTCCTCTTTTTGATTTTTTTTTTTTTTAAATTTTTTTTTTGATTTTTTTGGTGTTACCAAGGTGCCTATTGCTAGGTTTTCACCAGGGTAACAATTTTTTTTTTAGGAATTTTTTTGATTTTTAGATTTTTTTTAGAGATTACTAGCTCTCAAGAAGGATTACCTTGATTTTGTTCCAATGTCTAGCAAGGTGAAGGACGAGATGTAGTAGCAAGCGAGTGGATAAACAGGGATAGAAAGGCAAGGAATATGAAGCGGTGAATGTTACCCTCAAGAAAAGCCTTCACAAGATTACCCAAGCTAGGGAAAAGGATATAACAATATGAGCTCATGGTGTAATGAAGGGTGTCACGTAAGTAATCCAAGAAAATGACCATGTCAAGAGATTGCTAAGAACTGAGTTTTCTTCTTTCTTTCATTGATCAAGACCAAGGGGTTAACTGAATAGGATAGAAAAGTTTGTTATGGAGGTTATGAGTGAATGACTTCAGGAATGAGGACATCTAAAGGATAAGAAAGATCATGATAGGATGTCATGGATGGAAGAATTTTACGCATGACGCCTGTTTACCAGGTTTTTATCATGGTGCTTATCCAAGGTGCCACAAGAAGTGGTTTTCACCATAGGATGGATTTATTTTTCTTTAGTTTTGCTACCAAGGTGCCTCTTTCTAGGTTTTCACCAAGGCACTTCTTTTTTCTTTTTTTCTTTTTTTTTTCTTTTTTTTTTTGTTTTTTTTTTCTTTTTTTTGGATTTTTGGAGTTTTTGGAAAGAATTCAAGCCTTTCTCAAATGAGATAGCACTCCTATAAGAAAGATAAGTTATGATAATCCAAGGCCATAGTAGGGTACACTCAAAGATGCTGATAAGGTAATGGAGGGGAGATAGGAAAATGAGAGGTAAATGGAGGATAAGGTTGTTGGTTTTGGAAGACTAAAACAAGCAATGATGGAAAGCAAGCATAAGATTTAGAGAATCTCATGAGGGTGGATGAGATATTAGGCAAGATCAACATTGACACAAACCTTGAAGGGTAGTGGAATGATGGAGGAAATATGGATGAGATAGATTGAGGCTTAGATATAAGATGTAGCAAAGCCATTTTGGAGAGAGGTGGAGTAGAAGGTTTTGAAACCTTTTTAGGAAGATGTTGGAAAGGAGATGGAGTGAAAGCCTTTGGAAGCTTGAATGTCAACTTTGATTTGTTTTCAATATTCAAGTCCTTCAAAAGAGACTTGGGAATCCACATAGCTTTTGATTTTTCATTAGATGCTTTGGAACACATTTCTTCAACAACAGATTTAAGAACCCATACTTTCTTTGGTTGAGCTCTTTGAATAGTGGACCTTTGCGGTCTCTTTTTTCTTTTTTTCTTCTTGAAATTCACATGTTGATTAGGGGAGACATAGTGAACTTTTGAGGATGGACTCATGCACTTGTGTTTGAGTTGATCATCCAAATTTCTTCCAAAGGACTTGGGACTTGTGGATGAATGAGGCCAATATGACTAGTTTAGATGGAAAGGTGGATGTGAAGAGTTCAAGTATGTGTATCTTTGTTGATCTTGGGGTAGGGTAGGAGGAATGTGTAATGAGCTAGTAGTGGCAATAGGAGATAGAGGAACACAAGATCCCAATATGGATGGAAGACTTGAAGGTTTTAGCTTAGATGGGTATGGACCAAGGATACATTTAGAAGATGTGAATGGACCATGAGTATGGATATCAACATCTTTAGAGTGAGCAATATGACCAAATCCATCAATAGATTTATGAGTAACTGTTATAGGAGCAATACCTTTGACAAGAGTATTTAAAGCTTGAGCATAGTTTGGAAGTGAATGTAGCAAGGTAGAATAAGAGAGCGAGGGAACACTTTTCTCTGCAAAAGGAATTTTGGGTAACATAGGAAAAGTATCTTTTTTTTGGTCTTTGGTAATCTCCTTAAGGATGGTGGAAGGAATATCTTGATCTTGCTTAGTAGAGGTGCATGACATGGGAGATGGAGGACTATGTGGCTCTTGAGATGGAGGCACGAGATCTTGGAAGACTTGAAAGGGGATGAAGGAATCTTGGTCTTGATCAACACTTGTGTCTTCATCATTTAAGTGGTCCTCTTGACATGAAACCAAATCCAACGATGAGGGAGTATCTAAATCTGTATTCGAATATATTTCTAGAGTCTCGATAACAAGCTCTTGAAGGGACAATGGAGGAATAGTTGGATTGGGGATAATAGGAGGAGCAACACATGGAGGTTTTGGATCTTTGCTTTGTGTAGTATGGGAGAGGTTTGCAGCTAAGTCAAGATTAGCTTGAGTTTCCTTTAAAGGTAGTCCTTGACGATACACATATTCAACTGGAGGAGTAGTGAATTCTTTTGGTGAATATGTGTTGGAAAGATTGGACAATTTAGAAGGTGGATGTATGTTGGAGGAAGTAGAAGTTGTGTTTGAACCATTACTAGACATGGTTTTATGAGGTTGATCCTTCTTGAGAGTAGAATCTTTAGCGGTTGAGAGCTTAGATTTTTGAATTATGCCATTATCAAAGAGATCTTGAATCATTTTTTTCAGCTCCTTACAATGTGAAGTTTTATGCAAATTATGTCTATGATAGGCACAATAGTTACTCATAAAGAAAACTCCTGCCAAAGTGAGCTTAGGTAAAGTAATGAGTTTTTCTTCAAGAAGTTCTTCCAAGGTTAATTCATAAGATTTTACCAAAGGGGTGAAATCACACTTTGGTTTAGGCTCCCAAGGTTTTTCTTCAAAGATATTTCTAGATTTCTTGGGTGTATGTGAGGTGTTCTTAGATTTCTTGGATTCAAGATCACAAGAATGTGATTTTTGGTTGTCATAGAAGGAAGGAAAAATTTCTCTCAAGGATAATTTCTTCGATGATGTGTTTTCCTCTTCTTTTAGTCTTTGAAGTTGAGCATTCATTGATTGGATTTGTTGCTTCATGTTTGCAATAAGAATCCCTTCTTCCTCACTAGGAAGATTGGATTTAGCACATTTTTTGTTAGCCATTTTGATGTACTATGTTTCAAGTAGTGACAGCCAAGTTTTAGAACATAAGTCAAGTTTTCATAGTCATAGACAATGACAAAAAGCAGCATCGTAGACAAGGACCACACTAGAACGTAGTCTCAGAAAAGCAAGATAAGAGTGTAGTATACTAAGGTATGAATAGTCTGATTTGAAGGCTAGAACAGCCAAAGATTATGACTATCATGACATAGAGTACAACAAGCACTAAAGGACAAGAGCAAGATAATTGAGAGACAAGACTAGTTAAAGTATGAATCACAAGTCATTAGCTAAGCGGAATGTCACTGTTTCAGGACTGTTTGCAGATAGAGAAGTAGTAAACCGATGCAAGAAACAGACTTGATATAGAGCACAAATAGCTCTAACAGACTAACTTGATAGTTCAAACTCAAGATCTCATGTGAAGATCCTTAGAAAGGCACATGAGAAAGTACATAGAGCCATGCAAAGACTCAAGATAGCATAAAGATTTCACACGAGGATGTGCTGTAGGCCACACAAAGTAGTGCAAGGTTAACTTGGATAGCATAAAGATCTTGCATGGAGATGTGCAACTGTTTGCATAAGAACTTGGACAAAGCTGCGTGAAGAAGTAGTAGGACAACAACAAGTATTCGTGCAAAAGTTTGCAAACTATGCGCGAAAATGGAAACTAGACTGACAACTGAACTGGATTTTGAAAAGACTTTGAAGATTTTAGATAGTTTTGGGCAGATTGTTGATTTTTTTCAGTAACCAGGTAGATAAACAAGCACGTAGAACAACAAGTAGGTGATTTCAAGCACGTCTGAAAACAATGAGCAAGGGCAAAAGCAACCTTGCGCATGAACAATCAAGTGACTTAGTTTGTGCTAATCCCTAGGAGAGCTATTTTTGTATGTTTTCAAAGAGTTTTGCAATCACACATACATCCCTAGAAAATAAAAGTTAACCTCTCTAAAGTTTTTAGTAATGGTTTGACTCTGCAACTTTTATGACTCACAGGGGTGACCTCAAATCCTGGCGCACCGAGGTTTTGACACAGTCTGAGAACTTAATCTTCAAGAGCTACTAGGGAGATCTGACAACCCACAATGAACCACACCCATGGAGATTTCTTCCACAAGGACATTTATATAGCGGTTTTCACTACCATGGTGAAAATGGCTATTACCGCTTGAGGTTCCGTCAATGCAGTTTTCCCTGTAGAGGGATTGTCTACTATGGTTAACCATCTCTAAAGGTGACCGACTCACAATAGTATACCACAAGGGGACTTAGCTTCTAGATTCAAGGTTTTGACACCTTTTCATCTTTAGCCCAATCAAAATAGACAGATTAATCTGACACGCTAAACTAAGATTATCTCTTAAAGATCTATGATATCATCTTCCTGTGATCTATCAACCTCTCTGGAGAAAGGATGCCTTAATCAACAAGTCAAAGATTCATCTATCTATGAGATGCTCAAAGTATCCTCCCCACCTACAAGGAATCCATCTTAGAGAGGAGTTTCACTAGGAACCCACTCCCTCAAGATCCACGAATAGTGTTCATGGGGGCTTAATTACTATGTGTGTACATATGTTAATTTTTGAAAGAAAATCTATCCAAAAGTAGTCAAAGAGCACAAGGTGGTACACTTAATGCTTTAAATAATGTGAGGTGAGTCCAAAGATGTGGAACATTTAACCCCTCACACAAGCCAAAACAAGTCCACAACTAAGAAACTAGTGAGTTCTAGAAAGCACAAAAGGGTTGCCTTGTGGAGCATTTAACGCTTCTTTCATGTAGACTCCTCCCCTTTAACGTGGTGCTGATCTTGTAACCACAAGGTGGAACAAGGGGCTGAAAGATTAGCGAGTCCAATAACCCAAGATAGCTAATTAGATCTATCACTAGTAACTAAGCCTACTAGATGAAACTAATAGAGATCACAACCTAGTATCAAATTATGCATGTGTTGTAAAATGAAAACATGGAAGGAAACACACACAAGCTTGACATGAGAGATGTTTATTTTAGATCCAAATAAATCATTATCAGCTGAGGAAGGTTACCTGGTGATCCTCGCAACGCGCTTAGTAGATTTTACCTGATTTTTAACAATTCTTGTGCTATTTTCGAAGCTAGCAAAAGCGAGATGCATTTTTTTTTTTGCTTTCTTTTGTCATATTTGGATGGCCTTTCTTTCTTCCTTGCTTTTTTCCAAAAGAAAAACCTACAATAAAAATTATTGATTAAAATTCCAAGATTTGCATCATGAGTTAATAATTTTTTTATGAACACACATAATTTTTTTATTAAAAATAGAATTATGATCCAAAAAATATGAAATTTTTACTATAGTCTACAGAAAGTGTCCCAAGTTGGCAATAAAAATTTCAGATCAAAATGTTGAGATTTATCTGATAAATTAATTTTTTTATGGAAAACCATAAAAGAATTAATAAAAATATATTTTAAATCTAAAAACTCTAATTTTTTTATTATGATATTTTCACATCATTCTAAACTTTCAGTAAAATTTTTAGATTTTAATTAGATGATTTGCTATGTAAATTAATTTTTCAATGAAAAAAATAATTAACTAATTACTAAAAATCCAATTTTGATCCAAAAATTCTACAATTTTTACTGTATATGCCAGCATTATCGTGAATCTACAAAAAAATAAATCAGATCAAAATGTGTTATTTTACTAGCTCAAATAATTCACATATGACAAAATCATTAAAAAAATATATAAAATAAAGCTTTAATCAGAAAAATCTAAAATTTTTCATGTGATTTTTTCCTATTGTCTAGAACTTTCAGTAAAAATTTTAGACCAAAATTCATCAAGTTGGTCTACTTTTTATGATTTTTATGAAAAATCATAAAAAGGATTAAAAAAAGAATTTTGATCATTTTTTTTAAAATTTTATTTTTAAAAAAATTTTAGAACATGAGAAGGAAGAAAAAGAAGAAGAAGAGAAATAGAAGAAGATTAAGATGAGAAGAGGAAGAGGTTTCTCAAATGCTCATTTTCTCATCATTGTTGGATGCCTTCTCGAAATGTCTTCCAACCTGCAACAAGACAAACCTACAAAACAAGATATAAATAAAAAACTAAAATGCAAAATAAAAAGAATGAGGCCAAAATTTTTTTTTCTCGGCCCCATTGTGGGTGCCAAAAAATGTATGCGTGAATATGTGGCCTCTGCTAACACACACACTTCAACACGATCATTGTATGCGGATTCATCTCGAAATGAACATTGGATTGTTCATCCGAAAATCAGCCTGCAAAGTGACCTGTTGCCTTCTATCTAAAGGGAATTGCTTGTTATATATCCTCAGATTCGAGGTGTTTAAGCAACCAGACCCTCTAAGAATGAAGGATTTGAAAGAAAATGTGACTAATCTATATGATTATGCAGATTAATCTAGAATGAAAAATGCAATGTAATCTAAGAACAAATAAAGAGAACTAGATTAAGCATATGCATGATTAAACTAAAATGAGATTAAACTAAGAATGAGAATGCATGCAAGAAATGTAAGTAAATGTGAGCATGAATTTCAATAGCAATTCGATAGCAAATCAATTCATCCTCCCAAAATGAAGAGATGAGAGTCTCTTAAATAGACTTTCTTGAAATCCATCAACGGTTGAGATCAATTTGGATCAACGGTTAGGATTGAAGATGAGGTTTAGTCATAAAGGGAGATTCCCAAATTAAAGGGAGTTAACAGATTTAATTTGAGTAAAATAAGGAGTTAACTGTTTTAATTTGAGTAGAAAAATGAGTTAACTGATTTAACTCATTTTTGATCAATAGTGAACTGGAAATTTCCCTTTTTGAACTGAAGAGAGATTTTGTTGAGATATTTAATTTAATAAAATGAGATATGCTCTCATAATTACCTTTTCTATTTAATTAAATAATTCTATTTAATTAATTAGAGACACTTTTCTTGTTTAATTAAATAATTTCATTTAATTAATTAGGAATGGCTTTCCATTTAATTAAATAACTTTGTTTAATTAATTTAGAAGTAAGTTCTCCATTTAATTAAATAATTTCATTTAATTAATTAAAATAGGCAATTTATTAAATTAAATAAATTTAATTCCATAGTACATTAGCCTTAGGATATAATTTAATTTAATTAAAGTATAAATACTTAATAATTAAATTAAATATTAATCAATAGATTTAATGTGACTAATATGAGTAAATACTATAGGAATTAAATAATAAGCATGATGAATGTAGAGTTAGGTTTTCTGCATTTGACAATTAAGTCAAGTAGCGAGTAGCAGAATGAGAATTGCCTATTAGAATAGGACTTTGAAATTATCAAAAATAGACCAGAATTGGTATAATGGCAATGAGCCAATTTTGAGGTATTACACCTAGCCTCCTCCAAAGGGTCTTCCAAAGGTGTCCCATAAACTTCACATCTCTATCTAGAACTATGCTTATTGGCAACCCATGTATCCTTATTATCTCTTTGAAGAAAATGTGGGCAATGTGACTGGCATCATGTTTTGTTTTGCATGGGATAAAGTGACTCATCTTACTAAATCTGCCCACTATCACAAATACATTGTCCAAACCAATTGGTGTCCTAGGTAACCACACTACAAAATCCATGTTGATGCACTCCTAAGGCCTATTTGGGATGGGTAAATGTTGGTAGAGACCTGCATTTGATGATGTTTTCTAACACACCCCACACTGCTCCACATATTTCCTTACATCTTTTTTCATCTTAAGCCAATAGTAGAACGTCTCTACTAAGTCTAGAGTCTTATTCAATGCAAAGTGCCCACTCAAACTCCCATTGTGTTTTTGTTGAATGAGATTCTCCCTCATAGAGCTTCTTGGAACACACAACTGCTTTCCTTTAAATAGTAAACTATTCTATAATGTGTAGTCAACATATTCACTATGAAAATGATTATCAAATTTAGTGCATACCTTTTGGATCTGTAAGAAGTTTGCATCTCTTTTATAGAGGTCTTTGAATTCATCAATCCCAATGCTCTACAATTATATTTCTTGGATAGTGAGAAACCTCTTGCTAAGTGCATCTACAACCTTATTATTGACTCCTTTCTTGTGATTAATGGTGAAAGTGTAGGACTGTAGTAATTCCATCCACTTGATATGCTTCAAACATAGCTTATCTTGATTTTTGGTGTAACTTATGGCTTGGTTATCAGTGTAAACCACAAACTCCTTAGGCAATAGGTAGTTTCTCTACTTCTTAAGGGATTGAACTAAAGCATATAGTTCTAGGTCATAGGATGAGTACCTAGACTTAGCCTCATTCAACCTCTCACTAAAGAATACCACTAGCTTGCACTCTTGGCTTCACTACATCCACTATAATGTTACTTGCATCACATTCCACTATGAATGACTTATCAAAACTTGGAAACACTAGTATAGGTTGGGTAGCCACTCCCTTCTTCAATCTTTCAAAGCCTTCATTAGCTTCCTTGGTCCATACAAATTTTTTCTTGAGTCCTCCTTTTATGGTGTCAAGGATTGGTGCATAAATTTCACTGAATATTCTTATAAACTTCCTATAAAACTAAGTCAACCCATGAAAAATTCTGACTTTAGTCCCTATGTTAGGAGTAGGCTAACTTAAAATGGCTTAAACCTTGCTCTTGTCCATCTTCAAGTTATCCTATGATACTACGATGTTGGATACAATTGTCCAATTGTGTGTTGTCTTTGATGTTACACAAATGTCATATCAGCTAGCAGATAGTGCTTATTGAGCTTAGTTGGTCAGTAAAGAAAATTTTAGAGTCTACCAAGCATTCCTAGAAATTACTCTGTGAAAATAGTGTCTACTGAGCTCACTTGAGTGTCGAAGGAAATGTGGCAAAAAGTTAGTGTTAACCAAACTCACATGGTTAATGAAGGAAAATTAGTGCTTATTGAGTTCACTCAGTCTCCAAAGGATTTTGTAGGATTTGTAGTGTTAACTGAGCTTTTGTTGGTTAACACAGGAAATCTTTTCAAGATCAGTGTTTACCAAGCAGGGTCAGCCAATGAAGGATTCTGTTAATTTGAGAAATAAAGTTTAATTATTTCAAGTAATGATTGTAACTGACTGAGGTAATGATTATTGGTAATTGTAAATTGTAAATGAGCCGACTTGATAATTTGTAAGGTATAAATAAAAGGTCAAGTTGAGAATTCTAAATTGTAATGAGCGAGCATGCAAGTGTGTTGATTGTTTGAAGAAGAAAGTGTTAGAAAACTTTGAAGTATGGTCAGATATCCTTGAGGAGTAGCAAATATTTATTTGATCAAGAAGGATCTAGTAAAGCAAAATAGAGATATATATCAACAATTCAGTTGCATCTCATTCAGGTCACTTCAATGTTACTTTCTCACCATTGTAGTAGTGATTCCTAAATCTCTTAATAGAGTTGGTTTTATAGCCATTTGTAAATCCTCTAACAAGGTGATAGTTCTGTTTAATTTTTCTAAAGACCTCTTGCAAGATCACTTCTAACAGGGTGATTAAATCTTCTAACAAGGTCACAGCTAACAGTGTGTTTTGTAACCTTTAACCAGATTGGCTCCTAATAGGGCTCACTTTAGAAGAGTGAAAATTAGTAGCTAGTTACTTAGTGGCTTTTCCCATATTGGGTTTCCATGTTAAATCTAGTGTCTCATGTGTTCATGTTATTTATTTTATGTTTGAATGTTAATCACTATGAATGTTTAAGTTTTGTTAAAGTTAACATACACTACATCTACCAAGATACAACATTTTCTATATGGTTACTGAGTGAAAGTAGTAATTAGTTCTATTAGACATCTAAGGGATCTGTGGATTTATTTTTGTGGTAACTAATTTACCCCCCTTCTCAGTTACTCCATCTATATTTCCAACAATTGGTATCAAAGCTTTTGTTGCTTGCAGGAAAGGTATGAAGGACCTAAGCTGAAGATCACGATGTCTTACAAGGGGAAAATTCAAAGGCTTAACGAGGATAAATTTTCAACATGGCAAGGTCTCATGAGACTTCATCTGGCTTCCATTTGGAAATACAAGATCAAAATATCTTGATGAAGATACACAACTCCTTCTGGTACATTATCTGTCAATGACATTTCTGAGAAGACGCATAACACCATGATGATGGACATTGCATCTTCCCTAAGCTATGAATAATTTGATGATATCAAGGACTGCAAAACTATCTTTGAAATGTGGAACAAGCTGAAGGATATCTATGGAGGTGATAAAAATGTGAGGAGATCCAAAGTAGAAAGTCTAAGAGGACAATTTGAATAGATGAGGATGAAAGAGGATGAAAACATTGCCAAATATGTTGAAAGGATCAAAGAAAGTGTCAGTGCAATCAAACCTTCTAGAAGAGATCTCAAGGAAGAAATAGTTGTAAGTAAAGTTCTTAGAACATTGCTTCCCATTTATGCAATTAGAGTATCTGCAATTCAAGAAAGAAGATGTGAAGCAAATCATAAGATAAATTTGGATGCCACAGTAGGAAGATTGACTGCATTTGAGCTAGATAGCTATGATAATTATGTTCTAGCCTCCAAGAACATTGAATTTGCATTTGAAGCCAAGATTTCACTTAAAGAAAAAGGGAAGAAAGTAAAGGATAGTCAATTAGAAAGTAAAGAAGAATTAGAGAGTTTTGATAGTGATCTTGAAGAGTTGAAGCTCAACTTTCAAGGAAATATTCTAGAGGCAAAGGAAAATACAAAGGTAAAGTTCCCCTAATTTGTTTTTCATGTGAAGAAATTAGTCATATTGTAGCTAGGTGCCCAAACAAGCAAAGCAAGGATGAGAAGAAAGGTTATAAATGCAATGGCAAGAAAGATTTCAAATCATTCAAGGACAAAGGTAAGAAAACATGTTTTATGGCTAAGGACTCTAAGGATTTTGATAATAGTGAAGATGAAATTGTTTACATTGTTATGAAAGATGAATTTGATAATGATGCGGAAGATAAGATGGAACTTATCTCTCATGTGAGCAAAAATGATACATGGATAATAGAAAATGGTTGTTCTCATCATATGAATGGTGACAAAACCAATTTTGAACACTTTGAAGACTATTATGGTGGTAGTGTAAGGTTTGGAAATAATGAACCTTGTTGCATAAAAGGAAGAGGCTGAATCTCATTAACCAAAGAACTTGTATGTGATAATGCCTATTGGGTTGAAGGACTAAAACATAATTTTTTGAGTGTGGCACAACTAATCAATATTGGATTCAAGGTGGAATTCATGCATGGAAAGGCAAGACTGCTAGATGACAAAGGAAAGCTAATTGGATCAGGTATACAAACAAAAGATAACTTATTTTATCTTGATCTTGGTGAGTGCTCATGTTTATTGCTCAAGTTGAAGAAAGTTGGTTATGGCACAAAAGGCTATGTAATGTGAACTTTGATAACATGGTAAAGATAAGAAAATTTAGGAAAGTAAGAGGCATTCCTAGTATAAAGAAACCTAATGTTGGTCTATGCGAGAATTGTCAGATTGGTAAGATGGGAAAGACTAGCTTTAAAAGTAAAAACTATCAGTTTTAAGACATTTTTGAAATTGTGCATACTAATTTGTGTGGACCTATTGGAATTGAGAGCTATACTGGAGAAAAGTTCTTCATTCTTTTTGTTGATGACTACTCTAGAATGATGACTATTATGTATCTGAGAGAGAAATCATAAGCATTTGAGAAGTTCAAATGGTATTTAGCCAGAGTAGAAAAAGAAATAGGGAAAACACTAAAATTTTTGAGATTAGATAGAGGTGGTGAGTTCATTTCCAATGAATTCAATAACTTTTGCATTGAAAGAGGAATCAAAAGATAGGTATCAGCCCTTAGAACTCCCAAGCAGAATGAAATAGCTAAAAGGAGGAATAGATCTATCATGGATTGTGCAAGGACTCTAATGATTGAAAAGAACATTGCTATCAAATATTGGAAGGAAGCCATTAGCACTGCAGTTCATACTTTGAACCAAGTATAGTTGAAGAAGGGCTCATTCAAAACCACCTATGAGTTATGGTATGGCTATAAACCCAATGTAAGTTACCTAAAAGTATTTGGAAGTAAATATCATATCTTGAAAGAATCTAGAAAAGGAAAATTTGATGTGAAAGGTGATGAAGGCATATTTCTAGGATATTCTTGCAAGAATAAGACATATAGATGTTTGAATTTGTCTACTCAAAAAATCATAGAAAGTGCACATGTGAAAGTTGATGAGTTTATAGAAAGGACTGGAGAAGAAAGCAAAAAGGAACCAGAAGATTACATGAGATTTTTTTTCATTGAACCTGATACAGTGCTAGATACAACTGTCAATCAGGAGACTTCTATTCCTAAGTCTTCATCAGTCATCGAGTTGCAAGAAGTTCAAACCAAGTCACATTCTAAAGCTATCGAGCCAATGCCTACTGAGTCTGAGCAGCTAGAACCTGAAGTTGAAGTGCAAGAGGATGAGAATATAATTCATTCAAGAGGCAAGGAACCTATATTGGCCAAGTATGTTAGGATACATCATGCACCAGATCATATTATTGGAGACAAATTTGAAGGTACTATGACAAGAAGTAAGCTAAAAAGTACTTGTTTACTTGCTGATTTTGAACCTAGAAATGTCAAAGATATATTGGAAAATGAATGTTGGATTGAGGCTATGAATGAAGAGATAGAGAAAATAGAGAAGAACGAAACTTGGACTCTTGTACCTAGGCCTAAAGATAAAAATGTGATTGGAACTAAATGGGTATTCAGGAATAAGTTGAATGAAGATGGTAAGCTATCAAGAAACAAAGCTAGATTGGTATGTAAAGGCTATTCTCTAGAAGAAGGAATTGATTATGGTGAGACTTTTGTTCCTGTTGCAAGATTGGAAAGTGTTAGGATCTTACTTTCATATGCTGCATACAAAGCATTTAAGGTATATCAGATGGATGTCAAATCTGCATTTCTCAATGGTATTCTAGATGAAGAAGTCTAAATTAGCAACTTGAAGGTTTTATTAATCCAGACAAAAAAGACATGAAATTACACAAAGCATTGTATGGTTTGAAACAAGCCCCTAAAGCATGGTATGAGAGATTGCATAACTATCTTATTCAGATTGGTTTCCAGAGAATTAATGATAACAATAGCTTGTATATCAAGGAAGGACCAGATAACAAGATTGTTTTCATAGAAATATTTGTGGATGATACTTTATTCAGGAAATGATGATCTATGCAAAGAATTTTCAAAGTAAATAAACAAACAATTTAAAACTTCTATGTTTGGTGAGATTGAATTCCTTGTTGGTCTTCAGATTTAGCAAAGAAAGAATGGTATCTACATCACTCATTCTAAATACATCAAGGAGATACTCAAGAAGTTTGGTATGGAAGATTCAAAACTAGTTGGAACTCCCATGTGTACTAGACTAAAGCTTACCAAAGATGATGATTCAAAAGAGGTAGATCAGACCTTATGCAGATCAATGATTGGAAAATTACAGTATGTAGTTCATACAAGGCTTATTATTTCTCTTGCAGTTGGTATAGTGGCAAGATTTTCAAAAAAATCTAGAGAAAATCACATGATGAAAATTAAAAGGATCTTGAGATACTTGAAAGGCACTAAAAATTATGGATTGTGGTATAAATTTGGAGGAAATCTAGATTTGAAAGTGTTTAATTATGCTAATTGGGCAAAAAATATTGATGACAGAAAGAGTACAAGTGGTGGAGCATTCTTTCTTGGAAAAAGGTTGGTATCTTGGACAAGTAAAAATCAAAATTACACATCCCAATC
The DNA here is from genome assembly GCA_028749045.1 of Cupressus sempervirens. NCBI lineage: Eukaryota > Viridiplantae > Streptophyta > Pinopsida > Cupressales > Cupressaceae > Cupressus > Cupressus sempervirens. Next base: position 26,856,620 of record CM053783.1, read on the forward strand.
TATAGTTGAAGCAAAATATGTTGCAACAATAGTGAACTATTCTAATATTGTTTGCTTTAAATAATTGTTGGGAGGCATGAAGGTTGAGATCAAAGAACTAGTTGTTATGTTTTGTGATAATACAAGTGCTATCAACATATCAAAGAATCTAGTGATGCATTCCAAAACCAAGCACATTGCAATAAAGTACCACTTTGTTAGAGACTTGGTACTGGACAAGGAAATTAGATTGGAATGTCCATACAAAAGAATAGATTGCAGACATATTCACTAAGCCATTACCTAAGGATGCATTATTGTATCTAAGAGGTAAGTTAGGGGTCATTCCCCTATCTGAAGCTCAGTAAAATAATTTTTTTAGTGATGCATCAGCAAGAACCAAGTTGAAGATCTATCAGTTGATGCAACATAGTCATGGGAACATTGGATATGAATCAATACTCAAGGTACATTGATACTCATTTGGTATGTGTTGTCTTTCGCATGTGTTGTCAAAGAGGGAGAGTTTACCGTCATATCTTTCTAAAATTTGAATTAAGGGAGAGTTTTCTGTTTGAAGAAGCTATGTAATTCCTTCACAGAGGGAGATTACTAGAGAAGTTTGTGGCATAACATCTCAGAGGGAGAAAATTTCTATTAGGAAAAGACTTGTTTTCAAATTTCATTGTGCTATGACATGTTGTGATGCCATCAATGCGAAAGAGGGAGATTGTTGGATACAATTGTCCAATTGTGTGTTGTCTTTGATGTTACACAAATGTCATATTAGTTGGCAGATAGTGCTTACCAAACTCAGTTGGTCAATTTTTATTTTTTTTTAGAGTCTACTAAGCATTCCTAGAAATTACTCTATGGAAATAGTGTCTATCAAGCTCACTCAGGTGTCGAAAGAAATGTGGTGGAAAGTTAGTGTTAATTGAGCTCACATGGTTAACGAAGGAAAGTTAGTGTTTATCAAGTTCACTCAGTCTCCAAACAATTTTGTAAGATTTACAATGTTAACTGAGCTTTTGTTGGTTAACATAGGAAATCTTTTCAAGATTAGTGTTTACTGAGCAGGGTCGGCCAATGAAGGATTATGTTAATTTAAGAAACAAAGTTTAATTATTTCAAGTAATGATTGTAGCCGAATGAGGTAATGATTAGTGGTAATTGTAAATTATAAATGAGCCAACTTAATAATTTATAAGGTATAAATAAAAGGTCAAGTTGAGAATTCTAAAGTGTAATGAGCAAGCATGCAAGTGTGTTCATTGTTTGAAGAAGAAAGTGTGAGCAAACTTTGAACGATGGTAAGATATCCTTGAGGAGAAACAAAGATATCCTTGAGGAGCAACAAAGATTTATTTGATAAGGAAGGATCTAGTGAAGTAGAGAAAAGATCTGTATCAGCAATTCAGTTGCATCTCATTCAGGTCATTTCATTGTTACTTTGTCACCATTGTAGCAGTGATTCCTAAATCTCTTTATAGAGTTGGTTTAACAGCCATTTGTAAATCCTCGACAGTTCTATTGAATTATTCTAAAGATCTCTTGTAAGGCCACTCCTAACAAGGTGATTAAATCCTCTAACAAGGTCACACCTAATAGTGCATTTTTTAACCTTTACCCAGGTTGGCTCCTAACAGGGCTCACTTTAGAAAAGTGAAAATTAGTAGCTAGTTACTTAGTGGTTTTTCCCATATTGGGTTTCCACATTAAATCTGGTGTCTCATGTGTTCATATTATTTCTTTTATGTTTGAATGTTAATCACTATGAATGTTTAAGTTCTATTAAAGTTAACATACATTGCATCTACCAAGTTACAACATTTTCTATATGGTTACCGAGTGACAATAGTAACTAGTTCTTTCAGACATCTAAGGGATATGTGGATTTTTTTTGGTGGTAATTGATTCACTTCCCCCTCTTAGTTACTTCATCTATAGTTCCAAAACTATAGATCCTAGGTAGACTAGTTCTTGTTTCATAAAATCACTCTTTTCGAGGTTTATGGTGAGCTTCTCCTCTTGGAGTTTCTTCAACACAAGTTCTAGGTGCTTCATGTGTTCCTAATTTTTATTTTTACTAAAGATGAGGATAACATCTAAGTAGACTACCACAAAGACTCCTACAGAGTCCTTTAGAACCTCATTCATCACCCTCATAAAGGTAATAGGCACATTTTTTAGTCCAAATGACATGACTAGCCACTCATACAACCCCTCTGTGGTCTTAAAGGATGACTTCCACTCATCACCCTCTTTCATTCTAATTTGGTAGTGTCCACTTTTAAAATCAATCTTGGAGAAGTATTTAGCACTTCCTAAACAATCCATTAAATCTTCTATTCTAGGAATAAGAAACCTATATCTAATAGTTATCCTATTTATTCCCTAGAATAAGTACACATTCTCCACTTACCTCCCTTCTTAGGAGCCAACACCATTGGGACAACTTATGGGCTTACGCTCTTCCTGATCAACCCTTGGTCCAATAGCTCTTGAACTTGCCTTTATATCTCCTTGTTATGTTCTGTTGTCATCTTGTATGCTGCCTTGTTAGGCAATAATGCCCATGACACAAAGTCTATTTGATGGATGATTTCTATCTTTGGTGGTAATGTAGCTAGTGTACCTTCACAAATAATGTCTTTGAATTAATCTAATAGTTTCTTCACCTCTTCTAGCATAGGTGGCTATTTAGATGACTCCTCCTCCCTTTTTTTTACCAATATAGCATAGCCAACTCCTTCCCACTCATCAAAAGTGTATTGGACTTTACCTTCTCTACTACATCTTCTTCTATCAAAGACTAAATCTTATAAGTTGATCCATTTTTCTTGAATGAGTACTTATTCTCCTTGCCATAGTGTACTACCTCCCTATCATATTGCCATGGTCTACCAAGCAATAGATGGCATGCATCCATGGGTGCACATCACAAAGTATTCTATCTTCATACTTTCCTATGGTGAACTCAACCCATACTTTCTCATTAACTAATATTTTTTTCCCCTTTTTCAACCAAGTGACTTTATAGGGACATTCACCAAGTATCTTGGTAAGGTTCAACTTCTAGAATGCCTCCTCTGAGATGAAATTATGAGTATATCCCAAATCAATTATGACCCTACACACTTTGGTTAATATCTTTCACTTGAATCTAAAAAGAATTTTCCTTTTCTTGTGCTCATCCTTGGTACGTTCTTTGATCAATATCTTCTGAAGCATCAGATTGTCATCTTTCGCTAAATTTAAATTCACCTATGGATGTTTCAAACAATCTCCCTCTTGTGCATATGCTATCTTTTTCTCCCCTTGTGAAGATGATGGTTTATCAGGACACCTATAAGCAAGGTGACCCAATTGCCCACAATTATAACACTTCATGGAAGCAAAGTGAGAACTCCTTCCAAACCCACTTGATCTTCCTCTATCACCATTAAGAAAACTTCTTCTTTTTCCATAACCACCCCTATTATTAGGTTCATGTGCTTGTTCAACAAGCTTGGAGCCTCCTTCACCTCTATTCTCATGGGTTCTCCCACTAGAGCCTCCTTTATGTCCCCTTTGGAAATATTTTCCTCTTCCTCTACCCCTAGAATATCTGTCTTGTTTCTTTTTTCAACTTTTCTTCCACTTTAATAGCCATTTGATAAAAAATATGGAGGGTAGTAAGTGTAAAGAGACTCAAATCTTCTTGTACATTTTATCTAAGGCCATTTAGATACCTAGCAACCTTAATGCTTTCACTTTCTTACACTTTAGACCTAAGACTTATTTTTTGAAACTCTTTAGTATAGGTAACCACTTCTAGGTCCCTCTATCTAAGGTTTTGTCTCTTCTTATGTAGTTAGATGTCATAATCCTATGGCAGGTAGTTTTCCTTCTTTAGCCACCATAGTCTTCCAATTGACTATTTGTTTTTTTACCTTTCTTATCTCTTTATTCTTGCAAGAACTTCCACCAAGTTAATGCTTGTCATCTTAACTTGGACTTGGCTATCTTCACCTTTTGTGCCTCTATTATTCCATCACTTTCAAAGTGATTCCCCATGCCCTCAATCAATTCCATTACTAACCTTGTATCCATTCTTCCAATGAAAATAGGGATGCCTTCTAGTGCCTTGCCACTTAGTGCCTTTAAGGCCTTAAGGAAAGGATCCTCAACCAATGGAGGGTTTGGTTTAGGTTCTATTTCTTCTTCTAATTGATTCTTTCCCTTATCTTTATCTACTTCTAACTACTCTTTCATCTTTCTCACAATCTTAACAAATTCTTCTAGTTTTTTCTTCATCTCTTCCAAAAATTCCTCAAGAAGCCTAATTTTCTCTTTTTATTTGAAAAATATCTTGCCAACTCTATATTGGTCACCATGGTGCTTTCTCCTATGGATTCTCTTTCCTCTGACATACACACTTCACTTCCCAAGCCTTTTAACCTGGCTTTGATACCACTTTGATGGAAAGTCCTAACTCTCTCAAGAGCCTTCTAGCTCTTCCTAAGGCCTATTCTTTGGTCTTACTAAGGTATTACTCACTACCCTACTTATATTTCACTTCTAGGATGCCTAACTCCTTAAAGAACTCTCCACCAACTTCAAATGCTCAATCATGCCTTAGATTCCAACTATGCACTCATTGGCTAAATTAGTTGTTTTCCTTCCCATACTATTCTTGGAGCTAGGTTTAGGCATTACCTCTACTCCTTTATTATTTTAAATCCATTTTGACCCAATCTAATGGATTATTTCTTAGGTTTTCTATCGAGTTCTTATTTTGCTAGTTCTATGCCTTGTAGCCTTTTTGCCCCCAATTAGGTCTCCTAAATTCAGTTTTCTTGGGATATCTACCAACTTCTCCAATAAACCCCCAATATGTTTATGGATTCTTCCTTAGGAATTCCTTGGCTTTAATATTTCCTAGGTTTTAGTTCCCCAAATTGTCCGTACATAGGTCTTTCTCTAGACCCCTATTTTCTTGGGTTTTTAGGGCATGTAAACTAGTCTAGGTTCTTGGCTTCTCTTAGATTCTCTATTCAAATCCAATACTCATATCCTTGAACTCATTTATCAAGGAAATAGTCCATTTCTCACTCCTACCATTTATTGGCACAAACAAATCAATCTTGGAAGCTTTCTTGATGTTGTTTTGTGCAAACTCCTAGCCAAAATGCCTTTGCACTCACTTATGGCTTGATGGAAATAATAGCTCCCCTATAAAAAAGAACCCCAAAGTACATATTTACAATAAATACATATTCCTTTCCTTGATTCCAAGTTTCCATTTAATTTCAACCATAGGAATTCAAGTAGGACTCATTTTTAGATGACTGGCACTATTAAGGACAAAGAACAAGTAGAAACTGAGGAAATGACAAAGAACAAGTAGAAACTGAGGAAATGACAAAGAACAATCCAAAATTTTCAAATTATCTCCACAATACCTAATTAAATAACATTAATCAACTTCTCAATGCCTCACAAAAATCCATTCAATCCATTAAAGGTTTGGATGAAGGTAAAACCACTCTGTCAGAAAAAATTAATGTCTTTTCCCAATGCCAATCATACAATCTGATTACTAACTGTTGGTTCAAGGTTTGTCCAACCTTAAATATAACTACCCCTTTTGTTTAGACCCTAAGGTCAGGGTTAAGACTATTTTAGAGTTAATTCCTAGATTTTAGGAAAATGTTGTCATGTCAACTTTGCAAAATTGCAAAGTTGTCATGAGCAACTTTACATCTTTTTGCAATTTTACATCTCTACTATCCTCTCATGGAAAATTAAACCCAAATCACATAATATGGTCCTAAAAAAACCTAAAAATATAAAATGTATCATTGACACTCCATTTTGGATATTTGGTCAATCTTTGACCCTTGTTGATCATGTTGACTTTTCTAGGACTTATGTTTAGGTTTTATTGAAAACCACAAAACTAACTTCGAAGAACAACTATCTACAAGCACACCTCAAACCTCACTTTGGACCCTATCCATGGTTGTTATTACCTTGGTGGTTGGCTAGAACCACCTACAAGCCAAAATGAACTAGAATCTCAATAAGACTCTAGGGATTTCTTGTTATCCAATGATATCCCTAGAGGACCTTGCATCTGAAATGGGCTTCTCAATGCTAGGGACATGCCTTCAAAAAATATCAAATAGAATCTAGGGAATGGTGAATCAATTTTAGTTTGGGAAGATAATTGGCTGCAATGCAGTGCTTTGGAAGACATAGTTTTGTTTAGAGATTAGAAAGAACAATGTAAAACAAAATATGGAAGAAGGGTAGATAATTATTGGTTTGGGGGAGGATGGGTGGATTTATGTATGGTTTCCCCTATACTACTTCCTCTTATGATCATGTTGTTTACTATAGTGCTCACTAAGAGGCACAATTATTTGGTTCGAGCTACCATGAATTTTGGTAATTTTTCTTTTGAAGTTACCTATGAGATGATTTTTGACACTCTGGAGATTTCTCCTTACTAGGATAAGGCATGGGTCCCTTCCCTTATTTCTAACATAAAAATATTCTTCTAGATCCTTCTTCAAAACAAAATTCTCACTTTAGACAACTGTAAAAATAGGGCTTTTACCTTCCTAAATGTGAATCTTGTGTTGTTTTGAGGTAGAATCTATGAATCATCTCTTTCTTCATTGCACTTTTGCAAGAGAGATTTGGTCCTTTTTCTTGGATAAGCTCAAACTTTCTTGGACTTTCCCTACTATTATTATGGAGTGCTTCTCTCAATGGTCTTCCCTTGTTAATTCCAAGGATTTCAAATCATTGTGGAATATGGCACTCCCCCATATTCTCTAGGGAGTTTGGAAAGAGAGAAACAATAGAATATTTAGAGAGAAAGATCCTCCTCCTAGGGTGGTTTTCTTGAAAATTGGCAGTGCGATTCTAGAGAATCACAATAGTAAAGGAGTTGGTTTTCCTAGTATTAAGTACGTTCTTGAGAATTTTGAGGATGAGAAGCAATCTAATAATAGAAGGTTGGAGAGTATATGGTCTTTCCCTTTGGAGGATTGGTTCAAAGGCAATTTTGATGGGGTATCCAAGGGTAACCCTGGGCTAGTTGGGTATGGGGGAGCGATAAGAAATCATTTTGGTCAATGCATGACGATGGTTGCACTTCCCTTGGGAACTTAGACTAACCACCTTACTAAGGCGATGGATGCCCTTCAAGTCACAAAATTAGCTAAAGAAATTGGTGTAACTAGTAAGCTTTGGCTGGAGGGAGACTCTATTAATATAATTAATTTTCTTAAAGATTTGTCTATTTCCTCATGGACTATGGGCAATATCATAAAGGAAATGAGATACATTCTTATAACTATGGATAGAGGACATGTTTATAAGGAATCTAATATGGTTCTTGATATGATTTGCAATGTAGTAATTAAGAGTGACTCAAAGATGATGTGGCAAGGTAAAAGGAGTTTGTGTACGAATGTCATATTAAGCATTGAGTATGATATAATAAATGGTAAAGCATGGGTCATTATTAACGAATATGGAGATACCTAGAAAGGATTTATTAGTGATTATAAGATGTCAGTTGGGGTGTAAGGAGGGTTGAAATAATTATTTAACTTCTTCTCCACACATTTTTTTGTGTTTTTTAGAGCTTGGAATTTTATTTTAATCCATCTTCTCATTTTCATCCACTTGTTTGTGGTTTTTGGTGCAACTTTCTTGCTCTGTGATAGAGTTTTCAATTGAAAGAGAAGGATGGGTGGTTAGCATAGAAGGAGGGAACTACCTAATTGTAAAAAATGGAGAAATTGTATGAAGGTATGGAGTATTTTACAGGAAGTGATCTGACTATGTTCAAGGAGAGGCTTCATGGTGGTAGAATGGATGTCACAAAGTTGTTCCTAAAGAATTAGGATAAAGGCACACTCAATGTGAGTGGTCAAAGTGTTAATGTGACTAAGGAGCTTATTTCTAAAGTGACTGGCATTCCTTGTGGGAAGGAAATTTTATAGGGACCATACATTTTATGATGCTACTATTGAATAATTCCCTAAGGAGCTAGTTGAGCATAAAACCCTTGTCAAACCTAAAAGTAGAACCTACTTTCAACCAAGCTACATTAAGAAGCTATGTTATGTTAGTTTTTTCTTCATGCCATTTTTTACTATGTCACTTTCAACTACAACTTTTCTAGGTTTTATTCATATCAATTTTCTTTGTTGAACCATTTTAGGCATGATATTAAGATTTCAATTCATTTTTATTTGTATTCTTCCATGAATGCTATTATTAATGGTCTGAGAGATAAGGTGTTCACTAACCCTCCTCTCCATGATGACTCAATGTTACTCATCTATAAGTATATTAAGGCTCACTTTGTTGGGAAGTTGATTGAGGAGAAATGTGCAATGGGTGATGAGGATTAGGGCTTGAAGAATATCAAGTTTATTCAGACACTGAAGATAGTGAGGGTATGCATTTAGAGGAAGAGGAGATTTCTAAAACCAAGGGGAAGGGAAAGGGTCATATTTCTAAAACCCCTATGATTTTTTCCTAAAAAGAGAAGAAAATCACTCTTACTAAGAAGTAGGTCAAGATGGATATTTCCTCTAACAAGGAATATGTGAAGAGAGAAGGTGAGATGGAAATTGAGGAAGATGAAGAAGCGGGTTCTAGGAGGAAGAAAAATGGGGAAAAAAATATAATAAGAAAAAAGGTAAAGGAAGTCCTACTAGAAAGAAAACCCAGGTGACAAAAAAAAAGCCTAAAGTTGAAATTTCCTCTAATGACTATGATGATGATGATGATGTTGATATGAACATGGACATTGGAGATGTGGGCACTAGCAAGAGATTTAAGCTACCTAGGAAAAGACAAAAGAAGGAGAACAGAAGTGAGAGTGATAAGATGGGCTCCAGTATTCCTCTATTTTTTAGGATCAAAATGGGGTTGACTCCCCTCCTTGTGATGAGGATAAATAAGAAATGAATGTTTCTCCTACCATGCAAGATCAACCTCTTGTTATTGAGCCCCTTGTCTAGATCTTGTTATCTTTCTAGAGGCAAGAATTATCTAGAAAAATATGGATATTAAATCTATGAGGGTTGGTATTGAAATAGAAAAAAATAATCTCATGGTTAAGGAGGTGGAGTCAGGAAAGGTTGACCTCAATGAACCAATTGACCCCTCCATGGTGACTCTAGTAAAGAGGTGGACATGGATATTCTTAACAATGCTTGTAATAACTCTTTGGAAAACTTTAGGCCCATTAAATGGCTGGTTCATGAGATTAATGACATCAAAGATAGGGTTGTTGGCCCTAGATGGAAAAGCTAATTATAAGTAGGAAATTATTGCTAACAAGGAGAGCCTTGGCATGAGATCTTTCATGGACATGGTAGCTTTCTACATGCTAGAGGCTAAAGTTCTGGAGTTTGATAACAAGGTAAATAGTAATGAGGACTCCTTGAAAAACATTTCTAATCAGAGTTATAATATTCTTAAGGCTTCTACCTAGCACATCAAGATTCTTATTAGTAATCTAGAGAATTCTCTTGGAAATAAGGCCATCATCAGAGTCCCTTAGGAGCTTTGTAGTCTTGCTAATAGTAAAGATGGGCCAAGGAAGAGAACAATGTCTAATACTATAAAGATGACAACTACTTCTTTAATTGAGGTGTTGAAAATTAAATATTTTGCTAGTAAGATGGACCAACTAGAAATTTAGGCTATAGAGCTTCTTAATAACATGGGTTAATGTCCCTTCTGGTCTCTCTGATATTGGTTGTATTTTATGTTTCTAATTTTTGTTTTTAGCTATTCTTTAGTTGTTGTCCTTTGTCTTTTCATGGCTAGCCTTTGTTTGGTGGTTGGCCCTGTCTAGTTTTCTCTCTATTAGCCACTATGGACTTAATGGTTTAAACTTTTGTATCTTTGTACAGGGTTTAGGGGCCCTTCAAAACATATTTTTGTAATCAAAAACATATTTTCCCTTTGGCATTGATGTCAATAATAATTTCTGCATGAACTCATGTTACTTGAATATATGTACCTACGAAGAACACTTGTATATAATCCATCAACATATTGTATCAACATCACATCTTCATTAATCAAGTTATGATTTCCTCATGCTTTTTATTCTCCTTTGACATCAATTACAAATGAGATATATTAATGTTCTATGCAAACGAATGACAAAAAATGCTCCCCTAAATCTTATTACACGATAATTAACTTATGCAAGAGAAGAGAGAGATAGATCCCCCAGTCTCATTTTTAAAACTTTACCTAGTTCATCTTTTATAGATTTAACTAAAAAATTACTGGTAGTAGAATATTTATGTGATTTAGGTTCAATTTGAGAGAGCAAACATAGTTTAGCACATTCATTAGATGTAGTTCTTGTTCTTGTTTTAATACTTGCATGTTTGTCCCTTATAATCTATTCTTGAGGGTGATATTTCGTCAATCTTGTTCATATGGGGTTCTAGTGTCCTCGTTTGGTATTTTGTCTCTTATTTACTTTCTTCAACTTTAATATCTAATTTTTTCAAGTCATTAGCATTATCTTGGAGGATATTATTATCCACTCCTATTTCCTTGTTATCTTGCACAACCTCATCCACTTTCACATGTACACTTTCAACAAGTTTATTCAACCTTTTATTAAAACATATGTAGGATTTACTTGGAGAAGAATATCCTAAAAATGTTCCTTCTTTGCATCTTGAATTAAAGCTTCTTATGTTATCATCATAATTCTTAATGAAACATCTCCTTCCAAAATTTTTGAAATTCTCAATAGAAGTAGGACGTCTATACCATGACTCATAAGGGACTTACTTTTTACCCTTAGTCATGCCCTATTTAAAATGTATATTTTTGTATGAACTAATTTTTTCCAATGGTTATCTAGAACTCTGGATTCATCTAACATAGCCCTTGCCATTTCTTTCACTATCCAATCCTTTATCTCAACAACTCCATTTTTCTGAGATGTCCTAGATGCTATATATCACATTTTGATGTCATGTTGTTTAGAGTAATAAATAAACTCATCCAAAGTGAACTCAACTTTCCACCATGATTGTAAGCACTTAATATTCATATATGACTCATTTTCAAAAAATTTCATAAAGATGTCAAATTTGTTAAATGCCTATGATTTATGCTTGAAGATAGTTACCCATGTCATCCTTATATAATCATCTATAAAAATCATTAAGCATTTTCTACCATTTAGTAGCATTATCCTCGTTTGACCACATAAATCAGTATGTAATTATTGTAATGGTTTAGAATCAAAATATTATTTGGCATAAAAATATTCCTTTGTTTGTTTACCATGTTGACATCCTTCACAAATAACATTCTCTAGCTTACTTATACATGGGATACCTCTTACCTTTTTATACTTACCAACTTTTACCAAGTTATCAAAGTTCAAATTCCCAAGCCTTTTGTGCCATAACCAAATTTCATTTACATATCCCACAAGATAAACATATTCACGATTTAGCATTTGTGGAATCTTGTAAATTGTAAAGTTTCCCTTTATATATTTTACTTGATGCAGTCAACTATCCTAATTCAAATCAACTTCATATTCATTTTCACAAATCTAACTAACCCTTGGAAGATTGTAATTCAATCCCTTGACATAATACTCATCATGAATAGACATTTTGTGACTAATCATCAATGAATCAATATCTTTAATTTACCTTGAAGAGTCATCACTAAAACTCATGCTACCATGTTTGTAGTTAATCAATTTGTTAATTTGTATTATATCACCTATCATGTTTTTAGAGAAATCACTACCAATTATCCACAAGTCCTTCGTTTTACCATATAAATTTGTTTGAACTAACATATACCTATGATCTTAGGTCTTGATTTTTATTTGTTATAGTAGTATCAAATTCTTTATCAACTTGTAGACTAGTATATGATTGAACATTTTGAAATGACTTAGTTTTAAAATTCTTTGTATCATGACCAAAGGGATTGCATTTGTGACATCTTAGATCATTCATTTTAAGGAAATAAATAATCATTTATTCTATGCTCATATTGATGACACATGAAACAATACCCATCAAATAAATAAGTGAACTTGTTTGGAGATATTTTTACCGATGGATGAAGAGCTCAATAAAACCTACCTTTATCACTATAAATATGATTCAAATATACATTTTTACTTGCATTTTAAGTGGCAGTATTTAATCCACGTCCTTACTTTCATATTTGAATATCTCAACTAAGGTTTTATCTTTCTTGTCACTAGAACATTGTCCAAGTTCAAAACCAATTCTAGTTAGATTATTCATTTTCCTTTGATTCCTTAATATGTTCTCTAAATTATTATTCTTATATGTTTCTAACTTAATTTTATATGATACTACTTCATTTATTAACCTATTACATTTTTGATCTCTAGAACTTAACTCTTCTTTAGCGACAAAGACATTTCTCTTTTGTTCCTCAACTTGCAATTTCAAATTTGTAACTTGGCTTAATTCCTCAATTTATTTTTCAAATTCTCTTCTTATTTTATGAATTGATTTTCTTGAGCACATAAATTCCTTAATTTTTCAAGTTCATAAATAAATTCACATTCTAAATCAAGTATAACACTATTTTCACTATTTGATTCTTGATAAGTAGTTTCTTCTTCACCTAAGAGTAACATGTTTTCATTACCATGGAGTATTTTTGGGTGTCTCTTCTTAAAAAATTTATTTCATGCCTAAGAGTAACATGTTTTCATTTAGTTATTATTCATAGATACTTCTTCACTTTTCCTTTGCACTTGGGGGGAAGATGACTTGTACATTTTTTTTCTCTTATTTTTTAAGGATCTACTTTCCTTGGGCTTAAGTGACACTTGTTTATTCTGTGACATTGTTCTTTCCTTATAAATAATTTTTTTCTTGATTATGGATTATCTATTTTGAAAGGGTTTATGTATTATGTCATCACCTATTCTTTATAATAAAAAATATGTCCATTTTAAACACTTTCCATTTCTTTGGGTTAAAGTATGCGTCCTTCATATAAAAAATCTCTATCCCTTGGAAATAGAGAGCTAGATAGCATAATTTTTGTTCCCCTCTTTTTTGTCTTGAAGATGTTATCTTGATCAAATGCCCCTCTTAGGTAGATGTCTTGTATTCAAGACTTCTCCCTTTTGAGGATCCTCTTTTCACAAGTGATATATCATTTTCATTATTGTCTATGTTCCTAGATTGTAAGGGTTAATGCCCTTCGCTATGAATATAGCATGCATATTTGTTTTAAAAATATCTCCTTATTGTGTGAAGAAGGTATCCTCTTTATCTTCATTATTACATCTATTATATATACATGGTAAGGAGGGGGAATATATACACCCTCCTTGCTATCATAGTTTTGCAGTTTTTCAATATTCTAAATCCCATACATGGGTAACCCATTCAAATTCAATATGCTAAATCCCATACACGGGTAACACATTCAAATAAAAAATTGTAAATTCTGTACATGGGTAATGCATTCAAGACAACATATTGCATCCCATATATGGGTAACACATTTTTATTAGGCCACACCTTTGTTATGAGGACATTGATCTATGGGCAGTGTAGAAACCTAAATCTGATTACACAATTAAGTAATTGTATTTAGTCATCTCCCAAGGCACTATTAATTATTTATTTAATATTTATCAATTTATGTCATCCCCTAGTTAATTAATTTAATATTCTTGAATGACAACCAATAGTCAGATTTATTAATTAAATCCCTATTCTTCTATTCAATTAAATAATTGCATAGGCCTATTTAATTTAATTCCATTTTTCTCTTTTGATTAAATTAATTAATTAATCAAAGCCTCCAACCCTTAACTAAACCCTTAACCCAATCCTAACCCAGTGGTTCAAACTCAACCCAACCCATTGACCTATACTAACCATCTTACTGAACTAATTAACCTAATTAATTAACCACATACTTGAATTTCCCTAACAAGCTCACTTGCATCTTGATCCACCCCATAACCCAAATCTAATCACTCCCTAAAAATTTTCACAACTTTAAGTATGGATTAAGAAATCCTAACCCAAACCAAAGTCCACCTTCATGTCCCATCACTCACATCTTCAATCAATTTCCTTAAAGTCCACCTCAAATGCACTTTCACATCCATTACACACTCCATCCCCCTAATTAATATTTTTTCTCCTCACATTCTCCAAAATGGTCACATTCTCTTTGAAATTCCCATCCTCTCACACTCACTCTCCTTTTGACAAGTGTCATAACATCATTGGTTACAATGAATCACAATCCATGTGCTTCCCTCTCATTGCATCTAAGCCCTCCGTCACCATTCCTCAAACTTGAATCTTGGCCATCTATTACATAACCATTTGGCCTATAAATTGAGCCCTTTCCCTCTCACAAATCTTCCACTTTTATTTTAATTTTATATTGCCAATTTGAGAGCTAAAATAACCTAATTATATTATAATGTTAAACGTCCACAAACCCATACTTGAAATTTTTCATCCTTCACCATTTTTGAATCCAATCCTCCATCCATTGAATCTTGAGCATCCATTTAACATATATACTGAATCTTGCATAAATCTAACTACATTTTCAATTTATTGGGAGCTTGAGATTTGCATGCTTCTTTTGATGTTTAGTTGCATGTGTTGATCTTTTCATAAGTGTTTGTCTAATTTGTATTATTGAATTCTTTGTTTATCTTGGTATTCCTTGAAACTGACATTTTAGGTGATACATTTTGGCATACCCGGTGAGACCCTATGCAAAGAGTCATTTTCTCATCTTTGTGGTTATTTTTCATTTCAGAAACTAACCACATAACTAACATTTTTTGTTGTTTGAGCCCTCTTGCTAGTTTTTTTAACATATTTTTAGGTTGTAGGAGAAAGTGAAGGCTAGGGAGAAACTAGTATTTCAATTTTTTTTTGCACAAAAATCCATAAATCAATTCTAGAAATGTGATCCTACAGCCATGAGATTGACACAAACCTCTAGCAAGAATGTTGCCTAAAGCTTTACCTCTGTGACATGTGGTCATTTTCTTCTCCTCTGTCTTCTATTTCTCATTCTCATTCTCAACCCCATGTGAATGCTTGTACAACATAATAGGAATTCTTGTATGACATAGAGAGAATTCTCTATGCAAGCCTATGGGCATTAAATTAATTTAACAAACTTGTGCTTATGAGAATGTCTGAAAGTGTTAGCGAGAACAAAGAGTTTGCAAAAATGCTTTGAGTTTTCTACTTGTGGGCTAGTTTTTCTTATAATTTGTCATCTATCAATTTTTTTCCTTTTTGTATCTGTAGGATCACATTCCTATGATGAAGAGAATGTTGGTTGGCCATCTGGGAATGCTTGTTGACCCTCCAGGAATGCATCCTTTTGGTTGTCTAATCTATTTCCTTTAGTATACAAGAACGAAAGTTGAAGAACTCTAAATTTTTTAATCTTTAAAATTGCTCATCTTTCATTTTGGATCTTTAAGAAGAACTTTTTTTTTCCACACAACACCTTACATTTTGATTTTGGATTTAAAAAAGAACACTCGGTAAAATTGAACAAGGAAAATTCAAACATTTCATTTGGTGCTCTAAAATCAAACTCAAAACACTTCATTTTGGTGCACCTAAAATTTATCAACAATGTCTTCAATGCTCACTATTTAAAAAGAATAGTGCTTTGATCAAACACTTCAAATTTGGGCTATAAAATCAATTTTCATCCAATCTTGAGTGCCTAAGGATAAACCAAACATTGTGATAAACACTTAAATTTGGGTTTTAAAAATGAACATTGTAAATCAAACACTTCAAATTTGGGCTTTAAAGGAGAAACCAAATATTTAATGTTTAAAGGCTAAAAATGCTCTTATTTCATTCTCTTTTGAAGCTTTCAATATTTCCTTTCAAGCATGTGTACATTTACTTTCAGGGAATTAACTTTGCATGTAAAAATTGAGTGCCCTTTGTCATAGATAGAAAACACCTAAAACTTCAATTTGGAAATTGACAAGTGTCTTGTGTATTTTAAGAAGTGTTCTTCAATGTGTCCTTGAGCTACTTTAAATTTGCAAGTAATTTGTGTTATCTAAGTGACTTGTGTACCAAAATTTGTTAGCAAGATGATTCACAACAACTCCAGGAGTGCTTACCTACCTTTGGGGAAATGTGTGGCATCATTAGAGAATGATCTCAAAATGATAATTCTCCAATTAGTATATAAAAGATAGTAAGGTAATCTCTTGTCTATCTACTAAGCTTAGGAAAGGTTTGTTGATGGTATCTTGAGGTAGGTGAATATTCCTATGATTTCAACATGGTGAACTAAGCTCTTAAGTGAGTCATACACATACAAACTGATTGGGTGGATGTCATGGATATTACTAAACACCAACTTTAGCATCTACCCCATTTATCCTTTGTATTTTATTCATGGTGCAAGAGTATATAATGATTCTTTGAAGATACTGACCATATGTATTTTTCCTAGTATAGGCATAAGGCTACTTGGCTTCATCTCCAAGAGTCGACCTCATAGAAAGACGACTTTTATTTTCCATATTTTGAAGGTTTAATGACATGTTCTCGATCAACTCTTGTATTGGCTCACCTCTTAGATCGAGAGGGACACAAAAGAATAGAACTGGAAAACATCATGTTTGGTCTCCTCCCTGTTGACCTATTAAATAAAATATTAAATCTAATTTGACCATAGGGATAGCGTGTACTTGAAGTGTTTTACTCTAACTAACCACATCGAAAATAATAATTGAACATATACAATTCAATTATATCAAATAATTTTTCCAAAATAGATCACTTGTGTGTTTCCCTCAAAGTTGAGTTTTCCTTTGAGGGAATATTTTTCACTTGAACCAATTATTATCAAAATTATATGTATTCCAACCTAGGTTAGGATACACTTAGCATAGTCACTACCTTAAGCTAAAAGTTGTGAGAAACCTAAATAGTCAAGTTGAGTCTCCATGTTAGATCAACCCAGACCTAAGTTCAAAAAGGTCAAGCTCAAATCATCACTAGCATACACATAACAATAAGCGTAATGCAAAATATTAGCACCCAAATCAAGAATTACAAAGGAACTCAAAATGAGAAAGACGACATTGAAGTCTCCTTATAGATAGAGTGGGAATAAAAAATCAATAACATGACACTTAGACATGTAGTCAGTCATAGTCTTATCCAATATGACCTATGACCACTATAATTAGATTCAACATCTTCCTTACACACTCTTCACTTGCACTTTTTCACCATAGAGTTGTCATTTAGGATTTATCATATAGGTTGTCTTACCTTGTAGACATTTTTAAATCCATCATCCTTAGAGAATGTTTTAGAGACTATTAGCCAAAATCTTCATCGAAAATAAAAAATAAAAATAAAAACCCCATCATATCCTACAGTCACTTGGTGTCATAATCCTAGATTTGTCTATCCTACATATTACATCCATCACACTATTACAACTATCCCTTGGACCATACATTGTCTAGGGTAGTACACCTTATCACTTTTTTTCCTCATCATCTTGATCTATTGGTTGGGCTCTATAATTGATCATTTCACATCTCCCAAAGGTCATTAGTCTACGCTAGGTTGACACATCCACTACCATCTTGAGCTAGCACATAGGAAACAATTTTTTTCTTGATGCCCAAGCTTATCCTTTAGGTCCTCTAGGCATCACACCCTTAGGGATAATCCTCCATCATCATCCTTTTACACCATTATGTATCTTATCCCTTTTGCATTAATCATCCATCTTTAGATCCCTGGTAAATCTTTACATCATAAGTGTTGCCAAGTTTTAGTCTTACCCTTAAAAGCTTGAAGTTATTGGTATTTAAGTGAGTTTGTGTTCAAGTGTGATGTACAAGTATCCTTTAGGTTACTTACTTCTCATCTTTTCCATGTCCCTCACTTTCTTTATTTTTTGAATCTACCTTGCATTACCTATACCTATTTCTTCTGTGCAGATTTTCTATTTTTTCTGATGCACACATATTCTAGGTGATATAGGTATGGTTGGGATGTGTTCTAGCATCCTCCTGATGAGAAGTAAGTTATCAGTGGTTTACCATTTTCTATCTTGCCCCATCATTCTTTTTCTTATGGATTCTAAGAAATCGAGCTAGTTTTCCCCTTCAACAAACAAAATCAAGTGCGTATCCAAAAAATGAAGCCATGAAAGTGATTAACAAGTTGTGTAGATGATTATTTCATGATGGAAAGACCCATGAGGATGTGAACCAATTCTAGCAAGAAGCTCATTCATGTTGTAAAGGTAGATTCTACTCTGACAAGGAAGATTGAGTCTTTGGGTTTTCTGCTATGCACTGTTGGAAGAAAAGGTGTATTGTTTTGCTTCCGAAGCTACAATGGTTTATGTGAAATCCAAGCCTTTACATACAACTAGTAAGAGCACAATTTTTAAAGAATTGTTTTGAGTTCTTAATCAATGAGACATTCTTGAGATCTAGCCTTATGATCATTAGATTGAGATAATGAAAAGTAAGTGTTGTTAGCTGTACTCCATTGTTGGAAATGTCACTAAGAAAGGGGTTTTCCATCCCAAGGTAATGAAAAAAGTTACTTATTCAAAGGCTTTGGGAATAGAAACACAAGTGATTTTAAAGTATGAATATTCTTTAGAAATTATTGAAAGATACTTCTAGAAAAATCAGTAGTGAGAATGTGACCCTGATATAAAGGAAATGTAGTGTTAAATGCTTAAGGTAGAGAGTGAAGAATGAAGTGTGCAAGATAAAAAAGGACCACTCCTTGTATTGTGATTCTAAATAGAAGGAAAGTTGGTTTGAAGAAAAGCTAAGTTTCTCTTTTTCCCCTGCTTAACTCAAAAAATTGTTTGGTTAAGTGATTTTTAGTATTATCACTCTACTTTAAGTAAAGTAATAGAGCTTTCAAAAATAAAAATTTCTATATGCAAATGAATAGAAAGTTTAAATAGCCATTGTTCATCGAATTAAATGCAAATCCTACCATTATAATCATTGGTCAATTTTTTTATTTTTTTTTTGCGTGGCACCAACATTCTAATTCCTATACCTATTTCATCATAATTATCTGTAATTGATTTCTTCAAGTTTATTAAAATGACTATTTATCGAGAACTATATTTTGGACAATCATAATGAATAGAAATCAAAGCTCCTGGTTATAATAAATTAATAGGTTTAGAAAGTGAATTGAAAGAGCTAACAGATACATCATTTAAATTCTATGATTTGGGTGATCTCCACAGGAGACTTAATTCTCAACCAATTCACCCAATGACTCAAAAGCTTAAAGAAAGTGAATTGGTTGAAGTAGCTAGTTTTCTAATGGAAGTACATGCACTGAATCTTTTGAGGGAATGTATTAAGAGATACGACTCAAAAATAAAGAAGATTTTGTTCCTTGACCAATCAATCCTCATCTTGATCAACAAGGCACTGATGTAGTCCACATTCAACATTCTTGTGAAAGAGGAGCACTGTGATGTTGATTTTGGCTCTTCTAGATCTATGTTCAATGAGAATAAGAATCTTAAATGAGAAGACATGTAGAGGACATGGTTCTAGATTGCTCGCTCAAAGAAGAATAAAATGCCCAAGACCCTGGTTGACACAAATTTGAAAAGAGAGATAGTGGATATTCTTGCTCTACTTCTTAGACTAAAGGGAAAAGAGGAGATCTTAGAGTTCATCGAGTACCATTTCTTCCTAGTGAAAGCTATATGTTCTGAGAATATGTAGATTGATTGGGTGCTTATTATTTGTGATGAGCTCACCTCATGGTTGAATTCGGCTAGAGGATTTAAGAAATTTTAGATGTCCTCCTATCTAATTTATGCCTTGGCTACTCACCACTTGTGGCCCAACCTCCCTAGCATCCATAACTATAATGAGCATGTAGCCATCAAAAGATCCCTTTCTTGAGCTATAAAACTAGTGCTTAAAGGAATACAATGGAGAACCAAAACATTCAAAACAATAGATTTAACTCACATATATGATTAGACAAAAGAGAATTAAAATACCAAAGTAGCCTAAGAACGTGCAAACCTCTTGAACCAAGCAATCTTCCCTTTGATGTGTAGATGTGTCTATGAGATGGGATGTATGCTCAATGATGTTGCTCAATATTCAATGGAGGATATGATTCACAATGGATTTGTGGATGGATTTTTCTGTTATGATGGTATTTTGATAGTCCTTAGTCTATCAAAATAGCATTATAACATTAGCAATAGAAGTGGATCATATTTGTGAAGGTAGAGGGTTTCATTTATAGGCCAAGGGGTGGTGAGATGGAGGGTTAGGATGCAAGGAAGGGGAATTGGTTAAGGAGGGCTAGGATGCAAGGAGAAGAGAGCACATGGATTGTGCTTCTTCAAAGCTCTAGCCTTGTGACAAGTGTCAAAAAGGGATTGGATAGGAAAGATGGTCAAGATAGGTGGTTAGAGGGAGTTATGAAGGAAGAAAAAGGAGGATGAGTGTGAAAAATAGGTGTAAAAAGTCTTTAAAGAGCCTTTAAGGCTCTTGAATAGGAATGCAAGACTTTAAGGTTGGAACTTTGACTTTGGTTTGGTTTAAGACTTTCTTAACCCTTGGTTAAAGTTGTGCACATGCTTAAGGAAGGGATTAGGCTTAGCTTAGGATGAGATTACGAGGCAAGTGGTTTGGGTAGGTCAAGTCTTTATTTGACTATATTAAAAGAGGATGTTAAGTCTTTGTTTAAATATTAAAATGGAGGATAAAGTCTTTGTTTGAATATTAAAATGGAGGATAAAGTCTTTGTTTGAATATTAAAATGGTTGGTGGGTGGAAGTTTTTCCTTTAAAATGGAGGATGAAGTCTTTGTTTGTATATTTAAATGGGAGGTGGGTGGAAGTCTTGACTTTGGCTTGGGTTAGGAATTCTTAATCTAGGATAAAGGTTGTGCACATGGTTAGAGTGAATATTAGGCTTGGATTAGAGGGGGATTAGAGGGCAAGTGGCTTAGATTTGATGTGATGGGTTAGTTAGGTGGCTAAGTGAGGTTAGTATGTGTGAATGGGTTGGATTAAGGGTTAGGATAGGGTTTAGGGAGGCTTTTAAGATTTTAGATATTTTATTAAATGATATATTTAATAAAATTAAGATATAGAATTAAATTGAATAGATTTGAGGATTTATTCAATTTAATAGAGGAATAGGGATTTAATTGATAAATTGATTTTGGGTGATCTTTTAATTTTATCAATTGGTCTATAGTTAATTAAATTAACTAATTAACTAGGGGATGACAATAGATTAATTAAATATTAAATAATTAATTAATGATGCCTTAGGAGATGACTAAATAGGATTACTTAAGTGATGTAATCACTTATTCCACACACACTTATGCACTTGTCTCCTTGTAGGTTTAGTCTCCTCTTCTATTCAAGACTGGGGCAATCATGTCGCTTTCAAAAGTTTTCTTCATGTCATCTATCTTCAAACTTCTTTGAAATAGTATTGTTCTAACACTATCTCAAAGAGGGGCAAAATGTAGACACCTAAATTTGATTACATCACTTAAGTAATCCTATTTAGTCATTTCCTAAGGCATCATTAATTAAGTATTTAATATTTAATTAATCTATTGTTATCCCCTAGTTAATTATTTAATTTAATTAACTATATTCCAATTGATAAAATTAAAAGATCACCCAAAATCAATTTATCAATTAAATCCCTATTCCTCTATTAAATTGAATAAATCCTCAAATCTATTCAATTTAATTCTATATCCTCATTTTATTAAATATATCATTTAATAAAATATCTAAAATCCTAAAAGCCTACCTTAACCCTATCCTAATCCCTAATCCAACCCATTCACACATACTAACCTCACTTAGCCACCTAACTAACCCATCACATAAAATCTAAGCCACTTGCCCCATAATCCCCCTCTAATCCAAGCCTAATCTTCACTCTAACCATGTGCACAACCTTAATCCTAGATTAAGAATTCTTAATCCAAGCCAAAGTAAAGACTTCCACACACCTCCCATTTTAACATACAAACGAAGACTTCATCCTCCATTTTAAAGTCAAAACTTCCACCCACCAACCATTTTAATATTCAAACAAACACTGTATCCTCCATTTTAATATTCAAACAAAGAATTAACATCCTCTTTTAATATATTCAAATACAGAATTGACCTACCCAAACCACTTGCCTCTTAATCTCATCCTAAGCTAAGCCTAATCCCTTCCTTAAGCATGTACACAACTTTAACCAAGGGTTAAGAAAATCTTAAACCAAACCAAAGTCAAACTTCCACCCTTAAAGTCTTGCATTCCTATTCAAGAGCCTTAAAGGCTCTTTAAAGAATTTTTACACCTATTTTCCACACTCATCCTCCCTTTTCTTTCCTCATAACTCCCTCTAACCACCTATCTTGACCATCTTCCCTATCCAATCCCTTTGTGACACTTGTCACAAGGCTAGAGCTTTGAAGAAGCACAATCCATGTGCTCTCTTCTCCTTGCATCCTAGCCCTCCTTAACCAATTCCCCTTCCTTGCATCCTAACCCTCCATCTCACTACCCCTTGGCCTATAAATGAAACCCTCTACCTTCACAAATATGATCCACTTCTATTGCTAATGTTATAATGCTCTTTTGATAGACTAAGGAATATAAAAATACCACCATAATGGAAAAATCCATCCACAAATCCATTGTGAATCATATCCTCCATTGAAGATTGAGCAACGTCATTGAGCATATATCCCATCTTACAGACACATCTATGCATCAAAGGGAAGATTGCTTGGTTCAAGAGGTTTGCACATTCTTAGGCTACTTTGATATTTTAATTCTCTTTTATCTAATCATATATGTGAGTTAAATCTATTGTTTTGAATGTTTTGGTTCTCCATCGTATTCCTTTTAAGTACTAGTTTTACAACTCTATAGAGTGTAGTAAAGTATATGAGTTCTATCCACATCTGTAGTTGCATAGAAGTTTTGAGGAGTTTGTGGCTGTAAATAGTGCCTTCACAATGAGGCTATGCTAAGAATTGCAAGGATCCCTAAGAGGAGGTTCTCACTAGAAGAAATCTCAACTATTAGCCAATTCAAATGCTCATTCATCTAGTTTCCTAGTTTTTCTTACTTACAGATAGGTTCTTATGATAGTTTTTTTAAGTGGCTCCCAAGGTATCCAGAAGACAAGGTAGTTCTAGTCAAATTATGTCAAAAAATACTTGAAGTGAACACCTTGTGTTATGATGTAAAAAAAAAGCCGAGTTTCCCTTCCCTATAGTGGTTGGACTATATTCATGTGATTCTAGATTCGATGCTTAGAATCTGGTGAAGATCTTTGATAACAAAATCAAATTGGTAGACTATGAGTTACTCAGGCCTCAATATGATCCAATAAAATTTGTAAGGGATCCCTTGAAGTTGGGATATGCCCATAGGCATGTTCTAGATATTGAAGACTTTTGGTCTGGGTGTCTCAATGAGTACCAAACTTGGGAGAAATTTTGATCACAACTAATAATTAATGAGATCAAGTTATATAATGACTTTGTTGATGTTTTTGACCTTGTAGATGATGGAGCCTATATGCATCCCACATCCTATGAGAATATCAAAGGAACCCTAATTTTTTCTACCCTACCTGTAGGTCATGTCATAGACACTATGGAGGTTCTTATGAAGGGAATAATCAAAAGAATAAATAAGTGGGTGGAGTGGACCTAAGTAAGGAAGAAGAGGACTAGGAGCACTAGTTCTATGGGTGGAGTATCTTTTGGAGCCACCCAGTCAATTGCAATAGTGACCACCATAACTACAACTTCAAAATTTGTAGGACCATCATAGTCCACTAGTTAAGGTGGAGACCAACCTCCAAAGAAGAATGTGCCAATCACTCCTACCTATAGAGGTGGTTCTCTTTTGGACACCAGGAAAGTTAGGGAGGAGGGAGACAAGGAAAAAGGGAAAGAACAAGAGAAATCAATGACCAAGCCATCTTCCTCTATCTAAATCATCAATTTGGATGCTGACACCAACCCCATGGATAGCCAAGAACAATATGCATCTTAGCAAGGGGATACCTTAGCCCTCTTGATGACTAAGTTCACTGCCTTCCTTGTTACTTCCCAGAGAAAGAAAGATCCCCCAATATCAAGGAAGCTATTCAATCCTACTACCTTGTAGTGAGCTATCAATGTGCTCTCTACAAAGTCATGGCTTGTAGTCAGTTATCAATGTTCTCTCTACAAAGTCATGGCTTGAAGAGACCATTGATAGGAAGAAGAGGAGATATGAAGAAGTGGCTCCATCAAAGGACTTGATCATGCAAGTCACCTCTTCTTAGCCATCCAAGAAGATGAAGAAGCATAAGAAAATTGCTACATTGGTTATTGATTCAACTACTAGCCACATGTTGGTAGAGATTGTTGAGCCACAAAAGGAAGGAAAATTTCATGAGCTTTCCAAAGATAACTTCTAGATTAGAACAATGGATATTGGTATCCTTGTATGAGAAAATTGAAGATAAGTTGGTAGAGCTTAGAGAACAAAAGGAAATCCTAAAGGCCTCAAACAAAGAATTGATGGAGTACATAAGGTCAACACTTGAGAGAACTTCATCAAGTCAATTTGACCTAAATATAGAGGAAAAAAATACTCCTAAAGCTGCAACAAGAAAGGAAATTTGGGTAGGTTGACCAAGCATGGGTAGACTAGATGAAAGCTCAAGGTACCCCATTAATTGAAAACTTGGGAAGTCTAGTGTTAGATGCTCACAAGCTCAAAGAGGAAACTTCCAATCATCAAACCACCATACGAGAGGCAATAGACAAACTAACAGAGCAGTTGGCCCTTCTACAAGAAGTTATTGACATGAAGACTAATGTTTCCATTACTCATGGGATCCTCAAGACAGGAAAGGAGTCATTATTTCACTATAAACAATCCTTGGAGTTTCTTATAGAAAGCTCTATGAGGTCTGATAATGAGCTCAAAGATGTTCATGACCTGGTGTAGAAGGTCATTGAGAAATTATTTCAATACTTGAAGATATTTCACATAGAGTCATTTGTGTCTGCTAATGATAAGTTTGTGGATATTGAGAGGATAAATTCAAAGTTCTTGGTATTTGTTGACAAAGTTGTAGATCCACTCAATTTCCAAATGTCAAAGATCTAGGAACTCTCAACAATAGACACAATCATAAGGAGAGAATAAGAGGAGTTCTAGTTGAGGGTAACCAAATACATGAATTGACTGAGATGCATGACTACTGGATGGTTCAAGCTAACAACATCATCATTCCAAATGTCAAAGAATTGGACAAAGTAATTGACACCATGAAAGCTTATAGAGCCAAAGTAGTTACTCCTAAGAAGGCATGATGTTCTGATGCTCTTCCAGACATCTATCATTCACACTCTTCTTTCTCTTTTATAGCCATGCTTGGCATTTTGTCAATTTTTGTAATAGACAATGATTCAAGCTTCTCCTATTTTTAGTTTATTCTATTCAGAGATGTTCTACGAACCAATCATCTCATCTAACTAAACATTTTGAGAAGGCCTATATATGTAATTTTTTGAGAAGTTAATAAGATTGACAAAATTGCTTTTGGGAAAACCCTTGTAGCTAGGTCTACTACATGTGACTTTGAGTCCATTTCTATTTTTTTTGTTCAGTTAATTTCAGTATAGTATATGGAATGAATGTGCTATTGTTGATAATTGAATGAATGTAAATGAACTTGGTTTTGTTTCCTTTGTTCAATAGATTATATGTCTTACTTTCTTTAGCATAAGTATCTCTTTTGTTCTCTCTACTATATGTCATATTTTATGTATGTAGTGTAGTTATTTGCATAAGAGGTCCAAAGATTGGTTAATGGAGTAGCTGAGAAACAAACAATCTGGGTATTGTCAAGTCATTAGTTACTTAGTAATCCAGGGATTACTCATTCTGCCATCTTTCCCTAAACTCTCATTGTTATATATTCAAGATTGTTTCCATATCCTGCATTTATTTTAGAATAGATTGAATTCAATAAGTTTTTCCCCATTTTTCACTTGCCTATGTTGTTTAAAGTGTTGAGTAATCTGGTATTTATGATGCAGAGGCTTAGATATCCTAGGTTTTCTTCACTCCACATGATCCTTTTTTTCCTCTAACCATGCAATTGTTAGCCTTGTTAGGATCTTCTCTTAATTATGATCTCCAAGATCCTTGTTATCAACTTCTCCTCCAAGTTATAGTTGATATTTGGAAGACTCCAAGGTCACAAAGTTGAACTAGTCCAACTAGTTCCCCAAAAACCTAGCCTTCTTCATTATTTTTCCCTCCTTGAATCCCAAAAATATACCTGGGATCTTTCCACACATTCCCTTAGACACCTTCTTAGTCCATCTAGAGTCACTCTGAACCCTTTTCCACACTTCTAGACCCTTCACCAATCCAATTCACTAGGAGACCTAATTGTCTAGCCCCCATTAGGTATAGTTTCACTGTTTTGAGCTATAAATTCCAAAAAAATCAAATAAACTTCACACAAGACCTTGAAATTATTCAAGGTACTTGTGAATACTATCAAATTCCAAAACCCTAACTTTTGGCTACACCCATAACCTTATTTTCCATTAGGACCTAGTTTTAAGGCTACAAATTAGGCCTTTGGACCAGTGAGCATAAATAATTGTCAAAATGTCCTCCAATATTTGTTTCAACTCCTTCCACATCTAAATCATGTCAAGAGATTATCTAGGGAATCCATGGACATCATCTAATCTCTTCTACAAAGCTATGGATGCATGTGCCAAATGTAACGCCCCACTCGAGAACCCAAGAGAAATAAACCTAACATGTTACAATGTTTACTGAACTATTTTTAAAAAAAAATTTTATTGAAGTTTATAAAACATCAAGATAACATTAATGCAGAAGCAATATGAACATACACATCAAATACACATATGCAAATATAGATACAATTTCAATTCCTCAAGAGTTCCGTTACGTTGAGTCACATTTAATAATTTTAAATTAATTAGTTTAAGTTCCAAGTACAATGTCTCAAGATCATAAAGGAATAACAGATACATAATCACATAAGAAAATGCATAAGTATAAACAATACAATGAAAGTACATCCAATCAATAACATCCACTGCACATGTCACAGGGTATGTGAGAAAATAGATATAATACATCAGAATACATGATAACATACATACATCATCTGAAAAGAAGTCTCTGAGATAAGAAATAAGAATGATAAAGGTACATCTTCTGCAATGAACATCCAATAACTGACAATGTGAAGAGGGGACCCAAATGGTAAGAAGACACTACCTCTCAACCGCATGGTTACCTAGTCAGGCTTCCACTCCCACCGTGCAGGGAAGATAATGAACGATCCACATACGACAAAAAAAACATAAAACATCCCTAGGAAAGGTACCCCTAATAGACAAAACTACCTCAAAGGTAACACATGCTACTCAAGAAGATAAAATAATCCAAAGAAAGAAAGAACACTCCATCCAATACCAACATCACATAACCAAACATCATACACAAACCAAGTATAAACAAAATACCAAGATCATAAGATAAAGTTAACAAAAGATAATCACCTCAAATCAAAAACCACATGTCAAAAGAACATCATCATGAAACACCAATCATCATCAATGAAGGTATATATATCCACAATAAACACATCCAACAATAAGTACACCACATCCAACAATAAGTACACTACTAGAGGTACACAAAATCCACAAAGATCTACAGAGGAGACTCAGACTACATACTAGGGAGTGTCATCACACGGCTGCTTGAGTTACCCTAGACTAATCTCTTAATAGACCCCGGACCCTCAAGCGTTGAGTTACCCTGGACTGGTTACTCTGAACCCCAGACCCTCAACATCACACATGTGGAAACTAGAAAGCCCTCTTAGAAGACGAGGCACTCATCTCATTTCCATCCTTAGTCTATACAAGCACTAAAGGCATGGGTAGATCAAAAATATCTAACTTATCTTTTTAGTGTGTTTTCCCCCCTGTACACTCGAAAGTGTCACACTCTAAACCATTCTATCCAAACAATTCCATGAGTTTGAAATGCTTGGATGCCGGCTTAGAGCTCCCTATCCACGGAGTGCAAGAGAGTGTATTTCAAGTTCAAGGGCTCTCAGATGAGCCTTGGAGATACTCTTCTTGCTAGTAAACCATGCAATGGGAGGTTCCAAAGACAAGATGCAAGAATGCAAATGTCCCAAGGAGTTCCTCAAGAATGCAATGCAACTAAAGATTAAACTAGAATGAATATGAAAAGTGCAGCTATGCTAGAATGTGAATGAGAGTGTTACAATACCATTATTTAAGTTATGTGAGATTAAGCTACATGTAAAAATTAAAGCTAAGCTAAGCTGGAATGCCATGATGCCATGGATGAGAGAATGTAGACAAGAAATAGAAGTTCTCCACAAAGCTCCAAAGAAACCTGTAGCATAACAATATTCAAAATGAGGATGGATTGAGGGGGAAAGCTCTCTCCCTTTTAAAGATGTATGGACAGTGGAGATCAAGGTGAAGATGGTGGATGATCAACGGTGGAATTCAAAAATAGGAGTGATCCATGTGCACACACAAATCAACCAATAGAATATAAGTTGACTTGTCATATAAGACAAAAGTCACAAAGCCTTTTCTTTTAATTGCAAAATAGAAAAAGGACTTTATGTGTGCACTTTAAGTGGGTTAGAAGAATGGGGTCTTTTATTTAATTAAAAGGGGACATGTTCTTTTAATCAAATAATGAACTTAGGATAGTATAGTAAAACTATAGGTTATAATCAAATAAATTGATTATTAGCAATTTGGTCTAGGTAAATGATTAAATTAATTTAGCCAAAATGTTGAAAAGGGGGCTAATAGTCTAGATGACCATTTTTAGGTGATTACACCCCCAACAGTTTTAATTACTAGATTATCACTTATTACATAACTTGCATTAGGTTACCCTGGCACTGACCACTTTGGGTCCCGAACCCCTATGCAAGCCACTCCCAAGTCACGTACCTAGACAACCTCTCCTAAGCACATAAAAACATAGTTGTGTCCCATACCACAACAACCCTAAAGATCAAACTCGGTTCCTTAACAGGCAACCTGATAATAGGATGGTTCTCCCACCCAAGTACACATAAATGCTTCATTAAGTAAACCTCATAAATATAATTTTCAAACTGAATCACAAGACATATCATGACATCCAGTCACATAAATGGTATAACAGAAAACTCACAAACCTCTGGTGTACATCCTAGACTGGTCAACATCTAAACAACTCAAGAATCCACAAGCATAAGCCATACAAGCAAAACAACACAGTTTCATAGTCTGGGTTTGGTTTGAGAATACACAATTAAGTCAAAAGTAAAGTTTCAGTTTGGTGTTCAATGTATGTTCAAGTGTATATGATTCTCAGCATTACTCATACAATACACCCGTATATTTGTTTGAATTAAGGTTTAAATCTCTAGTTTAATACATGTTTTCAAGTAAGTAAGTTTTCCAATTAACCTTCATAATTAACCCATTACTATATTTGAATGATTACTTAATTACCCTCATATGACTTTAAATCCATATTCCAAATGATATAAGGATAACTATCTGATTAAAACACTAAAATAATAATTATTGATTTTTAAATAAATTTAATTGCAATTTAATTAAAACTCAATATCATTAATTAATAATAAGTTCAATATTTAATTCCATAACTTCAATATTGTTTAATCCAATTAAATTAATTAAATTAATACAATATACATTTATCCTTATTATTCATCTATTAATTATACATCGATTTAATAAATATTACTAAAATTTATTAAAAAGAATTAATAATTAATTATTTCAATTAGTTATAATTCATTTAATAACCTTGATAGTTAACCTTTTTAAGCTAAATTACAAATTAAATTTAATTATATTAAATATGTTTTGATTTTCATAAACTTAACAATTGAAAATTTATAATAATTAAAAAAAAACTTTAATTAAAAATAATATTAATAATACTAATACTAACCTAAGCGATTGAGGCTCGCCGGCCATAGAGTACGGCGCCTGTCGTGCGGCAGGCTGACTACTACCGCAGGCAGTGCCTACGTATAGCAGTACGCTTGCGCGCGATAGCGCATTAAAAGAGGGTAAGGGGGTAGGGGGTGGGTAAAACCCGCCCCTCCCCATATTTTAAAATTTTTTTAAAATTTTTTATATAACATTTAAATCGCCCACGTTTTTTTTAAATAAATATTTGTTTTTAAAAAAATTAAGAATTGTTTTATTATTTGATTATATATATATTATAATAATAATTTTTTTTTAAACATATTTTGCAAATATGGTCTGATAGAAGAATTTCTATTAACCATATATATATATAAAATTTGCAAAGTCCAAAATCAATTTCCAAATTCTTCCCAAACCATCCGATAAAAAGGTTTGTCTAACATTCGAATTTCTCAATTAAATTTACTTTTAAACCTCAAACCCTATTTCAATTATCTAATAGATTCTCGTATTGTTTGATTTCTTATTCAATCTTATGCAATCCTCTAAAATAAATTCAACGAAGTATCCATCTAAGCCATGTACAGATATTTCTCAAACAAGAACAATATTGCATACCCGAAAAACAACACATGCAAAAGACACGGAGTAGACAGAAACTTGAAAAGTGAAAACTACTATACAATTAAACCACGAGATCCTACCTGGATCTGATGCTAACCTCTGACAACTAGATACAAATTCCTATCGTAAGAAAAATCTTTCAAGCCACGTAAAATTCTTTTCTTTCCAAACCCTTCAAGTTGCCCTCCATAAACTTGTGTCTGAAAACTTGTGTCCATAATAATGACCCAAAAACCCTCTAATATAGACTCTAATTACCTTTAGGGTTTCTGTCACCACCACTTCTAAAATAGAATAATTATTTAATTTAATTAATTCATTCATGCACAATTAATTTTCTTTTTAAATTAAAATATTCTTTTATTATTCCTTCATGCACTTTAAGTGAATTGTTAAATTACTTTATTCGACTTTCCACTTTACTTTACTTTAAATTAATTTATTAACTTTAATCTCATGCGCACTATAATAAAATATCTTAATCAAGTTCACATATTTTATCTTTTAAATTAATCTCTTATATTTTAAACTCATTCATGCAAACTTAAAACATATTCATAATTTAATATCTTTCTCCTTTTAATATATTTTTGAACGTTTAATTTGATAAATATTTATTAACTTAAATAAAAATAATATTGAGCATTTATTTAAAAATGAACTCTAAATATATTATTATTAAATTAAATAAATATTATCACGTTCTAAATTTATTCTTAAAACTTTTATCTTCAAATCCAATTCTTTATATTTAATTAATTTCTCAATTAATTAAATATAATTAAATATTCAAAAAGTCATAATAATTTTTCAATAATTTAAGTTATTAATTTAATCTTTTAATTAGACTTAATTAACAGAAAATTCATCAAAGACTCACAAAACAACATATGCATAAAATACTCACGGGTTTAAAAAGGGTAGACAGTCTGTTACGAGTCCTCCTTGCAGGACAAGTATTATAGGCTTATGGCTAGGATTGGACCTGATCATTATCTTCCCATTCTCACCATTTGAGTATTTGTAATAGGGCACACTCATCCTAGCAATTCAGGGAAGTCGATGTCTGGTACCTGCATCCTGCATAAAAGACTAGCATGTACATGTATATAATATATCTAAACTAAACAAACAATGGCGGGGAGTGGTTCATTGTGTAGATCCCGACTAGCAGGTGACTATGACTCCCTCCCTTAACCACATCAAACACATCAGACAGAAAGATAAAATAAACACGTGCACCATACACATGCAAGTATGGGGTAAGTATCGTAAAAATCACAAGTCTAACATCAAATGCGTACATATAATAATGCATCTTTATTAATAAAACATAATCATCACTAAAGACATCATGTTAACATTGTTACAAAAGAAACCACATTTACTAATTAGGAATCATTAAGACATCATTAACGTCATGTGAAATGAAATCAACAAGTATATATGTAATCCAAAACATGAAATAATATTGTAAATCCAATATCTCTAAACTACTCAAAGCATAAAATCAACCTAAAAGAATTTGACAATGATACAGAAATGCGATCTAGGGGCAGGCACTACACCAAAGCACTATTATCCCTGTCTTGGCTCACTTGTATTCAACAATCAACCATAGGGCTTCCAACTTAGTCTAGGAAATCCATTAAAATGAAAAAAATAAAAGATTTTTTTTAATTAAAAATCTCTAACCTTAATTCCCCCATAGATTCAGTCAATTCCACTAGTGGGTTCTTAGGTTAGAGCCATTTCTAGCCAAACAACACTATGATTGTCCCTTACAACTAGTGACCTGCAAAAACCCCTAACTTTGTACAATAATAAATTGAAAAAAAACTAATTAATATCAATGAAATATATTTGAATATTCTACATCCCCAATGGACTTGATCACTCATGCCAATCCAGACAAGGCTGTACAGGAACAAGAAAACAACACAATTTACACAAATGTTGTCACATTAATTCGTACAGGAGTGCCAAAAATATTAGTTGCAATCCAAAACTTCATTAACCTTCTCCAAACATCAAATCCATGCTTATATCCCAAGAATGGGTGGTTATAACTGATCTAACTACATCTTTCTCCATGCTTACAAAAGTTGTCAAAATTGCTTGAGCAACTTTTCAAAATTGCTATCAACTTTTTGCAACATGAGAATTTTGCCTCATTTTGGAAACTCGATGAGTGAGTTTGACCACAATGAACCTAGATAGGGTCCTAAAACAATCCTCAAACTAATACTACACTAAAATAGCAACCTTCCACTATTTTAAGTGAAAATAGCAAATTTTCACCTAATGAGCACTATGGGCTCTTACAAACATGTAGTTGAACAACATTACATCCAACCTATTGTATCTTATTCAAACACACAAACAAATCCATAATCCAACTCAAAATAAATAAAAGCATAAAAAGGGGGAGGTTCCTTGCACCATACTCCCCTAGGACAAAGAACTCAAGTCCTTTGAGTTAGGAGGTCCTCAATGGTGACTCCATATTTCAGAATGTCTACATATGTCATCCAAGTAGCTTCAACATTAGGTAGGTCCTTCCACTTGATTAGGTAATCCTTTTAGTTACCCTTCCTTGTCTTCTTGAGCATTTTAGAATCCAGTATACTATCCAGCTTCATAGGTGTCATGGTAGGTAAGTCTTTCACCCAATCATCATCCTCCAATTCCCCAAGAGTAGATTGACCTAAGTCTAAGGGTGGTCCCTTGTAGGGATACAAATCACAAACATTGATAATTGGAAAAATTCCCAAATCAGGAGGTAACTTTACCTCATAGGAATTTTTTCCATACTTATGGAAAATCCTCAATGGACCTATCTTCTTCATGAGGAGCTTAGTTGGCTAACCCTTGGGCAGTCTCTCCTTCCTAAGGTAAGCAAGTACTAGATCCCCTACCTTGAACTAAAAATCCCTTCTTGTTTGATCAACTTTGGACTTATACTTCTCCACTTGCTTTTGCATAGTCTTGGTGACTTGATCATGAAGCTCCTTCATTTGTTCTACAAATGAATCCCCTTGGGCACTCCTTTTGTTTGACAAACTAAGATCTCTTAGCTCTATGATCCCTTTAGGATGAGCTCCATATACTATTTCAAAAGTTCTTTTTCCAGTGCTCTTATTGATGGAGTCATTATAGGAAAACTTAGCTTGCCATATGATACGATCCCATGACTACCCATGTTGCTTTGTGAGGCATCTTAGCAATTTACAACTGACCTATTCACTACCTCAGTTTAGCCATCTAATTGTGGATGGTAGGCTAAAGAGAAAGATAATTTTGTGCCAAGTTTCTTCCATAAGGTCCTCCAAAAGTGACCCATAAACTTACTATCCCTATCACTTACTATATTCATTAGAAATCCATGGATCCTCATAATGTCCCTAAAGAATAGTCATATAATTTGAGAAGCATCATTGGTTTACTTACATAGAATGAAGTGTGCCATTTTTTTGAAATGGTTCACTACCACAAAGACACTGTCATTATGATCCAGGGGATAAAAATAAGTGAAAATTGAAATGTCCCCAATGCTCCAAGAATCAACATCATTACAAAGTGTTAAACATTATGACTCCAACACAACTTGAACAGGCAAAATCAGAGTCTAGTTGACCAAGTTATGGCCAGTCAAAGTTTGGTCAAACTAGGAACAAAGACTGTAAAAAAGTGGAAAAGTAATCATCTCAAAAGTGGTCAACAATGGATTTCAAATTGAAGAGCTTGTCAAGAGCTTTCCAATGACGTTCATTTTTTCAAAAAAGGAGCTTGTATGTTGAAGTTATGCACATTTGAATTTGGAAGAAAAATACAAATATTGATGACATCATCATGACATCAACAAAGTGACATGGCAACTTCAAGCTATTAACATCTGACATGTGGCATGTGGAAGGAAGGTTTGTTTTTAAAAAGTAGCTTATGGTTAGATTTGAACTCATAACCAACTCCTTAGCAACCTTCCACCTTAGCTGCTAGGTGCTGGTATCTTAAAATGATTTAGAAATCCTTCTTTTCTATGAAAAGTGGTCATTGGGAGTTGAACTCCCAACCACCCATCACCTAAAATTAAGGCCAACCACTACAACATTAGGATTTTCAAAGATGCATATGGAGTTAGTGCTATTTGAAGGTGATTTAGCCACAAATCTTAGTTAGATAAGGTTTATAGTTATTTTGTTAACTCCCACTTACTAAATGCCAAAACATAAAATGGTAAAAGGGGGTTGAATGAAATAAAAATGGTTAGAAGGCCTAATTATGTAAATTATTGTTTTGGCCTATTTTAAGAAAATATTTTGTATAAAAAGAGGGGTTAGGGGCCTTTTCAAGGCATGGAAATTATTCTAAACAACTAGATGATTAGAAGGAGACTGTGTTTTTGGAGATGGTGATCATTCCTACACATTGGAGAATATTTTTGCATGTGCTTGAAGGGAATTATTTCAAATCACTTGTATTTGATTTCTTGGAGTTAATTGGATCAATCCCCCTATTGGAGCTGGACCTAGAGACGTAGTCCATACCAAATAAACTCTGAAATCAAATGTGTTGTGTCTCTATCTCTCTTTCTATCATTTCCTATTGTGTTGTTCTTTTATTGTAATTTTGTTAATTTTCTTTATTAAAGCTTTCAATTTAACTTTATGTAATTGGTTAACATTCTTTGTAATAGTCATAGATTCTAGAAATCATATCAAGTTTGGTATTAGAGCTTTTGTTGGATTAGTATTGTAGATTTGAATGTTAATAAGATCCAAGTTGAATCAAGGTGAAGGTGACCTTGAATAATATAATCCAGAGATCAGAAAAGGAAGAGCTAATCCACCATTCCAAATGGAAGATAAAGGTGGTGGACAAGGTTAAGAAGATTGAAGTATCTAGAAGACTCTCCAGAATTTGCAGTCAATGGTAGAAGTCTTATTATGGGAAAGAGAAGAAAATATGCAAAAATGTGCAGCTCATAGAGACAAAGGGAAAAAGAAAGGCACTGATCATGATCCAACAAAGACACCTCCATCTTCTCCCTCTTCTCCTTCTTCTACACATTCTAAATCTTTTGATATTTTTAAGGGAGAACATAAGCCTCGAATTAAGTTGGATGTAAATTTGACTTGCCAAAATATTGTGGGGAGTTAAATCTTTAGAAATTAGATGACTAGATTCAACAAGTAGAAGTCTACTATAGAGTTCAAAACCTTGTTAGATGATTTTGATAGAATTCAATTAGCCACTCTTCAGTTAGGTGGTGTAGCTCTAACTTGGTGGGAGAGTAGGACTCGACATGAAACTTCACAACATGGTAAGTTCAATTTGTCTTGGTCATAATTTTTTAGTGCTTCAAAGAAGCAATTCTACCCCCTAGGCCATATGCAATAATTAATGATGAACTGGCAACATTTTAGGCAAGGGAAAGGTCAAACTATCCAGGAATACACCCATGAGTTTCATAAAAAGGATATTTCATTAAATGTCCCATTGTATACCCAGGACACTTTACGCAAGTATATAGGTGGTCTTTGTTCTTACCTAAGGCATTTATTCTCATCCTGAATCCTTGTAATTTGGATGAAGTATGTGTATAGGAAACACATTTAGAGTTAAGAGGTAAGGGTACATTCATTGATAAGTTTGATAAGAAGTCATCTCAATTTGAGGAAAAGTCCAAAGGAAAGGGAAAGGGTAAAAAGACAACTACAGTAAAGAAAAAGGGTGAGAAACCCATATGCTCACATTGCAAGAAAGAAGGGCATGATGATTCTAAGTGCTGGAAGTTACATCCTAAAAAGAGGCCGAAGCAATTTGGTGGAAATAAAGGAAAAAAAAAGATTGCTACTATAGTACAATAGGATCTTGGATTTGATTCTGGAGATGAAACACAGATCATTGCCACCAAGATCCAAGGTAAAGGAAAAGATATTTCTCTTTCATCAGCTACCAGTTCTTCTAGAAAAAGTGCAAGTATGAGCAAAGATTCTTCTCCTAAGAATGATAAGAAAAGGAATGAATTATTTAATATTCGAGTTGTCATCAAGCAAAATAAGGTAGATACATTATTTGATATGGGTTCTTGAGTGAATTTAATATTTGAAAAAGTTGTTAAGAAGCTTAATCTAACTACAAAACCTCATATAAAGCTATATCCTCTTGGATGGGTTTACAATGATGTATAATTATAGGTAACCAAACAATGTAAGTTAAGATTTGCTATCACTACAAACTTTGTAGATGAGGTAGAAGCTAATGTAGTCCCTGTAGATATTTGTGGTCTTGTACTTGGGAGTCCCTATTTGTATGATCAAAAGGATATCTTCTATAGGGGGGAAAACAAGTATCATCTATTTAAAGATAAAATTGAATACATTGTACAGGCACATAAGGTTAAGACTAATCTAGCACTAGTTAATGTTGGTTAGATGAAAAGGCTAGTCAACTCTAGTAAGAATTTTGTGTTGATGATTGTAAAAGCCAAAGAAGATGAAACATTTGAGGCATTCAAGGGATGCGATCTAAAACATAAGGCTGAAATGGTCAAAGTTGTTTCTGCGGGAATTGAAGGGATTGCCTCCTAAAAGAGAGATTCAACATGAAATTTAGTTGCAGCCAAAAGTGCCACTTCCTAATATTGGCATGTACCATTTATCAATCTTGCAAAATGAAGAAATCAAGAACCATGTTTAGGAGCTCATCGAGAAAGGATTTATCCATACTAGTACTTCTTCTTGTGGTTCTTCTATTGTGTTGGTTCCAAAGAAAGATGGGACTTGGAGAATGTGCATTGACTATAGGGCTCTGAACAAGATAATGGTAAAGAGCAGGTACCCTCTTCCTGGAATTGATGATTTATTTGATTAGTTGACACATGCAATTCATTTCACTAAGCTAGAATTACATAGAAGATATCATTATATAAGAATTGAAGAAAGTAATATTTGGAAAACTGCTTTTAAGACAAAACAAGGACTTTATGAGTGGTTGGTTATGCCATTCAAACTTTGTAATGCACTGGCTACATTCATGAGATTTATGAATGATGTATTTCATCCTTTTATTGATGATTTTTTCATAGTCTATTTAGATGATATTCTTTTATTTAGTAAGTCTTGGGATGATCATGTAAAGAAAGTACTTGATGTATTGAGAAAAGAAAAACTCTATGTAAATATGTAAAAATGTGAATTCGCAAAGACATCCTTTGTGTACTTAGGCTATGTAGTCGGAAATTTTCAATTGAAAGTAGACCCTACGAAGGTTGAATGTATTGTAAAATAGCCTAAGCCAAGTATAGTTATAGAAGTCAAGAGATTTTTAGGTGTAGTTCAATACTAGAGGAAGTTCATCGCAAACTTCTCTTATATTGCATCAACATTGCACACACTAACCAATACCAAGGCAAATTTTTAGTGGGGAGGTCCATAGCAGAAGGCTTTTGACACTTTGAAGGAAAAGTTGATCATTGCACCAATTCTGGCTTTACCAGATTTACATAAACCATTTGAGATCAAGATAGATGCAAGTGGGTTTGCCATGGGAGCTATACTATGCAAGGAGGTAAACCAGTCTACTACCAGTCTAAAACTTTCTTAGGAGTAGTAAGTAACTATCCTACTTATGATAAGGAACTTTATGCTTTAGTTCAAAGTGTTAAAAAATGGAAACATTACTTAATGGGAAAAGAAACTATAATCCACACTGATCACCAACCACTTTAGTATTTGCACTCACAATCTAAGTTGCAACAAAGTAGGCACTTTAGGTGGATGGGTTTTTTGCAATAGTTTCATTTGGTAATTAAGTATAAGAAGGGTGCCCATAACAAAGTAGCAAATATGCTCTCTAGGCCTCTTGTTATGAATGCTTTAATAATCCTTCAGAATAGTTCTATGGTTCATGAAAGTTCTTAGGAACAATTTGCTAATGATGGGAACTTTAAGGATATCCATGTAGCTTTAATCCAGGGTAAACATGTAGAAGAGAAAGACTATTATGTGCAGAATAACTTATTGTATCACTTGGGAAAATTATGCATTCCTAA
This sequence comes from Cupressus sempervirens, assembly GCA_028749045.1. Classification (NCBI taxonomy): domain Eukaryota; kingdom Viridiplantae; phylum Streptophyta; class Pinopsida; order Cupressales; family Cupressaceae; genus Cupressus; species Cupressus sempervirens. The sequence continues at coordinate 26,895,465 of CM053783.1, forward strand.
AAATGAACAAGCATAGGTAATTTGAGAAGCACATACCTCTTTGATTGCAAGACATTTTGTGGTAAGTAAAACATTGGCTCAATTGCGGAAATATTGTTACTGGCCTCATATGCAAGAAATTGTCACCAAGCATATAAAAGGATGTGTAATGTGTGCAACTAGAAAACCAAGTAATAGGAAATTTGGTTTGTACACACCATTACTTGTACCATCCCATCCATGGGAAAGTGTGTCTATGGACTTTGTGAAAGGTTTAACTATGTCTAAGAAGGGTCACGATTATTTGTATGTAGTAGTTGATTAGTTCAACAAAATGTGTATTTTAATGCCTTGTAAAAAAAAGGTCACTACTGAAGTGACAACACATATGTACTTTCAAAATGTATGGGCTCATTTTGGGTTACCCACTTACATTGTATCGGATTGAGATTCTCAATTCTTAGGGGAATTTTGGTCATGGGGGCTCATGGATACCAAGTTAAAGAAAAGTACAACTTTCCATCTATAGATCAATGGATAGACAGAGGTAGTGAATAAGATAGTTGTGCATCTACTTAGAGGTTACTATAGCAAGCATCCTAAGATGTGGGATGAAAGTCTTCACTATGTGCAACATGCTTACAACCATACGACACACTCTTCTACAAAGAGGTCTCCTTTTGAGACTTGCTTCAATTATTTGCCTAAAACACCAATGGATTTTTCTTTTGGGAAGGACGACATTATTGATGGATGCCAGGATGTAGGAAGGGCTTTAAAGTTCATCCAGAAGGTCCAAGCAATCCATTAGGTAGTAGAAGCATAGTTGGAGTAGAGCCAAGCAAAATACAAGGCTCGCCATGATAAGCATCACATTGATCATCAATTCCAAGTTGGTGATAGAGTTTGGTTACATATCGGCAAGGAGAGAATGCAAGGTGAAGGAAGGAAGCACATGCCTATCAGGTATGGTCCTTTTGAAATCTTGGAAAATATTGGTACCAATGCCTTCTACCTTAATCTTCCTCTGTACATGCACATTTACTTAGTTGTCAATATGAAGAATCTGAAGTTGTATGAGCCTTCAATGATCTCGGATGAAGATATTAGCATTTAGGTTCCATTAGTTGATGATCTTTCACTAGAGTATATGTTAGAATTGCAAGAAAATGTTATCCTAGACAAGAATGTCAGAACTTCACGAAGAGGACCAGTTGAATACCTCTGAGTGGGATTGAAGGGGATGCATCCAAGCAAGGCAAGATGGATGGAGATTGGCAAAGTGAGGTAACTATACCCTCACCTACTTTTTGAGTAATTAAACTTTTGGAGGTGCAAAAGCTCTTTAGTGAGGAGGCTTGATCCAGGGGGATAAAAATAAGTGAAAATTGAAATGTCCCTAATGCTCCAAGAATCAACATCATTACAAAGTGTTAAACATTATGACTCCAACACAACTTGAATGGGTAAAATTAGAGTTTAGATCACCAAGTTATGGCTAGTCAAAGTTTGGTCAAATCAAGAACAAAGACCGTAAAGAAGTGGAAAAATAATCATCTCAAAAGTGGTCAACAATGGATTTCAAATTGAAGAGCTTATCAAGAGCTTTCCAATTATTTTCATTTCATCAAAAAAGGAGCTCGTATGTTGAAGTTATGCACATTTGAATTTGGAAGAAAAATACAAATATTGATGACATCATCATGACATCAACAAAGTGACATGGTAGCTTCAAGCTATCAACATCTGATACGTGGCATCTGGAAAGGCAAGATGGATGGAGATTGGTAAAGTGAGGTAACTATACCCTCACTTACTTTTTGAGTAATCAAACTTTTAGAGGTCCAAAAGCTCTTTCGTGGGGAGGCTTGATCTGGGGGATAGAAATAAGTGAAAATTGAAATGTCCCTAATGCTCCAAGAATCAACATCATTACAAAGTATTAAAGATTATGACTCCAACACAACTTGAATGGGAAAAATCAGAGTTTAGATGACCAAGTTATGGCCAATCAAAGTTTGGTCAAACTAGGAACAAAGACTATAAAAAAGTGGAAAAATAATCATCTCAAAAGTGGTCAAAAATTGATTTCAAATTGGAGAGCTCATTAAGAGCTTTCCAACGATGTTCAATTTGTCAAAAAAGGAGCTTCATATGTTGAAGTTATGCACATTTGAATTTGGAAGAAAAATACAAATATTGATGATATCATCATGACATCAACAAAGTGACATGGCAACTTCAAGCTATCAACATCTGACATGTGGCATCTAGAAGGAAGGTTTATCTTCAAAAAGTAGCTTGTGGTTAGATTTGAACTCATAACCAACTCCTTAGCAGCCTTCCACCTTAGCCGCTAGACCAACCAATTGCATTTGCTATTTATGGGTGCTTGTACCTTAAAAAGGTTCATAAATCTTCCTTTTCTATGAAAGGTGGTCGGTGGGAGTTGAACTCCCAACTGCCCATCACTTGAAATTAAGGCTGACCACTACACAATTAGCATGTTTAAAGATGTATATGTAGTTAGTGCTATTTGAAGGTGATTTAGCTGCCAACTTAGTTAAATAAGTTTTATAGTTATTTTGATAATATCTTGTTAACTCCCACTTAGTAAATGCCAAAACATAAAATAGAAAAAGGGGGTTGAACGAAATAAAAATGGTTAGAAGGCCTAATTTCGTAAATTATTGTTTTTTCCTATTTTAGGAAAATATTTTGTATAAAAAGAGGGGTTAGGGGCCTTTTCAAGGCATGGAAATTATTTTGAACAACCAGATGATTAGAAGGAGACTTCGTTTTTGGAGACTTGGTGATTATTCCTGCATATTGGAGAATATTGTTGCATGTGCTTGAAGAGAATTATTTCAAATCACTTATATTTGATTTATTGGAGTTAATCAGATTAGTCCCCCTATTGGAGCTGGACTCGAAGAAGTAGTCCATACCAGATGAACTCTGAAATCAAATATGTTGTGTCTCTATCTCTCTTTCTATCATTTCCTTCTATGTTGTTCTTTTAATGCAATTAAGTTAATTTTCTTTATTAAAGCTTTTAATTTAACTTTATGTAATTGGTTAACATTCTCTGTAATAGTCCTAGATCCTAGAAATCATATCACATTACCCTTTGTTGTCTTTGGAAACCCCAATAAAAAATCCATACTAAGGCACTCCCAAGGCCTTTGCGGTATGGCAAGTGGTTGATACAACCCACTGTTGCTACTTTATCCTTTTGCCCTTTGATAGATTTGATATTGTTCCACAAATTTCCTTATATAAAATTGCATCTTAGGCTAATAGTAATGCCTATTTACTTGTTCAAGTATTTTTTCCACTCCAAAGTGGCCTTCCAAGATGCCTTGGTGTTTCTCCTTCACAATGGTCTCCCTCATTGAGAATTGGGGTATACACATAAGGTGTCCTTTAAATAATAAACCTTCTTACAACACAAACTCATTGAAATCTATCTTGAGTCCCTTTTGAAATTGCACACATGCCATTAGGCTTCTCTAAAGTCTTTGTCCTCCTTGTAGAGATCCTTCAAATCATCCATCCCTACACTTTGTAGTTGTATCTCTTGTGTGGATAATACTATTCTACTAAGAGCATCTACTACCTTGTTACTAATTCCTTTCTTATGCTTGATAAAAAATGTATAAGATTGAAAATATTCTACCCACTTCAAGTGCCTTTGTTTCAGTTTTTCTTGCCCATTCAAGAAACTTAGAGCATGATTGTTAATTTAGACCAAAAATTCCCTATGTAAGAGGTAATGTCTCCATTTTTCTAGAGCTAGTACTATAGCATATAACTCCAAGTCATAGGTGAAGTATTTTTGTTTAGCCTCATTCAACTTCTCTAAGAAGAAAGCTATAGGGTGTCCCTCTTGGCTTAACAGTGCTCCAATAGCCAACTTACTAGCATCACACTCAAACACAAATATTTGGTTGAAATTAGGAAACCTAAGAGTCGATAGCTCTATAATTCTTTTCTTCAACACATCAAATCCTTGGTTTGCTGATATTGTCCATTTTAATTAACATTTGATTCCACCTTTAATGGTGTTGAGGATAGGGGTACATACATGACTAAAGTTTCTTACAAATTTTCCTATAGTAGGAGGCCAAAGCATGGAAACTCCTACCATCCCATATAGACCTAGGTGTAGACCATTCCAAGATTGAATTAACTTTATCAGGGTCCATCTTTATGCATCCATCAACAACCAAAAAGCCAAGATAAACTAATTCAATTTTTAGGAACTCACACTTTTCTTGATTGATCATCAACTTCTCTTGATGTAGCCTACTCAAGACCATCCCCAAATGCTACATGTGCTCCTCCTTGGACCTGTAAGAATTTTCCTTAGGGAAAAATCACCCAGGACCAAGAAGCACACTAACTAGCACAAAATAGAACAAATAATGTATGATTAGAATAATGATATGAGAATGAATAATGTTCTCAGATATGATACACACTAGGAGTGCCTGAATATAAAGGCCTCTAGACTGAGTAGGAGTCAACACACTGATAAGTCTTACAACCAAGCACATGACCATTAGAAGTGGATTATCCTCTATTAAGCACATGATTTAGTGTGATGATGAGAGGATAGCCTACAAAGATGTAGCATGTAAAATTATGTTGTAGACACCATGTGCTAAAATAGAGTTGCTAACTCTTTTGTTGTCAATAAGACAACTCATTTGAGTATGAAAATTCCTAGGTGTATAACCTAATAAATAATAAAATAATGCATTTATCCTAAGTAAAATTAAGTAAATTGTAAATAATAATTATTTACACTCAGACCCCCCCTTAAGTGTAACTTTGGGGAATGCAAGTAAGCTCACAAAAGCTATGATGAAATGCACAATGGGTCCTAGCTACTAGGCCATGTTAGGTACCCATGTACAATGAAATGAAATCTCTCTACAACTAGGGAAAGAAGGAAAACCTCACAAGAAAAACCTTCCCCCAAAAAGAGAGATAAGTACAGTATAGAAAGATGTATGAATGGATGGAGTAAACAAGAACCCCCCATAATGACATACATCATGCATATACAATAGAGAATCGCTTGATGAAATCCCCCCCTTAGTGAAGGATCTTGTAATGATAAGTGTCTGAAGACAAAAGAAAATCCAATGCCAAAAATCAACATTCACTCTTGAGGAAGAAGATACACCAAGTATAGGTGCAGGAATGCTTCCCACTATGGATAGGAAGATGGAAAAGGGATCTAGATGTTGTATGGTGTGAATGTTGCCTCTCAAGTCTACTCATATATCAACAAGTCCTTGATGAATTTAGATGCCATGAACCAATCTAGTGGATGCCCAAAATAAGGTGGCAAACAAGGTAACATGTCCATGTATGAAACTGAGTCAATCTCCAAAGATGATGAAGCATCTTGATAGGAAGATGTATGAAGAGAAGCAATGTCCTCCCCTCAATAATGAATGAAAACCCATGGAAGAAGCTCCTTGATGATTGAAGAAGCTACACCATGAAAGCTAAATGAGGTTTCTCCTTATAGGAAGAAATGGTACCATAGGTGTAGTAGAGAATGCTCCCCAACTAATAGGGAGAATCCTTAGAAAATATGATGTTTAAGGAAAATAAAATACAATCTCCAAAGATTGATATGACTCCTCATAAGTGAAAGAGTTCTTCTCCATCTGCTGTAAAGAAATGTCCACAATCAAGTCAGTCTTGAAAGAAGGCTCAAGTGGTTGAGGGTCAGAGTGTGGTCACACAATGAGTAAAGAATTCTCTGCAACAAAGAGAAAATTGATGTCATCAATGATGTCTCCCACATCTTCAATGTAAGACTCCATGAAAAACCCTACAATGTTTGGAAGGAAGTCATCCCATGAAGCTAAAGTAGGAAGAAATGGTAAATCCTACTACACTGAATTAGGAACATTTGTGGTTGGAAATGGATCAATAGAAGCAACAAGAGTATCTAAATGTGTGATCTCATCTAGAGTTGGAGGTACCATAATTGGAGTGACTGGAGGTAGAGTGTCCTTTGGAAATGGAGGAATTGTAGGATCTCCATATGCTTTCCAAAGACCCATCCAAATGTCATAAGGACAATTGTACTTGTCAACAACATCAAAACAATAATGATTGAAACTAAAATAAATGATGTCTACAATTATTTTAATAGGTGGAAAATCAATGGAAGAGAGTAGTTTGTTGGATCATAGATAAGGAAATACTTCCTTATGCACTCTTCTTAGATGATCAACAATTAAAGCACTCCATTTCTAATAGTTCCTCTTTGTCAACTTTGGTCTAATACCAAAATGACATGTAAAACAAAACTCCATGAGATTAATGAATGTATGCACCCCCCAAAATTCAAAAATAATCAATCAACCCCCCTAATGCATGATTTGGCACTTTATATGTATTGAGATTACAATAGACCACTTGTCAAAATGAACTTAGTGGACTTCTAATTTTTCTATTTACAACCTCCTTTTATAGTTGAAATCTAGAATTTTACAATGTAGCTCAGAAATACAAAAAATTTAAAGCAAAACAATGTGAAGAAATGACCTACTTTTGAAAGTGGTATTTTTCTCCACACAAGCCTATAATATGATTATAGATATGGAAAGAAGAAAAAAAAATATTCACTTAAAAAAAATACAGAACTTGATTTGGAGTCTAGATGAGCCTGTACAAAGTAATTGAAGTTGAAAAATGTAGAATTGGATAGGTACAATCACCAAAAAATACAATTTCTAACAAATCCATGCACCAAAACTAGAAAATAACAACACCATTGAAAAGTTCAAGAAATTCTAGCCAAAATAAAAAAATTACACCTAATTTGGAGCTTAGATGACTAAGATATGGCCTCTCAAAGTTGGACTGTCAAATCAAAACTTAATCTGGAGAGGGGTTTGATTAGCAAACAACGAGGTTGAATTTGATGTCGAAACAAATATCAAAACAGTGTAATTTTACTTATGGATGACAGTCAAATGACCATCAATTTTAACATAGCGATTGGCTGATGTTAGCAAAAAATGGGTCCCTTATTGACATGGTAGATGATGTCACTGTACTAAATGTACATGTTAGCACTTGTATGGATTGGCCATGTGGCCCTTGAGTCAGATTGTATGACTTGTGATGTGTGGAAAACACATGTCTGCTAACTATTGCTGACTGTATGCGAGGTCTGCAATGATGCTGTGTTTGCTTGCTTAGGTGGTTATGCCACATAGGCTCTATTGACTAAGTTGTTTCTATGTTGCATGGTAGGACAACTGTCAGAGATCAGGAGGCCATTGTGTGGAGGGCATAGAAACTTGTCAGTAGGTAGATTAATGCAGTTGCTGATAGGAATTTAATTGTTAGAAGACAATGACTGAAGGTTCTTTGCTAGACACCAGAGAGGAAAGGTTGCCAGAGTGACTATGGCTAGCTTAAAGTGGTTGGCCAAGGTGGCTAGAGAAGTAAACAGCCGGTGGGTGTTGGGATTTTTAATCCCATATTCCTTGTACAAGTGGTGGTTGGAATGTATAAAACCAAGATGTTGCAAGAGTAAAATAAGTCAAGGTCACTAGGTTGTTTGGAGATCAATGATGTAGTGTCAGTTCTTGCCACTAGATTGTGTGAAGGAATATGCTTGGCAAAATAATAGAATATGCTAAATGCTTAGAGAATATTTTGCATGCGGGAGTTGAGATTCAACCACTCAATTCCTACAAAAATAATTTTCTCTATAGGCCTGATAGGCTAATTTTTTTTCCAAAAAAATAATTTGAAAAATACAGAGAAAATAATAGATTTGAAAAGTAAATTTAGAGATCTAAAATGACCATACTGAATTTGCAAATCAGGCCTTTGGGTGCCAGTTTGCAAAAACAAATTGCCCCAAATTTGACTATGGCCCAACATAGGTGTATTTATAGTCAATTTTTATTGAATCGATGCTTTAGATGCAATGGTGAGGTTAAATTTGACTCTAGACACTCCCAATAGCTACAGATACTCTAGATCAAAATTGAGGTGTCCTCAAAGAGGTGAAGCAAGAATGGTCTCCAATAGCTATCAAATGACTCTCTTATAACTTTGATACCATGTAAGAATTTTCCTTAGGGAAAAATCACCCAAGACTAAGAAGCACAATAACTAGCACAAAATAGACCAAATAATGTATGATCAAAATAATGATATGAGAATGAATAATGTTCTTAGATTTAGTACACACTAGGAGTGCCTAAATATAAAGGCCTCTAGACTGGCTAGGAGTTAGCACATTGATGAGTCTTACGACCAAGCAATGTTCACCAAAAGTGGATTATCCTCCATTAAGCACAGAAGTTAGTGTGATGATGAGAGGATAAGCCTAAAAAGGTGTAGCATGTAAAAAAATTTTGTAGACACCACGTGCTAAAATAAGAGTGTGAATAACTATGTTGTCTACATGAAAACTTAGTTAACTATGCAAACTCCAGTATTGTAGACACCATGTGCTAAAATAGAGTTGCTAACTCTTGTGTTGTCAACAAGACAACTCATATGAGTATGCAAACTCCTAGGTGTCTAACCTAATAAATAATAAAATAATGCATTTATCCTAAGTAAACTTAAGTAAATTTTAAATAATAATTATTTATACTAACAAGACCTACTAAATGTCAAGATGTCATCAAGGTAAACAATTACAAACTTACCAGTGAAATTTTCTAGCACTTCATTCATGAGCCTCATGAAGGTGTTAGGTGCATTTGTTAAGCCAAAGGGCATAACAAGCCACTCATGCAACCCTTCATTTGTCTTAAATGTTGTTTTCTACTCATCACTAGGCCTTACTCTTATTTGGTGATATTCTCACTTCAAATCCACCTTGGAAAAGTAACAAGAACCTCCTAAATTATCCATCAAATCTTCTATTCAAGGTATTGGGAACCTATATCTGATGGTGATTATTTTTATGGCCTTGGAGTTCATACACATCCTCCATTTCCCATCCTTTTTAGGTGCAAGTACTATAGGCACAAAACATGGGCTTAAACTCTTCCTTATCAAGCATTTATCTAGCAAATCTTGAATCTACCTTGCTATCTCTACATTTTGAGTTGGTGTCATCTTATAGGCTGCTTTTTTAGGAAAATTTTCTCTAGATATAAGGTCAACCTAATTACTCACATCCCTATTGGTGGAAATGCACTTGGGAATCCATTATCCACTATGTCATGGTACCTTTCCAACAATGTTTATACCTCTAGTGGAATATTGGCTTTCTCCCTGGTCTCCTCCATTGGTTTCACTATCATTGCACAAGAGGTCCCTTTCTCCTTCTTTTTAGCCTTGAGAAACTCTTTCCCACTCAATAAAATCACACTAATCCCCACATGCTTCTTCTCACTAGGTTCTTGTAATGGATCCATTTGATTTTTATTTCCTTGTTTAGTGATCACATAGGTATTCTTCTCACTATCATGAATAGCTTTGACATCATATTTCCATGCTCGTCCTAAGAATAGGTGACATGCATCCATGGGAATTATGTCACATAGGACCTTGCTATTGGTGTAAATACATATTTACTATTTATACTTAAGTTTACTTAGGTTAGTTCATATTCATATTAGTTGTCATGTAGACACCTACGAGTTTGCATATTCATATGAGTTGTGATGTTGACAACACAATAGTTTGCACTCCAATTGAGCACATGTTGTCTACTACACCTCTTTATGAGATACACCTTTACATTCTTATCCTCTCATTGTTGTACATAAATTCATGCATAATGGAGGATAATTCACTCTTGGTGGATATGTTCTTAGTTGGTATGCTTATCTCTTTTTTGACTCCTAGTCATATTAGTTGACTTTATATACAAGGAACTTCTATGATGTATTCATCCAATTATCTGATTAATCTATTTTCATTTGATTATATCTTGTCTCTCTTGTGCTATCTCTTGAGCTTCTAGATCTTGGCATTTCATTCTTGGCTTAGGAAAATTCTTACAAGGTATCAAAGCTATACCAAATTCTTACATGGTATCAGAGTCATAGGAGCGTCATTGTATAGCCATTGGAGAGAATTTTTTTTGCAATTCAAGATTAGAGCTTGCTAGTGCAAATCAGATATTGGCATCACATTTAGAATATCAAAAAACCCCTAAATCAACTTTTGTTTCATCAAAATTGGACATCTGAAGTGAAATCTAGAGTCATTTGATTTTTAGAGGTGTGATGATGGTGATTAAAGGAAAAATAATTATAGAGTTGATTTTCAAACAGTGATATCTCCCTCATACAGACTCCTTTTTTTGAGCAATTTTTTTTTTGTTTTAGGGTAGAATTTCTTGATCTACACATTGCCGCAGGTTGTTTGTAAGCTCTATTCCTTGATTTTTCTAAAAATCACAAATCCCAATTTTTGCAACTTCAAAGGCTTCATTCAGGCTCATATGGACACATATTTAGGTGCTATTTTTTTTGAAAGTGCATGATTTTTTGTCTACAATCTAGATCTAGTATCGGTTTGGAGTAATTCTAAGTAGACATAGTACTTTTAGTATTTGGTCATTTTTGGTCTTATTTGGAACTTGTAATTAGATCCTTGAGAGATCTTGTGTGTTATATTATTGAGTTTGATATAGCTTCATATTTGTTGTTGTAACCATCAAAATCAAAAATCCACTTTGGTTCATTTTGACAAGTGGAAATTGTACGTGTACTAAGTATAAAGTGCTAAAATAATCCATTTTGGGGGGGTTTCTTTGATTGAGTGATTTGGGGGGTGTGTCTTGAGTGTTTACACTTCTCTTTCTCTTGTATTCTTTTATTTTGCATCAAGGGTTCTCCTAGGTTTCCACTTTTAACTCCACATAATTATGCTACATGGAAAATTAGAGCATGGAGTAAAATGTTGAAAAAAAGTTTAATTGATTATGTTGATGGAACCAGAGTTACACCATCTAATCTTGATAAACTAAATGAATGGAATCATAGCAATAAGGTTTCTATTGGTACTTTGAGGAAGTATGTACATGAAGATCTTATCTTCCATATTGATAATTGTAAAATAGTAAAGGAAGCATGGGATACGTTTGCTAGCTTGTATGTAAAAGTAGACAAAGTTAGGGGTTTTGAACTTGATAAAAATATCATTTCATTATATCCAAAAGAGTTTGACACAATTCAAGACTATATCACCAAGGAACATGAACTAAGGTCAATGGTTAAGGATTGTGGAATTACCATAGAGGATGAAAAATTGATCTATAATTTGATAAGAAAACTTCCTCTAGAGTATGCATCATTTATTTCGAGCTTCAACACTCATAAGTTGACCTTAGGTTCATCCTACACCATGCCTTCATTTGATTCCTTCATAGAGATTTTGATGGTTTAATAATCAAATTTGATGAGCATGAGGATTATCAAGTCTTCAAAGTATAAAGCATTGGTGGCTAGTAAAGGGAATCAAGGAAAATGGTCCAACAAGAAGCAAAAATCATGGCAACAAAATTCACAAGAAGAGAAAGAACACTCAACCTCCTTACCACAATAAAAATCCAACAATAAGGGTAAATAATCCAAGGAGTTTCTTACTTGTGCATAGTGCAAGAAGAATGGACATGAAGAACATCATTGTTACAAGAAGGAAATTGATGAACTCAAGAATCTTCTTACGAAGAATCAAATTAGTCTACCTTCAAGAATGACTACTTCACCCTCTTCTTCATATTTAGATTTTGATAAAGAAAAGGAGAAAATGGGAAAATGTCAAGCCTTAGTAGCTACTTCAAGTCAAGATTTAGGGAGATGGCTTCTAGATTTAGGCTCTTCTCATCATATGGCATCTTCATAGTCTATGTTTTCACCATTTGATCCTTGTCATACTCCACCTATTTTGATGGTAAATCATAGTTACATGAATGTGATTGGGAAATGAACTATTTATAAGGGGGAGGGATACTTCAAAGATGTGTTGTGTGTACCTCACCTAAGTCATAATCTTCTTTCCATCTATCAGCTCACTCATGGAGATAGAGGAAGGACTGTGGAATTCACACCTAATTCAGTTTTTATTAGAGACTTAGAGAGTAGATAGATCATTTCTATAGGGATGGTTGATCATACATCTAGGCTATACTACTTTTCAAACTTTGGTCATGATGATGATAGAGATTCTTTAGTAGATTTTGATCACAGTTCTAGTGTTGATTCAGACTTTGAGGAGGACTTTGGCTACTTGAACTTGGGTATTCTCACATGTGATCAAGTTCTTGAGCCATACATTAATTCTCCTCCTACTGATATTCCATCTACTATTGTTCTTGATGATAGTTGTATTCACATAGCCATGGATTCAAGTGATTCAGTGTAGTAGATATTCGTTGTCTTCTAGACTCAATTCCGTGGGATGACTACTTGATAGAGATTTTCAATTTATTTTGGAGTCCTACATTGCAAATTTGGGAGACACTATTGATTAAATTTATCTTCTCTTTGGTGAAGATGATTCTTGTCCAATTTTTGTGAGGAAGCATGCTGACCCTCATCTTCATTCTCTACTTGATTAGTCTTTTGAGCTTGACATGATGGTAGATCCTTTGATATGATAGTTGGAGGTGGTCACTTTCTCTTCAGAGGAGATATTTGAGTCTTTGATACATGTTCTACATTCATCCTTAGTTGATCTTGATTTTTATTTTTCAGCAAAGTGGCATAGTACACATGATATGGAGGAGGCACCTTTTAGTATTGACATGGGGACACTTGAGTAGGTTTCAGAGATTTCATACATTTTGAGGTTTCTTCCTATAGATGGGAGAGGCTTCATTGGTACACCTTTGATTCTATTTCTTCCTAAGGGGAGGAATGTTGTTCTACACTCATGGAGTAGTTTCTATATTGAGCTTGGAGCATATACCATGGGTGTAAATTCTACATTGAGGGGAGCTTACTTGGTCTATCGTCCTCTTCTTCTCTCTTATGTGGGGGATCTTTTCCTCACATGAGGTCTTATTCTCTCTCATTTTCTTTTATTGTACTCATATCTCTTTTTGGAGGGGAGTTTCTTCCATGTGGTTTTTCCTCTTTCTCCACTTTATGAGAGATTTTATTGCATATATTTTGCACTTGACTATTTGTACATGGGTACCTAACATGGCCTAGTAGCCAGGACCCATCTTAAATTATTATCTAGCATTTGTGAGCTTAAGTACATTCTCCTAAGTTTCACTTAAGGGGGGTGTTGATGTAAATAACTATTTACTATTTATAGTTTACTTAAGTTTACTTAGGTTAATGCATATTCATATTAGTTGTCATGTAGACACCTAGGACTTTGCATATTCAATGAGTTGTCATGTTGACAACATAGTAGTTTGTACTCTAATTGAGTACATGTTGTCTACTACATCTCTTTATGAGATACACCTTTACATTCTTATCCTCTCATTGTTGCACATATATTCATGCACAATGGAGGATAATCCACTCTTGGTGGATATGTGCTTAGTTGGTATGCTTATCTCTTTGCTAACTCCTAGTCATATTAGTTTCCTTTATATACAAGTCACTTCTATGATGTATTCATCTAATTATCTAATTAATACATTTTTATTTGATTATATCTTGTCTCTCTTGTGCTATCTCTTGAGCTTCTAGATCTTGGCATTTCATTCTTGCCTTAGACAAATTCTTACATTGTATTAGAGCTATACCAAATTCTTACACTTGTCCTTATACTCACCAATCTCAAATTCAACTATACTTTGCTCATCCACTATTATTTTTTGCCCCTTATTTAACCATGAAACCTTATAGGGAGTGGTATGAGGTATTGTCCTTAACTTTAGTTTATCCACCATCTCTATAGACATAATGTTCTTAGTGGAATGAATATCCACAATCACCTTGTATATTTTCCCATGAGACCTACAAGTTGTCTTGAACAAATTCTTCCTTTGTGGAGGTTCAATAATAGTTGGCACCTTCAACAAGGTTCTTCTTAGCATTAGGTTCTCTCCATCCACTACTGACCCTACCTTGGAAATGGGAAAAGCAACACTTTATGTGTCATCCTCCTACACTAACTAATTTCTTCTTTCCCCCATGGAAGATGATGTAGTCCTTTCAGGACAACTTCCCATTATATGTCCTACTTGGATACATGTATAAAACCTGCTAGTAAAGACTAAATTATTCCTCCCTTGTGATTGAGACCTACCCCTAGGAGGTCCCCTTCCTCTCTTTCCTCCCCTCTGAAAGGATCCCCTAATTGGTTATTACCATTATTATCAATAGATTGACCTTCATTAGTTTTTTTATGACCTTGCCCCCTTCCAAAGTTGCCTCTACCTCTAAATCCTCTATTGTTATTGTCTCTTCCCCTTTGGTAGGACTCATTCCTCCTTCTAGCTTTATCCTCTACTCTTAATGCCATTTAGAAGCATTTAGGCATGCTATTAGGGGCCATCATGGTGATCTCATCTTGTATCCCTTTTCTTAAGCCATTAAGGTACCTTGATACCTTTTCCACCTCTTCCTCCTATCTTCTAGCTCTAAGACTTAACCTAATTAACTCTTGAATATAAACACTTACTGTCATGCCTCCCTACCTTTTATTCTATAGCTTTTGATACATCTAGATCTCATAATTAGCAGGCAAGAACTGAGCCTTAATTGTGATCTTCATTCTCTCCATGACACTATCTTCTTCTTCCCTATTGCTACCATATCATCTTTCATCATGTTCCACCATATTAGTGTTGATCCCTTGAGCCTAGCCTTAGCATAATTGACTCTTTTCTCCTCTTGTACCTCTCTATAGTAAAATTGGTTATCAATGACTTCTAACCAATCTAGAAGTTCATCCCCATTTAGGCTACCCCTATAGTAAGGGATGTGCTCTAGACTATCCTTGTTAAGAGACTTAAAGGCTTCCAATGACACCTTCTTATCATAATCCACCTCCTTCTTACTATCTGCTATCTCCCTTGTGAGGCCTTCATCTTCCTCATCACTTTCATCTCCCCATTCTATGATCTTTTTCTTTGTCTTTGTCTTTATCTGGTTTGCCTTGGCCAATAGGTCCTTGACCAAGTCCACTATGGAACCATTTCTCATTGTATTGGTGTGGCATATTGTCAACTTCTTGACTTCCTTCTTCATCATACATGTACCAACCTAAGAGTTGGCTTTGATACCACTCTAATGCAAAGGCTTTGGTGTCATAGGTTTTCTTCACTCCAAATGCTCCTTCTTTTTTTTTTCTATAACCATCTAATGATTAGCCTTGTTAGGATATTATATTAAATAGGATCTCCAAGATCCTTGGTATCAACTTCTCCTCCAAGGTATAGTTGATCTTTGGAAGATTCCAAGGTCACAAAGTTGAACTAGTCCAACTAGTTCCCCCAAAACCTAGCCTTCTTCACTAGTTTTCCCTCCTAGAATCCTAAAGCTCTACCTAGGATATTTCCACACATTCCCTTAGATTCCTATTAGTCTTCTTAGTCCATATAGAGACACTCTAAACCCTTACCCACACTTCTAGACCCTTCAACAATTCAATTGGTCTCAAATTCACTAGGAGACCTAATTGCATAGCCCCTGTTAGGCCTAATTTCATTGTTTTGAGATATAATTTCCAAAAACCTCAAGTAACCCCACACAAGACCTTGAAATTATTCAAGGTAATTTTGAATACTATTAGATTCCAAAACCTTGACTTTTGGTTGCACCCATAACCCTATCAGGCCCTAATTTTAAGCCTATAAATTAGGCCTATGGACCAGTGAGCATAAACAATTGTCAAAATGACCTCCAATATTTTTTTCAACTCCTACCACCTATGAATATTGTTAGAATATTATCTAGGGAATCCATGGACATCATCTAATCTCTTCCACAAGGCTATGGGCTCACATGCCAAAGCATTGTTATCCCTGTGTTGGCTCACCTATATTCAATAGTCAGCCATAGGGCTTCCAACTTAGTCTAGGAAATCCATTAAAACAAAAAAAATAAAAGAAAAAAAATTATTTAAAAGCTCTAACCCTACTTCCCCTATGGTTTTATTCAATTGCACTGGTGGGTTCTTAATTTCTAGCCAAACAACACTGTGATTGTCCTTGTAAGAATTTGGCTTAGGGCATAATTCACCCAAGACCAAGAAACTCAAACACAAACACAACAGTAGACCAAAGAGAGAGTATGATCAGAATGATGATATATTCATTAAATATGCCATATCAAAGTACACTAGGAGTGCCTGTATATAAAGTTCTCTATAGAGCTTCTAGAATGCATAGAAGTCAGCAACATGATAAGTCATACAACCAGGTACATGTCCACCAGATATGGGTTATCCTCGATTAAGCATAGAAGTAAGTGTGATGATGTGAGGATAAGACTATAATGGTGTAGCACACAAATCAGTGGTGTAGACAATATGTGCTAAAAAGGGAGTACAAATAACCATGTTGTCTACATGACAACTTAGTGAATGATGCAAATTCCAATGTTGTAGACACCATGTGCTGAAATAGAGTTGCATACTTCTATGTTGTCTACATGACAACTCAATGAATGATGAAAACTCTAGTGTTGTAGACACCATGTGCTGAAATAGAGTTGTGTATTTCTGTATTGTCATCATGACAAATCATTAGAGTACACAAACTCCTAAGTGTCTCACCTAAACAAATAATAAAATAATGCATTAACCTAAGTAAACTTAAGTGTAACTAGTAAATACATATTTACACCAAAAACCCCTCCCCTTAGTGAAACTTGGGGGAATGCCCTTAAGCTTATGAAAAATAGGATGAAGTGCAAGATGGGTCTTGGCTACTAGGCCATGTTAGGTACCCATGTACATAATGATATGAAATCTCTCATAAAGAGAAGAAAGAGGGAAAACCTCATGGGAAAAACCCTCCCCCAAAAAGAGAGATGAAACAAATGATGTATGGATGGATGGAGTAATCAAGACCCCTCCATTATGACATACATCCAATATATACATAAGAGAATGATGAGAAGAGGAAGAGAGATAGGATAGTCTCTGCCTCCCACAAAGAAGAATGCCTACTAGTGACTGCTCTAATGAAGAAGCTGATCCAAGACTATAGAATGGTGTTCCTCCTCTTAGGAAGAAACAATGCCAAGGGTACAAATGAGATTCTTCTACTATGTGTGGAAAGAATCCCATTGATAAGTGATGTCTTTGAAACCTACTCAACTGGCTGAAGAACCTATCTCAAAGAACTGTCTGTCTTGTCAACTGATGAAGAACCCCTCTACAACTATTGATCATAAGTATCCATAATCACTTCAACCTATAATGGTTGATCATGTAGAGAATGAACAAAAGGGTCAGATGGAGCCCTCATGACAACTAAAGAAGGTGCTATTGCATCAAGAAGAAGAGGTAGATCATCAATACTGTCCCCCAAATCTATCACTAGAAGACAAGATGTACCCTACTATGTTGGACCTATCACTGTGGTGATATATGCATGTGGACTATACTAATGTCATGACCTCTTGCTACAACTATCGATAGAACCCCACATGTTTGAATTTGTTGAAGCACTATCACTAGTGTCACTATCAGTTTCTACATGGTATGATGTCTGGAGAGGATTAGAGGACAAGCTTGGTGAACTTTCCTCAAAGTGTACATCCTTCTCGACAAAAAAATGATGTGTTTTTGGATCCATGAGTCTATATGCCTTCACAGCATCTTCATAACCAATTAAAGTACACGACCAAGGTGACTATGCCTTGCATCCCCTAGAAGATGTGTTTTCCCATGTCAAACAACCAAAGACTTTGAAGTGTGTCACAATAGGTCTTTTGCTGCACCATGCCTCAAAAGGAGTCTCGCCATCTAAGGCTGTATGAGGAGACCTATAAAGAATGTGAGTGGCACTACTAATTTCTTCGACTTCAAGTGATGGTCTAGAGGCTTGGCTTGTATCATGCAACTTTTCATGGATTTAAGAGTGTGGATCCTCAGTGTTGTGACATCTGACTTATGTAGATTGAATGTTGTCAGATTCTGAAGATCAATTCCCTCAAGTTTGCAAAAGTCTTTTAGTCTTTTGTTCACATACATGATTCCATTGTCCATTCTTAGAAATTTGATGGATTTCCTCGATTTCTATTCAACATGAGTCTTAAAGGCTAGAAACTTGTCCAACACTTCATTCTTATGACAAAGAAAGTAGACCCAAGTGTATCTTGAAAAGTCATCAACAAAAGTAAGTATGTAGCGACCCTCACTGACTGCAAAAGGTCCTGCTAATACCATGTGAACCATCTGTAGAACACTTGGTGCTCTTGAAGACTTCCCTTTCTATAACTTCCCTTTTGGATGCATATCCACCAAATATATTGAACATTCACCATGGGAAAAGTTGATTTGGGGTAGACCTTTGACCATTCTATTTGTGCAAAGTTGTTGAAGGTAGCGAAAGGAAAGCTATCCAAACCACTGATGCCATAATTGCATTTTTGAATTTTATTGAGATAACAAGGCTTTTGAAGGAAACTTGGGCACAAAATGGGAGAAAGAGTACAACCTTTTGTTATGATTCACTTTCCCCATTGCAATCAATGAGTCATCTTTTAGACTATGCACATGTACTTAGTTTGGAAGGAACTCAACTCTGTGTCCATCTTCGAGGTGAGTGATTTGGTATATTGAAAGGAGATTAGGACTTAGGTTTAGAACATAGATAAAATCTTGAAACTCTCCATTTTCCATTTCCACATTTCCTTTCTCTTCAACTTCCATTTTAGTATCATCTCCCATGAAGATGTATGGTACCTTTGATTGCTTCATTAAAAAAAAAAATCCTCCTTTGAAGGACCCATATGATAAGAGGCACTTGAGTCAAGTATCCATTCCTTTGAAGAATTTGAATTTGCCATGAGTGCTTTCACTTTGCCCTTTGAATCTAAAGAAGACCCTTTATCCCTATAAGCATTAGGCAATGGTACATCATGTTTCTTCATGATGTTGGTGAACTCATCAATCTTTTTATGATAACACTCATGTTCCTCATGACTCATTTTTTTGCAATAGGCACACTTTCTCTTCTCCTTATTGTTGTCCCCCTTCTTATTTGAATTTGATAAATACTTGCCTTGTTGATTGGATTGTGGTGTTGTCTTTTCTGTATCCTCTGATTTGATCTTCCACTTCTTTTTCTAACCCTTTCCTTTATTTGAAGACTGTCTAGCTGAATTTTTAGAACCCTCATTGTTGGCCATCAATGATTTTTACTTAGGTGAATTGAGAATCCCCATTGATTTCAACTTCTTCTCTTCTATATCCAACAAATCAACATATTCATCAAAAGAGACTTTCTTATAAGCAGACCCTAATGTAGTCTTTGAGGTGTTAAAAGAAGAAACAAATGTGGAATACTCTGATGGCAGCTTGTTATGTATGTGATAGATCAACTTGTCATTTTTGATAGAACTCCCACAATTAGTAAGCTTTGTCCTTAGTTCATTCACCTTAATGATGAAATCATGTATAGAATTAAATGACTTAGGATCAAAGGAGACAAACTCATCTTCAATTTTGAAAACATCCCCTTCAGACACTTTACCATATTGGTTTTTGAGGGTATCCCAAGCTTCCTTAGATGTAGAAGACTTCTTAATTTGATGCATAATCTTTTCATCAATCCCCAAACATATATCACTTAGGGCTTTCCTATCCATTGCCACCCAAGCTGAAATATCACTTGTTGATACATTATTACCTGTTGGTTTAGGAAGGGTACCATCTACATATTGAGAAACTCCATTGTGCATTGAATGATACCACATTTTGATGGACCATGTAGCATGTTTATGTGGAGTTAATTTTGGAAAATTAAAATTTCCCATAATGCATAAAATGAAAGAAAATTGCAGAAAAGAAGGAACACAACACCAAGAACACCCCCCCCTTTCTCTAAATCAAGAAACCCCCCCAAAATAGATGCTTTTGGCACTTTATAAGTAGTGCGATTACAATGGCCACTTGCCAATTTTGGCCTTCATGGACTTATAATTTTTCTTGTTACAACCTCTTAATGGATTACAAATTTTGAACTTTACAATGTGTTAAAATTTTGAAGCAATACAAAGCAAAGAAAGGCCTTGCTTTTGAAAGTGACACAAGGGCAAAATTAACCCAAGAACTAAGAACTCAAACACAAGCACAACTATAGAACAGAAAGAGAGATGATGTCATCAAAAAAATTGGGCCCCTTGTTGACATGGTAGTATAGATTGCTGACATGGCATAGTGTATGGATTGTACGAAACCTACATGTTGTGAATGATGTGTGACCACGTGGCTACTTGCACGAAGGTACGGTCTGAGATGATTCTGCAATGCACCATGGTAAGTGACATGGTAAAATCCATGTGTTAGATGCTATAGTAGTTGCTACATGGCATGCAGATGTGGATGGCAGAACACATGTGGTGGACAATTATTCATCTGCATGGCCTCTGTATCATGCCACATGTCTGAGTCTAGTTTTCTATCACGGTTGCCAAAGAACATGCTGGGAAGTTAAATTGTTGTCACCGGAGATGTTTTTCATTCATGCAGGTGTGCTGGCCAAAATACCCAATGCGCATGGAAAAAACCTCCAACGTGGGTAGAAAACCAAATGCTAACACTAAAATCTTGCTGCGAGCAATTTGTGGGGGCCAGTGAGCTATTTTGCAACAGACGGTGTTTAAAAATTTATCTCACATGCATGGGGAAATCGCATGGGATGTGATTTATAACCAAAGCCATGTGATATGAAATTAAAAAAGGCTACTAGATGGTTGGTTGGCTAGCCACCGGTAGATAGTGCTTGCCACCGGTGGTAGAAAGTTTGCCATAAATTTGTAGTGTGAACCCTAACTTGTGTTGAATGTCCATTGCAAAAAAAAATCCCCCTATAGAATATTATCTGCAATAGGTGTAGGGCCAGGATCTGATAGCTCGGTACCTGCAAATTTTTTTCTCTGCTACCTACTTGAAGGGAAGATTTTCTTCTTTTTTTTCGAAAATAATGCAATCAAAAAAGTAGAGAAAAAATATTGACTAGAAAAATAATTCAAATAGATCTGCAAATGACCATACCCGAACTACAAATTAGGGCCTCTAGGTTTCAATTTACAAAATTTTTTTGTCTCATGGTCGACTTTGGGCTAGGGTAGCTGAATTTATAGTCGATCTTCACCGAATCAGTGTTCTAGATGCAACAAAGAGGTCAGATCTGGCTCTAGATGCTCCTAATTTCTATAGTACTCTAGATTCAGGCTGAGGTGTTGAAGCAAAAATGGTCTCAAATGACTATGTGATGAGAAAATCTCCAAGCTTTGATGCCATGTAAGAATTTGGCTTAGGCCAGAATTCACCCAAGAACAAGGAACTTAAACAAAAGCACAACATTAGACTAAAGAGAGAGTATGATCAGAATGATGATATATTCATTCAATATACCATGTCAAAGTACAATAGAGGCACCTATATATAAAGGTCTCTGGAGAGCTTCTAGACTGCATAGAAGTCAGCAACATGATAAGTCATACAACTAGGCACATGTCCACCAGATATGGGTTATCCTCCATTAAGCATGAAAGTAAGTGCGATGATGTGAGGATAAGCCTATAATGGTGAAGCACACAAATCAGTGGTGTAGACACCATGTGCTAAAAAGGGAGTGCAAATAATTGTGTTGTCTACATGACAACTCAATGAATGATGCAAACTCTAGTGTTCTAGACACAATGTGCTAAAATAGAGTTGCATACTTTTGTGTTGTCATCATGACAACTCATGAGAGTACACAAACTAATAAAATAATGCATTAATCTAAGTAAACTAAAGTGTAAATAGTAAATACATATTTACACCAGCAATCCCTTTCAACCAGTGACCTTCAAAAACCCCAAAATTTTTACACTAATAAATTGAAAACAAAATAATTAATAAAAATGAAAGCTATCTGAATATGCTACATCCCCATGGGACCTGATCACTTGTGCCAATCTATACAAGGCCATATAGGAAAACGAAAACAACATAGTTTACACCAATGTTGTCATAGTAATCCATATAGGAGTGCCAAAAAAATTAGTTATAATCCAAAACTTCATTATCCTTCTCCAAAAATTGAATCCATGCTCATATCCCAAGCATGGGTGGTTATAACTGATCTAACTACATCTTGCTCCATGCTTGGAAAAGTTGTCAAAGTTGCTAGCAACTTTTTGCAACATGAGCATTTTGCCCCATTTTGGAAACTCGACGGGTGAATTTGACCACCTTGAACCTAGATAGGGTATCTAGGGTCCTAAAACATTCCTCAAACCCATACTACACTAAAATGGCAACTTTCCACTATTTTAAGCTAAAATAGAAACTTTTCACCTAATGAGCACTATGGGTTCTTACAAATATGTAGTTGACCAACATTACATACAACCTATTGAATCTTATTCAAACACACAAAAAAATACCTAATCCAATTCAAAACTCACAAAAGAATAAAAAAGGGGAGGTTCCCTATAGAAATTTTCCTCTTCTACTCTCTGGTTAAGAGCACACCCCCAAATCTGAAAAACAAAATTCATTATAAGTCTAACATGTAAAAGGGAGCTGTACCTTTCAATTTAGGGGTCTTTGATAGATTACTAAACTAACCCATTTTGTTATTAACTTCTTTGTCCTCCATAAGCCATTGAGTAGTTTAAGAGTTAAGGTGTAAACCAAAAAGATAAGGAAGACAAATTGTTAACCAACAATAAGTTAGACATTATTCTCTCATGTTTGAAGATTTTAGAATGAATCTTATAGTTTGTATTCACTATAACATCACTTGCATCACACACTTTAGTGCATTATCATTTTGTGCCACCGCCACACATCTCAACATGAACAAAAAGAAGATGATAGACATGGATCCTAGTTCCAGAGGCAGTTCAGCTAGCACATACCCTAATATAGAGGCCTCCATGGTCATGTACAATCGACCTCCCTAGAATCCATAAAGACCTACTACACTAGCCTTAGGGGCATTCATAAACCAACCTTGAAATGTAGTACTTGTAAATGCCATCATTAATAGAAACAAGGATACCATTGCGACAATCCTATAGAGAGATAATGTTGGTTCTTTGGCTTTGGAATAAAACTACCACCAACATGAATGCAAGACCCCTCACATCCCCTATATCCCACCACCTGTGGATCCTAGTGACCCCATTGTCAACCCAAGGGGAGTTTATCAACTAGTAATACAATAGTTTGTGGATCCAAATGAAAGATCTAACCAACTCAATGTCCTAATCCCACAAAATAACCAACCATCCATCACACAACCATTGGTTCATACCACACCTCAACAACCTACCACCATGCTAGCAACATCTGCCAACATTTCCATTACCATTTCTATAGAACCTGCTTCCATCACACTTAATACCATAGGACCTATCATCTCCCAAATAGGTATGCCCACCAATTTCTTCAGAGTCACAGGCTTCCACACCATACATATCCACTAGTGGTACTACCAATATTTTCCAGCAAACCATGCAATCAACAATAAAATATACTAAAGGAATGCTTTTGGTAGGGCTTAACAATAAACCGTTTATCCATTCTAGCATTGACACCATCAATTTTTGTTGCACAAAGTGGAACTACTCCATTTCCACTTGGCCCATGGGTGTTAACACATTAAAAAATGCAGGTTGTAGGCATTCCAACTAGTAGTCCCATTATGCCTACTTTCCAAGAACCACCACAACAATCTCCACCACCATCACCAAAAATCTCACTATTTCTCATCACCAACTACTTATCCATGCCTCCATTAGGGAACATTCAATCTATGCCACCACTATAATAACCAAAAATAGGGGTAACCCATTATATGAATTACTTTACACCATTCAATACCCAAGTAGCTCCCCATGTAGGTGCACACCCATCCTACATTGGAAAAGTGTGGCTTCCCAAACAATTATGCAAATATATCGACCCCAATCACAACTAAAACTATTGCAACAATAATAATATGTACATGCACAACTGTGGGCCTATCCATTTGTACAATAATCCTACAACTACCTCTTGTAGTAGCATGCACAAAATCCACAGTACCAACAACAATATGGCTCACAAGTATAGAAATGCTACAACAACCACTAACCCCCATCCAAGCAGTAGGTCAGTTATCATTCCAACCACTACAATTCACACATCATAATCATCCATACTCACCCATTGTATCTGATAATTACCTTACACTAGGGGCACTAAGATTGGGGGATCTTCTTACAACACATGTTAACCTAGAGTGGGAAGAAATACAAAATGAAATCAAAGAACTAGAAGTTGGAACTAAGGCAAATACATTCAAGTTTGAGAATGAATGCCCATATCTGGTTGATAGGTCCATAACAATAACACCCTTCCCAAATCACTTTAAGATACCAAATTTTAATAAATTCAAAGAGAAGGTAGATCGAGTAATGCATATGAAATAATATCACATGCATTATCAAGAGGAAATTATAGAGACGTGTTCCTCATGCTCCTCTTCCCTGAAAGTCTCGAGGGCCCCACTCTTGAATGGTTTTATCAAATACTATACATAATTGTTAACACCTTTGTAGGACTCTTTGAAGCTTCCATTGCACAATATGCTCACCTGGTTGAAGTAAAACTATTAGTGGTTGACCTAGTCTACACAAAATAGAAAGAGAGTGAAAGCCTTGCTAACTTCCTGCAAAGGTGGCAAACCCTTACAACCTGAGTATCATGCAACTTATTGTAATGACACCTTATCAAAAAAAAATCAACAACACATACCCAAATCTTTCATATCACATGTCCACAAAATTCTTGAAAACATACAAGGATGTCAGAGAGAAGGGTATGGATTTAGAAAAGAGACTCATCAAAGATGGAGTCATAAATTTATATAACAAAAATACCCAAGAGTAGGATCAATCCAATGAAAAATCATGATACTAGAACAAGTACATAAACACAATAACAGATGATGCCATAGATATAAAGCATGTCCATGTGGTTGGCATGGTGTCAAATGCACCAAACCCATGTTACCAACAAATATTCCCACAACCACCATATCAAAAATAAACCACATATTACCAATAATCTTATCAAAAACCATAACACCATCTATATCAACAAAGAGCACCAACAATTTTTCAATAGGAGCTAAAAATCAAACAAGTTCCATATCCATTGTAGTTGGACAAAAGATGCATGTCTAGAATAAACCAAATAGAGTCTATACTCCATTAGGGGACTAACTTGACATCATATTTAACAAAATAGTTAAAAAAACCTTGTTAGTCTTCCTAGAGACAAAACCATTGGATGAAAGTCAGACTAAGCCCACTCGGTAGAATGAAAATAAGTTATGTGCCTATCATTGGGTTAAAGGACATTCCATGGTCAAGTGTATCAAACTCAAAGTCTATGTACATGATCTTATATATCACAAGGAAATCATAGTAGGGGAAAATGCACAAGCCTCTCCAAATGAAGGATTACTGATCTATCAAACTACACCCTCGCCACATAAAAATAACAACACAGGCAAGGGACCCACCCAAAGGAACAACACCAACAAGAGTACCAATAACAACAAAAATAATACCCAATACAAGCAAGGTGACTTTCATGACAAAAATGATTATACTATGACTTACCTTGACCACAATAATTTGATTGGGTGTGTATCCTAGGTAGAGCCCTTCATTAATTTTATTCATATCGAGGGCCCATAAGGTTAATTTTATATTAAAATCTAGTGAACCTAAATATTTGTTGCAAGTCCACCTCTAGGTGCCCCCTTAGTGGCGCAATACAACATTCTAGAACACCTTGGGAACACACTAGCCCAAATATGGATTTCCTCCAAACTAGGCCACTCAAAGAGATCCTCAACAGTTCTCTTGATGAATCCTATATCACCACATAAATAAACACAATTAAATTATAAAATCTAGTGAGACACCTATCTAAATCATGTGCATTATCATTCAAACCCTCTAACATCCCTGAAGTAGATCCAAACCACAACCTCCCACTTTGCATTGATGTTATGGTATCAAACTTTGTAGAAAAAAGGGTCATGATATATAATGGGTCAGTATTGAACTTATGTTCTATAAAGTTCATTAAACATGCAATGTATACTAAAGTAGACATCATGGACAAAATCATCAAAATCAAAGCATACAACTTATAAAGAACATCCAAAGGCACTATCATATGCCTATTAGAGTTGGTCCAGTCACTAAAGAGATAATATGTCATAGGGTTGATCTTAACCTTCCATACAACATCCTACTTGGTAGACCTTGGATTCATTTTATGAAGGTTATTCCATCCACATATCATCAATGCATTAAATTTTTGCATCAGGGCACTGAGATAACCATTCATGTTGATCTTGAGCCCTTCATATATTCTCATGTATTGGAGGAATCATACCCCTATAATTATACTATCTTAAAGTGGATGCACTTTACTTTTAAGACCTTTTAGCCTATTTCCATATTGCCCTCTTTGAACCATAGATGTACCTGTGCTCGATCTCCTTTTCTCCTATCTTCTTCCTCTTTCCACCCTATTTCTCTTGGTATCAACCTCTTCTTTTTGTGGTGCTCTAGACCTGATCTCTAGGAGTAGATCAACTTAGGTCAACCTATTCTAGAGTCCATAGTGGTTTTTAATCTTAGGGTTTGAAAGGTCTCAGGTGTCTAATTTTTATTTTAATTTCCCGTTAGCTTGTATTGTTTTCCCACCTAAAACTCATATATAAGGAGATTTGCAGGCTTCATTTTCATATCTCATCATAAGAAAACATTAAAGTAATCTAATCTCTTTCTCTCAAGTCCAAATTTACGTCTTTTGAATTCAAGGAGTTCAAATATTCAAGCAAGGAGTAGCATTGAAGGATCCTTTATGAGCATTTCCTCTTCATGATCTAGCTTATTGTTGGCCATCAAAAAAGGAGATCTACATTGAAGAATTCATCTTCTTCTTCATTGATGCACATTTACATCCATGGAACCATGATGGGATTATGGTAGATCCATTGCAAAGTGTGTAGATACCCTACATTCCTAATTTAAGATATCTATTACATAAAAAATCCTTATCGACAAGGTTTTAGTAAGGTGAATCCTTACATTTATCTTGTCTTTCAGTCATTTGTATTTACATTTTATTATTATAATTAACTCTTTAACCTAGGGCTTGACCAAGGAAATCCCTTATCCAACCCCAAGCACAAAACTCTTCTTTTATGTGTTTATTTGTAGGATACCACTCAGAGCTTACAGATCTAGAACCTACTCTTCAAAGGATTTCTAAAGAAGTCTATTGCAGGTTGCCAAACAATGTCAACCTAGTTTTAGGGTGCTCTTCCAAGTTGACCTAGACCTCCTTGGATTTTGTTCCTCTTGTCATTTTTTTCTAAGATCCCTAGACAGATAATCAAAAAATGTTTGGATTTGTGATTTTTAGAGCTAAAATACATCTTCCTTTATGAATTTCAAGGTAAATTTTTCATATTTTATTGCCTTTCATATCTTTACTATAGGTCTATATCTTAATTGGGCTAATTGTACATGCATAACATCTAGATTTACATTATTTAAGCAATTGGTTGAATTTTACATCCATATCATCCTATTAAGGGCTAAAGAGTACATTTCGTTGTATTACATTCCTCTTTATAATTTGAACTTAGTATTAGCACCCTTCTTCCTTTGGGTTTTAGCTAATCTAGTTTGGATTAGAAGTGGAATCATATTTGGAAATTCCCCTCTTTCCCTTTCATGCATATTTGAATGGCTTAGTGGATCGAAATTAGGGAGATCTACAATCCTATTAATGTGCCCCCCTTTCCCACTAAAAAATAATCATCATTTCCCTAGGATTGAGATCGACACATCCATGGTTAGATCTTTTAACACCTATCATGATCCATACACCATCCTCACCTCCAAATTATCTACCATTAAGATCAACAACTGAGGTTGTGGAAAATATAATATTTCATATGTATTTGGTGTTGGAGCCTTGCCCCTTTACCCACATACACAAGGGCTTCCATCAGACCAAAGCCTAAAGAAAGATACTATGCCTCAACTCAAATAGTTTGGGTCATATACATTTTTCTTAATGAAATCCTTGATGGATAAGAGATGACCTTATATATCAACATTTGGTTATATAAAGAACCACCTCTCAAGGAAGAAGGAATCCTTGACTATTTTAAAGACAAATATCCTAGTTCACACCAATTTGCTACAAAGAAATGGGATAATCAAGGAGGTAGCTTAGGTTGAGAAGAAACATGAATTAGACAACCTATAGAAGCATATAATCAAACCCAACAAAAGATCCTTGGTTCTAGACTCCTTGCAATTAGGGGCACTAATGACAAAGGACATGTCTTCTTGAACATCCAAGGTGAACTTGTAGAGGTTGAAGAAATCTACAAGGAAGTTGAAAAGAGAGCCTCTGATAATATCTATGATGATTACATTTGCCTAGGAGCCTTCATGCTCCATGAACTTTCCATCAACCTCATTGACCTCCACCTCATCCATCTTGAAATTGTTGACTAGGGCCAACCAAGTATAATCCATGTTGATGAGTTACCTAGCAAGGAAATGATCTCAAGATTCATGGGAACCAATGTATTACATAAGAAAAATAAACCACCATCTACCTATATCTACAAGTTAGATCTAAAGGGTTATTTCAAGGTGGAAGAAAACTCTAGTCACAAAATAAAATCTAAAAAAATAATAATAAAAAAATCACACACATCACTAAAATCATATAAGCATCACATGCATCTCATAAAAATCACAAGGGTACATGATCCATAAAATATTGTGTATCCCACCTAATCAATGCTCATCATATATATATATATATATATATATATATATATATATATATATATATATATATATATATATATATATATATATATATATATATATATATATATATATATATATATATATATATATATATCTCTTATCTCACAATGAATAAAAGAGTACACATTCCACCCATGAAAAAATAAAATTCCATCAAAAGTCCATCATGTATATCATATAGTACATTAGGGTTTATTCCCTCAATAATTTAAAGTACATTAGTTCAAAAAATGTATCATATCATTGCTCATTAGTATTCTCCTTTGCATGATCATTGGCTAGATCTATGAGAGGGTTCTCTCCTAGGTTAACCTATAGTCGACCTAGAGGTCATGGTAGCATTACCTGCATTATAAATCCCCTAATCCCTCCACCACATCTCATCCTCCTTATTCATCCCCTGCTTGTCTACCTCTAATCCCTAAGCTTTGTGTCTCCTCCATATACATTGACCCCGACCTTTGTCTATGGCTTTGACATGTCTTCTGTGAGCCTCCCACTCCCTAGTTATTGTTGGCCACCTCCATATATGTATGTGGTGGAGGCCACCAAGGTGATTGAATCAACAACATAGTGGATCAAGGAATATGGTGAACTTGTGGAATACATGTAATGATCCACAACAAAGATGTTTTAATTTCATTTTGGTATGTAATAAGCAACGATCCTATGTTTGGTCAAGGAAATTCAGGTGTGCTTATAAACCTAAGTTCACTTAGTCCAAAAGGATCCTAAAATTGCATATTTTGAGTAAATAGGAGTCTCTAATATGTTTTTATCATAAATTTACCTTAATAAGGTTTTTAGAAAGGCAATTGATGAAGTAATAAGGCCTTAACAAAAAAATAGTAAAAGTTGCTGATTTGCAATTTTTGTTGTTGACAACTTTTTGTCAAAAAGTGCAACTTTTCATCCAACGGTCCCAACCATTCAAATATTAGTTGTAACTATTGGGGATGATGTATTTAGGCATACAAACTTTGGAAAAAAT
The DNA here is from genome assembly GCA_028749045.1 of Cupressus sempervirens. Taxonomy (NCBI): domain Eukaryota; kingdom Viridiplantae; phylum Streptophyta; class Pinopsida; order Cupressales; family Cupressaceae; genus Cupressus; species Cupressus sempervirens. The sequence continues at coordinate 26,925,462 of CM053783.1, forward strand.
TAGAAGTGTGAAGTACTATATGGATAAATCAATTTAGAGGAGAAACAAGTAGATTTTTTGAGCATTTATTGTGTGTATAGAACTATATGGATTGGGTGACTAGATCTAATGTCATAATTAGATAAATTTGTGAATCCTAATTTTGTACCTTTTTATTTTGTTCATTTTTTTAAAGTTTTAATGGATATATCATTGTTTTCTTGAGACTGGTTTAGTAAATCTTGAAATTGAGGGTTTTAATGACTTTTTGGTGTTAATTTGTAATTCCATGGTTGGAATTCAACAACCTCCTAGATTTTACAAGTTAGGACATGTACTAATAGATTCCTAAGTTGAAAATTTGTACTAGATGATCTGAAGGTCCTATGATCAAGCCCTAGGTTGAATATTCACATTTATTCAACCAATTTGGCAAGGGTTTGTAGGGTAATTGAAGAGATCGAGGTTTAGAACTTGGTAGGCGATTGTTTCAGGCTGAGATAAGTTAGAGGAAGACCTTCCACATCAATTCTTGTGCCTAGGAACCCATTCTTTCTATTTTCTAGGTGATCCAAGCCTCTTTTGGCCAATTAGGCTTGAGAAGCCTATATGAGTTCAGGGGTGTTAGAGTAGGTTAGAGAATTGAAAGTTGGGGAATAGATAAAAGACTCAAAAGGGTATTTGAAATTGTAATTTTTTTCCTAAGTTCTTTGGAAAATTTCTAATTTGTTACCCTATAACCAATAAAAGTACTACTAAGAACAATTAGGCCTCTTAGTGCATTTGATAGTTGTGGAAGTTGGGGAATCCAAACTTCAGTGGAATCTTGGTCCTTGTGTATCCCTTGAAGTATTCCAAAAATTGGTTGGAGTCAGGGAGTTGGGTAGTGACCATTTCCAAGTTTGTGTTGTAGGATCCAAGGTTGGCCTTTAGAGTAACTTGGAAAAGTTTGTGGAGAAGTTCAAAGGAGTTTTTCTAGAAGTTTATGGAAATTTTAAGTGTGGGAAAATTGAGTCTTAGAGACTCTTGTGAAGGCACAAGGTTTTCTTGAAGGATTGAGTGTTGGACTCATTCACACTTTTTTTGAAAACCTCTGGACCAAGTGGTATCAGAGCCATTAAGGTCTAGTGGAAATGGCAGAGGAGGATGTTCCCTTGAGGATCAATAATATAGAATTATCAAAGATTGTCAAAGAGTAGGTGGCTAAGAGTAGATCCATGAGAGAAGAAAATAGGACTATGAGAAGAGAGATTGAGAAGTTGAAGGGACAAGTACACAAAGGAGACCATGGAGAGTCTAAGGGAGAAGAAGATGAGGAAGATGACTTGATTCATGTACCTAAAGATTAGAGAATGATTGTGGCAGCCCTATAGAGGGTGGGAAAGAAGGACAAAGGAGATTTTCCCATGTTTGATGGGAAAATGGATCCAAAAGCATGCATGGAGTGGCTAGAATCCCTTGAAAACTATTTTGAGTATGAGGAGATCCTTTCAAGTTAGAAAGTGAAGACAACAAAGTCTAAAATGAAGGGACCAACATTGAGATAGTGAAACTTCCTTTAAAATGAAAGGATGGAAGAGGAAAAGTAGCCCATTTCCACATGGAAGAGGATGATGGTAGAAATAATGAAACAATTTTTTCCTAATGACTAAGAAGTTATGATCGATAAGAAATCGTAGAACCTTAATTAGAGGGACATGAATGTGAGCACCTACATCCAAGAGTTTCATACATTGACTATTAGAGCTAAGGTATGTAAAAATGAAAAAAAAATCTTGCTAGGCATATAAATGGCCTCAAGTACAATATACAAGATGAACTGACTCTAGCATCAACATAATCAGTACACAAATGCTATCAACTTTCTCTTAAGATTGAAGACAAAATCAAGAGGAAGAATGATTAGAATAAAGGGAGAGGAACTAACTTCAGAGGCAAAGAAAGGTTCTAAGGAAGGGAGTCAAAACCAAGACCTCATGGAGAGTTAAGAATGATAAAGAATGATAAAGAAACAAGCTCTAGAGGAAGCTTTAGAGGAGGCAAAGGAAATAGTAGGGGGAGATCAAATAGGAGAGGCAATCATGTGTTCACTAGAAGATGTTTTTCCTACAACCAAGTGGGCCATCAATCCTTTAGATGTCTAAGCAAGAGTGGAGAAAACACAAGCTACCAAAGAAATGATAGAAAGTATAACTTGCCCAAGAGGAGGACTATCAAAGTGTGACCTCTTACCATTCAAGAATTTCTAGACCTACCAAACCATATCAAGGAGAATGCATCATGTTCAATAGAACACTCTTGAAGATGCCAATGCAAAAGGAGCCTCCCTAAAGGAAAACCTTATTTAGGACACACTGCAAGGTAAATGGAAAGGTTTGTAAGGTTTTTGTTGATTTTGGGTCAATAGAGAAATTAACATCAATATAAATGATTAATAAGCTTGGTTTGAAGAAATTTCCACACCCAAAACCTTACAAGGTGTCTTGGCTAAATAATGACCAACAAACCACAGTAAGTGAGAAATGTTTGGTAGAATTTTAGATAGGAGAGTACAAAGACAAGGTCTTGTGTGAAGTAACTAACATGGATGCATGCCATTACCTTTTAGGGATACCATGGTAGTATGATATTGATGCCCAACATGAGAGGAAAAATAATGTGTATACTTTAACTAAAGATGAGGTAAGTTATACTATGACACCATTTCCTAAGCGTGAAGGGGGAAGAGCATTGAGTAATAGTGTGACCCTAGTTAGGGAGAAAGAATTCTTGAAAGCCCTAAAGAAGGAGAATATCCCACATTTTGCCATAATTGTGAAACCAAAACCAATAGCAAGGCTAGTTAGGAGAGTAGGTCCAAAGGAAGTTGCAGACCTGTTAGACTAGTATAAAGGTATAATTGCTGATGAAAAGATAGAAACTTTACCACCTATGAGGGAGATTAGTCACTGTATTGACATCATCCCTAGTTCCAAATTGTCTAATAAAGTAGCATACAAATTGACATTAGAGAAAAATGCAAAAGTGGCTAGGCAGATACAAGGTTTACTAGCGAGGGTTTTATAAGGAAAAGTATCAGCCCTTGTGTTGTTGCAACAATACTTGCTCCCAAGAAGGAAGGTACATCAAGATTATGCACTGACTCAAGACTAATCAACATGATAACTATTAGATAAAGATTCCAAATGCCTAGAATGGAAGATCTCATGGATTTCCTAGGGAGTGAAAAGTATTTTTCCAAAATTGACTTGAAGAGTGGCTACCACTAGATAAGGATCAGAGATGGGGATGAATGGAAAACTACCTTCAAGACCAATGAAGGATTGTTTGAATGGGTTGCAATGCCCTTTGGCCTATCCAATGCTTGAAGCACCTTTATGAGGTTAATTAATGAAGTCCTCAAACCTTTCATAAATCTTTTTATTGTTGTTTACTTAGATGATATCTTAATTTTTAGTAAAGATAAAGAAGAACATCTAATGCATCTTGATATGGTATTGAAGAGGTTATATGAGGAGCAGTTAAAGATCAATTTGGACAAGTATGCATTCTTTTAGGAGGAACTTGTATTCCTTTGGTTTGTCTTCTCCAAGGGAAACCTAAAGATGGATCCCTCAAAAGTAGAAGCCACACTAAATTGGCCTACTCCAAGATTAGCTAGTGAGGTAAAAAGTTTCCATGGCCTTGATAGTTTCTATTGAAAATTTGTTAAGAAATTCATTGGGATAAGTGCACCTATGATTGATACTATCAAGGGGGGGGATAAAATGTCAATTAGAATGGACTAAGGATGCTGACTATCATTTGAATATTTGAAGACAAAAGCACAAAAACCAATACTAGTTTTGCCTGATTTTAACAAGATCTTCGCTATAGAATGTGATGCTAGAAAAAAGGAAATTGGTGGTGTTTTAAGCCAAGAGGGTAGGCCTATGACCTTTTTTAGTCAAAGAATAAATGAAGAAAACAAAATACTCCACTTATGATCTAGAGATGTATGCAATGGTTCAATCCCTTAGGAAATGGAGGCATAATTTTCTACCTAAGGAATTTAATATTTACATTGACAATCAAGCACTAAGTTTTTTGAATAGATAGGAGAATTTGAACCATAGGCACATCAAATGGATGGAGTACCTACAATAATACACCTTTTCAATCAAACACAAGAAAGGGGTGGCTAACAAAGTTGCTGATGCTTTTTGAATCCTTTCTGAATCATCTATGGTTCTCATCCAAGGGGTGTATTTCAACTCAAATATATAGAAAGCATTGGTCAGAGAAGTGAATTGGCAGATGATTTTGCTGAAGTGATGAAAGAAATTCACCAACAAGTTAGAGAGAGATTGTAGAAAAGTTCTCATAAATACAAGCAGGAAGTAGACATGAAGATGAGAGAAATACATTTTAAGGTTGGGGACATGGTCATGGTCCACCTTAAGAAGGAAGGACTTCCTAAAGGGAAGTGTACAAAACTACACATGAAAAAGATTGGACCATTTCAAATTCTCAAAAAATGTGGTCCAAATGCACACAAGATTGATTTACCTCCTAATATAGGCCTTTTAACAATAGTTAATGTATATGATATTTATGCATATAAGACTTCTAGTCCTACTAACATTGATGATGTAGGTTCTAAGGATGTATTTCAAGATCTACCAAGACAAAGCCCTCCAAATATTGAATGCATTTTAGAAAAGATGATCAACAGGAAGACTAGAAAGCATACCTGTTATGATTATTTGATCAAATGGTAGGATAAACCCTTGGAGGAAGGAACTTGGATGTCTATGAAGGATATTGAGAAGACTGGTGTAAAATTTGCAGACATTCCCACTCAAGAGAGTTGAGTGTCTTTTGGCTAGAGGAGTATAGTGTAGGGCACCAAGATGATTGAACTAACACCAAAGTGTATCAAGGCATATGGTGACCTTTTGGAAGACATGTAATGATACACAAAAAAGATGGTTTAATTTCATTTTGGTATGTAATAAGAAATGATCCTATGTTTGTTCAAGGAACTTTAGATGTGCTTATAAACCTAAGTTTACTTAGTCCAGAAGGATCCCAAAATTGCATATTTTGAGTAAATGAGTCTCTAATATGTTTTTATCATCAATTTAACTTAATAAGGTTTTTAGAAAGGCAAATGATCAAGTAATAAGGCTGTAAGAGAAAAATTGTAAAAGTTGCTGCTTTGCAATTTTGTTTTTGACGACTTTTTGGCAAAAAGTGCAACTTTTCACTCAATGGTCCCAAACTTTCAAATATTAGTTGTAACCTTTGGAGATGATGTATTTAGGAATCCAAACTCTAGAAAAAATCAAATTTGTGAAGTACTATATGAACAAATCAATTTTAAGGAGAAACAAGCAAATTTTTGAGCATTTATTGTGTGTACAAAATTTTACGAATTGCATGACTAGATCTGATTTTATGATTAGATAGAGTTGTGAATCCCAAATTCATAGAATTTTATTTAATTCATTTTTGTTAATTTTGAAGGGAGATATCATTGTTTTTCTGAGACTGGTTCAGTAAACCTTGAAATTGAGGGTTTTAATGGCTTTTTGGTCCTAACTTGTAACTCCATGGTTAGAATTCAATGGCCTCCTGGATTTTACATGATTAGGACATGTATTAATAGATTCCTAAGTTTTAGATTTGTATCAAAAGATCTGAAGGTCCTATGATCGAGACCTAGGTTGAATATTCACATGTATTCAACTAATTCGATGAGGGATTGTAGGGTAAATGAAGAGATGGAAGTCTAGAACTTGGTATATGAATTTTTCAGGTTGAGATAAGTTAGAGGAAGACCTTCCACATCAATTCTTGTTCCTAGGAACCCATTCTTGCTATTTGCTAGGTATTCCAAACCTCTTTTGGCTAATTAGGCCTAAGAAGCCTGTGTGAGTTCAGAGGCATTGGAGTAGGTTAGAGAATTGAAAGTTGGGGGATAAAAGACCCAAAAAAGTATTTTAAAATGTAATGTGTTTGTCAAGTTTTTTGGGAAATTTCTAATTTGTTACCCTAAAACTAATAAAAGTACTACTAGGAGCAATTATGCCTCTTTGTGCATTTGATAGTTGTGGAAGTTGGGGAATCCAAATTTCAGTGAAATTTTGTCCTTGTGTATCTCTTGAAGTGTTCCAAACATGGGTTGGAGTTAGTGAGTTGGGTAATCACCATTTCCAAGTTTGTGCCCTAGGATCCAAGGTTGGTCTTTAGAGTCACTTGGTGAAGTTTGTGGAGAAGTTCAAAGGAGTTTTTCTAGAAGTTTATGGTAAGTTAAAGTGTGGGAAAAGGGAGTCTTAGAGGCTCTTGTGAAGGTAAAAGGTTTCCTTGAAGGATTGAGTGTTGGACTCATTCATATTTTTGTTGAAGACCTTTGCACCAGTATGTATACTAGCTATTCCTGGTCATGTAGACCAAGGATAATGCTTAATCTGGTCAGTTGGTATTACTACATGGTACTTCCCTTGATAAAATTCAGCCCTATTCCTGAAGATCCTCCACCTCTTATTGTAGCCTATAAATCTAGTCAATATTTATCTATTATTGGCCTCCATCCATCACTTCCTGTGTGTGCGCTATGAAAGCTAGTGTGCAAAGAACATTAGTCAATTAAAAATTATTCACAAAACTAATCACATACTAACATATAGATTAGATAATAAAAGTAATAAGGTATGCAAACTAAAGGAGAGCACTCCAAGCTTATATCAATGAGGATATGTGTCCAAAGGATGGAGATGTATGCTCAAGTGTGGCCTAAAGCTTCAATGGATGAGAGATGGATGAAGGATTCAAAAATTGAGGAATGAGTAGATTTTTTCATTATAATGGTATTTTGATAGTCGTTAGGCTCTCAAAATAGTATTATAAGTTTGTATATGAAGGTGGATGATTTTTGAGAGGAGAGGAGTTCAATTTATAGGCAATTGGGTGAGAAGGAGATACAAATTTTTCATGGATAGCTAACTGAGTGAGGTGTGAGATAAGGCTCTAGTTGATTAAAATAGGAGGAGGAGATGGACTTGGACTTGAGTTAGAGGGAATAAATTATGGCTTAATTTATGCAAGTGATCTAAAGAGGGATTTTAGACATGGAAGAGGAGGTGATGTATTTCAGTTAAGGTGGGTGAGGTGGATCAGTTAACTACAGGATGCCAAAGGTGGATGGATTTGTTAGAGAAAAGGTTGGTGGGTGAGTGTAATTAAATAACTGAATTATTTAATTTAAAGGAGAATTATTGGTACATGAGATTTTAAATAAATAAATGAATTATTTAATGAGATTTAATTAAATAAATGAATTGTTTAATTAAGAAGGAATATTTGGTGCATGAGTTGAGTTTGGGTAACTATTGGGTTTAAGGGGTAGTTTGTGGGTGGAGGATTTTAATTAATTAAATTAATTAAATAGAGAGGGGTTTTGGAGATTAAATTAAATGGGTAGTTTTGCATTTATTTAATTTAATTGAGGAAGGGGGATTTGATTAATAAATTATACTATTGGTTGTATGTTAATTTATTAATTTGGCTATAATTGATTAATTAGGGGATAACACTAAAACAATTAAATATTAAATATTTGATTAAAATATGCTTTAGAAGATGACTAAATTTGATTAGAATTTATGTGATTAGATTTAGGTGTCTATATTTTTCCCCTCTTTGATATAGTGTTGGTACAACACTATTTTGAAAATATTTTTAAATAATAGATGACACAAAGAAGGTTTTAAAGCAACCAGGTTGCCTAAGTCTTGATAAAAGACTAGAATGTGTGATGCCCCCTTGAGAAGGCAGTGAGGAGAGAAAATGGGACTGGATGGCATCTCAAAAAGTAAGAATTTGGGGTGAGATGGAGGACATTTAAAGGATGAAAGAGATTTAAAAGTGTCTCATACTCTCACTACAAGAGTTCAAGAAAATGGGAGATTAGTTGTACAAATTAGACAAAATTATGAGATAGGATGGAGGACATGAGGGATAAATGAGGAATTTTTCTTTTTAAATTGAACCCTTAGGATGTGATGGATGAATTGGTGGAATTTTAGAAACTTTGAAGGATTTTTCTAGGATTTTTAGATATGTTTCAATATTGGATAAGGATGTAGGATAGATGCCAATAGAATAGATGCCAATAGAATAATGATAGGATTGATGCTGATAGGATAAAAAAGAAACATTTTTGGTGTTTCCTTGTTGTGAAATGGAGGGATGAGATGGAATCCATTTGAAGCTTTGAGTGTGGGATACTCCATGAGGAGAATCACCATGTAGTTGAGCACTTAATTTAATATAGTAATATTAGTGACTGACCAAGGTTACTAAGAACATCAAGGCCTAGTCATCATTATTGCATAGGATTGACTCAAACAAAACACATAAGGGTTTCCCCAACATTACACATGAAACCCAATCAAAATTAGAGTGAAAATGACATTGGGTAACCCACAAACATGAAATATTTCCCAAGTGCACCATATAATCATAAATGATCATATTTTTGGATATTCAAGGGTTATACTTGAGTGACTCACACGCATAAAAGAAAAAATTAAAGATAGATCAAGACCTTGCTCATCGATTGACCAATTTTGAAAACACCATGATATGAATGGTCATGGTGACCTTGAGGAGGGGATAACCAAATTGCTTGGAAAACATATTCAAGAACCAAAATTAAAATCCAATATCAAAAGAAAGAGTAAATCGACAAAAAAAATCATGTGCCAGAGAGATTAGTAGGACTCAATACTAATAGACCCAAGTCTGACTAGAGGAAAGATGTATCCTACAAGGACTTATTGGTAGCACCTAGCACCAAGATCCAATAGCAACCATAAATTCTAAGGAAAATAGTTTAGTGATAAAGGATTACGCATAAGGACTTTCTGAAGCATGAAGTAGTGAAAACTAAAGCACCTAATTTGACATGAATTGGCATGAGACTGGGATATGTATGATGAGGGTGGCTGAAGACCGATGAGGTGATGACTAAGGACTAAAAATGGATGAGTTGGTGACTAGTGATCAATATTGTGGGGATAGTGTTTACAATGAAATCGACTGAGATATTTACAAGGATGGCATTATATAAGGGCTATGTACAAGGGTGGATGGATTTTTGGTGGTGCAAATAAATGCACGATGATGTCCTAGTCAAGTTAAAAAAAATAATGGACTGATTGTGGATAGGGTGATGTGGATAAGAAAATGATATACCTCAAAAAAAAGGAAAGGATTAGGAAGGATGCATCCAAATGATGATGATTGGATTTTAATGAAAGCTTTCAACAAAGCTAGAAACAAGACTAAGGGTGTGTCTGGATAGGTTTATTGGTGCACAATTTTAATATATAAAAGGGAATAATGGAATGTGATGCATGATGGTAGATTCTAGGATATTAAGGATATGAATGGATGGCATTGGGTTGCATAGGGATATCATAGATCTAGATACCAATGAAAAGGGATATGTTTAGTGATGAAAATATGGAGGAGATGTTGGGAGGTACAACGATGAAAGAAAAAGGTATGGTGGATGGAAAGATTGGGTATAGGAATGTGGAAATATAAGGATTGGAGGATGAAGATGGAAATAGAACAAGAATAGGGAGATGGAAGGTGGATAGGATAGGCTCTCCAAGGAATAAAATGCCCCTTGTTATAATATGTCATGCATGAGGACTTAAGAGGGATATGATAGGATGTAAGATAGAGAAATGACAAGATGAGGGAGGTAGATAGAGATGGATGGAGCTAAATAAAAGGAGGATGGTGAATAAAAAAGGAAGAATGAGTGGATAAAGATAGGTAGATAGACATTGTGATGGGAGAATGAGTGTCAAAAGGTGATCAAAAGCATGTATGTATGGTGGTGGCCTTTTTTTTTTAATTTTAATTTTTTTTTCAAGATCCAGAGGATGGATGAGTTGAAATGGATAAGATGTGTTAGGTATGGTAGGAAGATGGGATGGGTATAGTGGATAGAAAAACTTGGCCCTAAGTGTGCAAAGAATTTAGATAGAAGGATTACACATGATGCTTGTTTGCCAAGTTTTCACCTTTGGACAATTTTATTTTTTGAATTCTTTTCTTTGCTTTTAGTGTTGGCTTTTTACTCATTGATGTTGGTAAGTTGGGTGGATATGGAAGCATAAAAAAGAAGAAGATTAAATGAATGGAATGGTGGGTGGGAGTTGGTTGATAATGGATGGGCAGATGTAAGAATTGTGGGTAAATGGATGAGGGAATTGGAAAGATCATCATTGGCACATACCTTGAAGGATGATGAAGTAGTAGGAAAGATGAGGTTGAAAGAAAATAAGGAGAAAATGGATTAGGAAGAATATAAGGACCAAAAGTAAAGTTGTAAGATGGAGGATTAGAAATGTAGGATAAGAACTATAAGGACTAAGAATGAATTTGGGTGATGGAGGATGTGTATATGGAGATTTGGAAATTTTTCGAATGGATGAAGCTTTTTGAGTAGTAGGAATGGATGCCAATTGAGATTTTTCTTTGAGATGCATTTCTTTTATGCATTGTTGAAAACATATTGATACAAGTATGATAAATGTGTTTCAATCATTGTTTTGTCACTGATGTCAACCCTACTATTTTTTGGTAAGACAACTACTTATATGGTTTAAGTACTATCATTTATTTGATTGATGAAGAGGATTTGATTAAAATTATGTAATAATAATACCTAGACGAAAGGTTGATTTATGATATGGAAAAGGAGTAAAAGAATTAGCTAAGATAGTGATATTATAGTGCATTGATAATCTACTTATGGTTACAAAGGTTGGCTACACTGAGTAAGATTAGAAGAACAAGTTAAACAAAGTTTTTCTTCCAAGCTTGACCAAGTGGATAGTAGGTGCCAAGCAAAGTTAGTGCAAGTTGAGTGAAAAATTAATTGGAACCGAGAAAAGTCTATTTTAGTGTAAGCTGAGTGAAATAGTTGATGCTGAGCACTTGCAAACTTTAGTTCATGCCGAGTGATTTTATAATGGATGCCAAGAAACCCAATATATGTTGAGCATTAGAAGCTAGTTAATGCCAAGTGTTAGTATTATTAGAAAGATAATGAATTTGATGAATTTGAGTTGTCAAAGTTGATTTCTTGGATTATGTGAACTATGTGGAAGATAAGATTGACAAGCTGGTGGTACAAAATTCATGATAAGCCATTTTGAGGAGAATTCAAAGAGGATTAAAGGAGAAATTTCTAGAAGGAAATAAAATAAAATAAAGGGTAGATTCATTGAACCCTACCTAATCTGTCCTAACCCTAAATTGGACAATGGAGGATGAATGGAAAAATATCTTGATTCTCTATTTATAGAGATGGTTGGTCAGAAGCAACGGTTGTCATGTGCAAGAAATTAAGGAAGAAAAGGAGTCTAGGGTATTGCTTCATTCATTGACCTAAGAGAAGAGTCTGCATTGGCAAGTGAAGCAAGAAGGCTTAAGGGTATGGATGCTTGAAGGGTGAACAAGCTATCAAAGCTAAAGTGTATAAAAACCAAGAAGAATGGAGGACTAAAATAAAGGTCTATAATCTACAAATGGAGTTGTAAGTTTTTATCAGATCAAGCCTTACTGTTAGTCTCTAATAATTGTATCATTTCTGGGTAAATCCTTTGGATTAGGGTTGACCTAACAATAATTTGTAAATCCTTTGACGAGGTGACATTATGAGTGAATAGTCTAAAGTCCTCTAACAAGGCTCACTCCTAATAGGGTGATTGAAATCTTTTAACATGATCACATTTAATAGTGTGTATTGTAACCTTTAACATGGTTGGTCTTTCATAGGGCATCATTTCAAAGAGTGAGAAAGAATAGCATGTTATTGGTGGTTTTTCCCAAATTGGGTTTCCATGTAAATTATTATGTCAAGTGTGTTATTAAATTTGTTATGTTTCATGTTTACATTTCTACAAATTGATTTGACAGTAACCTACAAGTTTTAAGTGATTGCATAATCTTATGGATGCATGTATGATGAAAATGTTTTATGGGTTCACTAAACTGTGAAAAGTTATAATAGTACATCTAGACCTTGGATAACTAATTCACCTCTTCTCTTAGTTATTCTAAAGAATTCTAATAATTGGTATCAAAGCCATCTACTTAAGAGGACTAGTTTGAAGGTACTAGAAGCACAAAGATCAAGATGTCAAAAAGAGAAGTACCCAAGCTTAATAGTGATAAATTTCCTACATGATAAATTTTGATGAAGCTACAACTTGGAGGACTTGGAGATCATGCACAATCTACCATTTATGTTGAGTATGCTGATCCTACTAGAGTCTTAACTGCTAAAGATCTAAAAAAGAAGAAAGAACACAACCAGGCGATGCTGGATATTGCCTCTTCCCTAAGCTATGCTGAGATTGATGATATCAAAAGATGTGTTAGTGTAAAGAAATTGTGGGATGCTCTACACACCATCTATGGAGGTGACAAGAATGTTCTAAGAGCAAAAGCTAAAATTCTTAGAGGTAAGTTCGATGATATTAGAATGCAAGAAGGTGAAAATATTGCTCAATAGTGCTCTAGGATAAAAGATGTTGTTAATGCAATAAGAGGAGCTACTAGTAAAGTAGATGATGATACTGTACTAAGAAATTTTTTGAAAACACTGTTGCCCATCTATCCTATTAGACTTTCTACAATACAAGAATAAGATGTGTACTAGGGAATGATCTAACTCTTGAAGGTCTGCTAGGTAGGTTCATTTCTTTTGAGCTATCTAATTTTGATAATTATAAACCTAAAAATATTGAATCCACTTTCAAAGCTAAACTATCATTGAAGGAACCTAATGAGAAGAAGAAGGAAAAGACAAAATATGTGTCCATTAACAATAAGATAGATGAGAAAGATGTAGATCAACTTGAAGCACTACTAGCAAGGAGATTTCATAGAGGTAAAGTCAAGTTTAAAGGTAAACTACCTATCATTTGTTTCAACTAAAATGAGGTTGGTCATATTGCCACTAGATGTCCAAAGAAGAAGAACTACAGAGGTGGTGACTGTTAGAGTAAATAATTAATATTTAATTATTTATTCTATTACTTAAGCTTACTTAGGTCATGCATTTATTTAATATTTCATATTTAATGCATGTAGTGGTTAGTTGTTGACAACACGGGAGTTTGTTCCCTTCTTGTTGTCACACTTATCTTCTACCACCTTCCAGCTTGTTCTACAAGCTTCCATGAGCTCTTTATATTCGGGCTCTCACACATTATAACACATCACAACAACATCACATTATTGTAAATACATTTCTTCTTGTGTTTGCATTCATGGTGTCTCTCATGTTCGTTTAGGGTTTTGCCCGTGCTCCATGCTCCTCCCCTTCTATGGCTTCTCTTTGACAGGTTTTGCATGCAGGTGATCTTGGCATCTTCGGAGTTGGCTTTCCTCAACTACAACATGGTATCAGAGCCTTCCTGCTGCAGCTTCGTTGAAAAAATTTTGAAGCCGTGATTTGGAGTCACAAACCCTAGTTTGTTTGTGCATTTTTTCTTCAAATCAGGGGATCAGCAATTTTTCGGAGCACTTTGGGACCGAACGAACATCACCATTGGATCCGGAAGGCCGTTTGTAGTCAGGATTCATATAAAGCTTTTCATTTTTGGAGATAGGGCATTTTTGGCAATTTTTTGAGGCCTCCAGGGTCGCTGTTGTATGGATCGTACGGACGCAGAGCGTAAAAAAATTTTAAAAAAAAGGTTTTCGGGCGCACCACCGCCGCGCTACCGCTGGGCCGCCATCGCGCCACCCGCGCGCCGCCCGCAACGGCCGTAGCAGGCAGCGCCGCCTGGGCTCCGCCGCGGCCCGGCCGCCTCCCGGCCGCCGCCCTCCGCCGGCGGCTCCTCCGTCTTCGCCGCCTTGCGGCCACCTCCTCCCGGCTCCGCCGCCCTGCGGCCGCCTCCCCGCCGCCCACTCTGCTCTGCCCACTGTCCGACACGTGGACTGTATTCATCCAATCAGAGCCCGACAGCTCAGCCTGCCAGATAGTTGGCACTACTGCACAGTCAGCGGAAGGTTATCCAATCTGCGCGTGACACATGGCAGGCGTGCTACATGGCACATTGCCACGTGGCCCCTGCCATGTCATCATCAGTACCTGCCACGTAGCGATGCCACATGGCATTTTTTTTGCAGCGAAGGCCTCCAAGCCGTCAAATTTAATCGCATGACTTGCTGACATCAGCGCGATGTCATCAACCTGCCTTGCACCTCTCCTGATTTGGTTTTGGACCTACTTGTGGTTTTTTGGCCATAACTCTTGCATACGGAGGTATTTTTCCGATCCGAAAGAAGTACTGGAAAGTTGGTTCTGAGACGGAGATTTTGGTGTAGGTATTTTTAAGTTTTGATGCTTTTTTATTGCTTTTTTTTACTATTGAAGTCTGAAGTCCTATTTTTGACTCCGGCATGCTTATCTTTTGCGTCCCATGTCAGTTTTTTAAAAACTTTATATTTCTGGAAAGCTGGTTCTGTGTTCTTTTCAAAAATGTAGTCCTTTTTTTTTCATTTTTGGCCTCTTCTCTTTCTATCATAGTTTTGGCATTTTTGCTCTATGATGGATATTTTGAGTGTTTTAGGCCCGAGGATCATTTTCCTGGCATGGTTTGCTTTCTTTTCAGCTGTACTTTCTTTTGGTTCAGCTCTTTTTTAGTTTTGATCATTGTAGCTATCCTTTTGAAGCACTTTTCTATTTCGCACTGAGATAAATTGTCACTTTTGCATTCTGGGAGTCATGAACGTTGTTTTGAGTCAGTTGTACTTGCACTATTTCATAAAGCACCATGGGGGGGATTATTTGTTTGCTGTTTTAGGCATTCTCCCTTTGTCAAGTGAGTGTCCCTTCCACGACATTAGCCCCATGCAGAGTCAGTTAGACCGTGTCTTTATCGGTGTCTGTATCTCTTTTCCTCCTTCCTCGTTCTTGGTTCGTTTGCAGGAGATTTTGGCTCACCTTCTCAGTTGCCTGTCATCACACCCCGTCTGCATTAAGGAGGGGTTATGCTGTGTTCTAATGCATCCATGGTTCGATGGTTCGATAGTGTGAACTATGTATTCAGTGGTTGATCCTATATACAAGGCGATTGCAGTGGCTGGCTACCTATGCATTTCGGTGAGATGGATCATCTACCATATAGACATGCTTGGCTCGTGCCTTCTTCTTCCATGGAGGTTTCTTCAAATCAGCAGTTTGGTAGATTTGTGACTTCTTCATGCTTCAGTGATGCTGCTTCTTCATGATCACTCATTGTTCCTGTTTTAGGGGACATTTTCCCTAGTTGGAGACTTCTTCAGCTCTTCACTGGGTTCTTACCTCTTTTTGGGGGAGGGTTTTTCCCATGTGTTTTTCTCTCTTTCCTCGCTTACAGAGGTTGCATTTTCTTGCATTGTACTTGGGTACCTAAAATGGCCTCGTTGCCGGGACCCATTATGCATTTCATCTTTGTTTTGTGAGCTTAAGGCATTTCCCTAAGTTGCACTTAAGGGGGGGTGTTAGAGTAAATAATTAATATTTAATTATTTATTCTATTGCTTAAGCTTACTTAGGTCATGCATTTATTTAATATTTCATATTTAATGCATGTAGTGGTTAGTTGTTGACAACACGGGAGTTTGTTCCCTTCTTGTTGTCACACTTATCTTCTACCACCTTCTGGCTTGTTCTACAAGCTTCCATGAGCTCTTTATATTTGGGCTCTCACACATTATAACACATCACAACAAAATCACATTATTGTAAATACATTTCTTCTTGTGTTTGCATTCATGGTGTCTCTCATGTCCGTTTAGGGTTTTGCCCGTGCTCCATGCTCCTCCCCTTCTATGGCTTCTCTTTGACAGGTTTCGCATGCAGGTGATCTTGGCGTCTTCGGAGTTGGCTTTCCTCAACTACAATAGTGACAAGTACAAAAGTAGAAGAGATGAAGACAACAAAGATTACAAAGACAAAGGCAAGAATTTTTGCTACATTGTTGAAGAGGAAACAAGAGATGAATCTGATGATCATAATGATGAAGTGGTGTATATTGCAATGAAGGATGAATCTAATGAAGATGAGGCAACTACACTTGTGTCTTGTGTGAAAAAGAATGACAAATGGATCATTGATAGTGGGTGTTCACATCAAATGATTGGAGATAAAAGTAAGTCCATTACTTTGAATTGTTATGATGGAAATAGTATAAGATTTGGTAATGATGCACCATGTTTGATAAAAGGAAAAGGCTCTATCAAACTCACAAAAAAGATTTTATGTGACAATGCTTACTAAGTTGAAGGACTTAACTATAATTTGTTTAGTGTGTCACAACTAAATAATTTAGGATGTAAGGTTGAGTTTGAAAAAAAAATTGCTAATATATATGATACTGATGGAAAACTAATTGGAAAGGGTGATCAAACTAGAAGTAATCTATTCTACCTTGATATAGAGAATGTAATTATATAGTTGTATAATTTAATGATGTGTAGCTATGGAACAAGAGGTTATGTCATGTCAATTTTTATAACTTGGTTAGTATCAGTAACATGAGAAAATTTAGAGGTTTACCTAAGTTGAAAAAGCTTGATAATATAATGTGCAAACAATGTCAGTTAGGCAAGATGACAAAGTCAAGTTTTAAAATTAAGACTCATACCTCTAAAGGAATACTAGAGATTGTTCATATTGAGTTGTGTGGACTAATTGAAGTACAAAGCTATAAAGGAGACAAGTACATTATGTTTCTTGTTGATGATTGTTCTAGAATGATGACAATTATGTTTCTAAAACAAAAATG
The DNA here is from genome assembly GCA_028749045.1 of Cupressus sempervirens. Classification (NCBI taxonomy): domain Eukaryota; kingdom Viridiplantae; phylum Streptophyta; class Pinopsida; order Cupressales; family Cupressaceae; genus Cupressus; species Cupressus sempervirens. Next base: position 26,942,291 of record CM053783.1, read on the forward strand.
TGATGCTTTCCAAATGTTTAAGTGGTATTTAGGAAGAGTTGAAAAGGAAATAGGTAAAAGTCTAAAATGTTTGAGATTTGATAGAGGAGGAGAATTTACACCAAATGAGTTTGAGATGTTCTGTAATGACAAATGAATCAAAAGACAAACATTTTCTCTTAGAACCCCTCATCAAAATGGAATTACTAAAATGAGGAATAAGTTTGTAATGGATTGTGCTAGGACACTCATGATGGAGAAAAATGTTGCTTTAAAATACTAGAGAGAAGTTGTAAGTATAGCTATCTATACCTTGAATCATGTGCAAGTCAATAAAGGTACTCATTCAACACCTTTTGAACTATGATATGGATAGTCACCCAATGTAAAATATTTTAAGCTATTTGCAAGTAAATTCTATATTCTCAAAGATTTCAAGAATGGTAAACTAGATACAAAAAGTGAAGAAGGTATATTTCTAGGTTATTCCACAAGATGTAAAGCTTATAAGTGTTCAAATACTAACACTAACAAAGTTGTAGAAAGTGCAAATGTGCAATTTGATGAATATACATAAGTATATGAGGCTGAACCTATGAAGGAATTAGAAGAATACAAATAATTTGTATACTTTTATGAAGGTATGCCTGCTAAAGAAGATACTACAAATCAAGTTACAAACCAACATAAAGTCTGAGTGACTGTTGGGTCACATACTATGAATGCCAAGCTGCATTCAACAACTGAGTTGCATTCAAGTGCCAAGTTACAAAATGAAGTTGAGGTACATTTTGATTTTGAGATTAGTGTACATGAAAGAGATGTTGAACTACCTAATAGAGTTGTACATAGTGATTCAAAATTTGAGTGACCAAATGAAGATACTAGAGCCAAACTAAAATTGTCTAAATATGTCAAGAGACATCATCCTATTGCACAAATCATTGGAGATAAAGATGATAGGGAAATGAAAAGGAATAAGTTGTGGACTGGAGTAAAGCCATGGAAGAAGATATTGAACAAATTGATAAAAAAAAAATATGTACTCTAGTTCCTAGACCAGAAGACAAAAATGTGATTGGTACCAAGTGGGTATATCGAAAAAAGTTAGATGAAAATGTTGAAGTCATAAGGAACAAGGAAATATTAGTTTGTAAAGGATATACACAAGAAGGGATTGAATATGGAGAAACATTTGACCTTGTTGCTAGATTGGAAGGAGTACGAACTTTTCTTGCTTATTCTGTATACGTAGGTTTCAAAGTTTATCAAATGGATGTTAAGTCTGCATTTCTGAATGGTATATTAGAGGAAGAAGTCTATATAGAACAACTTGAAGGATTTTTTGATGCCAACAACAAAAAAATGGTATGTAGATTACACAAAAATTTATATGGTTTGAAGCAAGCACCAAGAGCATGGTATGAGAGACTTCATAATTATCTTGTGAAAATTGGATTTGAAAGGACTGATGATAACAACCATCTATACTTGAAGATAAAGAAAGGAAAATTTATTTTTTTATCTAAAATTTTTGTTGATGATAACATATTTGGAGGTCAAGATACTTTATGTAAAGCTTTTTCAAATCAAATGAAGCAAGAATTTGAGATGTCTATGTTTGGAGAGATCAAGTTCTTTGTGGGTTTGCAAGTACACCAGATGAAATATGGTATATACATCACTTAGTCAAAGTATGTTAAGGAGACACTAATTTTTTTTGGATTGGAAGATTCCAAGCCAGAAAGTACACTTGTGGTGATAGGACATAAATTATCCAAGAATGATGATTCAGGTGAGGTGAATCATACATTATACAGGTCTATGATTGAGAAATTAAAATATGTAGTACATAACAGACCTGATATTGCATTATCTATAGGGATTTTTGCAAAATTCTCTACTAATTGTTATAATTCTTTAGAATAACTGAGAAGGGGGGGATGAATCAGTTATTCAAGGTCCAAATGCCATAATTAAACTTTTTCTCTTTTCTCTACAAATCCTTAATGGTGCATAACTGAACTCATTATGCATGCAATTTAAATATTGAAACAACTAAGAAAAGTAAACATGCATCACACTATAACACTAAGAATTTGATAACCCAGAAACCCTCCAGGAATAAGAAGGTAAAACTGGGGTGGGGATGATACACACAAAATAACTATGCAATTGATTTTAACCAATTCTGATGGTCTGCCCTATGAAAAGCCTGCCCTGTTAAAGGCTACAACACATTTTTAAATGTGACCTTGTTAGAGGATTTCACCAAACTATTAGGAATGGGCCTGGGTAAAGGAATTTGGAATATTCACTTGGAATGTCACCCTGTTAAAGGATTTACAACATGGCTATTAAACCAACCTAAGTCCATAGGATTTATCTTAACTGTTACAATTGCTAGAAAGTAACAACAATGGCTTTGATTTGATACAACTTACAACATAACTTGCAGATTACAGATCCCACTTCACTTTAATCCTTTACTTGGCTTTTAATCACTTCAGTTCTTTTAGCTTGTCTTCCTCTGAAGCTTTGTTTCCTTGAGTCTTCTTTACTCATCATACCAATGCAATCATATCTGTGGTCATCCAACAAAACAGAGTATTCTTTGCTCTCTTTCCCCTTAGCACTTTTCTTTAGTAGCTCATGCTTTCATACTTTCTCACCACCACACTACTGCTTCATGACCTTATGACTTCTTAAATAGAAAGATAAAATATCTTTCCCACTCAATTCTCCCTCTCCAATTTTAGGGTTTCAATGGATTAGGTAGGATACAATGTATCTACCCCATATTTCTTCTTTATCTAGAAACCTTGTCTAGCATCCAGTTGTATTCATTAAAAACCTTTTTACATGGTGTTCTGTGCCACCAGATCATCACTCTTATCTTCTATCTGGTTTACAAAATTCTAGGTAACAACCTTGTTGGCTCAGATCTAGAAAATCTTTGATTTCAAAATAATGCAACAACTCAGCATTAATGGTTTATTGATACTCAACTTGTTTTGTGTTACTCGGCACTTGTATCCTACTCGGCATCTATATATTTACTTGGCACTTGTTTCTTGCTCGACACTTGATGTTTACTCGACACTTGATATTTACTCGGCACTTGATATTTACTTAGCACTTGATATTTACTCGACATGCTCTAAAAGTGAACTTTCTCGGCTTCAACTAAGAATCTGTTTGGCACTAACTAGTTTGCTCGACATTCCTTTATGAACTTAATTAGGCTATCACAAATAACATAGCTAAACCCTTACATCTTTGATATGTTTTAATGTGTCTATTATATGTGTCTTAGAATATGTCAACAATACACTATTTCATCAATGGCTTAGCTGATCCTTGTACTTCATTACAACATCATAACTTTAGCCTTTCTCTAGGTACTCTAGTTACATCTTATTGATTGCCGCTTCCTTGTAAATCAACCAATTGATAGTATTTGGATCACTAAAACAATTATCATTCCTACAAGTAGAAAGTTTGACATCAATGACAAAACAATGATTGAAAACATTCTTTGCCAGTTCCATTATTCTTATTCAATCATTTGCAACAATCTCCCTCTTTGGCATTGATGGCAAACCAAACTGATCATTTGATTAACTTAGTTACCGTCAAAATTACATACATTTTTTTGCCACTTTCTATTTCTCAGAAGTCTCCCTCTTTCATTTATATCTCCTTCATGAGTATCTCTCATTTTGTTTATTTTGATCAGTTTCTTCATATCTCCCTCTTTGACATAAATGCCAAAGATGTAGCATCTTTAACATGTGAAATATAGGCTTTGCATCTCATATTTTCTCTCTCTGTCACCATGCTTGTGATTGATTTGGAGTTTCTTGTTTTCACTATCATCCTCTGCATCACGCTTCTAATATTTCAATGATCTACTCTTGTTGATGCAGGGCAACATATTTGTTTCTTTAAACTGCTTGAGTTAGGGGCATTACCCCCAATTTGCCTCTTAGATATTCATAAGCATCCTTGGGCAATGGTTTGGTGAAGATATCTGCAATTTGTTCCTTTGTGTGAATATACTCCATCTTCACTTGTTTGTCTTCTACCAATTCTTTGACATAGTGATACTTGATTGCAATATGCTTGGTTTTTGCATGCATTACTGGATTCTTGGATATGTTTATAGCACTTGTGTTATCACAATACAATATCACAGGTTTGGTTACCTCTTCTTTCATTCCTTTCAATAAATGTGTGAGCCACACAATGTTTGTGCAATTGAATGCTGCTGCAACATATTTTGATTCTGCAGTGGACTGAGATGTGCATGTTTGCTTTTTGCTGGTCCAAGTAACTAATCTTTTTCCTAAAAATAGTGCTCCTCCACTTGTTCTTTTTCTGTCATCAATGTTACCTCCCCATTCTACATCTGTGTATGCATTGAGCTCAAACTTTTCTTCCTTTTTCTAATATAGACCAAAGTCATCAGTTCCTTTAAGATATCTCATTATTCTTTTTACTACTTTGAGATGGTTCTCTTTGGGATTAGTAGAGAATCTAGCCACTATTCCAATTGCTAATGCTATATCTGGTTTGCTATGTACAACATATTGTAGTTTTTCAGTCATGGATCTGTACATTTTTTGATTAACTTTAGTTGATACATCATTTTTGGATAGCTTATGTCCTGTTGCCATTGGTGTGCTGACTGGTTTGGAGTCTTCTAATCCAAATGTTTTAAGTATGTCTTTGATGTACTTTGATTATGTCATAAATATACCATGTTTTAGCTGGTGTACTTGTAGACCAACAAAAAATTTGATTTCTCCAAACATAGACATTTCAAATTCATGTTTCATTTTGTTAGCAAAAATTTTGCAAAGCACTTCCTTTCCTCCAAACACTATGTCATCGACAAAGATTTTAGATGCAATAATGTCCTTACCTTCTTCTGATTTGATGTACATGTTGCTGTTGTCAGTAGTTCTTTCAAATCTAATTTGCACTAGATACTTATGAAGTCTCTCATACCATGCTCTAGGTGCTTGTTTCAGACCATAGAATGCTTTATGTAGTTTACAAACCATATCTTTGTTGTTTTCATCAACAAAACCATTTGGTTGTTCAATGTATACTTCCTCTTCCAATATACCATTCAGAAAAGTAGATTTTACATCCATCTAATAGACTTTGAAACCTTTATATCTAGCATATGCAAGTAAGGTTCTTACTCTTTCCATTCTTGCAATAGGGGCAAATGTTTCCCCATAGTCTAATCCTTCTTCTTAAGCATAACCTTTACATACTAGTCTGGCTTTGTTTCTGGTTATTTCTCCATTCTCATCTAGCTTGTTTCTGAATACCCATTTGGTACCAATCACATTTTTGTCAACTGGTCTGGGAACTAAACTCCAAGTTTTGTTCTTCTTAATTTGATGAATTTCTTCTTCCATAGCTTTATACCAGTCACCATCTTGTAATGCATCATACACTATCTTAGGTTCAATTTTTCTTAGTAGACATGATTCATTTCTTAGTCTATTCCTTGTCATTGTTCTTGCATCTTTGTCACTAATTATCTATTCAACAGGGTGATGCCTCTTCACATATTTGGACAATCTTGGTTCTGTCCTTGTTTCCATATTTGATCTTTCAAATTCAGGATCACTATGCACTTTATTGTCAGGTAGCTCTTCATTTTTGTCATGTGTACTGACTTCAGAGTTAGAATGAGCATTTTCTTCATTCTGCAACTCGGCTTCTGAATGCAACTCGACATTCACAGGTTGTGAGTCGGCTAAAACTAAAACTTGTTGTTGAATCCCAGTTTGATTGATGGAAATTTTGTCAATAGGCATTCCTTCGTAAGAATACACGAAGGTTCTATAGTCATCCATTTTCTTCAGTTTTTCAACTTGGACAACTGCATGCTCATCAAAGTTTTTATTTGCACTTTCCACAATTTTGTCATTGTTAGTATTTAAACATTTGTATGCTTTACTTCTAGTGGAGTAACCAAGGAATATGCCTTCATCACTTTTTGCATCAAATTTTCCATTTCTAGCATCTTTAAGGATAAAACATTTGCAACCAAATACTTTGAAATGCTTTACATTGGGTGAGTGACTATACCATAATTCAAAAGGTGTTGCATTTGTACCTTTCTTGACTTGTACTTAGTTCAGTGTATGAACAACCACACTTACAGCTTCTCTCCAATATTTTAGAGCAACAGTCTTTTCCATAATTAATGTTCTCACACAGTCAATCATAGTTCTATTTCTTCTTTCAGCAATTCCATTTTGTGGAGGAGTTCTAGGAGCTGATGTTTGTCTCTTGATTCCTTTGTCATTGCAAAATATCTTGAATTCATTTGATGTAAATTCACCACCTCTGTCTGATCTTAGGCATTTCAAACTTTTTCCTGTTTCCTTTTGAACTCTAGCCACATACCACTTAAACATTTGAAAAGCATTAGATTTTGCTTCAAAAACATAACAATCATCATCCTGAAATAACCATCAACAAACAATATTATATATTTGTCTCCTTTGTAGCTTTGTACTTCCATTGGACCGCATAAGTCAGTATGGACTAACTCAAGTACTTCTTTAGATGTATATTTTTTACTTTTGAAACTTGACTTGGTCATCTTTCCTAGCTGACATTGTTTGCACATGATATTGTCAGGTTTCTTCAGTTTAGGTAAACCTCTGACTTTCTTCATTTTATTGATATTGACTAGATTATAAAAATTGACATGACATAGCCTTCTATGCCATAACCACACATCATCAAATTTTGCAACAAGACAAGAGGTATTTTCCAGATCAAGATAAAACATATTACTTCTTGTTTGATCTCCTTTTCCTATCGGTCTACCATCAGTATCATAGATCTTTGCAATTTTATTTCCAAATTCTACTTTGCAATCTACATTGCCTAGCTATGAGACACTTAGCAAATTGTAGTTTAGTCCTTCAACATAGTATGCATTATCACATGAAATTTATTCTATAAGATTAATGGAACCTTTTCCTTTGACTTGACATGGAGCATCATTACCAAATCTAACACAATTTCCATCATACTGAGTAAAGTTAACAAACTTACTTTTGTCTCCTATCATGTGATGTGAGCATCTGCTATCTATGATCCATTTATCATTATTGTTCATGCATGTTACCAGTGCTATTGGCTCTTCTTCATTAGATTGGTCCTTCATGGCCACATAAACAACTTCATCATCATTATCATCAGAATCCTCTTCAACAATATAGCACTTCTTGCCTTTGTCTTTGTAATCTCTCTTATTATCTTCTCTTCCATTTTTGTACTTGTTGCCTTCCTTGTATTCATTTTTCTGTGTACACCTTGTAGAAATATGTCCTACTTCATTGCAATTAAAACAAATGATAGGCATCTTACCTTTGAATCTTCCTTTGCCTTTTTGAAATCTTCTAGCTAGTAGTGCTTCTAATTGTTCCACATCTTCCTCATCAGTGCTACTATCACTGGATACATATTTCATCTTTCTTCCTTTCTTTGATTTTACCTGTTCAGCATCTTTCAGTGATAGCTTGGCTTTGAAAGAAGATTCAACATTCTCAGGTGTGTAGTTATCAAAGTTAGATAATTCAAATGCAGTGAGTCTACCTACTATGCCTTCAAAACTTAGATTATTTCCTGGCACACATCTTGGCTCTTGTATAACTGATACTCTAATAGCATAGATAAGGAGCAAGGTTCTTAAAAACTTACTATTAATAGTATCATCATCTAATTGGCCATTCAAGCATCTTATTGCACTTACTACTTCTTTTATTCTGGCAGCATATTGAACAACATTCTCACCTTCTTCCATTTTCATATCATCAAACTTTCCTCTTAGACTTTCTCTTTTTGCTCTTTGGACATTTTGATCTCCTCCATAAATGTCAGAAAGGGCTTTTCACATTTTGAATGCAGTGTCACATCCTTTGATATCATCAAATTCAGCGTAGTTGAGTGCAGAAGCAATTTCCAGAATTGTTTGATTGTGTTCCTATTTTTTTTTAAATCTTCTGCAGTAGGAGCACCAGTTGGATCAACATGTTTAGTATCAATTGAATTTCAAGCATAATCTCCTATGGATCCAAGATGTAGCTTTATTAAGCTTTTCCAAGCAACAAAGTTGTCTTTGTTGAGCTTGGGAACTTCTCTCTTAGGCATTTTGATCTTTTTTGCTTCTGGTCCTTTTAAACTAAATCAGCAGCCAAGGCTCTAATACCAATTGTTATAATTCTTTAGAATAACTGAGAAGGGGGGATGAATCAGTTATTCAAGGTCCAAATACCATAATAAAAAAATTTCTCTTTTCTCTACAAATCCTTAATGGTGCATAACTGAACTTATCATGCATGCAATTTAAATATTGAAACAACTAAGAAAAGTAAACATGCATCACACCATAACACTAAGAATTTGATAACCTAGAAACCCTCTAGGAATAAGAAGGTAAAATTGGAGTGGGGATGATACCCACAAAATAATTGCACAATTGATTTTAACCACTTCTGATGGTTTGCCCTATGAAAAGACTGCCCTATTAAAGGCTACAACACATTGTTAAATGTGACCTTGTTAGAGGATTTCACCAAATTGTTACGAATGGGCCTGGTTAAACGACTTTGGAACATTCACTTGGAATGTCACCCTGTTAAAGGATTTACAACATGGCTATTAAACCAACCTAAGTCCATATTATTTATCTCAACTATTACAATTGCTAGAAAGTAACAACAATGGCTTTGATCTAATACAACTTACAACATAACTTGCAGATTACAGATCCCACTTTAGTTCAATCCTTTGCTTGGCTTTTAATCACTTCAATTCTTTTAGCTTGTCTTCCTCTAAAGCTTTGTTTCCTTGAGTCTTCTTTACTCATCATACCAATGCAATCATATCTGTGGTCATCCAACGAAACAGAGTATTCTTTGCTCTCTTCCCCTTAGCACTTTTCTTTAGCAGCTCATGCTTTCATACTTTCTCACCACCACACTACTACTTTGTGACCTTATGACTTCTTAAATAGAAATCTAAAATATATTTCCCACTCAATTCTCCCTCTCCAATTTTAGGGTTTCAATGGATTAGGTAGGATACAACGTAGCTACCCCATATTTCTTCTTTATCTAGAAACCTTGTCTAGCATCTAGTTGTATTTGCTAAAAACCTTTTTACATGGTGTTCTATGCCACCAGATCATCACTCTTATCTTCTATCTAGTTTACAAACTTCTAGGCAACAACCTTGTCGGCTTAGATCTAGAAAATCTTTGATTTCAAAATAATGCAGGAACTTGACATTATTGGTTTATTGATACTCGACTTGTTCTGTGTTACTCGGCACTTGTATCCTGCTCGGCATCTATATCTTTACTCGGCACCTATTTCTTGCTCGGCACTTGATATTGACTCAACACTTGATATTTACTCGGCACTTGATATTTACTCAGCACACTCTAAAAGTGAACTTGCTCAGCTTCAACTAAGAATCTGTTTGACACTAACTAGCTTGCTCGACATTCTCTTATGAACTTAGTTAGGCTGTCACAAATAACATAGCTAAACCCTTACATCTTTGATATGTTTTAATGTGTCTATTATATGTGTCTTAGAATATGTCAACAATACACTATTTCATCAATGGCTTAGATAATCCTTGTACTTCATTACAACATCATAACTTCAACCTTTCTCTAGGTACTCTAGTTACATCTTATTGATTGCCACCTCCTTGTCAATCAACCAATTGATAGTATTTGGATCACTAAAAAAAAATGTCATTCCTACAAGTAGCAAGTTTGACATCAATGACAAAATAATGATTGAAAACATTCTTTTCCAGTTCCATCATTCTTATTCAATCATTTGCAACACTAATCCTAGGGAGAATCATTTGATAGTTGTAAAGAGAATAATGAGATATCTAAAAGGAATAGAGGAATATGGTCTACACTACAAGAAAAATGGGAAATTTGAATTAAGGGCCTATACTGATGTTGATTGGGTTGGAAATATTGATTACATAAAGAGCACCAGTGGAGGAGCATTTTTTTAAGGCAAGAGGCTAGTTACATGAAATAGCAAGAATCAAAATTACATTTCTCAATCTACTACTAAAGCTGAATATGTTGTTGTTCTAGTAAATTGTACAAACATTGTATGGATCAAACAAATACTCAAAGGTATGAAGGAAGAGATCATAGAACTAGTGATACTTTATTCTAATAATACAAGTGCTATGCATATATCAAAGAATCCTATGATGCACACAAAGACTAAACACATTGGAATCAAGTATCATTACTTGAGGGAATGAGTTCAAGATAAAGAGGTGAAGATAGAATATATTAACACAAAGGAGTAAATTGATGATATCTTCACAAAAGAATTACACAAGGATGCTCATGAGTATCTAAGAGGTAGACTAGGGGTGATACCCCTATCAAAGGATATCTAAGCAACAAGAGGAGTGGCCTACATCAAACAAGTTGATTGACATATGTTACACATTGATGCAATAGATCCTACTTTAGGAGCTGCCTAAAGTAATCAAAAAACTAGATTTATAAATCAATCACAAGCAAGGTGATCAAGGGAGAAACTAAAAATATTCATATATGCATATTTAAGATTATGAATCTTTGGCATTTTTGTTAAAGAGGGAGATATACAAGGAAACTAAAAACCTGAGAGATATTGAAGAAAGAGGAGAATACTTTGAGGGAGATAGACATTGTTAACAACACATAAGGGAACTAAACAAAGAGGGAGAAATCGTAACACATAGTATGAGGGAGACATTCTAACTACTAAGAGAGAAAGTATATTTACTAATTACATCTACCTAGTAAGAGGGAGATATAAGAAGTAATTCATAGGGAGTCATAAGGATGAGTTGATTGTCTGTTGGTTAGAATAGAAAAATAATTAATAACCTATTCAGAAGATGAGAGTTGTTGATAGAGGGAGAGATTTCAATATGAGGAATTATTTTCTTTTTGGTATTTTGTTGGTCTTACTATTTAAACCTAATCAATTTGGTTGATCAATTTCATTTTCCATTAATGCCAAAAAGGGAGATTGTTGAAAATAGACTGATATAACTATGATAAATGTATTTCAATCATTTTTTTGTCATTGATGTCAAACCTACTATTTTTTGGTAAGAAAACTACTTATATGATTTAATTACTATCATTTATTTGATTGATGAAGAGGATTTGATCAAAATGATGTAACAATAGCACGTAGAGGTAAGGTTGAGTTATGATATGGAAAATGAGTACAAGAATCAACTAAGACATTGATATCATAGTGCATTGATAATCTACTTATGATTGCAAAGGTTGGTTACACTGAGTAAGATTAGAAGAACAACTTAAATGAAGTTTTTCTGCCAAGCTTGACCAAGTGGACAGTAGGTGTCGAGCAAAGTTAGTGCAAGCCAAGAAAAAAACTAGTTGGACCCGAGAAAAGTCTATTTTAGTATAAGCCAAGTGAAATAGTTGATGCTTAGTAAAGTTTAGTTGATGCCAAGCACCAGTAAAATTTAGTTCATGCCGATTGATTTTATAGTGGATATTGAGCAATGTAATATGTGCCAAGCATCAAAAGCTAGTTAATGCTGAGTGTCAGCATTATTAGAAAGATCATGAATTCGATGGATCTAAGTTGTCAAAGTTGATTTCTTGGATTATGTGAACTGTGTGAAAGATAAGATTGATGAGTTGGTGTCACAAAATTCATGATAAACCATTTTTAGGAAAATTCATAGAGGAATGAAGGAGAAGTTTCTAGAAGGGAATGAAATGAAATAAGAGGTAGATTTATTAAATCCTACCTAATCTACCCTAACCCTAAATTGGATGATCAAGGATGAAAAAAAAAATATTTCAATTCTCTATTTATAGAGATGGATCAGAAGCAAAGGTTGTCATGTAAGAGAACCTAAGAAAGACAAGGAGTCTAGGGTATTGATTCATTTGGTCAAATGACCTAAGAGAAGAGTCTGCATTGGAAAGCAAAGCAAGAAGGCTTAAGGGTATACATGCTTGAAGGGTGAACAAGTTATCAAAGTTGAAGTGTGGGAAAGACAAAAAGAATGGAGGATTTAAATAGAGATATGTAATCTACAAATGGATTTGTAAGTTGTTATCAGATCAAGCCTTACTATTACTCTCTAATAATTGTATCAGTCTAGGGTAAATTCTTTGAATTAAGGTTGACCTAACAATCATTTGTAAATCCTTTAACTAGGTGACATTCCAAGTGAATGGTCTAAAGTCCTCTAACAAGGCACACTCTTAATAGGGTGATTGAAATCCTTTAACATGGTCACATTTAATAGTGTGTATTGTAACCTTTAACAAGGTTGGCCTTTCATAAGGCATCACTTCAAAAGAGTGAGGAAGAGTAGCATGTCATTGGTGGTTTTTCCCAAATTGGGTTTCCTCGTAAATCATTGTGTCAAGTGTGTTACTAAATCTATTATGTTTCATGTTTACATTTCTACAAATTGATTTCATAATAACCTAAAAGTTTTAAGTGATTGCATAATCTTATGGATGCATGCATGATGAAAATATTTTATGGGTTCACTAAGCCATGAAAAGTTATAATAGTATATTTGGACCTTAGATAACTGATTCACCCTTCTCTAAGTTATTCTAAAGGATTTGCACATGCATATCTTGGGTATCCACATGATTTTTGACATTTTCATTTTGGGCCTTTGTGGCCTTTTAATTTTTTATTTCTTTTGGATCAGACGATTCTCTTCTTGAACGTGTATTTTAGACAGCACATGTTGATACTTGGATTTTTGTAGATTTTTAGATTTATTATTATTAATTTTGGCATCCAATTCACTTCCATTAGCCATGGTATGGGAACACGAGCATGGATGATATGGATAGATTATTTATGGAATGATAGAGTTTGAATGTTGGGAGAAATTCAAGGATGAGTGTCTTTGATGATTTGTCTTGTTGATTTGAGGAGATGGAGTGATGGATTGGAATACATGATATGGATGCATGTAATTTCCCAAAATGGATGGAAGGAATGAAGGATACAAACCTAAAATATATGGAAGATGGAGGAAGGGATAGGTCCCAAAATTAATGGAGCAGATAAAGGATTTGGATTAGGTATAAGAACCCAAAATGGATGGAAAGGGTGAATGATTTAGATAAGGGATATAGTGACCCAAAATGGAGGGATGGAAAGAAGTAGTAGGATAAGGGCCCAAAATGGATGTGGAATAAGATGGATGGGAATTTTGGGGTGAAGATGGAAGGATGTGGGATTGTGAAGGGATACCAAAGTCTAGAGATACACTTTTTGTTTCTTTTTTTAATATCATGTTCATTATTTGGAACACAAGATGTGAGTTTATCAGTAGGTGGAGGAGTAGAATTTTTGGGTAGGGTAATTATTTCTTATTTTGTAGATGAACTACAATGGATTATAGGAGATGTATGATCATAAAGTAGAAGGGATGAAGTTTTATTATCTTTCTTTAAATTGGTCGATGGAAATGGGTCTTGATTTGGATGGATGCATGAAGCAATATGATGTTGAAGTGGAGTGGCAAATGAAAGGGTATGATCTTGATATGGAGGAGATGGTGACCTCTCTTTAGATGGAGTGGATGGTAATTATGAATCACATAGGAGAATAAGTTGGATGGTAGGATCATGAGATGGAGTAGGTATGATGGTAGGATCTTGATGATTTATGCCACAGATATTTTAACATGCTTCTAGATAAGATCTTGATAGGATTGGTTGGGAGTGGATGGTGTGATAAGAGACATATTGGTGAAATCTTCAGATGGATGAATGAGAATTTTTTTCAATGGGGATGGGTATATGGAGGATGGACTCATGAGGTTAATTAGATGGAATTTGGATAATGTTAGGTGGAGATGATATGGATAGGAATTGGAGGGTTTCAATAGATGCGAGGGTTTCAATGATGGTAGGAGATGAAAGGGGATCTATAAGTGTGGTGGATGAAAGAGGGATGATAGTTGGGGGAGATGGAAGAGGAATGGTAGGTGTGGGTGGTGAAAAGTAGTTGATAGCAGGGGTCATCCTCATCTTCTAGTGGTGTGGTGGGTGAGTGTTATAGCTACTTGTGAGTGGTGGCTTTGCAAAGTAGTTGATGATAGATAGATTTTTATTTTTAGATGGTGGTGGATAAATGGTGTAGCTACTTCTGAGTGGTGGCATCATAAAGTAGTTGGTGATAGGTGGAATTGTACTTATAGGTATTGGTTATGGTGGTGGTGGTTGTGTATGGGAAGTTATTTGTAGTGAAGTAGGCACAACAAGGGTGAAAGTAGGGATGCCTACTACTTGCCTTTATGATTGGCCTGATCCTCATGCTGTCAATGAAAATGACATGGACATGCTCAAATTATTTTCAAATGGAGTGGTGGTAGTAATAGATGGAAGGGTGGCATATGGTAGCCTAATAAAAGGTGGTGGAGTGATGAAGGATAGAGTGGATGGAATTGTATTCGAAAGAGTAGGTTAGTTAGGTTGATGCATTGCATAACTAGGATTTAGTTGAAGATTTGGAAAATGGGTTGGAGGATATGAAGATGGTGGATTCAAACTAGGGATATAGTGTAAAGTTTCTACAAATTGTTTGTACTGTATATAGACTAGATTCTATCTTCTTTATCTCCTTATAGATTACTATGAATAACTTCAGATTAAGACCTTTAATTGGATTAGAAATTTAAATAAGAATTCTATCTTTTACTTCTACAATTTGTATAAGGGTAGTAATGACTAAGAAGCAAACTTGTATTTGTTCTTGTGTGCTATTAGACTTCATTCTTACCCTTTGTAAGTATAGGAGTTAAGGGACATGTCCTTAGAAGGGACATGTCTCTTCCAAAATCATTTGCCTAACCTCTAGAAGTTGGTGACTTTATAAGGATAATTAAATATTAATTACAAACACAAACAATTTTGTTAGATTAATATTAATACAAACTCCTAAGGATAGATTCCAATCTTGCATGGGGAATAATGCAAAGAATTGGTCCTTTACTTATCATACTATATCAGATTTGATCGATTTGTTTATAGATCAATATGCTTAACAAGTTACATATTTAACACTTCCTCTTAACTTGATAATCATACTGAGAGATATCATATCTAGAAACATCAATAAATATGAACAAGAAAGAAATGATACTCTATATCTATTTGAATCTCCTTAGCATGTGGTACCATAGAAAAAATTATACAATGTCATATTACTAAGCCTATAGTATGACAAATCACTACTACTAGTGATAATCGTATTGCAAAGAATACAATGTACAGGATAAATCTGAAGAGTAATTTAATTTCTTTATTTATCCAAGTTGTGACTCATAGATACTAGTATTTCTATATCACAACATGATCCTAAGTTTAAGACCTACCAGAATATAGGATAAACTTGGAGAATAATAGAATTCTTCCTTTATCCAAATTGTGACTCATTGACATAGCAATGTCAACATCACAATATGATCTTGAACTCATCTAGATATTATAGTAGAATTCTACTATTTAGCACATTATCTAAGAGATTTTCATCTCTCATAATGTCTTTTATACAAGTATTCATTATCTCAGAGATCGTCACCTCTTAATTAATGAATACAAATGGTGGAGCCCATAATAGTCAATAACTTGAAAAACAAAATTATTTTATTAATAATTCAAAGAACACAAATAGATTACAATTAAACCATACCAAATCTTCTCCTGAAGTGGTCTATCTTCACTCTAGATAGAGGTTTGGTGAGTATGTCTACTATTTGATCTGCAGTGCAAATGTATTCTAATTTTATAGAATTCCTGTCTACTATATCTCTTACATAATGGTAAGGAATTTCAATATGCTTGGACCTATTATGAAAAACTAGATTCATTGAGGGCTTGATGGAACTTTGATTATCACAATGAATAATCATAAGATTCATAATTTTCCCAAATAATTTCACAAGTAACTTCCTAAGCCAAACTGCTTCTTGAGAGGCCATCACTGCTGCAATGTATTCAACTTCTATGGAGCTTTAAGCTACTAAAGACTACTTTTTGCACATCCAAGATATTATTACTGATCATAAACTAAAACAACATCCTATAGTAATTTTCTTTCCTTTAACACTTCCACCCTAATCTGAGTCAGTGAATCCATGTAAATCTAAGCCAACCTTCTCATATTTGAGTCCAAAATTAAGAGTGACTTGTAAGTATCTCATAATGTGTTTAACTACAACTAGGTGAATCTCCTTTGGCTCACACATAAACTAGCTTAAGGAATTAACAACATAGCAAATATTAGGTCTTGAATTTACTAAGTACATAAGGGACCCAATCATCTTTCTATAGAGAGTAGAATCTATGGAAGGTGATTCTGCAGTTGCTTCTTTAAGTTTATGCAGATTAGTCTCCATTAGAGAAGACATAGACTTGCAATTCCACGTTTAAAATCTCTTCAAAATTTCTAATGTATACTTCCTTTGATTAAGTATGATACTATTAGAATTCTGCCATACTTCCAATCCTAGGAAGTAGTGAAGGAGTCCCAAGTCTTTCATCTCAAATTCTCTAGTTAGATCTTTCTTGCATTGATCTATAAGATGATCATCACTTGTTATTAGTAAATCATCAACATAAAGTTCATAATTACCATATCACCTTTATCTCTTTTATAATATAAATTTGGATCAGATTCTTTCTTGGAGAATCCTAAGATGGTGAGATACTTATCAATTCTTTCATACCAAGCCCTTAAAGCCTGTTGAAGCCCATAAAGAGCTTTCTTGAGCCTGTAAACAAAAATGTTAGGATCATTAGTTCCAAATCCTTCAGGTTGCTCCAAATATACTTCTTCTATAATATTTCCATTTAGGAATGCTATTTTTACATCCATATGATGTACTTTCCATCCCTTTGATGCTGCAATTGCTAAGACTACTCTTACGAAGGTATATCTAGCAATAGGAGCAAAGGTTTCTTTATAATCCATCCCTTCTTTCTGAGAAAATCCTCTTGCTACAAATATAGCTTTATACTTTTCAATGCTACCATCAGTAACATGTTTTTTTTAAAAAAATATCCACTTGGAAGAAACAACAAATTTTCCTTTAGGTCTTGGAAAAATTTCCCAAACATCGTTCTTCATAATAGATTGATATTCTTCTATCATAGCTTCTTTCTAAGCTGTATATTTACTAGCATCAGAAGGATTTGTTGGTTTTGTTTGGATAAATCACTCATGTTTGTTGTATAACTAGATAATCTTTTAGGTCTTTTTCTTTCTTTGACTATTCCAGAAGGTGCAACACAGTCTTGAGCCCCCTCAACTATTTTAATGGCCCAAAGTGGTATTTTTTTGAATTTTTAGGTTTCTTCAAGATTTAGATTTTTAATTTCATCTTCAATTTCTTCTAGGTTCTCCCTCTAGGAACCAGATTCACTATTTCTTTTAGAACTAGGTAAAAAAAAAGGTTCTTCAAAACTTAGGGCTCTTTTGAATGCTAGATTTTCTTCAAAAATTACATCCCTACTAAGTTCAATACTTTTGTATCTAGGTATGAAAATCCTATATGCCTTAGATGTTTCACTATATCATATAAAAATACCTTTCGTCCTAGAGGGTTCTAGTTTAGTTCTCTTTTCTTTTGAAACATGGATATATACAAGATACCCAAAAATCCTAAGATGACTTATATTAGGTTTGACCTTCGTAAATACTTCTTTAGGAGTTTTATATCTAAGGTAAGAATGTGGGCTTCTATTTTGAATATAGATGACAATACAAGAGGCTTCTACCCAATGACAATATTCTAGATTTTGATTAAATATCATAGCTCTAGTAGCTTTTACAATTGTTGTATTCTTTATTTCTGCTACCCCATTTTGTTTCGGATTATAAGGAATGGTGTACTCCCTTTTAATTCCTAATTCTTTACAAAACCATTTAAATAAATTTGAGGTATATTCTCCTCCATTATTAGTTCTAAGAATTTTAATTTTATGTCCTGATAAGTTCTCAGTAACATTTTGAATTCTTTAAATCTCTTTAGGATTTCTTCTGATTCTTTACATTTTAAGAAGTAAATCCATGTTTTCCTAGAAAATTCATCTATGAACAAAATATAATACCAAAATCCTCCAAGAGAAGGAACAGACATAGGTCCACATAGATCTAAATGAATTAATTCCAAAACATTATTTGTTTTTCTAGGGCTATCACAAAATGGACTTTTGGTGTTCTTACCCAGAGCGCACCCCTTGCATATGCTTGAGTTGTCTTTATTTAATTTAGGTAACCCAATAATCATTTTCTCCATAGTTGATAAGGTTTTGAAGTTTAGATGCCCTAGTCTTTTGTGCCAAATTTCATTTATGTCTTTAGCTTCATGAATTAAGGCTTGAATAGGTCAACTAGATTCTAAATTCAATTCATACAATTATCCTTTTCTCTAACCTATCAACTTAGCTTTCTTGATTGAGGAGTTGCTTGCCCAAGTTATTACTTTTCCATCCACAAATGAAACATTATGCCCATCATCTTCAAGTGTTGTAATTGAGATTAGATTTCTTTTAATTCATGGTACATAGAGTACACCTTTGAGAAGAAGAGAATTACCAAATTTTGGTTTCAAGGCACAATTTCCAATTCCTTCAATGAGATGTGCTAAATTATCACCAATGGTAACTTCACCATTTACCTTTTCTAAAATAGAGTCTAGTGATTCTTTGTATATTTTTATATGTATTGAAGACCCACTATCAATTATCCATGCTTTACTTGAAATTTAATTTGATAGTGATGAGTACAATACACGATTCTTAGGATCATATGTATCTTCTTACCTAGTAACATTTGTATAGTTTGCTTGTTGTTTAGAATTCTCAGGACAATTAGATTTGTAGTGTCCAAAATTTTCACATTTGAAACACTTTATTTTGGATAAATATTTCTTGGGTTTTCCATTCTTTTTATTTCCCTTTTTCTTCTTGAAATGCTTTTGCTTGCCCTTATAGGAGTTTGTATTAAGAACATGAAGTTGTTCATCTTCTATTTTGAGTTTCCCTCCTTTCTTTAGTTTTCTAGATTATTCTTCAAGATAATTGTTCTTAAGTCTGTTGAAGTGAGGAAGATTATCTCTAACACTTATTCCTTGTGTGAAAGTCTCCCATGCATCTAGTAATCCATCTATAGTCATTAGTGTTAATTTTGTGTCACTAATAATGGTTCCTATACTTGACAGTTCATCTCTAATGCTAGCAACCCTTAGGAAGTAAGATTAGTTGATTCCCCTTTCTTTATCTGAATGTGACTTAGTTGCCTTTTCAACGCGAGAACCCTAGTTTCATTGTTGACCTCATATGCATTTCATAATGATTTGATAATATCAAATGCAGTTTGATGTTTTGTAAGTATGGATTTTTTACTTCATCTAAATATGATTTGAATGACTTTTCTATTTCCTCTACTCTAGATAGATTTATGAGGTTCAACTAGAGGTTGTTTGGATGCTCTATCAACAAATTGTTTTACATAATTCTCTTCAAGAATCATCGTGAGTCTAAATTTCTAGGCATCAAAGTGTTCTTTTTGATCAAAGCTATCCTTGGGTCTAATTTTGTATGCCATTAAAGATAGAAGATAGTTGCTAGATATATATAAAGTCTGATTACTAAATTTTGCAAAGCCTGGGTTCAACTACCAGAGCTCTGATACCATGTAAAGTTTTTATAAATTCTTTGGATTAAATATATACTAGATTCTATCTTCTTTATCTCCTTATCGCTTGCTATGAATAACTTCAGATTATTGCCTTTAATTGGATTAGAAATGTAAATAAGAATTCTATCTTTTACTTCTATAATTCATATAAGGGCAGTAATGACTAAGAAGCAGACTTGTATTTATTCTTGTGTGCTCTTAGACTTCATCCTTACCCTCTATAAGTATAGGAGTCAAGGGACATGTCCTTAAAAGGGATATGTCCCTTTCAAAATCATTTACCTAACCTCTAGAAGTCAGTGACTTTCTGAGAATAATTAAATATCAATTACAAACACAAACAATGTTATTAGATTAATATTACTACAAATTCCTAAGGATAGAAACTGATCTTGCAAGGGGAATAATGCAAAGATTTGTTCCTTTACTTATCATGCTATATTAGCTTTGATTGATCTATTACTAGATCAATATGCTTAACAAGTTATAGATTTAACATATAGATAGTAGAATTGCTACAAAAAGGTAGAGATTGGAATATGAGTGTAGAGGAAGATGGAGACATGAATGATGCATGTTGAGAATATGTGGGTGCAATATAGGAAGATGGTGTAGATGAATGAAAAAATGGATTTCCCTCATCAAAGGTAAGATAAGGAGTATTGTTTGGAATGCATTATGGCATAATGGGATAACTTGTAGCAATGTTTGAATTTTGGAGGATGTTTGGAGCAAGATCTCTAAGACTTTTAATGTACCCATCATAGTCAACAAGACTCTCATCATCAATAGAATAGGATGGAGTGGGAGAAAAGGTGGGATAACCAAACTTATCATAATATAATTTTGATATTAGGATTGATGACGAGTTAGAAAGGGATGAAGGATGAAGATGGATGAGAATAAGGAGGATTTGATAGAAGACTAGAATAATGATGCTAGAAGAAAAATGATGTTAAATGATAGCAAGGATGAGACTCTAACACTAGGATGACCATGTTGGGAAGTTTGGAATTTTTCTTTAGTGAGGTAGTGACTGCGGTAAGTATACTTTAGCATTGGTTGAATAATCACTTTCTCTAGAACAAATCCTAGGGTTGTTGTGAATCAACAAGATAACAACCTTTTGATACCCAAAGATAGATTTCTTAACAATAAATAAGATATCTGAACAAATAGTCTCTCAAAGGAAATATAAACTTTGAGAGAGACAAGTACATAGTCTTTTCTGAAAAAGGATTTTGGAAAATAGGACCAAGAACTGTGCACATTCAACAAATGTTTTCACGAGGTCAAATCACAATGCAAGCACTTCAAAAATGGATTATCCCTAAGGTAAAAGTGAAATTTAGAATATGGCTAAAAAGGTAGCTACTAAGTTGGTTTGTAATTAGATCCATGGAGTCAGGTTAAATAGTTGTTACACGTGTGACTCACTTAAGAGTCTATTTTGACCATGCTGAAATTGTGGGAAAGTTTTCCCACCTTAGACTACCATTAGAATCATATTGTCCAAACATGTCTAGATGGAGGAAAAAGTTTAAACTTCTTCTCATTTATATACTAGCTAAAGGGTTTTACCAGTTTGAGCTTCTATCTAAAGGGGAGACGCTTCCCAAAGGATGATGAACTTGCTAAAAGCACTCCTTGGTTGTTGCAAATGCTCTTGCTAAAAACTTTGGTGCATGTGTCATGTATTTAATGGTTCTATCTTGCAAAAAATGAAAGATAGCTCAAAGATGTGTTAGAAAAAAAATCTTTAAGACATGCAAGACACTTTGTTCATTCCAACCTTGAAGCCTTTATATTTTCTATTTATGATCGAAGACACTTGTGATTAGCATGTATCGTTCTTTCCAACTTGACAAAATATCATCAACATAAGAAATCAAGTCAACGTAATAAATCACCCATGAAAGACTTGAAAAGGATGGGAATAAGAGTGATTTTCTTTAAAGCATTCAAGACTTTGTGATTTCTTTTTAAGCACCAAATTGAAATGCATGGATTTGTAATGTTCTTTGATCCTTAAGAATTTGATATTTGAAGAGATTGTTTTAGGTCCAAATTGAAGTGTGATTTCATAGCATTTCTCTTTTCCTCTTAAGAATTCAAGATTGTGTTTGATCATATGCATTCATTTCAACAAAATCTATGTTTAATCTATTAAGCATTCAAGATGGAGTTTACATTTTGATCCATTGTAAATTTTAGCACCCAAATCAAAATGTGATGACTTTGATCAATTTTTTTTCACCTCTTTGCATTCAAGATTTTGTTTGTTAGATTATTAAGCTCAAATTGAAAGTTTGATTATATCAAGACATTATTAAGAAAGAAATTTAATTCCAAAGAAAACAACTTTGCATGATAACCTGTAAACAACAATTAGCAAAATAACAACTTCCTAGGCTCCTTCACTTGTACAAAGATGAAATCCATAGTCATACCTTAAGATTTTGCAATTCTATAAATGTGGTAGAGAAGACATTAGATGCACTACAAAATCATGCAAAAGCACTAAAAAAATCTGCAAAAGCACTGCATAATAATTCAACAAGTGTTGTAGAAATGTATTTTTTAAATGTGTTATGTCATGATACAAATGCACTAAAAGAGAGTGTAAAACCACTAGAAGTCTATATGGACACACTAAAACAACTTGTAAATGCACTAAAATACTTAATAAATGTGCTAAAATGATGCTTAGGTCCTCTAGTATAGATAGAAATTGGAAATTTGCAGTTTAAAAAAATGCGCTATAGAAATAGACATATCTGCTACATAAATAGGTAAATGCAGTATAGGAATATGCATATGCGCTACAAGAATATTCAAGTGCACTACTCAAATATGAAAATCTACTACATGAATATGCAAATGCACTACAAGAATAAATAGATGTGCTAAAATGCCTAACAAATGCACTATAATAGATTTCAAATGTGTTAAAACATAGTTAAATGCACTGAAAGAGGTAATAGATGTATGATAGGAAATTGAATATGAGCTAAAATGACCTTAGAAAAGTTCACCCAGGGATGCAATCCAAAGGAGAGAACTCCAAGCTTATATCAATGAGTAGGTGTGTGCAAATGATGGAGATGTATTCTAAAGTGTGGCCTTAAGCTTCAATGGATGAGAGATGGATGAAGGATTCAACAATGGAGGAATGAGTGGATTTTTCCATTATAATGGTATTTTGATAGTTCTTACGCTCTCAAAATAATATTATAAGTTTGAATATGAAGGTGGATGATGTGTGAGAGGAGAGGGGTTCAATTTATAGGCAATGGGTGAGAAGGAGATAATAATTCCAGATGGATAGTTAATTGAGTGAGGTGTGAGATAGGCTTCAATTAACTACGATAGGTGGAGGAGATGAACTTCTGTGTTTAGAGGTAGATGAGGAAGATTTTGCATGAGTGGACTTGGGCTTGAGTTAGAGGGAATAAATTATATCTTAATTTATGCAAGTGATTTGAAGAGGGAATTTAGACTTGGAAGAGGAAGTGACGTGTTTCAGTTAAGGTAGGTGAGGTGAATTGGTTAAATGGAGGATGTGGGAGGTGGATAGATTTGTTAGAGAAAATGTTGGTGGATGAGCTTAATTAAATAAATGAAGTATTTAATTAAAAGGAGAATTATTGGTGCATGAGATTTTAATTAAATAAATGAATTATTTAATGAGATTTAATTAAATAAATAAATAATTTAATTAAAGGAGGAATATTTGGCTTATGAGTTGAGTTTGGGTAACTATTGGGTTGAAGAGTTAGTATGTGGATGGAGGGTTTAATTAATTAAATTAATTAAATAGAGAGGGGTTTTGGAGATCAAATTAAATGATTTTTGCATTGATTTAATTTAATAGAGGAAGGGGGATTTTATTAATAAATTAGATTGTTTGTTAATTTATTAATTTTTTTATAATTAATTAATTACAAGATAATGTCAAAATAATTAAATATTAAATATTTAATAAAAATATTCTTTAGATGACTATATTTTATTATGAATTAGTGTGATCAAATTTAGGTGTCTACACTGTGCCCTTAGAGCCCCCACCTCTACTAACAACTTGTCCTGGTCAACCCACAACTCATCTCTCTTTGCCTATGTAGCCTATATCCTCCCCTATAGTTTATCCCACTCTATCCAAAGCCCCATCCCTATCTATCTGTAATTGATCAAAATGACCCTGCAAAATGTCCCACTCTGTCTAAAATTAGTCTCTATCAATCAGTAGTTGATCTCCCTCCCTCTGTGTATCTTGTAGCAGACAAAAAATGGCCTCATGAGTCTATCAAAGAGAAGCTAACTATGTTTCTAACCCAACATTCTCCCCACCAGTTGAAGGTCCTCCTTTTGATCTCCCCACTGACACATGTGTATCTGATGGTGTCTATAGAACTTGCCGACTATCCACATCCATCTATTGAAGCCCCAATATCTTCTGCCCCCTATTTCTCTCTCAAACCTCTATCTAAGTGGAACATGTATTGGATCCACTCTCTGCCTCAACCCTCAAGCCATGTATCTCCCATGTCTAGCAGCCTATTAATGTGACACCTGTTGGTCTAAATTTTTGCATGATAAAATTCCTTTGCCCAAGTATAAAATTTAGATTGTATCCATTAATGGTGAATAGGATTTATGGTCTTTGGTCATCTAGATTTGTTAACCTTTGAAAAAGTTCATTAAAATCCTTTGTCTTATTCCTTTTGTAATTTTTAGGTGCAAAACCTTTTTAAAAAATTGGGTGAATGTTCTATTTTCTTTTAAAATTTTCCCGTGCCCTCAAGTAACCATTCCTCTCAGGTTCGTCATCATTCGATTTGAATAGATCTACCGTTGTCGCTAGCTTGTTATAAAAAGATGAGCACTTTTTATACATAGCGAGGTAGCGAGTGCCAAAAATTTTATAAAATGGGACCATAAAATAAAGGTATAGTGGTTAGGGATTCATTTTCTGGCTGACTTTTCAGTCACGTGCACCTTATAAGTACCATCAAAATAGGAAAAGGGACCCAATAGAAGAAACCATAAATCGGTGCCGAAATAAAGGTCTTTTCGATGACTCACTACCTCACTATCGAAAAAACTAAGCATCTTGTTGTTAGCAAAGTAGTGAGGTACTGTGAAATCAAAGACATGGTGTCCTCCAAGTTTCTTGGTAACCGTAGTCTATCCAAGTGACATGATGAGTAATAACTGCTATTGTTAGAAGTAGTTAGTAGGGGCAATGGTGATTTGAGGGGTTTTTATTCTTCTGGCACCAAGTTTTATTAAAGTCACCGGAGCTCGCTACCTCGCTATCAAAAAAATTTGACATCTTGGCATTAGCGAAGTAGTGAGGTACCACGAAAAGAAAAGCTGGTGGAACCTCAAGCAACGTGGAAGGGTGACTAGGATTAAAAGTAAGATCTTGTTGGGTGCTAGCAGTGCAAAAATTTCTTGCATCATCAGTTCCCTAAACCCATGCCCCATTCATAAAGCATATAAGGGATCCTGATCATCATATCAAACTAGAATCAACAGTCCTCACTATCTCACTATGGAAAGTTGCAAGTTGTTTAATCTATGCGACATAGCGAGTATGGGACCCACCACTTCTTCAAGGTACTTTGTTTAGTTTCTTTACCCTTTGATTTGATCTCAGATCAACGACCATCACTATCTCGCCATGAAGAGTTGCTCACAGGATATGTATAGCGAGGTAGCAAATGAGGGCCCACCATTGTTCTTCTAAGCAATGTAGTAATGTATCATCCACAAGATCAAAGATCAAATCAATGGCTGTCACTACTTTGCTATGGCATGGTGCTTGTTCTTTATGTATAGCTAAGTAGCAACCTATTGATACATGTCCTCAGTCGCTAGTGGGTCTAGACAGAAGTACCATCAAGGAAGGAGCTGTGTACATGGGCAGTTTTCATTGGATTGACTGGCCAACTTGTCAAGTGGAACACCAAGTTGTCTTTCTCCGTATCCCATGATCGTAAGATTTTTAAATATCAACGATACAGATTTAAATGTAGAAGATGGTGCCACTCTGTGTATTAATTAGACATGAAAGCTTCGCATGTGAGGAAAAATAGAGTATAATACAGAAGGTTTTATTAGTTTCACCTTACGCAAACAAAGATTTCAAGCCTTTCTTGAGAAGAAGCAATTACTGAAGAAGATTGTGCTGAAGTTTGGCAAGATTGTGAAGAAATTTGTTCATGAAAAATTGGCAGAAATACAGAGGAAAATTGGTAGAAGTTTGTTCAAGATAATGGAAGCATTAGGTCTGAAAGTAGACACTAAGCAAGGTAGATGTAGAGGTATGGATTCTAGGGAAGTCCTAGTCATAGATACCATTAATGCTTTACCATTCAAATTAGCTACATATCCTGAAGTAGAGTTGACCATGTCAGTCCTTTTAGTGGATATACCTCCACACTATGGAATGTTGCTTTCTAGAAAATGGAGTGTTGCTAGGGAGGCAGTCTGCAATGTGACTTAACCTATGCTACTTTTCACATCACAGATAAAGATGTCAAGGTAAACAAAGAGCATAGGGTCAGTCACCTTTTAGGGGAGGAAATTGATAGAGAATCAACTTGTTTCTTAGATACTGGTGTGAATGCATTCAGAGCTAAATTGATTATTCAAGAAGTTGAGAATTTTCTTGCTGTAATTGAACATGAAGTTTGATGCAGAGCCACACCTTGGAAAACTCAGGAGGAATCAGTCACTCAACTAAGTTTCTTCAAGGGGCATCTACAACCTTCAGGATCACACACTATATATTATAACCGCCCATTGTGATTTGAACCAACTATTCTTATCATTATTATTATTATGAAAACACAACCAGAGATACCCTAGACTCAACTCATAAGACTCTTGTAACCATCCACTAGATTCAATAAACAAAACTTTGAAAATAAATCCCCCAAATTTCTTCTTGCTGCCTCCGGATATACCTACACTCAGACATGAATAACTTTTGAAGAAAAAAATATTTACTCAATCAAACCATTGAGATTTGGCGTAACTAGGTTTCAAACAACATATAAAAATTTGAGAGAAATCCAACGGTTCAAACCCGACATATTGACCCTGCATCAGAGTACATTTTTCTGCAAAACATTGCTTCTTGTTGTCTCTAGATTGACCTGTGAACAGACATGTATAACTTTTGAACCAGATCAAAAATTTTCAATCACTCTAGTGAAGTTGGGCGTAATTAGGCCTATAATAACATATCCAAAGCTCATGAAAATCCAACGGTGCATTTGGAAAATATTACCCACGCATTGAGATTAATTTTCTGCAAACATACCGAATTTGACCCAAAACTAAAACTTTTTAAATCTTCTGCAAACTATCAACTTGTTTCCAGTGAGAAGATAAGAAAAATCCGTTCAAAACTTAGACCATTGAAAACTTGCACAAAGACAAAATAAAAACATTCCATATCTCTCCAAATTCGATTCTTTTCTACATAGCCGACTGGCTCTCTTTTTAAAGCTGACTTTCTTTTCCTAGTTAAAGGACGTGAAATGTTTTCTTCTTATTTAGAAAAGAAGAATGTCTTCTATCCAAAAAGGGATAAGAATCTGAAATATTTTTTCTACCAATATTAGAAAGTCATTTTCTAAATCAGAAATATTCCAAAAATTGCCTACTACCTATTATTGGATTGTAAAAATCATTAAACATTCCACCTACAAACTAAAAAAAACTATTCTAATTTAAGATCCACACACCTGGTCCTAGGTGGCTATATCTGGAGAGCTTATTTAACTGTTACTCTAGGTATGCCACCACATGTAGGATGTTATTACAAACTTCAAAAACTAAAAGCATTTAAAACATAACATTAAATTTCCTATTACATTTTCAATAATGTTGCCTCCTGTAGCGTTTCTCTTCTCTGCCATTGTAGCATACTCCCTTGTAGAATGAATCTCAAGTCCTCTTGAGATGATGTGTTGTAGAAATGAATCTCATTCTTCTTTCGAACTTCCCAATTTCTTTGAACTAGGATGAGCATATCTACAAGAAAAACAGAGATAATATCCAACTTCTCCACATTGTAGCTTTGATTCTTTAATGCTGTAAATGTCACAAAAAATTCTCCAGCATGATTCACTATACATGAAATCTACATCCCTGCATAAACATTATTAGAAGAAAACATATCATCAGCATTAAGATTATTTGAGTTCTCTTGTTGAATATGAGCTTCCTTATACACCATGTAATGTGCATTATATCTATCTTCATCAATAGTAACTATAAACTTATTTGCTTCTTGACTATCAACCAGTTTCACATCTTGAATCTTAAGAATTATATTTATCTCTTCTTCCTTTATTAAAAATTTATCATCATCTTGATCTTCTGTAGTAATCTCACTTTCAAATATCTCTTTCTTATTACAACTTTGCTCAAGAACAATAACAGTATTGCACTCTTTCCTTTCTTCTTGAAGCTGAGTTTCCATACTACCGCCATGCCTTTTCCATTCTCCCACAATGGCTGCAAATTTTTCCCATAAATCAGATTCTTCTTTAGAACTTACTATTACACATTCCTTAGCTTCATCTTCATGCCATTCCTCTTGACATTTTTCTTCATTATGCGTATTTAAGGCTTCATCAGTTGCCTCTAAAATCTTTTCCATAGGAGTACCTTCTAGCATTGTACTCTTCTCTATTTTCAAAGGACATGTTACTGTTCCAACCACAGATTGTTTGCATTCAAATCCAATAGGGCTTGTCTTGTTACTGCTCTCGTCAAGAGATACTTGTTGCACTTCTTGTTGCTGCACTTCTTTCAACTTAGTTTTATTCTCTTTCAACTTAGCGTCATTCTCCTCAAGTCTCCTTCTCAAATTGTTTATCTCCTCTTCTATCTTGCTTAGCTCTTCTCTTTGTTTTCTCCTTTCTTCTTTCTCTCTTTTCTTCTTTTCCTCTATCTCCTTCTGTTTAGAATCCTTTCTCTACCGATACCTTCTAAAAAGATACAATAAAGCTTCTTCTTCTTGTCCCATCATTCCTCAGCTAGGTTATTTTCTTCTTATCTAGTCTTCTGGACTTCTTCTCAGACTATTTCTCTCAATCTTTCACAATCACACAAACATATACACAACTACTTTTTCCCAAACCTTTTGCTGAGCTCTGATACCAAAAATGATGCAGAGACTCACTTTGGAAAACTCAGGAGGAATCAGTCACTCAACTGAGTTGCTTCAAGGGGCATCTACAACCTTTAGGATCACACACTATATATTATAACCACCCCTTGTGATTTGAACCAACTATTCTTATCATTATTATTATTATGAAAACACAACCAGAGATACCCTAGACTCAACTCATAAGACTCTTGTAACCATCCACTAGATTCAATAAACAAAACTTTGAAAATAAATCCCCCAAAATTTCTTCTTGCTGCCTCCAGATAGACCTGTGAACAAACATGTATAACTTTTGAACTAGATCAAAACTCTTCAATCACTCTATTGAAGTTGGGCATAATTAGGCCTATAATAACATATCCAAAGCTCATGAAAATCCAATGGTGCATTTGGAAAATATTACCCATGCACTGAGATTAATTTTCTGCAAACATACCGAATTCGACCCAAAACTAAATTTTTTTTAATCTTCTGCAAACTATCAACTTGTTTCCAGTGAGAAGATAAGAAAAATCCGTTCAAAACTTAGACCATCGAAAACTTGCACAAAGACAAAATAAAAACATTCCATATCTCTCCAAATTTGATTCGTTTCTACATAGCCGACTGGCTCTCTTTTTAAAACTAACTTTCTTTTCCTAATTAAAGGATGTGAAACATTTTCTTCTTATTTAGAAAAGAAGAATGTCTTCTATCCAAAAAAAGGATAAGAATCTAAAACGTTTTTTTTACCAATATTAGACAGTCATTTTCTAAATCAGAAATATTCCAAAAACTGCCTACTACCTATTATTGGATTCTAAAAATCATTAAACACTCCACCTACGAACTAAAAAAAACTATTCTAATTTAAGATCCACACACCTGGTCCTAGGTGGCTATATCTGGAGAGCTTATCAAACTGCTACTCTAGGTATGCCACCACATGTAGGACATTATTACAAACTTCAAAAACTAAAAGCATTTAAAACATAACATTAAATTTTCTATTACATTTTCAACAATGTTGCCTCCTGTAGCGTTTCTCTTCTCTACCACTGCAGCAAAGTTGAGTGTTGTACAAACTCACCAATATTATGGACAATGTTTTTTGATGGGGCTAGTTTTAAAGAGGGTGCAGGGGCAAGGGTAGTTTTTGTTTCTCCTAAGAAAAATACTTTCAGATACTCATTCACTTTAAAGTTTTCTTGCACAGATAACATAGCAGAGTATGAGGCCTTGTTGATAGGATTGAAAGTTGCTACACATCATGGAATTAAGAAATTTCATGTCATAGGGGATTTTGAACTAGTTATCTCTTAGATAAAAGAAACCTATGCATCCAAGAACAGGAGATTAAAGCAGTATAAAAATGTTGTTTGGGACCAGATAGAATCTTTTGATGCATTTGGTATCTCATGGAGAGATAGGACTCAGAATAAAATGGCTGATTTATTAGCAAATGTAGTAATTAAACCTAAGGAGATATCATTTGTAGGAATTTCTCAAATTGAAGTATAGAGCAGACCTTCGATACTTGTTAATATTAAAAATTGGCAAGTCTTTGAAGATGATAAAGACATTATAAATATTTTGTTAAATGAAGAGAAATACCATGGTCAAGAAATGGATTGCAGTGATTTAATTGAAACCATAGATGGTAAGGAAACCATTTTTGGCCAGGAGATTATGCAGTTGAAAACCAACAATGTGCCAAAGGGGTTAGTGGTTTTGGAAAGTATTTTTGATAATCAGGATAGAGTTAAACTAGGAGTTAAGGATCCTAAGCCTCAAGAATTAGAAGAGATAAAACTTGGTACTGATGAAGCTCCCAAGAAAGTTTATATTGGCCAAAATCTGCCTACTGAAATCAGAAAACCATTGATTAACTTGCTTAGGAAGTATAGACATGTTTTTGCATGGTCATATATGACCTTAAGGCTTATAGGGAAGATTTTTTCCAAAATTTCATACCACTAAGGATAATGTAAAACCTTTTAGATAGAAACAAAGACCAGTAAATCCTACCCTAGCTCCCAAAATGCAAGAAGAATTGATGAAATTAAAGGATGGGTGGATAATCAAACCAATTAGACATTCCACCTAGGTTTCAAATTTGGTACCTATTAGAAAGAAAAATGAAAACATAAGATTATGTGTGGATTTTAGGAATTTGAACATTGCATCCTTGAAGGATAATTATGGATTACCAAATATGGAAGCCATGTTGCAGCAAGTAACTAGTTCTGAGCTAATGCCCATGATGGATGGCTTCTTAGGGTACAATCAAGTCTTGGTAAAGGAAAATGAACAATTTAAGACAACCTTCACAACCCCATGGGGTATCTATGTATATGTAAGGATGCCATTTGGCTTGATTAATGCAAGAGCTACTTTCCAAAGAGCCATGGATGTGGCATTTCATGATTATATCAAAAAATTTATGGTTGTATACCAAGATGATCTTACAACCTATTCTAAGAAGGCTAAGGATCACTATAGGCATTTGGAATTTTTTTTTATCAAAGCTTTGGAATATGGAGTATCATTGAACCCAAAGAAATGTACCTTTGGGGTGTCAGAAGGCAGATTGTTAGGACATATAGTGTCTAAAGATGGTGTAAAGATAGACCTTGAAAGAGTGGTAGCCATTGATAAGGTTCCTAAGACCAAAAATGTGAAAGGAATACAGTCTTTCTTTGGGCAAGTTAATTTTCTAAGGAGATTTGTTAGAAACTTTGCTGAAATTAGTAGATCTATTTCTAAAATGCTCAAAAAAGGAGCTACTATTGGCTGGAATGGAGAACCTTCACAGTCATTTCAAGATATTAAGACTGCCATAAAAAATGCCCCAGTCCTCAAAACCCCAGATTAGACAAAGCCTATGCACATTTTTTCTTTTGCATCCTTTCACACTGTAGCCGTAGTCTTGTTGCAGAAAAATGAAGAAGGATATGAAAAACCCATTGCTTTTTTCAGTAAGTCACTGTAGCCTACTGAATTGAAATATGACATAAATAAAAAACAAGCATATGCTTTAGTAAAGGCTATTAAGGCTTTCAGATGCTACTTGATAAGTGCTATTGTCATTGCATTTGTGCCTAGTGCTGCTGTTAAAGACATATTTTCATAGCAAGAAGTGTCAGGAAGAAGGTGTAGATGGATCAATAGGATCCAAGAATTCAATATTGAAGTACAAATAACTAAGTTGGTAAGAGGTCAAGGTTTGGCTAAACTCATGGCTGAATCTAATTTGGATGCTAATTAGATAAATGTGGTAGTTGATGACCTTAGATCTGACTTATGTGACATGGATCATTGTGATTGGTATGTAAATGTTATCTATTATCTTCAACACATGGAAGCTCCTTCCCATTTGATAGAAAATGAAAAAAGGAATACTAAATTGCAAGCCATCAGTTACATAATTGTCAAAGGTAGTCTATGGTGGAGAAATTTTGAGGGAGTGTTACTTAAATGTATTGATCAAGAAAAGGCAAAAGAAGTTTTAAATGAAATGCATGATGGAGTTTGTGGAGGACACTATATGGCCAAGACCACTGCACATAAGGTGATGAGAGCTAGATTTTTGTGGCCCTCTCTTTTCAAGGATGCTCAAATCATGATTAGAAAATGTGATGCCTACCAAAGATTTTCTGAAAAACTAAAATTCTCAGGTAACACTCCACTAAAGCCTATTGAGGTCCAAGCACCTTTTCAACAATGGGGTATGGATTTCATAGGTGAAATTTCTCTATTGCTACTAACTATTTTACAAAGTGGGTAGAGGCTATCCTCACAAGGAATGCAACAAGTAAAGTTGTCAACAATTTCTTGCTAAATAACATTATTTCCAGATTTGGTTGTCCTCAGAAGATTGTAACAGATAATGTAATGTGCTTTAGGTCTGAAGAATTCAAGAAATTCTGTGACAAATATGGAATCACTAGATCAACATCTTCCCCATATCATCCACAAGGAAATGGACAAGCTGAGTCCACAAATAAGAGTTTGTTGAAAATAATAAAAAGGACATTAAGTGATAATAAGAAAGCCTGGGATTCTAAATTACAATTAGCCATATGGGGTGATAGGGTGACTGTTAAAAAGGCTATTGGTGTGGCACCATTTAATCCGGTATATGGAATTCAGGCCAAGATGTCTTAGAATAACTTGGTAGGGCTCTACAATTACATTCAGTTATATGATGAAGATATTACTAATGACATGCAAGAAAGGCTGGATGAACTTGTAGGATTAGCAAAAACTAGAAAGGAAGCATCTCTCCACAACCAAAGGTTGCAACTGCAAGTTAAGACACTCTATGATAAAAGGATAGTAAGCAGAAAGTTTGAAGATGGAGAACTAGTCTTAATGTGGAATGCCAGAATGGAGGATAAAGGAAAACATGGTAAATTTGATCCTACCTAGTTAGGTCCTTATCTGATTGCAAATTCATGGGGAGAAGACTCCTATATTCTTAAAGATTTATTGGAGAATATTCTTGAACTGCCAGTTCATGGACAGTTCTTGAAGAGGTATTTTTGCTGAAATACTATTTTTTCCATGAACAATAGTTTAGGGTTTCTTGTACATATGTGTAGATCCTTTTGTCTTTGTATAATTTCCTATGCATAGTTTTCCTATGTGTGTTGTTCTCTTAGTAGTGGTTGGTTTGTAGGGAGCTTGGTTGGTCTGCTTCCCCCAGATATTCTGAGCCCTCATTTGAATCTAGAGAATTCAATGTCCCTAGATAGAGCCATTGTTGGTCTGAATTTTTGCATGATAAAATTCATTTGTCCAGGTATAAAAATTCAAATTTTATCCTTTAATGGTGAATAGGGTTTATGGTCTTTGGTCATCCAGATTTGTTAACCTTTGAAAAAATTTGTTAAAACCCTTTGTCTCATTCCTTTTGTAATTTTTGGGTGTGAAACCCTTTTAAAAAATTGGGTGAATATTCTATTTTCTTTTAAAATTTTCCTGTGCCCTCAAGTAACCTTTCCTCTCAGGTTCCTCATTGTCTGATTTCAATAGATCTATCATTATCACTACCTCACTATAAAAAGATGAGCACTTTTTTTACATAGTGAGGTAGCGAGTGCCAAAACTTTTATAAAATAGGACCATAAATGAAGGTATGGCTATCGGGGATTTGTTTTCTAGCCAACTTTTTAGTCATGTGCACCTTGTAAGTACTATTAGAACATGAAAAGGGACCCAGTAGAAGTAGCCATAAATCAGTGCCAGAATAAATGTCTTTTCGATGCCTCGCTACCTTGCTATCAAAAAAACTAAGCATCTTGCCATTAGCAAAGTAGCGAGGTGCCGTTAAATCAAAGACACGGTGGCCTCCAAATTTCTTGGTAACTGTAATCTGTCCAAGTGACATGATGAGTAATGATTGCTAATGTTAGAAGTAGTTAGTAGGGGTGATGGTCATTTGATGGGTTTTTATTCTTCTAGCGCCAAGTTTTATTAAAGTCACCAAAGCTCGCTACCTCGCTATCGAAAAAATTTGACATGTCACTGTTAGTGAAGTATCGAGGCACCATGAAAAGAACAGCTGGTGGGACCTCAAGCAATGTGGAAGGGTGACTATGATTAAAAGTAAGATCTTGTTGGGTGCCAGCAGTGCAAAAATTTCCTACGTCATCAGTGCCTCGGACCCACACCCCATTCATAAAGCATATAAGGGATCTCGATCGTCAGATCAAACTAGAATCAATAGTCCTCACTATCTCACTATGGAAAGTTACAAGTTGTTTAATCTATGTGACATAGCAAGTATGGGACCCACCACTTCTTCAAGGTACTTTGTTCAGTTTCTTTACCCTTTGATTTGATCTTAGATAAACGACCATTGTTATCTCTCCATGAAGAGTTTCTCAGAGGATATGTATAGCAAGATAGTGAATGAGGGCCCACCACTATTCTTCTAAGAAATATAGTAATGTATCATCCACAAGATCAAATTCAAAATAATGGCTATCCCTGCTTTGCTATGGCAAGGTGCTCATTCTTTATGTATAGTGAAGTAGCAACTTGTTGACACATGTCCTCAATCACCAGTGGGTCTAGATGGAAGTGCCATCAAGGAAGGAGTTGTGTACGTAGGTAGTTTTCATTAGATTAACTGGCTAACTTGTCAATTGGAACGCCAAGTTATCTTTCTCCGTATCCCATGATCGTAGGATTTTTAAAGATCGACGGCATAGATTTAAACATAGAAGATGGTGCCACTCTATGTATTAATTAGACATGAAAGCTTCACATGTGAGGAAAAATAGAGTATAATATAGAAGGTTTTATCAGTTTCACCTTATGCGAACAAAGATTTCAAACCTTTCCTAAGCATAAGCAATTACCAAAGAATATTGTGCTGAAGTTTAGCAAGATTGTGAAGCAGTTTGTTTGTGAAGAATTTGCAAAAATACAAAGGAAAATGAGGACAAAATTC
Source organism: Cupressus sempervirens (assembly GCA_028749045.1). Lineage (NCBI taxonomy): Eukaryota > Viridiplantae > Streptophyta > Pinopsida > Cupressales > Cupressaceae > Cupressus > Cupressus sempervirens. Next base: position 26,977,713 of record CM053783.1, read on the forward strand.
AAGTAAGTAATCCTACTATAATCTCTGTACGTATTTTAGTCCTATAAAGCATAATCAAAGATGCCTCTGAAGAAGGAGTTTTCAGTTGAAGTAAATTATTTGGATAGAAATGTACATGGCGATTTGCTTGAGTTGCTTCCTAAGTTTGTTGTAGAGACAGTACAAGTTAAAAAGTTGACCTCATTAAACCCTAGGTTGAGGATAGCAGATGGATTGTATGATAAGGATAATTGGGTCTAGGATGCTCAAACCTCGCAAACTAGTTTAAATTTGTTCAAGAATTGGTTTGCAGAAAGGAAACTGTTTGCCCCACATGCTAATATATGAAATTTTGACCTGGGAAAGCTAGTTGTTCCCAGTGTGTTTATAGATTATGATCTCCTTGAGGCCATGGCAAAGAGTTATGATCTAGCCACTAGGGTAGTGAGAAGAGTAGATGGTGAAATTCTAATCACCATCAGTCCATAAGAGATTAGGGAAGTTTTTCATTTGGGACCTCTCACTAGGTATCATGTACCCATTAATTTGATGGATTTAGAAAAAGAATATATGTCTAAGAAGGACATAGTTAGACAAGGTGCACTGAAGGCCCACATTGGTAGAATTGGAACCCTACCAGAAATAACATCATCCTCTAAAGAACCTTTTAAGAAAACATGCTTTAATGCCAGAGTAGTAGAGATATACAGGACCCTGTGTCGAGTTTTTGGAGAGGGTGAAGAAGAATTTATCCTTGTGAGTTTCATGTATATGATCACTCAAATCTCTTCTTTTTGTGTGGAAATAATTTTTGATTTTGCTTCTTACCTGGTTGATGAGATTCACAGTGGATTGGTTGGGATTACTAAGGGTAAGGTGGAGAAGGTTTGGGGCCAATACCCCCTGTTGATGCACATGTTTCTATTTAAGGGGGCTACATACTTTGGTAAAGAAATGGTTTTGAATAGAGAACAAGAGGGGGAAGCACTGCCAGTTCAATTGTGGAGTTTAGATATGACTATGGAAGCAAAAAATGCTAGTTTTGTTAGATTTGACAGGTACTTCACCTCCAAAATGAGGTGCCTCATATTAAGAGGCAATCCTAGGATCCCTAAGGCACTAATGCACCTTGTTAGGCCTATGGATAAACCCCATAATCTAAAGGTTTCACATAATTGGGGAGATATCATCCCATATTCAATTTCAACTGTTATCAAAATTTATGGATTCAAGGGAACACCTCATGTACCACCTTACCAGGTGCCCTTAAAGGTAGGAGTAGCTGAATTCTTGTGGTAGTTGGGAGGAGTAGAAGAACCCTTTTTGCACAAAAGGGGAACAGGATCAATTTTTCCCACTTGCATAGTAGTCCACCAGTTTGTGATAACTAAGGAAGGATGGGTTTCCCTTTACAAATTTTTGGATCAGTATAAGATGGTAGTATCTCACCCTTATTTTTGTGATGTAGAAGGTTTCTTTCATTTGGCTCTTAGGCATAGGATCAAACTTCATCCAGTTGAGCATGAATTTTATTTGCCTGAAGATGTAATAAGGAATGAGTATTCTCTACAGGAGCAAGAAACAACGAAAGAAAAATGGAGAGTCTATTCAAAAGTTTTGAGTTTCATTAATTGTTTTGACAAAGATTACAACCCTCTAAGTAATGCTATAACTACTGCAGATAGAATTAATAAGCTTATGAATACATTCCCTAAAATAATGGAGGTGATGAATGAGAAAAATCAATATTTTATTAATTCTTTTACAAATAAGGCTAAGGAAATAATGAGGATATTGGGCTTCACTCCTAATACAGGGGTAGGCCCAATAGTTGTTCAAAGGAGGTTAGGATATACTATCATTTAGGATCAAAGGCCCATTGTGGATAAAGGAAAATAGATAGTTGAATCTACTAGTGCTATTTTTGAAGAAAGGCTTCCTGAACCTTCTCCTAAGAGGAGAAATATAATAAGGGAAGAGGAACCATGTGATGAGAATTACTCACCTTCCCAAACCCCCATGAGAATTGAGGAGGAGCGGCTCACTGATGAGTAGATTGAACAAATTGGATCACAAGGGGGAGTTTTTGTTACCCAAGCAGAGATTGATGAAGGGAAGCCCTAGGAGCTTCATGTGCCAAGGTTTTACTTGACTGTAGTAGATTTTAGGGGAAGAGAATTGGATCCTATTTTGGAACAAGCAAGTTAGCAATTTTTATCTAATGAGAGTTTTGTAAAGTCTAGGGCTTTCCACCAATTTGCTTGGAGGGAAAACATGAGAAATTTTGAGGAAAGATGTAAGAATATGAAAATAAAGCATCTAGAAATGGATAAAGCCTCCATTCAAAATCAAATAAAAGAACAAATGATTCAAGAGTTCCAAAATATAACCCCTGAAGAAGGGAGACAAATGGTAAAGGCTACAAATATTTTATTATTACCCAATTGGGACATCGCTGATGCTTTGATTTTCAATTCTGTGTCAAATAATTTGGGATTGCAAGATCCAAATAAAAAGGAGTTCTTGGGAACTGCATTCAATAATAACCAAGCTACTCTTGTCATGTGGTCAGTAAGAAGAGGATCTAGGGCTGCTCCATCATAACCTAATGATTTAGAACTAACAGGGAATATCATTGTGAAGAGAGTTGCTGATACCTCACATGTATAGGTAGCCCACATGAATGTAGATTACTCTCAATTTGCCTTGGCTACTACTGAGAGGGAGGAAAAAGAAATGATTGAGTTGTTGAGCAAGTATGAGGCAGTTGTGAATGCCTACAATAAAGAAGTAAAGAGGAGAATTGAGCTTGAAAACAAGCTAATGGGGAGGTCCACAAGACCAAGAATAACATACCCTCGCCCCCCAATTGAACCTTTTAAATCCACCCCCACATAGAAGTACCATATATACCCCAAAGGCTAGAGTATTACACTGCTAAGGAGTTTGAAGAAGAAAAGAATAAATTGTGGGCCTTACATGTGGAGTTGAATGTGAAATATGAGGAAAAATTAAGAAATGCTCTTACATATTTGGGGGATAAAGTTGAATGGTCACTAGTTTATGATCAATTGGCTAGGGTGATAAATATCTTGGATGAAATGAAAGCAAGTGATAAGGCTCTGAAACCCATCATGAATAAGTGGGTAAGAAGGAGGAAGGAGATTAAATTTTTATGTTATTCTGTTATAAAAACCTCTTGTGATCTAATTGAGAAAATTTTTGATATTATTTCTAATCTTACTAACTTTGAGAATAAGAGAATTCATTTGCAAAGAATAATAGTTGGCTACTTAGATAAGTACAAGAGCCAAAAGTTTAGTTTATTTCCTTGTGCCCTAGATAAGAAGAATAATTTGAAAAGAAAAGATGAATGGGATAAGGAGCTTGATGATTTATTTTGTTTAAGAATGAATCAATTTATTAATGAAATAGGGCATGCATGGTGGGCCACAACAACTGAAGAAATAGTAAAAGCCCAAATATTCTTTGAAACAAAATTTTGTTACTATTGATAATAAGGCTAAGTATGTGCTCAAGAGGTAGAGTGATATTTTGTAATGCAATTGGCCAGATGACACACTGTTTGACGAGTGGATGGCAGAAATAGCTCTTGATGAATAGTTTGAGGAAGTAGAAATTGACAGTGATGAGGTGTAGAGTAATGAGATCCAAATCATTGACACCATCACTACACAAGGCCAATAGGGAGAAGAAGAAAAGAATGCTTAGTCACTTTCAGTTACAGATCCAAGCCCATAGGACACTAATACAACCAAAGAAGAGGGAAAATTAGAAGTTATTCCCATCATACAAGATAAAGATGGTGAAAACCCACAGGTGGAGACTAACTTGCAATCATCAGAACAAATTTCATCGTTGGTTAGCTTTGTAGTTGCATACAAAGAGGGATCAAAATAGCAGCCAAATCAAAAACAATAGAGGATGTGACAGAAGCGGACCCACCAAAAGGAATGTTTGATCTAGACATTTTTTGTTATCCACATTTTTTTCATTTTATGATAGGTGTATGTAATTATCTCTTGTAAAGGACACCTGCCATTTTCTCTTAGCCTGTAGCTTGTTGCATGTCACATTATATAAATGAGATTCCAGGGCTAGAGAATGGTCCAATTTCTAATGTTTTCTAGGTGATAGACTTAGTTTGTTTTCGATCCAATTTTTGAGCAAGTTTTATGATGTATCATCTCTATTAGTTCCTGAGAATGCATTAATATAAAATGATCTCTGTGTTTCTTCCTAAGGTCATTCTAAGTTACTAAAAATGTATACAATTTTCAAAGAAAATGAATAAAAATTATGAGCTGTCCCTATATCAGTTCTTTCTGAATTTTGTCTCCTTTTAGTTACTTAGTTATCTTGATATTGTATGAGTAAAGGTTTGCACAATTGAATGCAATAAATTTAGTTTTTATATCTGTTCATCACTACTATTAGTTCAATGGATTAAGTAAAAGCTTTGATGATTCTGATAAGGTTGCTACAGTAGTAGGAAGGACTTTTTAAATGATGAATTCTGATAAGAATTGCTGATAATATTTGTTGTAAGGAAACAAATTAGATCTATGGATTTGTAGTAGACTCTAAACCCTAATGGATTAGGCACTGGTCAAATTGTTTGAGCTGGAAGAGAAATATGTCATAAATGGTTTTCAAATGCAGAATTATAATCAATTTTACTTTTATTTCTTGAAGATCTTCAAAGTTGGCCGATACTTGTTTGCATGGAATGTTTTAGCTTTAGCCACTATTTATGAGAACATGTGCAGATCTATAGAAGAATTTTGGCCAGATTTGTTATATGGGATGTGTTTATCAAATTGTCAAGAATTATACATGTATTTGAGGATTTTAGATGAGAATCAAAATGAAACTAAAATAATTCTCATACAGTTTTTCCTAGTCTCGAATCATCGTTGGGTATACCCACCCTAGTTTTGTAGAGCCTAAAGAGTAGAAAACCACCCTTGGTTTTGTTGAAGCTGGGTCCAAATGGTTTGCACATATAATTGTTAATAGGAATTGTCTAATCCTTAGATTGTGTGAGTGATATCATTTTTCTATTGAGCATTTTGTTGCTTCAATAGTTTTAAAACACCAACAACACCAAAGTCTTGCTTCTACCCTAGACATTCCTAAGGATACCTTAGGTCTTTTATACTTGACCTAATAGTGTTACTAGTTACCCTATTTTCCTTAGGATCCTAGCAAGGAGGTCCTAGGCTTTCAACTAGTGCACACTAATGTAAGAACAATAACTCTCCACATTATAACCAACCTCAAATTCTCACATGGCACCCCAAATGGATGAATGGTCATCTAAGAAGATATTTGAATTCTCTTCAAGGTTCGCAACCTCAGTTAAGCTTGAAAACCTAATCGAGTTCTAAATATCATGCAAGATTTCACCAAAATTCTTAAAATAAGGCTACAAGAAATTAGCCCTCTTGATGAGGTAAAATTGAAATAACTTGCAAAAATCCTTGAAAAGGGGTCAAAAAAACAATCAATCTAGAGATCCTTTTTAGATAACTTAAATATTTTGGTGGTCTAGGGTTCTCAACCTATCTGTATAGTATGACCACAAAATATGCCTAAAAATAAGGGTTTCTAAGGTTTAATGTAAGCTGTCTAAAAGAAAACATGTTTTTCCTATCATGGAACTTCCACCAATGCCTCCCATAGAATTTGGGGCTTCATTACACATCCTCCTAACAACTTTCAAGATTTTATTGAAGTATCATACACCTTCAATCACTCTAAGACCTCTGCACTTGACTGTGATCCTTAACCATGCATCTCTAGCTCACCTAGGGCATCACCATAAAATCACTTTCTTTGCTTCCCAAGGACCCCCCTTTATTGTAAAATATGTACAAGGAGTCATCTCCCAAATCCCAAGAGGTCTTAGTAGATCTTACTATGGGAGAGGGAGTTATGACCCCATTTTGCTCAAAGACTGGATTTAGAACAATAGGCACACAAAAACCAAAATAATTTATAAAAGCAAATAAAAATACAAAAAAAAAAAAAAAAACTAGAACTATGTAGAATCTCATATCAGCTTCTTCTAACACTTCAAAAAATAAAAGTTCTCAATCTAATCCATTAAAGTGCCAAAAAGTTCAAAAGCATATAATTGTGAGAATAAACTTGGTGTTCAGTTTGTAAAACTAGAATCTTCTCAAGTTTCCCACCCTACCAAAAGGTCAAGTATGGAATTATAAACACATACCCATACTGATCTCAACTACTTTAGATATTTTCCAAGCTCCAACTAAAATTTTTCTCCAATGCAACAAAAATTTGTCAATGACAACATTGACAATTTTTAGCTTTTTTTGCATTTTGAGTGTTTGACCCTCAAACATGCTCCAATGGTTGCCAAATATTTCCAAGAGCATAAAATGGATAAATAAATGTAAGAAGGTCCTAAAAATATTCATGTTACCACTCTACCCTATTAAATAATTTTTTTTTCAATTTGACCTGATTAAGTGACTATGAGTAACTTAGACCTTAAGAGGCTTTCACACCTTAATCTACCTCACCCTAGGACTAGATTAGTCCTATTATTCACCTAGTGGTGTGACTAGCACCAGTATAAGCCAAAATATCTTAGGAAACCTAGGTCTTTCACAAGCCTACCTAGGTGCCCCTACACCATACTCCCCCACAAAAGAAAGCTATGTCACTCCCACAGACAATAGGTCTTAGGGGATGTTGGCCTTGTTGAAATATGCCTCATCAGCTCAAGTTTCTTTTGAATTAGGTTATCCTTCCATTTGATGAGGTGCTCCATATACACCCAATTCTTGTTGGCCTTCTTCACTTTGGAATCCAACACATTTTCAACTTCCAACTTGCTTGATGAAGGTGCTACTGCATGTTCTAGATCACGACTGGTCCCATGAATGCTATGAGGTTTTGTACCCTTGAATTCAACCAAATCTTGCACATTGAAGATGGGAGAGATGCCCCTAATTTGGTGGAAAATCAATTTTGTAGGCATTGGTTCCATATTTGGCTATGAATTTGCAAGGTCCCACTCTTTTCATTTGTAGCTTGGTTGGCATACCTTTTTGCAACCTAGATTTGTTTAAATGCACCATGACATAGTCACCAAAAGAAAACTAAATGTTCTTCCTTCTTTCATCCACCCTGGCCTTCAATTTTTGGGTATTATCTTATATAGTCTTCTTGAATTGTTCTTGGATTTATTTCATGGTTTGGGAAAAATCCTCAACATTTCCACTCCTATGCTCCATGCCTCCAAGATCCCTCAACTCACACACACCCCTTAGATGCATTCCATACATTATTTCAAAGGGACTTTTTCTTGTGGTTCTATTCCTACTATTATTGTAGGAATACTCTTCTTAGGGAATAATGACATCCAATGTTTGTCCATACTACTTATTAAGGGACCTTATGAGATTATCTAACACCTTGTTGACCACCTCAATCTGGCCATCAGTTTGAGAATGGTATGCTAAACCAAATGACAAGTTTGTAGCAAGTCTATTCCACAAAGTCTTCGAAAAGTGAATAATTAATTTTACATTCTTATCTAAAACTATTCTCAATGGAAGTCCATGAATTTGCACAATATCTTTGAAGAACAAATGTGCAATGTGGCTTGCATCGCTAATAGCTTTTCATGGAATGAAGTGTCCCACCTTTTTGGACCTATCAATAACTACATAGACATTGTCATAACCTTATTTTTTCTTGGAAAAACCTACTATGAAGTCCATTCTCACACACTCCCATGGACTATTTGGGACTAGTAGGGAATGATAGAGACATGTATTACTCATTCCACCCTTAGCTTTCATACACACTATACATTGCTCCACTCATTCCACCCTTAGCTTTCATACACACTATACATTGTTCCACATACTTAGTCACATCCATGACTAGTTTTGGCCAATAATAGAATCTTTGGACTAGTTCCAAGGTCTCTCTCATACCAAGGTGTCCACTTAGGCTTCCATTGTACTTCTCCTAAATTAGGTTCTCCCTTATTGAACCTCTTGGTACACACAACTGATCAACCTTGAATAACAATCCATTATGCAATGTAAATTTAGAGAACTTACTATGAAAGTGATTTTCAAAGTAAGAACATACCTTGTATGCCTCAACAAAGTATTCATCCTCCTTATAGATATTCTTGAAGCCCTCTATCCCAATGCTATGTAATTGTACCCCTTGAACTATTAACAACCTTCTGCTCAATGCATCTACCACTTTATTCATATGCCCTTTCTTATGCTTGATTGTGAATGTGAAAGCTTGTAAGTGCTCCATCCAAATGCTTATTAATCAACTTTTCTTGGGTGTTGATATATCTAAGAGCTTGATTATCTCTAAAGACAACAAATTCCTTGGATAGTAGGTAGTGTCTCCACTTCTTAAGTGTTTGAACTAGGGCATAGGGTTATAGGTCATAGGATGAATACTTCTTTTTGGCCTCGTTAAGTTTTTCACTAAAGAAGGCTACTAGCCTATCTTCCTGAGTCAACACTCCCCCCACCGCTAGGCCACTTGCATCACACTCTAAGGTGAAAATTTTCTCAAAGCTAGGCAACTAAAAAATAGGTTGGGTTGCTACTTTCTTTTGTAGCATTTCAAATGATTTCTCAGCTTCTAAGGTGCACTTAAACTTAGACTTGACCCCACCCTTTGTGGTATCTATCAAAGGTACACATATGCCACTAAAATTATTAATTAATTTCCTATAAAATTGAGCTAGACCATGAAAATTTCTTACCTTAGTAGATGTAGTAGGTGGTGGCCAATTGAGGATATAAGAAACCTTCTCTTGATCCATCTTCAAGGACCCATGAGACACCAAAAAGCCCAAGTAAACAAGCTCTTTCTTGAAGAAGTCATACTTCTCAATGTTTATAGCAAGCTTTTCATCATGAAGTCTTTATAATATTGCTTCCACATTCTTGATGTGCTCCTCCCTTGTCTTTCTAAAAATGAGTATATCATCTAGATATACCACCATGAACCTTCCGGTGAAGTCTTTTAACACTTCATTCATGAGCCTTATGAATGTTCTAGGAGCATTAGGGAGACAAATGACCCTCACAAGCAATTCATAGAGCCCATCTATTGTTTTGAATGCTCTTTTCCATTCATCTCCCTCAATCTTGATTTGATGGTATCCACTCTTCAAATCCAATTTGGTGAAGTACATAGCTCCTCCAAGACAATCCATGAGATCCTCAATCCTTGGTATGGGAAAACTATACTTTATTATGATCCTATTTATTGCCCTTGAGTCCATACATAGTCTCCATTTACCTCCCTTCTTGGATTATAGTACAAAAGGTACTACACATGGGCTTATGCTCTTCTTGATCAGTCCCTGGTCCAACAATTCTTGCACTTGTCTTGCCACTTCCAAGTTTTGGTCTAGAAGTATTCTTGTATGCTACTTTTTTTTGGTAAGGATGCAATAGGAACAAATTTTGTTTTATGGCTTATGACTCTTCTAGGAGGTAGGGTAGTAGGAGTGCCATCACTCACAATGTACGTATACTTTTCAATCAATGCTTGAACTTTTGTAAGTAAAGAGTCCTTGAATGTCTTATCTTCTCCCTTGAACTTCAACACCACTACATAGCCTTGGCTCTCTTCATCTTTAAGGTCCTTAAAAAATTCCTTCCCGCTACAAAATTACACACTAGGCACCTTGAACTGTAGTTCTTCTCCCTCTAACAAAGATTGGATTTTAAAAGTTCTACCTCCTTTCTTGAATGATATGAAGTTTTCCTTGCCATCATATACCACCTCTCTATCATACTACTAGGGTCTCCCTAACAATAGATGGAAAGCATCCATGGGGAAGATATCACACAATAATATATCCTTGTACCCTACTATGGAGAAGTCAACCCAAGTCTATTCGTTGACTAGTATACTTTGACCTTTGTTGAACCAAGTCACCTTGTATGAGTTCACATGTGGTATTTTAGTTAGCTTAATTTTCTCAACTACCTCCTTTGATATTATGTTATCAGTAGAGCTTGAATCCACCACTACCTTACAAACTTTTCCAAGGATCTTGCATCTGATCCTAAATAGAGCCCTCCTATGCTTAGGTTCATTAGGAGCCGGTTACTTGATTAGTACCCTCCTAAACATAATATTCTCACCTTTTTAAGATTCTATCTGATCCACTTCATTCTCCTTGAAATTAGAGTTATCCTCTTGCACATATGCCACTCTGTTGTCATGATTTGAAGAAGAGGGCTTTTTAGGGTATAGTGGCACAAAAAAAACCAAAATAATTTCTACAAGAAAATAAAAATACACAAAAATACATACTAGCATTGTATAGAATCTCAAATCAACCTCTTCTAACACTTCAATTAATAACATTTCTCAATCTAATCTATTAAAGTGCCAAAAACTTCAAAAGCATAAAACTGTGATAATAAACTTGTTGTTCAGTTCGTACAACAAGAATTTTCTCAAGCTTCCCACACTACCAAAATTTTGGAGGATGGCCTTATAAACACATCCCCACACCTATCCCAACTACTTCATATAGTTACCAATATCACCCTGAAAATTTTCTCAAATGCAACAAAAAGTTGTTAATGTTGTAAATGACAACATTGACAATTTTTGAGTGTTTGAACCACAAACTTGCTCCAAGGTTATCAAAACTTTCCAAGAGCATCAAATGGATGAAAAACATGTAAGAAGGTAATAAAACACTCATTTGACAACTTTACCCTATTAAAAAAAAGATGCTCAATTTGACCTCATTGAGCGACTATAAGCGACTTAGAACTTAAGAGGCTTTCACACCCTAACATACCTCACCCTAGGAGTAGATTAGTCCTATTATTCACCTAGTCGTGTAGATAGAACCACTACAAGCCAAAATACCCTAGGAACCCTAGGTCTTTCACAAACCTATCTAGGTGCCCTCGAACCACATATGTTGCCTGCCGTAATTTTACCGCTACTCTGGGTACCCATGATCTTCCCACTGGTTGGGGCCTCTAAAACTTCCCTTAATACTCCTCTGTAGAGCCTATGTCTACCTCTCCTCTATGACAATTCTAGTCCCCTCATTGTAAATCTTACGATGTCACTAGCAACCCATCCATTGTTAATGGATGCCCATACAAGGAACCAAACTCCCTCATCACCCACTAGTACCAAAATGGCTCTTCCAAAACCTGATATAGCCATCCAGACTATTGCTTCACCTTAATTGAGTGGTATTACTCAATAATATTATCCTAGTTTCAAAAAATAAAGCATGGAGAAATAATATAAGACATATATTATTTCTCCTTCAGCCATGAACAAAGTCCCATATTGGGCCTACGTAGAATAGCTCTAAGTTCATCCAATATTTCTCACCAATGATCCACATCATATGTGTGGTGATATGTGAGAGACACTCCTTAAGTATGTACAACATACTGATATGCTTGTATATCATGTTACCCCACTATCTTGGGCACTACAATGTACTCCCAAGCCTACACTTGTAGTAGGTTTGTAAAACCAATGCTCCTCCTTTGTATATCACATCTATGGTACATAATCTAGCACAAATCCTTGTATAAATTTGTTGGAATTATGAATGAATTAATTGAGAGGGGGGTAAATCAATTACCACAAAAATAATTCTTGATCCCTTAGATGTCTTAAATAACTAGTTACTGTTGTCACTCGATAAACACATCACAAAAATGCTGTAACTTGGTAGATTAACTTGTTACTGATCTTTAACATTCATAATTATTAGCATGCATGAAAAAGTAAATAACATGAGCACAAGAGACACTAGATTTAACATGGAAACCCAATATGGGAAAAACCACCAAGTAACTAGCTACCAATTTTCACTCTTATGAAGTGAGCCCTGTTAGGAGCCAACCCTATTAAAGGTTACAATACACACTGTTAGGTGTGACCCAATTAGAGGATTTAATCACCCTGTTAGGAGTGGCGTTTCTAGAGGTCTTTAAAAAAATTCAATTGAATTGTCATCTTGTTAGAGGATTTACAAAATGGCTGTTAAACCAACTCTGTTAAGAGATTTAAAATCACTGCTACAATGGTTAGAAAGTAACAATGAATTGATTTGAATAAGATGCAATAAAATTTTATGATTATAGATCTCTATTCTGCACTATTAGATCCTCCTCGATCAAATATAGCTTTGTTGCTCCTCAATGATCTCTGATCATTCTTCATAATTCACTTTCACAATACTCAGTTCTTCTTCATGTTCATATCACATCAAATCCACCACACTCCTAGTATTCACAACTTGACCTCTTAAATATACCATTCAGATTATCAAGTCAGCTCATTCACACATTACATTTACCAATAAACCATACATCAGTCGGCTACAAATATTACATTAAACAAATAAACTTTATTTCTCAAAATAGTGAAATCCAACATTGGCTGACCCTACTTGGTAAGCACTACTTCCAGAAATAATTTCCTGAGTTAACCATCTTAACTTAGTTAACACTGCAAAATCTACAAAATCCTTTGGCTTCCGAGTGAACTGGGTAAGAACTAAATTTCCTTCATTGTCCATGATAGCTCGGTAAGAACTGTTTCCTGCACTATTTTTATTTGATGACTGAGTGAGCTCGGTAACAACTAAATTTCCTTTGATAACCTTGAAAGCTCAGTAACAACTGTCTACACAAGGTAAAGCCTAAGAATTCTTGGTAGACACTATAAACCTTCTTTACTAACCTTTTGAGCTTGGTAGATTCTATCTTTTGCCTTGTTGATCAACTGAGCTCGGTAGACTCTGTCTGATGATTGATACAAAATTTGTGTAACATCAAAGACAACACTCAATTGAACAATTGTATCTAACAATCTCCCTCTTTGACATTGATGGCAACACAACATGTCATAGCAGAATGAAATTTGAAAACAAGTCTTTTCTAATAGAATACTTCTCCCTCTTATACAAAACTCTTCAAATACAATAATCTCCCTCTTTCATAATAATCTCTCCCTCTTACATAAAATCTATTTTTCTTGCAAATTTTAGAAAGATATGATAGTAATATCTCCCTCTTTGACAACACATGCCAAAGACAACATAAACCAAATGAATAGCAATGTACCTTATGTACTAATTCATATGCAATATCTTCCTTACTTTGCAACATCAACTAATAGATCTTCAATCCTATTTCTGTTAATGCATCACTATAATTGTATTTTAGTGAGCTTTAGATAGGGGAATGACCCCTAACTTACCTCTTAGATACAATAATGCATCCTTAGGTAAAGGATATGTGAATATGTCAGCAATTTTTTCTTTTGTATGGATATATTCCAATTTGATTTTCTTATCCTGTACCAATTCTCTAACAAAGTGATACTTTATAGCAATATGCTTGATTTTTGAAAGCATCACTAGATTCTTGGAATGTTAATTGCACTTGTATTGTCACAAAACATAAAAATAGGTTCTTTTATTTCTTGCTTCACACCTTCCAATAATTATTTGAACCAAACAATGTTTGAACAGTTTACTGTTGCTGCAACATATTCAGCCTCTACTATGGGCTAGGATGTATAGTTCTTCTTTTTACTTGTCCAAGAAACCAACCTCTTTCCACGAAAGAAAGCTCCTCCACTTGTACTCTTTCTTTCATCAAATTTTCCTACCCAATCTACATTAGTGAATACTTTTAAATCAAGATTTTCTCCAAGTTTATACCACAATCCGTAATCTTCAGTTCCTTTCAAATATCTCATGATTCTTTTGATTTCCATCATGTGATTTTTTTTTTGGTTTTGCTGAGAATCTTGATACAATTACTAATACAAGGGAAATGTCTGGTCTTATATGTACTACATACTACAACTTTCCAATCATAGATCTATACAATGTCTGATCCACTTCCTTTGATTCATCATTCTTGGTAAGTTTCAATCCAATACACATAGAAGTCCCAACTGGTTTGTAGTCTTCCATACCAATTTTTTTTAGTATCTCCTTGATGTATTTAGATTGAGTAATGTAGATTCCATTCTTACTTTGATGAATTTGAAGACCAACAAAGGATTTGATCTCTCCAAACATTGACATTTCAAATTCCTTATTCATTTTTTTTAAAAATTCTTTGCAAAGATCATCATTTCTTATGAATAAAGTATCATCTACAAATATTTCTACAATTTTTTTTATATTATCTGGTGCTTCCTTTATGTAGAAGCTACTATTATCATTAGTTCTTTAAAAATCAATCTGAATAAGATAGTTATGCAATCTTTCATACCATGCTCTAGGGGCTAGCTTCAGACCATACAATGCTTTATGAAATTTGCAGACCATGTCCTTCTTGTCTGGATAAACAAAGCCTTCATGCTGTTTAATGTAAACCTCTTCATCTAGTATGCCATTGAGAAATGTTGACTTGCCATCCATCTGATAAACTTTGAATCCTTTGTATGTAGTATATGCAAGTAAGGTTTTGACACCTTCCAATCTTGCAATAGGAGCAAAAGTCTTTCCATAGTCTACATCTTCTTCTTGAGAGTATCCTTTGCATACCAGTCTAGCTTTTTTCCTTGATACCTTACCATCTTCATCTAACTTGTTTCTGAATACCCACTTAGTTCCAATCACATTTTTGTCTTTAGGCCTAGGTACAAGAGTCCATGTTTTGTTTTTCTCTATCTATTCTATTTCATCATTCATAGCTTCAATCCAACTTTCATTTTCTAATGCATCTTTGACATTTCTAGGTTCAAAATCAACAAGTAAACAAGTGCCTTTCAACATACTTCTTGTCATTGTTCCTTCATATTCATCTCCAATGATCTGATCTGGTGCATAATGCTCCATCACATACTTGGCTAGTACATGCTCCTTGCCTTTTGAATGACTTATATTATTATCCTTCTATGCTTCAAATTCTGGTTCTGGTTGCTTGGGCTTGGTAGTTGTTGATTTGGTAGCTTTTGTTTGTAACTCGATTCCTTGTAACTCGGTAGGAATTAGCTCAGTTTGAACTTCTTGCAACTCAATTACTAAATATTTTGGAGTAGAAGACTTCTAATTTACAAATGTGCCTAGCACTGTATCAGGTTCAATGAAAAAAAATCTCCTTTAGTCTTCAAGTTCCCTTTTGTTTTCTTCTTCAGTTCTTTCTACAAACTCATCAACTTTTACATGTGCACTTTCTATGACTTTGTGAGTAGATAGATTCAAACATCTATATGCTTTACTTTTGCAAGAATATCCCAAAAATATTCTTTCATCACCCTTCACATCAAATTTACCTTTTCTGGATTCTTTCAAAATGTAACATTTGCTTCCAAATACTTTTAGGTAACTTACATTGGATTTGTAGCCATACCATAACTCATAGGGGGTTTTGAATGAGTCCTTTTTTAGCTGTACTCAGTTCAAGGTATGAACTACAGTGCTGATAGCTTCCTTCTAGTATTTGATAGCAATGCTCTTTTCAATCATTAAGGTTCTTACATAGTCCATGATAGATCTATTCCTTCTTTTAGCTATTCCATTTTGTTCGGGAGTTCTAGGTGCTAAAACTTGTCTTTTGATTCCTCTTTCAATGCAAAAGTTATTGAACTCATGTGAAATGAATTCACCTCCTCTATCTAACTCTAAACATTTTAGTCTTTTTCCTATTTCTTTTTCTACTCTGGTCAAATACCATTTGAACTTTTCAAACGCTTCTGATTTCTCTCTTAGGTACATGAAAGTTATCATTCTTTAGTAATAATCAACAAAAATAATGAAGAACTTTTCACCAGTATAACTTTCAATGCCAATAGGTCGACACAAATTAGTATGCACAATTTCTAAAATTTCTTTAGACTGATAGTTCTTTCTTTTAAAGCTAGTCTTTCCCATCTTGGCAATTTGACAATTCTTGCATAGACCAACCTTAGGTTTCTTTATGTTAGGAATGCCTCTTACTTTCCTAAATTTTCTTATTTTTACCAAGTTATCAAAGTTTACATGACATAATGTCCTATGCCATAACCAACTTTCTTCAACTTGAGCAATAAAACATGAACATTCACCAAGTTCAAGATCAAATAAGTTACCTTTTGTTTGAGTGCTTGATCTAATCAGCTTACCTTTGCCATCCAGGAGTCTTGCTTTTCTATGCATAAATTCCACTTTGAATCTATTATTGAGTAGCTGTGCCACACTCAATAGATTGTGCTTTAGTCCTTCTACCCAATATGCATTATCACATACAATTTCTTTGGTCAGTGAGATTATTCCTTTTCCTTTTATGCAACAAGGTTCATTATTACCAAATCTTACACTGCCACCATCATAGTCTTCAAAATGTTCAAACTTAGTTTTATCACCAATCATGTGATGAGAACAACCACTATCTATAATCCATGTATCATTTTTTCTCACATGAGAAATGAGTGCCATTTCTTCATCATTATCAGACTTATCTTTTACAGTAATGTAAACACTTTCATCTTCTTCCTCATCATCAGAATCATTAGAATCTTTAGCCATGAAACATATTTTCTTACCTTTATCCTTGAATGATTTGAAGTCTTTCTTGCTATTGCACTTGTGACCTTTCTTCTCATCCTTGTTTTTCTTATTTGGGCACCTAGAAACAATATGTCCAATTTCTTCACAAGAAAAATAGATCAGAGGAACCTTACCTTTGTATTTCCCTTTGCCTCTTGAATATTTCCTTGCTAGTAGAGCTTCAACTACCTCAAGATCACTGTCTAAAATTTGTTCTAATTCTTCATCACTATTTGATTGAGGATGCTTTATCTTCTTACCTTTTTCTTTGAGTGAAAGCTTGGCTTCAAATTTTGATTCAATGTTCTTGGCATCAGGAACATAATTATGATAGTTGTCGAGCTTGAATGTAGTCAATCTTCCAACTATGGCCTCTAGATTTATTTTATGATTTGCTTCACATCTTCTTTCTTGAATTGTAGAGACTTTGATTGCATTAATAGGAAATAGAGTTGTAAGAATTTTACTTATAACTGTCTCTTCCTTGATATCTCCTCCATATGCTTTGATTACACTAACACTTGCTTTAACTCTTTCAACATATTTTGCTATGTTTTCATCCTCTCTCATCCTCATCTAATCAAATTGTCCTCTCAAAATTTCTACCTTGGCTCTTCTTACATTATCATCACCTCCATAGATCTCTTTTGGTTTTTTCCACATTTCAAAAGCAGTTTTGCAATCCTTGATTTCATCAAATTTTTCATAACTTAGAGAAAATGCAATATCTATCATCATGTTGTTGTGAGTCTTCTTTTCCGAAATATCATTGATAGATAATGTTCCAATATGTTTTGCATATTTTTCATCTAGGTACTTTAGCCCTAAATCACCAATAGAAGCCAAATGAAGTCTCATCAATCCCTACCATGCTGAGAAGTTTTCCTTGTTAAGTCTTGGAATTTCCCTCTTATAAGACATCCTAATCTTTAGCTTAGATATTTGAAATCTTTTTTTGCAAGCACCAAAAGCTCTGATACCAATTTTTCGAATTATGAATGAAGTAACTAAGAGGGGGGTGAATAAGTTACCACAAAAATAATTCTTGATCCCTTAAATGTCTTAAATAACTAGTTACTACTGTCACTCGATAAACACATCACAAAAATGTTGTAACTTGGTAGATTAACTTGTTACTGATATTTAGCATTCATAATTATTAGCATGCATGAAAAAGTAAATAACATGAGCATAAGAGACACCAAATTTAATGTGGAAACCCAATATGGGAAAAACCACCAAGTAACTAGCTACCAATTTTCACTCTTTCGAAGTGAGACCTATTAGGAGCCAACCCTGTTAAAGGTTACAATACACACTATTAGGTGTGACCCTATTAGAGGATTTAATCACTTTGTTAGGAGTGGCCTTGCTAGAGGTCTTTAGAACAATTCAATTAAACTGTCACCTTGTTAGAGGATTTACAAAATGGCTATTAAACCAACTCTATTAAGAGATTTGAAATCACCACTATAATATTTAGAAAGTAACAATGAATTGACCTGAGTAAGATGCAGCTAGATTTTTTGATTACAGATCTCTATTCCACACTATTAGATCCTCCTTGATCAAATATAGATTTGCTACTCAATAATCTCTGATCATTCTTCATAATTCACTTTCACAATACTCAGTCCTTCTTCATATTCATATCACATCAAATCCACCACATTGCTAGAATTCGCAACTTGACCTCTTATATATACCATTAAGATTATCAAGTTGGCTCATTCACACATTACATTTTCCAATAAACCATACATCAGTTGGCTACAAATATTACATTAAAAAAATAAACTTTATTTCTCAAAACAATGAGATCCAACATTGGCCGACCCTACTTGGTAAGCACTACTTCCAGAAACAATTTCTTGAGTTAACCATCTTAACTCAGTTAACACTACAACATTTACAAAATCCTTTGGTTGCCAAGTGGACTCAGTAAGAATTGAATTTCCTTCATTGTCCATGATAGCTCGGTAAGAATTGCTTCCTGCACTATTTTCCTTTGATGACTGAGTGAGCTCGATAACAACTAAATTTCCTTTGCTAACCTTGAAAGCTCGGTAACAACTATTTGCACAAGGTAATGTTGGAATATTCAAATATGGAAAGATTACTTATGAGAGGGGGGTGAATCATAAGTATCATACTTTTTCCAATAAAACTTTTAACTGAAAGTAGATTACATGCATATCAAATAAACATGTAACAAAACACATGCATCAGTAACTCATAACACAGGAAGTTGGTAACCCAGAAACCCTCCAGGAATAAGAAGGTAAAACTGGGGTGGGGATGATACCCACAAAAATTTACTGCAGCAATATAGTTCAACCACTTCTGATGGTTTGCCTTGTTAAAGGTCTGCCTTGTTAAAGGCTTTACACTATTTTAATAGTGACCTGGTTAGAGGATTTGCAAACACTTAACATGAAGTGTCACTTGGTTAAAGGATTTTAATCACCTAATCAAAAGGTTCTTACAAAATAGCTGTAAAGCTAAGCTATCACCATAGGATTTTCATTCTAATAAAATTGCTAGAGAGTATTAGATGCAATAAACCTGATAGATTACAATCCTTGATTGTTGAATACAGGCTCCTTTTCCGCCTTCTCCTGATCTTGATCCTTTGTGATCTGATAACTCTTGCTTCCAAAAATAGATTTTCCTATGCACCCTTGTATGTCCTTCAATATGTCTCATCTTCCTTCTTTTTTACAGTGGAATTTTGTCTTCCTTATAAAGACTTCAAAGACTTAGGGTTTGATTTGGATCTATGATTCATATTGAATCTCAATTTCTTGCTCAATACTTATCTTTTGCTGATTGGTTGCATGCCTTTAGCATTTTTCTTATTGGCTACATGCAAATTACATAGGAAAAATAAAAGTTTCAATCTCATCATTAATTCCTTCGAGATTGACCTCCCATCGACTGCAAAAACTGTTTGCATCATAGTTTGTGCAATTCCAAACTTTTATGCTGTTCTACTAAGTTACTCGGCTCCTGAAGTATTCTTGATACTTGGCACATGTTGTTTCATGGATAACTCGGAACTTGAACAAAATTGTATCACTCGGCACATGTTGCACTCAGCACTTGTTGTTTCCTAGATAACTCGACACCTGAACAAAACTGTATCACTCGACACATGTTGCGATCGACACTTGTTATCACTCGGTACTTGTTGCACTCGGCACTTGTTATCACTCAACACCTTATCTTATTCGGTACTTACTCTTGATCTTGGTTAAGTTTATTGACACTCAGTTGTCAAATTCATTCTTTAAGCTAATAGGTAAAGCCTGAGAATGCTTGGTAGACACTATAAACCTTCTTTACTAACCTTCTGAGCTTGGTAGATTCTATCTTTTTCCTTGCTGATCAAGTGAGCTTAGTAGACTCTGTCTGATGACTAATATGACATTTGTGTAACATCAAAGAAAATACTCAATTGAACAATTGTATCCAACATAAATTATCTATCATAAATGCACCCCAAGATATTGGGATGCCAACATCTACAATCCTCACAATCACAAAATTAATGCCATAGTCATTTTGGTTCCTCCTTTGTCTAGGAAAAGATCTCCTAACACCAACCTGCAAATGTAAAAATGCATGTGCATCTATTGCATCATCGCATCCAAGTGGTGATCCAATATGAACTACACCTATTGAATTCTAAAGGGAAATCCTAGCCCCACTAACATCTAGACTACCTACTAGCCTATCATGCCTCATGTCACCATGACTGGTGTCCCTCATACAAAAAGTTGAAATATCCTATACACATCCTTGAGTGTGACTATTATCTCTCCTATCAAGAGATGGAAGGTAGTCATCTTTGAATATCAATGCTTACATAGCATTGTAACCATAGTCTCACATTCACCTTGACCTCAAACTCTTAGACCATGAGGGATTGTATTTCTATACACGGGATCACAATCCTATAAAATATTCCTAGCATATCTATAACATAGCATAAAATTATTATGAGATCAGATTCCTAGCAAATTACCTTCAGATCCCATTTGACCCCCTACCCTCTCAAATTTCTTGTACGATCTCATTGTTGTTGATCCCACAAGTGTTCTTGTCCAACTAGTGTCTATGGAAACATGGTTGTGAACTACAATAAATGCAATAACTAAATAACATAAAGGAAATTTTTTTTTTTGAATCCTACTTGTTTGTGCACCCATATGTTCCTGACCACATCTACTTGGTACTTTGGTCACCCTTGTCCAACTATCTCATACTCACATATCAAATCTCAAAATGATAAGATCTCAATAGTAAAATGAAAGAAGTTCACCTCTCTCTTTCCCTCTTAGCCCTTGGATAGGGCCCCTTCTGATCCTATTTTCTTTATTCTCCCTCCTAGGTGACCCCTTTTCATTTTCCCCCTATTATTTTTGCATACTAATCACAATATTAACCCTCTTTTATCTTGTTTGAGTCCTCCTTCTTGCCCTAGTTTTCTTATTTTTTGAGATCTCACTAAGCCTATTTTTCTCTCCTCTTTTCTATGTCAAGGGAGCATTACACATTAAAATCTCTCCTCTTTCTTTTTGAGACTACGGAAACTTTGTTCCTTTAAAAATATTCTTTGTGTCCTCTATCTTTAAACTTCTTTGAAATAACATTGTCTGAACACTATGTCAAAGAGCAGTACAATGTAGATAGCTAAATATGATTACATAATTAAGTAATAATATTTATTCATCTCCTAAGGCATTATTAATGAAGTATTTAATATTTAATTAAATTATATGATCCCCTGGTTAATTAATTTAACTAATTACATATATTCCAATTAAAAATTAAATGACAACCAATAGTTTGATTTATTAAATCAATCTCTATTTTTCTATTAAATTAAAAAATTGCACAGAACTAATTAATTTAATTCTATCTTCCTCTTTTGATTAAATGAGTCAACTAATCAAAATCCTCCAACTCATTTAACTAAACCCTTAACCATTCGTAACCTAGTGGTTTGGACTCAACCTACCCCATTCACCCATACTCTTCACCTTCTTCACAAATATTGAGACTTTTTACAAATATGATGCCATGACTTTGCATAAACCTTGAAGAAATATCCAAATTACCATTTAATAATCTTTTACATGTTTATTACCCTTTCAAGTTTTATTTTGCAACTTTTGACATATTAAACAAATTGGGACCTTAACTATGACAATGTGGACAACATTACATTTTTGTTACAAATTTTATTTTCAATTAGATTCCATTATATGGAATGAAATTGAAATTGAAATATATAAGAATGAACATAAATCATTAAAATATCTATTATGATATCTTGTAATTATATGATGGCTAGGTGCTCCTGCACCATACTCCCAAGCTTGAAAATTTTCTATGTCTAATGGAATTGTGGTGGTGATAACCTAAAAAAAAATGTTTGCCTCTTTGCCCCCATCTAGATTTGATGCATTTATTTCTCTTTCTATCCAAGAACTATTACTCTCATCAATGGAATTTAAGTGGCTGCCTCCAAGGTTCTATAATTATCAGAAGTTCACTCCTCCATGCTACATCACACACAAACAACTTGCCTCACCTGGGAGTCATCTCTTGCCCCTCTCACTAGGTCTTTTGGAAACCAAATGGACCTCCTTATCAAGCCCTTGGAAAATCTCCCATGTCCCTCTTGGTATACTTCCATGTCCACCCATTTGTAGTGAATGAACATGCACCTACAAGCATAAACTTCACTAACTAAAATCAAATAATCATTGCCCAGCTAGATCTTTTACTAAGCTCTGATATTAATAAAAATGAAGAGAATCTATAAAAACTAATAAATTAATAGGATCCATTCTTATCCTTTCAAAATTACTTCAACAATCCTATTATTTAGAGCCATCTTATGAGATAAAATAAACCATGTTTCAACACAAGTTTATTAATATTTGTCCATTCATATGGTCTAATTTCTATACTAGATTGTATTATTCATAAATTTTAATCCCAAAAACTTCTTTTACAACCCTTTGGTGAAATTTTCCTAAAATAGGCCTTTAAAACATATCGAAAGCTGGGACCAATCCAACTATTTTTTTAGAAGTTATGGTCTCTACATTGAGACCCATTTTCACTGTCATAAACCAAAAAGATACATGCAGCCCTGCATATGGCATCCAATATATTTCAAAAACCAAAACCAAATGATCCCAAAGTAATTTAATATTAAACCTTTATGAGTATAGTTTCCAAATATGTAATCCATTCATTTTTCCAATTCATAAATCAATATATGAGTGCAAATCTTTTCCTACAACTCCATTGAAGATATTAAAAAGCCAATTTTCACTAAAAGATCCAATTAGTCTATTTATAGGTCATAACTCAGCCACATGTGTCACTACCAAACATTGCAACATGATTTTTGTCAAAGAATCTTAAATATGTAGACAAACACTTTCACAAAAATATACATAACTTCCTCAAACTGAATAAAATTAATCAAAACCAAAAAGACAAGGAAGATAAGTCATCCTAATATCCAAATATATAAATTATATAGGGTTTCCAAGTCATTACTATTGGAAATATAAGAGGATTAACTAAGAGGGGAGGGGCAAATTAGTTACTACTAAAATAAATCCCAGATCCCTTAGATATTAGTACAAAATAAGTTCTAAAAATTGAATACTGCTGATGCTCGATAAACACACATAAAATGCTATAACTTAGTAAGTACTGATTATGCAAATCTTTAAATGTTATCTATGATTACCCTTACTTTAACTTAGTTGAAAAAACATAAAAATAAATAGCATGAACACATTTGACACTAGGATTTAAAGTGGAAACCCAATTTGAAAAAAACCACCAATTGTAACTAGTTACTATTTTCACTCTTGTAAAGTGAGCCCTGTTAGGAGCCAACCCTATTAAAGGTTACAAAACACACTGTTAGGTGTGACCCTGTTAAAAGATTTAATCACCCTATTAGTATGGCCTTGTTAGAGGTCTTAAAACAATTCAATAGAATTTCCACCTTGTTAGAGGATTTACAAATAGCTGTTAAGCCAACTCTATTAAGAGATTTAGATCATTGCTACAATGGTTAGAGAGTAACAATGAGATGACCTAATTTGAATTCAACTAATCTTCTAATTACAGACCTTTTTTCTGGCTTGTACTTGATCCTTCCTGATTGAATATAGCTTTTATACTCCACAAGAATATTCTATTTATCCTTCAATTTCACTTCCTCTCTTCATCATTAAATCTTCAATACATTCATAACATCTTCACACACTTTTTGAATCCACGACTTGACCTTATACTTATATCTTTCATATTGTCAAGTCAGCTCATATGCAACTTAGAATAACTAATATTCATCATCACAGTCAACTAGAACCAATGGTTAAATCAATTAAGCTTAATATGCAAAAATAAGAAAATCCTTCATTAGCCAACCCAACTCAGTATACATTATCTTAGAAGTGATTTCTTGTGTTAACCAATAGAAGCTTAATTAACACTACATACTTGCAAAGACCCTTTGGCAACCAAGTGAGCTTGATTAACATTGGTTCCATCCAACTTTTCTTCATTAATTGAGTGATCTTAGTTAACACTCATCTTTTGCAGACTATCCTTTTACGCCCAAGTGAACTCAGTAGATACTGCCTTCTAAACTAGGCAAACATAGAAACACTCAGTACTCATAGAAAATTGTCTTCATTTCCTGAGTGAGCTTGGCATACACAGATTGATAATGATATGACATTTTTGTAACATCAAGGATAATACAAAATCAATCAATTGTATCCAACAATCTCCCTCTTTGGCATTGATGGCAACACAACATGTCATAACACAATGAAATTTTAGAACAAGAATAAAGTAAGGAACATATCCTTAGTTTTATTCATGAGAACTCCCTCTATTAGTGTGAGCTCTTCCTTTCTTCAATTTCTTGCTCTGTCTACAACAACTTCTTCCAAGTTCATTCTTCCTCATGGATAATTCTTCATAAAGTTTCTATGATAGCAAACTTCTCCCTCTTACAACAAACTTCTCCTTCTTTGGAATGACAAAAAAATTTCTATGAGATATGACAGTAAAGTTCTCCCTCTTTGACAAAACATGCCAAAGACAACAAATCTATTAATATCAATGTACCTTAAGCATTGATTCATTTGCAATATGCCCTTGTTAATTTTGCACCAACTAATTGACCTTCAACTTGCTCTTGTTAATGTATCACTAAACCTTATTTAGTGAGCTTTAGATAGGGGAATGACCCCTAGCTTACCTATTAGATACATAAATGCATCCTTAGGTAATGGCTTGGTGAATACGTTTGCAATCTATTCTTTTGTATTTACATATTCCAATCTAACTTCATTATTCTACACCAACTCTCTTAAGAAGTGATATTTTATAGAAATGCACTTTGTTTTGGTAT
The DNA here is from genome assembly GCA_028749045.1 of Cupressus sempervirens. Lineage (NCBI taxonomy): Eukaryota > Viridiplantae > Streptophyta > Pinopsida > Cupressales > Cupressaceae > Cupressus > Cupressus sempervirens. The sequence continues at coordinate 27,002,747 of CM053783.1, forward strand.
GCATTTCTGGATTCTTTGCTATATTGATTGTTTAGTGTTATCATAGTATATGACTATTGGATCCTTGATCTCTATCTTCATTCCTTCTAACAATTGTTTGAACCAAACAATGTTAGAATAATTAATTGCTATTGCCACATAGTCTACCTTTGCCATGGATTGAGAGATGCAATTTTGTTTCTTGCTTGTCCAAGACACTAGTCTTTTACCAAGAAAGAATGCTCCACCACTAGTGCTTTTTTTGTCATCAAGACTTCCTGCCTAGTTAGCATTAGTAAACACCTTTAGGTCTAAATTGCCTCCAAGTTTGTACCATAAGCCATAGTCTTCAATACCTTTAAGATATCTTATGATTCTCTTGATTTTCATCATGTGATTTTCTCTAGGATTTGATGAGAATCTTGCCACCATAACAACTTCTAGTGCAATATTAGGCCTTGTATGTACTACATACTACAATTTTCCAATCATTGATCTATATGTGGTCTGATCTACTTCTTTGGAATAATCATTCTTGGAAACCTTATGTCTAGTAGACATAGGGGTTCCAACTGGTCTTGAATCTTCCATTCCAAAATTCTTTAGTATCTCCTTGATATATTTAGATTGAGTGATGTAGATACCATTTTTGTTCTATTGTATTTATAACCCAACAAAGAATTTTATCTCACCAAACATGGACATCTGAAATTCTTTACTCATTTCTTCTAAATTTTTTTTTTGCACAAGTCATCATTTCCTTTAGTTTTCTTGCTAGATCCAACTAGATTTTCTTTTCCATCCAATATTTTGGCCATTCCATTCATGAATTCTACTTTGAATTTAATGTTATTCAATTGTGCCACACTCAATAGATTATGCTTTTGTCCTTAAACCCAATAAGCATTGTCACATACAAGTTCTTTAGTCAATGAAATACCCCCTTTTATGTTACAAGGTTCATTGTTTCAAAATCTGACACTACCTCCATTATAATATTCCATGTGCTCAAATTTTGTTTTATCTCCAGTCATATGATGTGAATAGCCACTGCAAATAATCCATATATCATTTTTGCTTACATGAGATATAAGTGCCATCTTATCTCCATCATTAGATTCACCTTTTACAACAATATATACCATTTCGTCTTCATTGTTATAAGAATATTTAGCTATAAAATAAAATTTCTTACCTTTGTCCTTGTAGTTCTTATAGTTCTTGGAATCCTTCTTGTCTGTGTGCTTGTTTCTTTTCTTTTCATCTTTGATTTCTTTGTTTGGACACCTTATAGAAATGTGACCAACTTCTTCAAAGGAAAAGTAGACCAGAGGAAATTTACCTTTGTACTTTCCTCTGCCTTTGGAATACTTTCTTGCAAGTAGGGCTTCAATAACTTCAAGATCACTATTTGAACTTTCTTCTGTTTCTTCTTCTTCACTTCCTAATTGACTGGACTTTGATTTCTTACCCTTTTCTTTGAGTGAGATTTTATCTTTAAAAGCAAACTCAATAACCTTTGAACTAGGAACATAGTTATCAAAGTTATCTAACTCAAAAGCTGTCAATCTTCCAACTAGAGCATCCAAGGATTTTTTTTTATTTGGATCACATCTCATCTCTTGAATAGTAGACAATCTAATGGAATAAATGGGAATAAGAGTTCTAAGTACCTTGCTTACAACTATTTTCTCTTCAATGTCTCCTCCAGATGCTTTGATTGAACTTACACTTGCTTTGATTCTTTCCATGTATTTTGCAATATTCTCATCTTCTCTCATTTTCATATGATTAAGATGACCTCTAAGACTTTCAACCTTAGCTCTTCTTACATAATCATCTTCTCCATATATGTCTTTTAGTTTGGTCCACATCTCATGAGCTCTTTTTTAGTCTTTAACTTCATCAAATTCAGCATAACTAAGAGTAGATGCAATGTCAATCATCATAATGTTATGATTTTTCTTTTCAGCAATATCTTTGATTGATAATGTTCTAGTGGGAGTATTGTATTCAGTATCAAGATATTCGCACCCTGAATCACTAATAGTATCCAAATGTAACCTCATAAGTCCTTGCCATGCTACAAAATTATCTTTGTTCAGCTTGGGAATCTCTCTTCTGTAAGACATACTGATCTTTAGCTTAGGTCCTTGAAACCTTCTCTACAAGCACCAAAAGCTCTGATACTAATTGTTGGAAATATAAGAGGAGTAACTTAGAGGGGAGGGGTAGAACAATTACTACTAAAATAAATCCTAGATCCCTTAGATGTCAGTACAAAATAAAGTTTAAAAACTAAATACTGTTGATGCTTGGTAAATACACATAAAATGTTGTAACTTGGTAGATATTGATTATGCAAATCTTTAAATGTTATCTATGATTACCCTTACTTTAACTTAGTTTCAAACACATAAAATAAAATAGTATGAACACATTTGACACTAGGATTTAATGTGGAAACCCAATTTGAGAAAAACCACCAATTGCAACTAGTTACTATTTTACTCTTTTGAAGTGAGCCCTATTAGGAGCTAACCCTATTAAAGGTTAAAAAATACACTATTAGGTGTGACCCTATTAAAGGATTTAATCACCCTATTAGAAGTGTCCTTGTTAGAGGTCTTAAGACAATTCAATAGAATTGCCACCTTTTTAGAGGATTTACAAATAACTATCAAGGCAACTCTATTAAGAGATTTAGATCACTACTACAATGGTTAGACAGTAACAATGAGATGACCTGATTTGAATGCAACTAATTTTCTGATTACAAATCTCTAATCTAGCTTGTACTTGATCCTTCCTAATTGAATATAGCTTTTTTACTCTACAAGGATATTTTTCTTATCCTTCAAATTTGCTTTCTATCTTTATCATTAAATCTTGAATACATTCATAACATCTTCACACACTTTTTGAATCCATGACTTGACCTTAGACTCATATCTTTCATATTGTCAAGTCGACTCATATGAAACTTAAAATAACTAATATTCATCATCACAGGCAGCTAGAACCAATGGATAGATTAATTAAGCTTAATGTGCTAAAACAAAAAAATCCTTCATTAGCCAACCTAGCTTGGTAGACACTAAACCAAAAGAAATTTTTGTATTAACCAATAGAAGCTTGGTTAATACTACATACTTGTAAAGATCCTTTGGCAATTAAGTGAGCTCAGTTGACATTGGTTCTATCAAACTTTTGTTATTAACTGAGTGAGCTCCATTAACACTCATCTTTTGTAGACTATCCTTCGATGCCCGAGTGAAGTCGATAGAAACTGCCTTCTAAAATAGGAAAACATAGAAACACTCAGTAGACATAGAAAAATATCTTCACTACTCAAGTGAGCTTAGCATACACTGATTGATAATGATATGACATTTGTGTAACATCAAGGATAATACACAATCAATCAATTGTATCCAATAGTAACTCTATGTACAAGGCCTAGAAACAAGATAAAAATAGCAAACACCAATCAAAATAGCTAGAAATACCATGTATTGGTCATTCCAAATCATAATGAGAAGAAGGAGAACATTTTGGTATAAGTTTCTACAACATCTTCCTTTTTGCAACATTTTGGAAAAAAATGCAATATTACAACTTTGTAATTTTGTTCTTTCTTGATAACTTTTACAATTTTGGCTTTCAACCTTACATTATTATTCTAGTTTACTAAAATTAATATAATACATCATGAATGACCAAAATGAAATGAAATTGATCATATTATGAACTTTGGCCTCCTAGTATTCTTGTCTACTTAGGTGCTCCTACACTAGGACCTAAGATGGATGGAAGTAAAGAAGAATGTGGATAAGGACCCAAAATAGATTTGGAATATGGATAATAGTAATTTTTCATTTATATGGAGGGATTTTTGATTTGGAAGGGGTGGATGGTGTTTATCCCTAAGTCATGCTATCTATTAGTGTCAAACCCTTAGACATTCACAAGGAAAGGTTAATCGGTCATCACTATGATCAAGTCATTCTATATAGCCTGAACTAAGTATTGAAGACTTGTAAATATTCTAAGTTATGTGTAGAGTAGTAGTTAGTTCCAAGTGAGATAATAGTTACCAAGTACTCTAGTGATTGTCAAGTTTATCAAGGACAATAGTTAACACCAAGTTAAGACTGAGGGAAAACATGATGAAATAGTTTATGTCAAGCATCAGTGTTATGTAAGTGCCATGTAACAAAGTTTAACATATTTGTTTGGAATGACACTAAATATTATGTTAACCGTTTTTATCAAGATGGAAGTTTTTTTTGAAGATCAAGGAGGTAATCAAGGAGGTGATTACATGTTCAAAGGAAGATCATTAATCCCTATGTAAGGAAATCCACCAATTAGAAAAAATGTAAGAACTAGGTGGTAAAAGGATTAATTCTATACCATTGATTTGGATCTAGAAGGTTCATCCAAGAATCTATTTAAGGAGGGTCTATGATACAGTTCCTATGTATGGGTGTGTGTTTGTGGATATTTTGATTGTATGAAATTTTCTGGAGGTGAATCAAAGTGTTAAGATTAAGCAATGCAGTAAAGAATTTTGAGTAAAGACAAAGAATATCTACATAGCAAGGTGATATTATATTGCATAGACAATATTTGTTGTCAAGCATTGAAGTGCTAACTGAAGGATTAGATACTAAACATTCTAATAGGTGTTTGAGGGTTTAAATATCTTAACATAGTAGCTTTAGTAGGAATATATGAATATCCTAATAGAGTACTCACTTGGTTGTTATTTAAAATACTTTAACCAAGGTAGAACCTAGTTGTTATTTTAGTAGACCCCTCATAGGGTAGATCACCACAAGAGATCAAATCATTTTAGCCTTAAAAACAAAACTTTATTATTGTAGTAGTGAATATTTTGTGGGTGACATCCCCACCACAGTTTTACCTTTAGCTTGGAGGGTTTCTGCATTACCAGATCTATGTGTTAATGTGTTATGTGTTTATGAGTTTACATTCATGTAGTTAGAAGGTAGATTTGATATTATGTTGATGTGAATGGCTATAATGATATGAGATGAATGTTTAAATGAGAGTTTATGTGATGATATCAAATATGTTTCATGTTTGAAATAAGATAATTTTTATAGATCTTGAGATATTCTTTTTCTAATGGAATGCTTATTATTTTGTGAAAAAAGATGTGAGTTCATGTAAAAATGGTCATGAATGGATTGGATAAGTGTGATGGGGTCTTGTGGAGGATTACAATCATGTGAAGGATTAATAGGCTCTTGAGATGGATTAGAATAATGATCTAGAGGTGGAGGGGTAGCTTCATCTTTACTATATAGTGTAGTGGAATAAATGATGGGATATTTAGATGGAGATGAATGGGGAATTTGATCATGAATTTGGAGGAAATCATGAGATGGAGATGGAATGGGATCATGCAATTAAATGAAGGGAATGTAATCATGAGCTGGATATGAAGGGTAACTATGATCTTGACTTTGGAGATCAATATGAGATAGAGTGGAGGGGATGATGGGATCTTTAGATGGAATGGCATCATGACATGGAGATGAAGGGGGGATTTGATCATGAATTTGGAGGGAAATATGAGATGGAGATGGAATGAGATCATGCAATGAAATAGAGGGAATATAGTCATGAGATGGAGATGAAGGTGAATTAATGGATGAGATAGGAAGAGTATCTTTGTGAAGTGATGGTTAAGTGGATGTTAAGTCTTGACATGGAAGGGTATCATTAATGGATGGAGGAAAATAGAAGTATTTATATTAGTTAAAAATAAGATGATGAGGTGGGTTTAGAGAGATAATTGTATCTTGAGATACAAGGGAGCATGGGATGGAGGAACACTTAGATATAGAGAATGAGAGAAATCCATCGTAGAATTCTTTGGAAAAAAGGTCTTGACATGTTTTGACTTGCAAGGGTGATATGGTGGATGGATTGAGATGTTCAAATTTAATGTGGCCTTTTTCAATAAGGTCTTGGATTACAAAATTATCTTTAGCCACCTATTGGTATCATGATAGTTGATGCAATGGTATTGGCAATATTTATTTCTCTAAACCCAACAAGTTTAGGTCAATCATTTGGATAAGGTTTTGTATTTGGAAATACCATCACATTTTCTTCTACCACATTACAATTATGACATTAAGGGGATATAATTATGGTGTATAATCTCATTTTGAATGAGGGCCCTTGTAGCTTATGTACGGCTGATAGGTTGAAACTTTGGGTGATTGTGAAAATTTGTTTAGAGTTATGGATTAAAAATCCTTTTATAGTCCTTAGTCACAACCATTCCTAAAATTAAGATTATATAGAGATTAAGGATTAAATGGATGATTGAGATTGGAATTAATATTGTAATCAGGTGTAGGATTGTGATTATGTTTTTTATCTAATTGAAAAGGAAATAATTCTTTGTAGGTAAGCCTTTGTTTTGTTTTATAATAATCACGTTCCTTTTGAAGTTCTTTAATCTCTTTGGAAAAATATTCTTTTGTGGAATAGTTAGATGGGTTTCTATTGTCAAAGGCATGAGGAGGATATTGGTATGGACTAGGATTAAATGGATTGACTTTTTGAGCGAGTTTTGATGCGTGAATGACACTAGAGTTTGTTTTAAGGTCCCCAATAATCAATTTAAATACCCATTATTGAGAAGTTGAAATAAGTTGTGATCATGTGATAACTTAATATGTAGGAGCTATCTATGATGAAATGCAAATTGAGCTTGTAATGTAGGTATATGATTATTATATGTATGGACTAGACATGTATAATTAATATGCTTGTTGAATTAGAGATTTGTTTTAATATTATGTTTAATTTTTCTAAACATTTCATGAAATTTAACCATATTCTTGATTTTGAGATGAGGAGTTTTGGATTTGAAATATAAATAGAAGTGGAGGAGGATTTGAATTGAGAATGGATGAAGTGAGATATTTGATGATGGATGAAAGATGAAAGATGAACTTAGGATTAGGGGCAATTTTAGACTTTCCTTTCATTGGATTAATTTATTGATTGGTTCAACTAAGAGGATTAAGTGATTGATTATGAGTTAAGGGCCTCAAATATTGTTTGGATTAGATTAATTGGATTAGAATTTGATGATAATGATTGAAAATGATGGTTTGAGACAAACCTTTGAGAAAGAGGGCCATATGAAGTGCAAAAAATAAGGATAGATGATGATGTTGATGATGATTTCCTACTCAAATATAGACTGGTCATTTTGAGCAATATAGGATTGGATAGGATTAGCCACCCAAGATGGATTGTGTTAGTCCTAGTTTTTGAGTCACCTTTTTTTTCATTATCTTATTCTTCTCCCTCTAATTTTTTCCTTTGAAGTTATACATAATTCTCCCTCCCAAGATCTTGTTTTACCTTAGCCTTAAAATTCAAACCTCGTTGTGAGATCCTTATGTAAATTCTTTTGAACCACTTTGAGCCTCTTTGAAACCCTATTCAAAGTAGTTCAAAGTAGTTCAACCAAAGGTTTACAATTGAATTTTGATCTTGTAGGTGGAACCTATCAAGTGCACCATCAACTTTCTTTTGAACCACTTCAAACCTCTTTGAATCCTGGTTCAAAGTAGTTCAAAGTAGTTCTGATACTAAATATCTACATTCAGGAGTCTTATGGACATTTAAAAAGATAATTGTTACTAAGGTGTCAGAGGTGATGTCTGGATAATGATGTAAACATCTTATCTAAATTATTATGTACATATATGAGTAATGAGTTGGTATCACAAGTGGAAAGGGGCAACTCTTTTGTTTGGTAGCTAAATCATATTGTTAGGAGAATAATGATGATTGCAAGGATATTTTCCTTAAAGTAAGCATTTAATGTATAAGTATCATAATTCTTTGAAGTGTGTGTACTAGCCCTCAGTAATCTTTCCATAAATTCCTCATTATTCAATAGTACTTTCTTTGGCATGCTAACTTCCATTTAAATTCAAAGTTTAAAATTTATTTGTTTTATCCTACTTTGAGGTAAGTTGAGGGCTAAGCAGTGGGGGAAGAAGGGAAGTGTTTTGGTTTTCAGTGGATTATAGGTGAGAATGTGAACTTTCTTCTTTCCTCCTTCTATGTTGATATTTTTCTCTTCAGAGAATGATTTGAAAAGATTTTTGTTTTCTACTGAAATGAAGTCCATCATGCATTTCTTTAGAAATTTTTCTATCCTTGAGTGCAAAAGGCTTGTGATTTCTAAGAAAAATTTGATGGGAGTTGGAGTTGAGAAATTCCAAAAAAAATTCGAAGACCAAGTTGAGGTTAAGGGGTATCTAGAGGTCCTGACAAGCAGTATCCTTAAAGCATCTACCTTTCCCCCTACATTGTTAAGTCCAAAATTACCTTGACTTTGTATTGATCACTATGATATAAAAACCAAGAGTATATTGAATTGTAACGGGGAAATTTTTTTTTCTATCACCAAAGAACTATTTCATCTATTTTCAAATTACATGAGTGCACCTTTCCTAGTTTTGGTCCCACCTAGTCCTTAGTTAAATACCAGGAGATCCCTTCAAAATATCGCAACCAAATGGCCAAAAAGTAGACAAAAATGTTTTATCATGGAGGTTAAGGTTGCCTAAAATAATCACTAAAGATCATATGAAACCCCATATACATGACCTAATCATTTTATTGCACTGAGCTAAGGGTTCAATAGATGTTTTTGTGTTCGAGGATTGGATGTTTCATTACATAGATATGGTTCTGACTAGGAAACAATTTCTAGACTAGGCAGAATTAATAGCCAACTCATTAAGAAATTAAATCAAACACTTTCAAGTTTCTAGATAGGATTTTTATATCTCCTCTTATATGAATTATTGTCTTACATGCACTAGTGATCTTACTTCCATCCCCCATGACCCTTGGAATGAGGATATAACAATATATCAATATTGCCCCTTGTTAAAAAGAGATAAGTGTTAGAAGAATTTAGGAAAGTGCATGATGCTTTTAAGGGGAATGTTTATCTTAGCCTCATGAAAGATTCTATGTAGAGGATACCTCTCGAAGCTCAAAGATTGATTGATACTTATGGGAGTTTTTACATCTAGTTCCTGAGGTTCACTTATTTGAGAGTACGAGGATTCAAAGAAGAACTTGTTAAGTTTCCCTGGTATGCCTTGGATTTTTTTGTCATAGTTGAGATTTGTAGATAGATATTTTATTTAATGAAAGATAACCTTCCTGAAGAGAGGTGGGAATCTATTTTTCCTATTAAGCTCATCTCTTTAGCCTATAATACAATGATTAATGATGCTAAAATAAAAAGTGACCTGTTGAGCTTTAATCTTGGGTTCTATCAAGGAAGAAGAGACTTTGATAATAAAAAGTTTGTGACACTGGTACTCAATATTAAAGATCATTTTCAATCAGTGCCTTTCCTTGAATATTTGTGGGAAGATTGTAGTAGTGAATGTGAGATTATTAAAAGAGATCATTTGAGGTTAACAATCTCCTAGATCACCTCACTCAAACTCAAATTCAAACTAGAAGGAATGATTGAAGATGGTTCAGAGGTTGTCGAACTAGGTTGGGAAGAAGTAAATGAATAAGTTCAACATGAGATTGATTTGAACTAGGGTGAAGAGGATGATATAAACCTCAGGACTAGGTCTATATTGGTCTGCACAGATAACTGTAGACACTTAAAAATCCTTTAGAAAATAAATTATTTTTATTTTCTGAAAAAAATCTCTGATGACATCATCATTAATTAATTAATTTTTATGCCATTAAATCCCTTTATCTTAATTAAAAATTTTAATTAAGAAATCCCTCCCAAAAATGTTTAAATCTTATTTAAACATTATATCCTTATTTATTAATTATTTAATTAATAAATTGACCAAAAATTCCAAAATAAATAATTAATTTATTTTTTGCCCAAAACTTGGCCAATTTCCTTAAGACCACTAACCTCTTCCAAAATCTTCTAATCCTTCTTTAATTTCGATTAAAGGCTAATCTCATCATTTCCTAACCCTAATCCCAACTCAAAATATTTAATTAAGATTAAATATTAATCTTCATATTTATTAAAAATATTTTAATAAATATCTCCTCAACCCAAACCCTTGAAATAAATAAAACTTTATTTATTTTCTAAAAAACCTTATTTATCCTCATCCTAGAAGCTTAGACTCTTTTAGAAGATGTCAATTCTAATCCTAAACCCCCCCTCTAACCTTGTCACATTCCCTAAACAAGGTTAGCCAACTCCTAAGCTAATCCTAATCCCTCTTCTAATCATGTGCACAACTTAAGCAAGGGTTAAGACTTACTAACCCAAGCCAAAGTCAATAATCTCATCCTCCTCCCAACCACCTCTATTTATAACCCAAGCCAAAGTCAACAATCTCATCCTCCTCCCAACCATCTCTATTTATGACCCAACCATCTCTATTTGACCCAACCATCTCTATTTGACCCAACCATCCCCATTTGTGCCTCAACCTCCCTCATTACTCCTTTGACCAATCCATATCCTACTCTCTCACATCCAATCACCTTGTGACATGTGTCACCTCCTAATTGGTCTTAAACAAGCACAATCCATGTGCTCCCCTTTGAGTGCATCCTAGCCCTCCCTCACCATATTGTCATCCTTGCATCCTGACCATCCATCCTTCCACCCCTTGGCCTATAAATAGAAGCCTCTTCCTTCACTAAAATCATCCACTTTTGAAGCAAACTTATAATGCTATTTTGAGAGCCTAAAAACTACCAAAATACTATTATAATGCTGAAAATCCTCCATACCTTCATTATTGAATCATTCATCCACACTCATATTTGATTATCACTCATCCATTTGGAGCTTGAACACATTGTGAGCATACATTTTCTATCCATCAGGGACATAGCTTCGTCATCATGAGAAGCACTTGAGGAGTTTACCATCTTTGGTCTACTTTCCTCAATTTTTCCTTCTTTGGTCCTATCTTAAGTGTTTACTTGTTTTTAGTATTGAGAATGCTTTTTATAGATTAGTGTTCATCTTACTCTACTAAAATAGGTGATACATTTTAGATACATCACTTATTTCACCTTGAAGAAGTGTTTAATCGATTGGCAAAGTATCGTCTCATGCTGAATTCAAAGAAATGTGTCTTCGGTGTCACCTCAGGCAAGCTCCTAGGCTTCATTGTGTCACAACGTGGTATTGAGATTGACCCTAAGAAGGTCAAAGCCATCATGGATATGGCTCCTCCTAAGACACTCAAGCACCTTCGTTCTTTGCAAGGAAAACTCCAATTAGTTCGACGGTTCATTTCTCAACTTGTTGATAAGTGTCAACCTTTCACTCACTTTCTTAAGAAAGATCAAAATTTCAAATGGGACTCAGCTTGCCAGTGCAATTTTCAGCTCATCAAGCAATACTTAGCTAATTTGCCTATTTTGGTTCCTCCAATTGCAGGGTGCCCACTCATATTTTACATCACAACTACTCCCACAACATTAGGTGCTCTTCTAGCACAACTTGACGATGTAGGAAAGGAACGAGCTATTTATTACATTAGCTGAACATTAGTGGGCTATGAGCTCAGCTACATGCCAATGGAGAAGGCATGCTTAACAGTAGTGTTTTCCACCCAGAAGCTACGTCATTACATGTTGAGTCATACTGTGCAACTGATATCAAAGATTGATCCATTAAAATATATGCTCTCTCGCACAGTACTCACCAGACGCCTAGCAAAATGGGTTACACTTCTTCGTGAGTTTGACATTCAATATGTTGACAGGAAGGCCATCAAAGGCCAGGCTATTGCAGATCACTTGGCCGATGCACCCTTAGTTGCAGATCACCCACTCATCATGGAATTTCCAGACGAATACCTCTATTTGGTAGAAAAACAATCACTTTGGAAGCTATATTTTGATGGCTCCCATACATCTCATGGCTCTAGCACTAGCATACTCTTGGTTACACCTCAAGGCAATTATATTAATAAATCTTTCAAGCTACAATTTCGGTGTACCAATAACATTGCAGAGTATGAGGCCCTTGTTGCAGGCCTCAAAATTGCCATTGAATGGAATATCACAGAGCTTCAAGTTTATGGTGATTCTCAACTTATCATTAAACAAGCATTGAATGAATATCAGACCAAGGATGACAAGCTACTACCTTACAAAAATCTAGTTGATCAATTAAAGGAGCATTTTACTCAGATCTAGTTCATACAAGTACCTAGACTCCAGAATAAGGTAGCTGATGCTATGGCTACTACTGGTTCTCTCTTGGAAATGTCATCTGAAGCTACACAATATGAATTCTTGGTTGACCAGCTACATGAACCTGCATATGAGAATGATGAATCAACATGAGTCTGCATCTTGGTTGGTCCCCAATCCCCATGGTACCATGAAATTCACGCTTACCTACTAAATGGTATCATATCTCCTCACCTCACATGAACCCAACGCCAAAACCTTATACGTAGAGCTTCCCGATACACTATCATCACCCAAACCCTATATTGTCATGGTTATCATGATACTCTATCTCGATGTTTAGATCAAAATGAGGCTGCGATGGCTCTCAAAGAGGTACATGCTGGACTTTGTGGTGCTCACACGAGTGAGATGGTGCTAGCAAAGCAAATCCTTCAGGCTGGATACTATTGGCCTACTCTAGAACATGATACATGTGAATTTGTGAAATGATGTTTACCTTGTCAACAACATGCTAATTTAATCTGAGCTCCAGCAGAGGACTTGCAACCCATTGCACCACCATGGCCTTTTGCCTGCTGGGGGTTTGATCTCATTGGTCTTATTGCACCACTTTCTTCAGAAGGGCATAAGTGGATAATCATAGCCACTGATTACTTCACTAAGTGGGTCAAAGCAGTTCCCCTTGTCACTGCTACGGGAGTTCAAGTGTCCAAGTTTATCCTATATCATATCATATGTCACTTTGGCATCCTAGCTACCATTTTCACTGACCATAGAGGTAATTTTGAAAACCTAAATATGGAGGAATTGTGCACTTCCCTTCATATCCATCATCATTTTTCTAGCCCATACTTCCCACAAGGTAACGGCCAGGCAGAGGCAACTAATAAAACCCTACTCAGAATCCTCAAGAAAGTTGTCAATGACTCCGACCGTGATTGGCATTTGCAAATTAATCCCACCCTATGGGCATACCGCACTTCATTTCGCACAGCCACTAGCACAACTCCATACTCCTTGGTCTATGGTGCTAAAGCAGTCCTACCTATTGAGGTTGAACTCCCATCGCTTCGTATTTCTCTACGTGGACAAATATCTGATGAAGAATATAGAGTGGCTCAACTTACTCAACTTGATCTACTTGATGAAAAAAGGCAACAGGCCTATGACCACCTCATGGTCTACCAGAATCACCTTAAGCACAATTTCAGTAAGAAAGTCCATCCACGCAATTTTCAAGAAGGTGACATGGTCCTCAAAGAGAATATGAAGGTTCAAGCTGACAGAGAAAAGAAAGGCAAGTTTGAGCCCACATGGCTTGGTCCTTATGTGGTCACAACATCTTTTGGCTCAAGAGCCTATTAGCTATCTACCCTTAAAGGTGAAGTCCTAAATGATCCTACCAACATTATTCACCTCAAGAAATTCTATGCCTAAGGGAAAAATTTTCAAATCAAAATCAAGCAAAGAAAAATAAAGCGTCCAATGGTGAAAACTTGGCAATTCAAGCACCTTGGATAGGTCCCTGGTAAAAACCTAGCAAATAGACACCAGGTGTACTATAGCCTTTCCATTATCTATCAATGATCTCCATCTCTTGTATCACCCCTTTACATCTCATCACCCATCTCCCCATTTTCCAAGATTTTCCAAAAGTTCCTACATCTGCTACTATGTTTTATCTTACATTCCAGAGTCATCCACCCATTTCCTTTTCATGCTTGTATATTTTTGAGCCTTGCAGCAAAATCCAACATCACTATCTCATTCAAATCCTAGTTCTACTTCAAAAATTTCCAAAAAGTTGTCAAAAACATTCATAAATCATCCAAAAATCCAAAATAATAATAATAATAATAATAATAATAAAAGAAAAAGAAAAAAAAAGGGCTTCCTTCTCTCACAAACCTTTTCACACACACCTTACTTTCCATAATAAAGGCCTTGACATGAGACAAAAACCTTTCACAGACCCTACACAATGAGAAACCAATAGAATTACAACCCTTTCACATCGACCTCTCAAAGAGAATCTTTTGGAGTTGTAACCGTTTGCAAGGCCCATGCCAGTTTCCTCACACCAAAAAAGGAGAACCAACCCAATCACTCCTCTAGCGACCATCGATACATCTAGAAAATGAAGCCAAACTCACTCTTCAATGTCCTCCTTCGGATCGCCAGAGGATTATGCACAAACCAACCAAACACTAAAACCCACAAGGATGGAGGGAAAGACAACGCTGATAGCCAACGCAGTGATAGAAACAATCAAAAAATACCAAAAAAATTCAAAAATCACCCAGCAATACCAAAAAAATTCAAAAATTGACCAAACAATATAAAAAAAAACAATAAAATTTCAAAGCATTCGAAAGGGGGTCATAAATACCAAATATGGCCACAAAAGCTTGAAACATTAAAATACCACCCCAAAATTCCTCTCAATTTCCGATATTAAGAAGAAGTGTGGTAATGTCCTGAAACATAATTCCAGGCTTAGGAAAATCCAGCACAACTCGGATAGCGAAAGAGATGCCGCAAGGCCGATTGTCACCTTCCTTCCAAGCAACCATTATTAATGTGAATCAAGAAGGATTTTGAGTCTTATTTAAGTTGCAGTGGCCACGTTTAAGTCTACCTAGTTTCAATAGATATATCAATACTGTCTCAAAAGGCCCATGTGTCCTTTTTGGACCCCTTTAGCACCTTTTTAGGCCTAAAAGCTTTTTTTCAGGGCCCAGGTGTCCTTTTTGAACCCCTCTAGTGCCTTTTTTAGGCCTTAAATAGCTTTTTCAAGGTACAAATGTCCTTTTGGCCCCCATAATGTCTTTTTAGGCTCAAAGTGCCTTTTTCAAAGCCCTATTTTGACCTTTTCAAGCCCCAAAAATGCCATTTTAGGCCCAAACGCCTTTTTCAAGGCCCTATTTTGATCCTTTTGGTCCTTTTTAGGCCCAAGCACCTTTTTCAAGACCCTGAACTGCCTTTTTAGGCCCAAATGCCTTTTTCAAGGCCCTATTTTGATCCTTTTCGGCCCCCAAGACACCTTTATAGGCCCAAGCACCTTTTTCAGGCCCCCAAACTACCTTTTAAGGCCCAAAGGCCTTTTTCAAGGCCTTATTTTTTATCCTTTTCGGCCCCTGAGATGCCTGTTTAGGCTCAAGTGCCTTTTTCAGGCCCTTGAGACATTTTTTTTTTGGCTAACACGTCTTTTTCAAGGACCTCCTTTAAGCCATCACATGCCTTGCGTAGGTCCCACTGCCTTTTCCACACCTCATAAACATCTATTTCATCATGCACCTAGAGAAACGTCCCCACATTTTATCTTATTATTGTCTATCATACTTGCTAAATCTAAACAGACATTCTTGCCTATGAGTCATGGTTACCCTTACTCTACCAATTGTATTGTTCCCACTTTTACAAGTATCACGCTATTTCATTATTTATCCCAAAAACACAAAAACATTCAAATATATATCAAAAATCCCAAAAACATTTAAATATTCAACAAAAACACAAAAACATCCATATATCTTCCATAAAAATCCCACACACAAAACATGACATTACATTATGATCAACATCTATTGTCCCTTTGATTGCCACAACAATAAGCACAAACTTTCTATTCTCCTATGACAGCAACAACAACAGTCCATTTAATTACTAATGTTTGGCATCTTTTTTATTCTGGTCTCCCTGGAGGAGGTGGCAAGACAGGGTGTCCAAACAATGTCATTCCTTCAGACCCCGTCCCAGATGATGATGCCCTTGGAGTCATCCTCACACCTGCCCAAAGTGTATCCATGGGGATTAGGATGTTACCATGCCTCAAGAGTGTGTTTATCTGCTCCATAAAATGTTTTTTGGAGTTTATGACTCCTCTCCTTTGCTCCAAAGGGACCGCTTGGTGATATAATCCCATGTAGTAGGCCGCCTCTCGCACAACCCTCACTAATTGCTCCATGACATCTTTCATTTTTGCCTGTAGTCTTTCTGCTCCTGGAATAGTTGTTGTCCTTTGCAAAATATCGCGTTCTCTTTCATATCTATTCGATAGAATTTTCATTGACTCCCTCTCATGTTTCACTATATTCAACTGATTCTAATACCACGTAATGCATGCATTACTTGCATTCAACTACTCTTGTGCCCTCCGTGCTAAACTATTGGTCTGCACTGCTGACTCCCTGAATGCTTCTAATTGTGACCGCAGGAGCACTAATTAATTTTCACATCTCTCCATTGCCGCTCTCTCCACTGCCAAAGTTGCCTCCATAGTCTCCACTCTTGTCTGCTCCATCATTAACATCATCCCTAGGCACTCAGTTTCTGTCTGTGCACCATCCTCTTGTGCTCTTTCAATTAGGCCTTGAAAGAAATTTGCATCTTTCTCTGCCTGGTCAGCCCTTTCTTTTTCCATTGCCAATGCTTTTTCCATCACCACCACTACATCATGAGCTTCTTGTAATGTAGCATCGGATTGCAATGCTCAAAATGGCCAAAATGCAGACAACACTGGGTCACCCTTTTGTTCCCTAAAGCTCTGCATCATATCCCCTAAATTACTTTTTCCCTTCTTCCATTCAACCACTATTGGTTACATCATGGATCTTTGTTCCCCTTTTGGAAGAGTCTCTTCTATAGATGGCTGATCTTCTGCACTTGCTCCCTCTAACCACACTTGGTAAGTTTGTCTCCTTCTCTTTTTCCATTGCCTTTGTTTGTTGCATCGTAGCTTCTGCTAATAGTTGCAGCAAGGTCAGATCTTCTTCTTCCTCTTCTAGCTGATTTTGAGCTAGATTACTTTTGCTAGCCTCCACCACTCCCCGATCACAATGCCACACACTTTGACATCACAAGGTTTCTCTTCCTTCTTGTTGGCTCCGCTTTACACCCCATTTTTTCCCTCGCACCCATTTCCTTTCTCCTTGGCTTTCATTTTCCTCTTCACTCCATCCCCCCATTCCTCCTTCTATCACCTCTGGCATTTTCTGCCTCTGCTCTTTCGAATCAGCCATTGATATTTCACTCACAGCTTAATTCTTCACTCACACTTTTCTTATGCTTCAGCTAACACTTCTTGTTGTTCATATTTCATCAAATTCACTTGCCTTTTATAGAACCAACCACATTCTCCATCGCTTCCATTACACACTATCCATATCTTCGACAACAAGCTTCAATACCCGCCATCATAATAGTCAAGTCGGCAACTACTTCTATCCTTTCCACAGCTCCCCTCCCCAATCATAACAGTATGCTATACCTACCTCTTTCCACTAGCTTGTCACGCTTTTCATCACACTATCTACTAATCTTCTCATCTTCATCTTTCCCGCCACTATCCTATCATGTTGAACTTTTGTATGGTCATCCCTTGTAAATACTTTGGTTTGTCCACTGTCCCATCCTTTCATGTCAGTCCTTTGCTTGGTATCATTGTATATTTCTCATCTCTTCATGTCCATTCATGCTTGATCAACAAAATCAAATACAAATAAATTTTTTTTGTTCTATTGGTTAGATGCCTTCGCGAATCCTTGAACGAGATCCCTTGTCATCAAAATGTTGTCCTACATAGTTCTGATTGCCTAGCTCATCCTAGTCCTTGATATTACCAATAGATCCTTGTAGGTTGCATCCTTCCTCTCATCTGATCTTGGTCCGTCAGTATCCAGTCCTACCGATCTCTTTGACAAAAGGTTACTTTTTCGTGGATTACATTTTCTTTCGATTTATTTTATTTTCAAGATTTCAAATTTGGTTCTTAAAGTATCTCTTCCACATGATTTGGGTTGTTCTCTCCTCATGGTCACCATGATCTTTTATATCATGGTGTGCTATGAATGGGGCAATTCAAGAGCAAGGTTTTGATCAGGTCTTTTTCTTTTTCTTTTCTTCTTGTGAGTCAGTGGGATATGACCCTTGCATAGTCCAAACATGTGATCACTTGTGGTTACATGGTGCACTTGGGAAATATTGTTTGCTTGTGGATTACCCAGTATCATTTCCACTTTGATTCTTTTGGGATTCCAGTGTGATGCTGGGGCAAACCTTGCATGTTTGTTTCATGTCAGTCCTATGTAATATTGGTAAAAAGGACTTGATGTTCTTAGTAACCTTGGCATATTCTCAATATTCCTATATCAAAATAAGTGCTCAACTACATGGTGGTGCTCCCCTTTGGAACACCCACATGCTCAAGCTTTAATGGATTACTTAATACTCCCATTTTATCAAAACATCCCATCCTATCCAAGCATCCCATCCAATTAGTCTTACAATCCTGATCTAACAGTTTTATCCATCACTCAATCATATCTCATATCAATCCCATGGTATTTAATCCTATATCAATCATAATCATACCTCCTCTATCCATCATAATCTTAGCTCTTGTATCAATCATAATCATACCTCCTCTATCCATCATAATCTTAGCTCCTTCATCAATCATAATCTTAGGTGCTTCACCAATCATAATCTTAGCTCCTTCATCCATCATAATCTTAGGTGCTTCATCAAACATCATCTTAGCTCCTTCATCAACCATAATCATACCTCCTACATCAATCATCATCATATCTCCTACATCAATCATAATCTTAGTCATCACCAATCATAAATCCTTGAACCATAATCTCCCCAAATCTCCCATCATCCAACTCACTTCCTTGGGTTTGATTTAGAAAACCAATCACCCTCTCCCCTCTCCCTAAAGCTAGTGTTCTTAACCATTAGTTATCCTTGTGCACAATGTTTTCCTTTGTATCATTCTCCCATAGCTTCCTTGAATCACCTCTCTTAGTTACCCTTAGTCCTCCTCTTGCCCTAATTTCTTGTACCTTTCAAGAAGCTACCATGCTTCACCTTCTCTCCTTGCCACCTTCTTGAGGGGGCATCACACAGTCCACTCTCTCTTCTTCTATTCAAGACTGGGGCAATCATGTTGCTTTCAAAGTCATCTCCATGTCGTTTATATCTGAACTTCTTTGAAATAGTATTGGAACAATACTATCTCAAAGAGGGGCAAAATGTAGACACCTAAAAATCCTTTAGAAAATAAAGTATTTTTATTTTCTGAAAAAAATCCCTGATGACATCATCATTAATTAATTAATTAATTTTTATGCCATTAAATCCCTTTATATTAATTAAAAATATTTAATTAAGAAATCCCTCCCAAAAATGTTTAAATCTTATTTAAACATTATTTCCTTATTTATTAATTATTTAATTAATAAATTAACCAAAAATCCCAAAATAAATAATTTATTTATTTTTTGCCCAAAACTTGGCCAATTTCCTTAAGACCACTAACCTCTTCCAAAATATTCTAATCCTTCTTTAATTTTGATTAAAGGCTAATCTCATCATTTCCTAACCCTAATCCCAACTCAAAATATTTAATTAAGATTAAATATTAATCCTCATATTTATTAAAAATATTTTAATAAATATCTCCTCAACCCAAACCCTTGAAATAAATAAAACTTTATTTATTTTCTAAAAAACCTTATTTATCCTCATCCTAGAAGACTAGTCTCTTTTAGAAGATGTCAATTTTAATCCTAAACCCCCCCTCTAACCTTGTCACATTCCCTAAACAAGGTTAGCCAACTCCTAAGCTAATCCTAATCCCTCTTCTAATCATGTGCACAACTTAAGCAAGGGTTAAGACTTACTAATCCAAGCCAAAGTCAATAATCTCATCCTCCTCCCAACCACCTCTATTTATAACCCAAGCCAAAGTCAACAATCTCATCCTCCTCCCAACCATCTCTATTTATGACCCAACCATCTCTATTTGACCCAACCATCCCCATTTATGGCTCAACCTCCCTCATTACTCCTTTGACCAACCCATATCCTACCCTCTCACATCCAATCACCTTGTGACATGTGTCATCTCCTAATTGGCTTTAAACAAGCACAATCCATGTGCTCCCCTTTGAGTGCATCCTAGCCCTCCCTCACCATATTGCCATCCTTGCATCTTGACCATCCATCCTTCCACCCCTTGGCCTATAAATAGAAGCCTCTGTCTTCACTAAAATCATCCACTTTTGAAGCAAAATTATAATGCTATTTTGAGAGCCTAAAAACTACCAAAATACTATTATAATGCTGAAAACCCTCCATACCTTCATTATTGAATCATTCATCCACACTCATATTTTATTATCACTCATCCATTTGGAGCTTGAACACATTGTGAGCATACATTTTCTATCCATCAGGGACATAGCTTCGTCATCATGAGAAGCACTTGAGGAGTTTACCATCTTTGGTCTACTTTCCTCAATTTTGCCTTCTTTGGTCCTATCTTAAGTGTTTACTTGTTTTTAGTATTGAGAATGCTTTTTATAGATTAGTGTTCATTTTACTCTACTAAAATAGGTGATACAATAACTAGTTAAGAAGGAGAAGTATGAAATCAATTAGTGAAGAAAAAATTGCAAAACATATAAAGTTACTTTCTTTCTCAAAACCTTTAACCTCTAACATTCCACTTTCATCCAGTATTGTAGGTGGTACTTCAATAGCTAAGAAGAAGAAAGAAGCAATGTTCCCAAATGTTGGGCATTCATTTTGCATGAGGTCAATGGTAGGAATCCATAGTGTAATTCCTCTCTTGAAAAGAAAATCTTTTTAAGGATCCACTCCAAGGTTCAGTATTTGTCTTGCGAGATACCAAAATCTACTCAGTAGAAGATAAATGTGAGTGTTCACAAGGAGGCCTTTGTTGGTTCTAAAAACTCTCTTATCTTGGAATTGAAGTAAAATCTGTTCGCTATCTCAAACTATCACACCAAAAGAACAATATTTTTGTATTTTTCTATTTTTCAATGAATGCAACTCTAACAATGCAACTACTATGAGGTCCTATTCTAATAGGGGGTTTAGTAAAGAAAATAACAAAATTGAAAGCAAAATAACATGAAATCAAATGACTTGAAATTGAAATTCCTAAATGGACATAAGCTACCGAACAGAACATGCTGCGAGTTAAACCTTCGAAGAAATTAGCAAGAAACCAATGAAAACAAGAGCAACGCTTCCTAGAATCCACTGATGCAATCATTAGTGAGAATCTTTAACAAATTGAATGATATTTCACTCTTCATCAAATTGCAAGGCCACAAAAAGTATTCTCATGCGAGACAAAAAGCTATGTAGACACAATCGGGTGATCTCTTCTCAAGCTCGTTATGTAAGCAAAACTCATATATCTGTAGCAAAAACAAGAACTAAAAGATCGCACAACCAAAAACAACATAATAAACCTTTGGGTCAATCACAATCTCATGAATAAAATCCACAAAACAAGGACACATTCAGGCAAGAATAACTATACTCCGAATGCTAGCACCAAAAGCATAATTTTATTGCATAATAGCGGCAACCCTTTTTACATTTTACAATGGAGTATTTATAAGAAATCCTCTCCTCAATTTGTGTTGAGAGTGAGAGATATCTTGATGCAATAAAATGCTTTTAAAACATTTAAAGAAACTAAATATATACAAACTAACAATCTAACTGGTGCTTAGAGGGACTCCATCCATTTTTTATTCATTAATTGGATGCATGAGCCCTTTACTTGTCGAAAATAGAGAAAACATGAGAGAGAAAGTAGGAGGAGGCCATCAATCGAAGTGGAAGTGCATGGAGGCATCAAAAATAGAAATTGGCCCTTCACTAGGCATGTGTCAGAGTTAACTTGCCATCAGAATGCGCTCTTGATGCATTGAAAGTGCTATTTTTGGAACTGGCAGTCAACTATCAATGCACCTCTAAATTGTAGAGCTGCATGCCTATGGAGCGAAAAAATGCAGATCTACAGACCTGCATACCTACAGAGCTAAAAAATGCGAAGCTGCAAACCTGTGTACCTATGGAGCTACGGACCTGCATACCTATGGAGCTGTGCACCTTGGTAGCTCAAATCACCAAAAAAATCAAAGTTGTTAATTTTGAAAATGGTTTTTTGGTTTTGCTCAAATGGGGTTTTAGATCACTTTTTGTATATATTCTTTTCCCATTTTTGATGATTTATACCCTCTTTATAGCCAATCACTTTCATAAACTTGAACTTCTTCTACTTCTTCGATCTAAAATCCTAAGGCACCTATGTTGAATCTTGCCATTAATAGCTGCATAAGATGAGGAACCTATTCCACTTCATGTGTCCAACCTCTGTATCTTCAACCTTTGTCTTCTCTCCAACTGCCCTATCCTTCCCGACAAGAAACCAAGTGATCCAGATGATCAAATGTTTGAAATTTTTTCATATTTTTTGCAAATTTTACTAGGTGTTTTTAAATGGCTTTTTCAGAGGTCTTTTGCTCAAAATTTCAAATTAGAACTTTCATTAGTCCCTAAAATTGGGAAATTGAAGGCTCGCTATTTTAGGGACTAAAATTAGATCTTTAGTTATTCTTTCCAACGATGTAAGCGGTTCTGAATTCTTAGCTCCGAGTCAAAAGTTATGACCTCGACAAGTTAAGGATACCTTTTTTACCTACAATAAGAAGCAAAAATTAGTTCAGAGAGATGAAAATTCTTAATCAAGACAAATTTTAGTGCATTATGCATGTCCTTTTATTTTATTTTATTCTATTTTTTACTTTTACTAGTTTTTTGAAAAAATGTAGGTGTGTGGTGCAAAAGCGTGCGTGGAGGAGAGCGCAGAGCTTGTGGCAAAGGCACGTGGTTGTAAGGCACGCGCAACACATTTTAGTGGCACGTGCATAGAATATAGGTGAGCGCATGTGCATGGACATGGCACAGATGAAGGAGGTGTAGTCTGCAAGAGAAATGGGCATGCACATAGTGGAGAGTGCATGTGAACATGAGGGAGGAATGTGTGAGCGGTGCAAAGAGGGAGAGGTGCACAGTCGGTGCAACAGAGGAGAAGCATGTGTGTGGCATAGCGGAGGAGGTGTGTGTGCCTAACCAATTTTTCTTCTTCCGACTCTTGAACTATGAGTTCAAGAGTCGAAAAAAGTAGCGGGTCTCCATTCCTAGTGAGGAACAACACCAAACTAACTAACGACTCCTAGAACTAGGTCTAAGACCAAGTTTGCAATGCCTGATCAAGAGATAGTTCAAAGGATTAACATGATGGACTAGTGACAACATAAAGGTGAAGAACTTACTTTGCTAGGCACTCAAGAGACAAAACTAAGGTGATAGGCACTCTGAATGTAGTTTAATCCAACTTTATGATTCCTCCTAGAACTAATCAAGGAGAAATGGTAGCCAATACTATTCTACCCTAGTTGTCTAATTTTGTGAGTAAGAAACATGGTCTTCAACCAATGTTTATGCTAGTTAAGGACATAGTCACTAAATATGCTACTCTACTCCAAAGAAAAAAAGAGATAAAATAATGATGTAAGTTTGACTAAGAACCCTATCATGGGGAAGGTGATGATGGAAGTAGACACATATAGGTAGAAGAAAGATTTAGGTGAAGTGGAAGTTAAAGACTTTAAAGTCACGTTACAGAAGGACAACAATGAAAAGAGGGAACTCAAAAATTTGATTGTAACCATGGTAGAATATATTGATTCTTTAATGAATGTTGGTGCCCTCCCTTTGATTTAGGTTCCTTAGTCTTTTGACCCCAGTTCCTCTGATAGTCAATAATTAGTTAAGCAAATGCAGAGGAGAGTGCTTTTAAAAGAAATGAATGAATGGGTAGGATCTATTGTGAAGGAAGGAAGAAAATTTATTTTGGACTTCACTACCATGTATGAAGAAGGAGAAGAGTTATTGGGGAAAGTTCAAACTCTTGTTCCTATATGGGAAACAGACCAAATTCGATGTCAAGTGGTCATTTTCTAGGTACATGAAGTGGAAAAGTACAGTGTAATAAAATTCCTAAGTGATAACCCCATGAAGGCCATAGATCCTTGCATGCTCTTCATTTTGAAGAGTAATATGAGCTGGAAAGAGTCCCTTTATAAGGCTGCCATAGAGGAGACGTGTACATTTGAGTGTGAAGTCACTAAGATGCATAAAGAGATATTAAAAGATATGCAAATAATAAACCCTATTGGCATCTTGCAGTTTGACAATAGGAGCACAAATTCAAAGACTTTAACAAAAAGCTTCCATGACACCATGTTTAAAATCAAAGATAGTGAGAGCCCTTCTTCCTAGGATTTTACAACAATGACTACTATTGAATCAATTCTATATCTAAACAAGGAGTTCATGCCTAGGAAAAGAAGAAGGATCAAAGAACTAAGGTGGTAGAAGGACGCATGTAGGTCAAAGTTTCTCAACTTAAAGAACCATCATTCTCACACAATTAAAGAATTTATGAGGACCTTCTAGATTTCGAAATTGGCGAAGAAAACCACGATGGATGGTGAGAAGACCAACAATGAAATTTAGTTATGGGTAGTTGTTTTTGTTTCTTGTTTCAAAAAACTATTTTTAACTATTATGTTTGATAACTATTTGTAACTGAAATGGATGGATTTTGAAGGAGAGCTTTCAGATTTTGAAAAAATATATATGCTAGGGTATAGGGCTTAGAAAGGGTTAGATTTTAGTGATATAGAAAAATAATCTTAGCAGTAGTATTTGTTTTGGAAGGCTTTTTAAATAGCAATAGATAGAAAGTATAGATATATGCAAATGTTGTTCCTTTCAAGACTTTGTGCTTAAGGATTTTACATTAATATATCTGTTAATAACTAATATGGTTCAAGACATGGAGTTTGGACTTAGTTGCTCATAGTTACTTTGAGAACTATTATGGTGATTGTCGATAACATTGACTACTATCTTAAATTGTCATACTAGACCTTTTAGTCTTTTTTAGTTTCATACCGTTGAAAATCTAAGTTTTTATTTGAATGTTGTTTAGCTTTGAGAAGACTGTGTGCTTTTCAATTTTAATTCATTTCTAAGAAATTATGTATTACACCTCTGTAACCAGGAGTATGTGAGAGACCCTTAAGCATTTTTAGGTAAAAGTGTGTTCATATGTTTACTATTTTATTAAATTAAATTTGTTGATGATCTATCAAAAGGTAGATGTACCTTCAAGAGTTTAGAGGAAATAGTTAACAAAAATGTTTACCCAAATGTTGTGAACATAATTGATTTCCTACCTTGGGCATAGACTAAATTATTTATTTTCCAAGGGAAGACAATCTATTCGCTAACAAATTGTTATCTTGAAGTGAAAAGATCAGATAATATTTTATAATTATAAGGATCCTTCAAATAGTTGTGATATGTATTTTTACCTAAGATCTGATATGGACATCTAATTAAGGTATGAAATACAAGAATTGGTTTATTTTTGACTGAAGTCCAATATAATGATGGTGCTCCATGTTACCAAGAGGAAAGATGTGATAAAGATTTATAGATGAAAGTTTAAGGAGATTAATGAACAATGAAAGAAGTTTGAAATTTTAAAGTAGTAGGTCTTATAATGCTATTCTAATGGCCTATGATGTGTATCAAAAATCAATTTGGTAAAAATTGGAGGATTTATGATGTTTTTGGCAGAGACATGAGTTTAGGAAGAGATGTAGATTTGTAGGGACACAAGTTTGTAGAAATGTTGATTAGTAGAGAGTCAAATTGGTAGAGACACAGATTTACAAGGACATAGATTCATATGTGATGATGATATTGTATGAAATTTTCCAAAATTTAAGTTTTTTAAATGTCTTGTTAATGTCTAGTTAATGCAAATTGATGTCAAAAGGGTTTGATCCAATTAGTGATGATTTTTTCAAGGGAAATATTTTTTTTAATACTCAAAATAAAAGACATTGACTATGCTAAGTATACCTTCTAACAAAAAATCATGTGACGTAAATAATTGTCTTCAAATAATATCATTGATCCACCTCACAATAGGTGTATCATAGTCATGCTCTAGGCCATGCTTAGGATTAATATATTAAAACTAAGGACTATTTTTTCCACTATGAGATGCATTTAATCTTGTCAACCCAGGGATGAATACTTGAAATGGTTGGCACAATATGTGCACTAGGTCTCTTAATGAGTCACTAAACTTATGCTACAGGAAAGTAAAATGCAAGGAAAAGAATTTACACTATTACTCTAGGAAACTAACACACTTAACTCTATTAATACTAGAAATATAATGAAAGGATAACAAATATTCCAACTCGGTTCTGTAATCACCTAAAAATGGTCATCTAGACTATTAACCCCCTTTTCAATTTTTTGGCTAAATTAATTTAATTATTTACCTAGACCAAATTGCTAATAATCAATTTATTTGATTATAACCTATAGTTTGACTATGCTATCCTAAGTTCATTATTTAATTAAAAGAACATGTCCCTTTTTAATTAAATAAAAGACCCCATTCTTCTAACCCACTTAAAGTGCACACATAAAGTCTTTTTTCTATTTTGCAATTAAAAGAAAAGGCTTTGTGACTTTTGTCTTATATGACAAGTCAACTTATATTCTATTGGTTGATTTGTGTGTACACATGGATCACTCCTCTTTTCAAATTCCACCGTTGATCATCCACCATCTTCATCTTGATCTCCACCATCTATACATCTTTAAAAGGGAGATAGCTTTCCCCCTCAATCGATCCTCATTTTTGAATATTGTTATGCTGCAGGTTTTCTAACAGGTTTCTTTGGAGCTTTGTGGAGAACTTCTATTTCTTGTCTACATTCTCTCATCCATGGCATCATGGAATTTTAGCTTAGCTTAGCTTTCCTTTTTACATGTAGCTTAATCTCACATAGCTTAATAATGGTATTGTAACACTCTCATCCATTCTTAGAATAGATGCACTTTTCATATTCATTCTAGTTTAATCTTTAGTTGCATTGCATCCTTGAGAAACTCCTTGGGACATTTGCATTCTTGCATCTTGTCTTTGGAACCTCCCATTGCATGGTTTACTAGCAAGAAGAGTATCTCTAAGGCTCATCTAAGAGTCCTTGAACTTGAAATACACTCTCTTGCACTCTGTGGATAGGGAGCTCTAAGTCAGCATCCAAGCATTCCAAACTCATGGAATCGTTTGGATAGAATGGTTTAGAGTGGGACACTTTCGAGTGTACATTTTTGGCGCCCACCGTGGGGCTTGAATCAAGTTCTTAGCTCCATTTTATTTCATTTCTTATCTCTGGTTTTTTACAATAGCATATTGAATCTAATCAAATGCTTTTGTAGAATTATCACTTTGGTTTTAAGGCCAACCCATAAGTAGATTGGTTTGAAGGCCAAAAACTTAGTTGGTTTAAAGATTTAATCATATCTTTTAAACCGCTTGGATTTTGGTTATGAATTTTTGTTTACAGGTTGGATATGTGCTCAAAATGTCTTAATATGATTTTCAGAGAATTTTGACATGATTTTTGGGAGTTATGATTTTTTCTTTTTTTTTCATAAAAAGTCATTTCTGATCGCAAACCAGTGATTTTTTTAGAAAAAATTACATTTTCAGAAAGTGTTTTCAATTCTAATGGGGGTTCTTTCTTTTCATTTTGAATTTTGAGGTCGTATTAAGGATCAAAAACTCGATTTGATAAATTTGGTCTGTTTTGACAAAATCGATCTCTAGAGCGTAAATGAAGAGATTTTTTTAAAATTTTTTGCATTTTTGGAAAGCTCTCTAATTTTTAATAGGGGTATCTTCTTTTTATTTTTATTTTTGGATATGAAATCATAGCAAAAAAGTCCAATCTTGTTGACTAGGTCAAAATCAAAGAGTAAAAATGAGAGCATTTGTGATTAACTTGCACTTTCTTTGCATGCACTTGGTTCGAAGATAAATTGGATTTTTGAGGAAACTCACCACTTTTTATTGCAGATTTTTATGTTATTTCACACTAAATTTTTGTGCTAACAAGTTGTGATTACAGGTTGCCATCCTTATGAAAAAAAAGTTGAAACATTGCATAAAAAGAACACATGTCAAAGCTTCAAATGCGCAAGGGCTACTAACATTGTTTGTAGGGCTGCCCAAAGCATGAAAACTCAAAATTTCTTGCTTTTTTGTTTTCATGCATGACATTGAATAATTGTTCATTTTTCATAGGCACATAAAACTTGTGATTGGAGTCTTTTGGTAATAGGAGAGTATGCTCTTCACCCTTGTGGTGAATCAGAAATCTTGACTTGCCATTTGATTTCAAAAGCAAGGGGTAACTAAATATTCTTGGCCTGTTTGAGAGAAAATTATTGGAATAGAAGAGTATGCTCTTCACCCTTGTGGTGAACTAGAAATCTTGACTTCTAAAAGTTGATCCACTTTGTGTAGTTAGAATCCTTTAGAGGGCCTGCTCTCGGACAACCTGAGAGGAACGAACCAAGTGGGGACAAGCAGATTACCCAGCTCTTCCAACTCACTATAAACTCAAGGCTATCAAGGACACAAAACCTTGGTAGACATAGTGTTTGTCTTCGCCTAGTGTGATCACTTAGAGAGATCACTAGGCAAGAATGCTTAAGGTACTCTTGTGATCGTGAGATCGGCTACTCATCGCAAGGTGAGGTGTCCCATAATTGGGAGCAAGAGGAACACTATGAATGGAAGCCCTATCTAAAAACTCTAAGTTAGTAACTACCCTTTTTTTGCCACTCAACTTCTTGGTGCAAGGATTGATCCTAGTGGACTACCCGGATCACCCCAAGATTTACACTCACCATATGTGTTCCCTTAGTTGTGCTTATGACACTTCTATGACAAAGCCAATATCTCTTGTGGGTAACCACTTGGTGTGAGGCAAAGGAGCATCAAGCGTGGGCCAAGTTGTTGAGTAATAAACCATGACATTTAGGTAGATATTGCTTGATGTGTTCTTGAATGTGCTAGACCTGTGAAAATATTTGGAACATACACATGATGATAGTTCTAGAGATTTCTTTTAAGACCTCACATATGCTTGTATCATGCAAGCTTGTTTTTTCCCTTGCTTGATTGTTTGAAGACTATTGTAGGGCCCATTTTCCATTGCACCAAAAGCCATGACTATTAGTGAACATGGAACACCACATAATTAACCACCTATGGGCAAGGAAGCGCATCGCATCACCCAACAATCTCCCCCTCGACGCGTATACCAGGTGCTTACGCGGGTCAGGAAGGCACCGGGGAGATTTGAACCCATGACCAAGCCAAAACCAGGCTCTGATACCAATTATAGGGCCCATTTTCCGTTGTGCCAAAAGCCATGACTATTAGTGAACATGGAACACCACATAATTAACCACCTGTGGTAGGGGAGCGCGTCGCATCACCCAACAACTATTCCATGTGTCACTATCTTGTTTAGAAAGAAATTGCTTTTGAACATCAAACTTGCTATGCTATCAACTATTGTCAAACTTTGCCAACCAAGTCAAAACATCAAGTGCAAACATTTTCTTGTGTTGCTTGTTAAGAGGAGTCTCATCATTTGACTTTTCTTTTATATGTCTCTAGTTCTTGAACATGCTTAAAGTGGCTCTTTGGTCTTAGTGCTCTTGGTCTTTTTGTCTTCATGGTCTATGCATGCTTGCTAGTTATCCTTTTGCTGAAATGGTTTCCTTGATTTCTTGAATACACTCTTGGGTTGGAGAGTTATTCACTTGTCACCCTGCTTGCTCTATTTATTTGGTTGTTTGGGCATCTTGCCTAGCTATTGACTTGAGTCATTCATGTCGTAAGTTTCTTGGACATATTGTTTGACAAGTCTCTTTAATCTCTCTCTACTATCTTGGCAAGTAAACACTCTACCTCCTATAGTTTCAACATCAAGTTATCTTCTAGGCTCTTTTATGCTTGGCTTTGCATCTAAAACTATGGGATCTAAACCTTGTGCTACCAAACTTCAACCGAATCTAGATGATCATGATATCCTCCATGTCAATAAAGAGTTTCAAGATCTATATACACAATACAAAGAACTAGAAGAGACAAATGATCTTTCTTACCTTCATCTCTCTAAGTGCATGATAGAAATGAAGTCTAAACTTAAGAAAAAGTTAGAGGAGAAGATTGCATCATTACATGAATCTTCTTTAAGATCTTTACATGCATGTGAGTCGCCTTCTTTGAGGTCATCCTCTTCTTCTAGGTCTAAAAGCTCTACTTCAAGACATCAAATGTCTTCATCTTCTAGATCTACAGACCTCTTTAGAGGACAAGCAAGTGATACCTCACTTGAGCCTATGTCAAAATTTCATGATGGACCTATCTTTGATGAAGATAATGATGAAGACATGAACGCATGCTATTCACTTGAGAAACAACAAGAAGATCCTAGACATATCTTTGAGAGGACTTTTACTCCCTTGGAACATTCTTATGATGACATTTTGCAAACACTTCTTGAAACTAAGCTCATCATGTTGCCCAAGTCTAGCTCCTATGGAAATCCATTCTTGGATACCTATTGTGCCTATCATCTATCTAATGACCATGCTACTTCAGATTGCATTGAGCTAAAACATAAAATCCAAGATCTTATTGATAATGGAATTATTGATACCTCTAATGATTCATGCTATGAGGATACTTTTCATGAGCAAGATTACATTAATGAACCTATGCCTAGTAGCAGCTCTATTACATCTTCCACTTCTTCCAACACTCATGCATCTCCCAACACTTCAAATCTTTCCAAAATGCCTCTATCAAATAAAGAACCTAATGCTTTCCACATTGACTAAATGTATCCTCAAGGTCTACCTCTAAAAGAAACTCAAGCTAACCTTCACTTGGCGGAAAACCTTTTCCATGCTACTAATCCTAAACATCCTCAACCTTCATGCACTACTATGCCTAATCCAAGCACTACTCCATTCACTCTTCATTCTCCCTTGTCCTTAGAAGTGGCTCCATGTCAAGAGGACTCTCAAAAAGAAAAAGCTATAAATGTCAAGAAAGATCAAGATCAACCACCCTTTCATTTCTTTCAAGATTTTTCCCCTCCATATCCTATATCTTGTCCACCTCCTAAGTATGATGAAGATAGCACTTCCATTATCTCCCTTGAGCTTACTGAAAATTATGAGAAAAGTTCTCTTCATATGCTATCCAAGGCTACTTGTCAAGATCAAAGCATCCCCTCATTTTCTACTTCTCCATATCCACTTCAAAATTTTACTCAAGCTTCAAGTGCTCCTATTAAAAATGTTTCTCCTGTCAAAGCTACTCATGAGTCTATTGATGGCTTTGACCACGTTGCTCACTCTAAAGATGTTGATATCCCTTTTCACTATCCATTTGCATCTCCTAAGTCTATCCTTGGTCCTTATCCATCAAAGCTAAAGCCTTCAAACCTTCCATCTATATTGGGACCTTATGTTCCGTCATCTCCTACATTTTCCACTCCTAGCTCTCTCGTCATACCTCAAGATCAACAAAGATGCTCATCCTTGATGAATTATCACCCATCTATCCACCTAAACCAGTCATATCAGCCTTATTCATCCAAAAATCCCAAGTCCTTTGGAAGTGAGAATAAACATAAGAATCCATTGAAAAATGAAGATCACGATGTCCCATCTAATCGACATGTGAATGCTAAGAAGGAGAATGCACAAAAGAGACCACAAAGGTCCAGTATTAAAAAAGCTAAATCAAAGAAACTATGGGTTCCTAAACCCATTATTGAAGAAATGTATTTTGAAGTATCCAAAGGAAAATCTAAAGCTATATGGATTCCCAAGTCTCTTTTAGAAGACTTGAATATTGAAAATACTTCAAAGTTGACATTCAAGCTTCCAAAGGCTTCTATTCCATCTTCTTCCAAAAATATTCCTAAAAATATTCTAAAGCCTTTCACTCCACTTTTTTCCAAATCTCTTCTACCACCTCATACATCTAAGCCTCAAGCTACTTCATCCATGATTCATCCATCATTCCAATACCCTTCAAGGTGTGTGTCAATGTTGATCTTGTACAATATTTCGACTACCCTCATGAAATCCTCTAAAGCTTACACCTACTTTCTATACATGAACTCTTATCCTCAATACAATCTTCCTACTACCATATCTCTTTGATCACCCTATCAACATCTTTGAGCATACCTTTCTATGGTCTTGTCTTATCAGGACTTATCTTTTATATAGGAGCACTATCTACATTCAAACAGCTTGAGCTCTTTCTAAAAATTGAAAAATAGAAAAAAAAATTTAAAAAAATGAAAATGTGCCTTGGTGAAAACCACTTCTTGTGGCACCTTGGTAGCAAAAGTAAAGAGAAATAAATCCATCCTATGGTGAAAACTACTTCTTGTGGCACCTTGGATAAGTACCATGATGAAAACTTGGCAAATAGGCATCATGCATAATTCTTCTATCATCCTCCTATCCCCTCTTCTCTCTTTGATCTTGACAATGTTGAGCTATCTTTGGATATTGGCTATCGTATCCACAAAATTTTCTATTCTGCTCTCCCATTCACTCATAGCCTCTATCTTTACCTTTATTCTTATTGCTCTATCCCATTGCTATCCTATTTAGTTGACCCCTTGGTCTTGATCATAATAAATCAAACATGGTTCTCATAGGCCTCTTGACATGTCTGCTCTCTTGGATTGCACAATTTCATGCTATCTCTCTCATTGGCTTCCACTGCTTATCCTACATGCTATCTTACTCATTGGCTTCCATCACTTATCTTATATGCTATCTCACTTGTTGGCTTCACAACTTATCCTACATGCTATCTTTCTCATTACTTCCATTTCTTATCCAAAATATGCTTCATATGACTAATTCACCTCTTTCCCTAGCTCGGGTACTCTTGAGGAGTCAGTCCTTGAGGATCACTTTCACTTGCTTCATACTCTTTTTTCATCCATCTTTTCTTATCCACTGGCTCGTTGCTCCATCATATCCTATACCTTGCTAGACATTGGGAGAAAATGATGTGATCTTGCTTGAGAACTAGTGATATCTAAAACCTTCTAAAAAATTCCAAAAAAAAATCATATATGATCCTGAAAAAAATCCTAAAAATTAGAAAATGTCCTGAAAAAAAGATCTTCTTAGTGAAAACCTAGCAATAGGCACTTTGATGTATGACCAAAAAAATCAAAAATACAAAAAATTGAAAAAAGTCCTGAAAAAATTTGTCAAGTGGTGAAAACCTGGAAACAGGCACTACTTGAAATCCTTGCACCTATGTCTATTAGTCTTAATCACACACTCTGCTACACATTTCCTAGCTTGGAATTATTACTTGTCCTCATCTTGGAGGCACAACTGCTTAGCCTATTTGAGGTCTCCTTGTGCATTTGGGTTTCTTTGACAACTCACAAAATAGTGTTTCTCAACACTTCCCCCACCTTGACATCAAGTTTTTTTCAACACTTCAGATAGTTTACCTATGATCTTTGATGTCGCGATATTTCTCACTATCAGAATCAAGTCTTGAAGAAATGGCCAAGTGACTTACACACACACACACACACACACACTTAAACACTTAAACGACTGAGCTATGCTAATCTTTATCTACTTTGTGTGTTGTCTATGATGATTTCTTTGCCATGTGTTCCCTCCCTAATAGTCTTTCAAGGATGTTGTTGACTAGAAGACTGGGGGCATGGGACATATTTTCTTGATTTCTTCTTGTGGGTATACTTTTGTTTTTCTATAATGTTGTAAGCATTTATGCTGGTCCTATCCAACACGTTGACTTACACATGTATCATCCTTGACTATTTCGCAAGACCACACTCAGGGTTTATCCTAGCGCTTATGCCTTGATACAGGTGTAATCTTGCTAAATTAAACTTAGGGAATCTAATTATGTAGTTATCTTGACTTACATGTCTCTAATTCTTAGATTGGATTTCCGCATACCTATCTGATATCAATCATATTCATATCCTCATAGTTATACTAGTGATGGTTGTATGATCTCATGATGTCCCTAATAAATGCTCAATGATGAAATTAAGAGTCTAAATGTTATGCACTTCTTGTTGGTAAACCACTTTGCATATTAACTTGCATTTTAGGTTCATTTTCTAGCTTAGTCTTGCATTCTTGCATATGGGGAGAGCTCTCTCTTCATCTTTTTGTGGACATATAAGCTAACTCCTTTCATATATTTCTTTACTTTCTTCTTGTTCATGTCTTTTCACCTTCTTAATCTTTCGCTTCATCTCTTTTCTATCTTGTCATCACATTATATAAAGTTTTGACCTCTTAAATAATTTTGACATCCTAGATTCATTTTCGGGATCGAAATCCAAATTCGAGTTCATCTTGATGGTCAAAATTGTCTTTTAAAATTCTACTTTCTTTTGAGCAGTTAGTTGAATTTTTGAGGTCTAATCTATGAATCATCACTGGGGCATCTTCATTTCTTTATGTCTTCATCATTTCCATACTTCATATCTACTTAAATTCACTATTTCATGTCTAAAATCACCTTTCTACTCATTTTGACCTTATTTTTATCCTATATCCTTCAAGGTCAACTCTAGTCAAACTGGGGCATTTTATTAGTTTCTTATAGTCATTCTTGGGTTCTAATCAGCTATCTGTCATCTTGGACATTGCTATATTCTAATTTTCTCATTTTTAGCCAATTTTTGTATCCCCTTACCTCATTTCCATTTTGATCCTGAGGGGGTAGAAATACTCTATCACTGCTTAGGAGCATTTGTTTGATCTTCTCACTTGCTCTCACTCTATCCAATTTTATAAGTGTTAGCATTCTTCTTGAATTCTAACATCATCTTTTCCTAGTGTTCAGTATGACTGCTATCAGACTATGCATTTAGGACTTGCTATCTATTTCTGCATTTCATTCTTTGGAATCAGACGTCTATATCTATCACCACCTACTTGGCTTTCTATTTTCTTTGACATAATGTGTTCCCAAATCGATCACACATTAGTCAAAGAGGGGCAAATGTAATCACCTAAAAATGGTCATCTAGACTATTAACCCCCTTTTCAACATTTTGGCTAAATTAATTTAATCATTTACCTAGACCAAATTGCTAATAATCAATTTATTTGATTATAACCTATAGTTTGACTATGCTATCCTAAGTTCATTATTTGATTAAAAGAACATGTCCCCTTTTAATTAAATAAAAGACCCCATTCTTCTAACCCACTTAAAGTGCACACATAAAGTCCTTTTTCTATTTTGCAATTAAAAGAAAAGGCTTTGTGACTTTTTTCTTATATGACAAGTCAACTTATATTCTATTGGTTGATTTGTGTGTGTACATGGATCACTCCTCTTTTCAAATTCCACCGTTGATCATCCACCATCTTCATCTTGATCTCCACTGTCCATACATCTTTAAAAGGGAGAGAGCTTTCCCCCTCAATCGATCCTCATTTTTGAATATTGTTATGCTGCAAGTTTTCTAACAGGTTTCTTTGGAGCTTTGTGGAGAACTTCTATTTCTTGTCTACATTCTCTCATCCATGGCATCATGGCATTCTAGCTTAGCTTAGCTTTCATTTTTACATGTAGCTTAATCTCACATAGCTTAATAATGGTATTGTAACACTCTCATCCATGCTTAGAATAGCTGCACTTTTCATATTCATTCTAGTTTAATCTTTAGTTGCATTGCATCCTTGAGGAACTCCTTGGGACATTTGCATTCTTGCATCTTGTCTTTGGAACCTCCCATTGCATGATTTACTAGCAATAAGAGTATCTCTAAGGCTCATCTGAGAGCCCTTGAACTTGAAATACACTCTCTTGCACTCTTTGGATAGGGAGCTCTAAGCCGACATCCAAGCATTCCAAACTCATGGAATCATTTGGATAGAAGGGTTTAGAGTGGGACACTTTCGAGTGTACAGGTTCATCCACTATAACTGTTCTCACATATGTTGTAGGAACATTCACAAAGTATGATGCTACAAGAGAGAACATACAACTTCTAATTATGAAACTAAGAATACTTGGAAATAAATCTAGCCTATCCTAATCTAATCCACCTTCCAAGTGGGCCCCCTTGGTCGACTTCACTAAAATACTAACACAAAAGAGAAGCCAAAAACTATTTCATTAGATTTTAGAAAGTCATTACATAACACAAAACTATACAAACACAACTGTAAAAGTTAACAGTTTGTTCTCTTAAACTATTTCTTCTAACTGGTTAAAAACTTAACACA
The DNA here is from genome assembly GCA_028749045.1 of Cupressus sempervirens. Lineage (NCBI taxonomy): Eukaryota > Viridiplantae > Streptophyta > Pinopsida > Cupressales > Cupressaceae > Cupressus > Cupressus sempervirens. Next base: position 27,039,104 of record CM053783.1, read on the forward strand.
CTTGGGTCAATTCCTATATATTTAGGAAATCAACACTTATTCCATAATAGAAAAGTAAATGACCTAGCTTTAAATCTGCAAGAGAGAAAATAGGACGATAACAACTGAAGGTAGGAAGAGGGAATAACGACTTAAGGTGAGAATAATAAAATCTAAATATCTGCTCACCAAAGAATAAATGTAGAGAAGGTAATAAGTCTTCATAGCTCCTTATTCACTACCGTGTCTTCTGGAACCATTGCAACTTTCATCTACCATGGCTGCTCCTTAGCATTCTCTTCTCCTTGAATGTTGTTGGTGTTCAAATTTTGAATTCCTCCAATTATCTTTCAGTCTTCATTAATAGGTTAGTTCCAATACAAAGACATGTTTGAATTTTTTTTTATCAAATTAAATTCAAATATAAGAACACACATTTTGATAACTATATGAAATATTGCATACTATATATAATATTAGGAAAAGATGGCATAGTTTCTACCAATAGGTTTATCATAGGTTCGATAAACATAGGTCCACAAATGTTTTGACAAAGATAAAATAGAGTATCAACAAAGTATCTTAAAACTATCATAAAATAAAGGCATATTTTGGTCTCATCATCTGCCCCCTGCTAAACTAATGCTTTTCCTCAAGCATTGCACTTCCTTGTTAACGACCTAAACTCTCTAATCTCTGTCCTTCCTTTTCTGTTGCTCTTGAAAGTGTATTAATATCCTTTAGTTCTCTGCTACACTTCCCTTCTATGATCTTCCTAAAGCTTGTTGAGTCTATCGACATTGATGTCATATAAAGGCCATAGGAGAATTGTAGGTTGCATGGTTAGGGGACACCACAACTCTGGTCTAGCCTACTTCCCTAACTCTAAATATTTTAGAACCCTATGAAGTGCCACCTCCAAGTTAATGGGACTGTGTAGTTTTGACTTTTTAATAGATTCAGGCAGTTTGGCCCATCTACTCTTAGCACTAGTCATGGCTCTCTAAAAAGAAAAGTTGGGCAGATTATCATAATCAACATAAAATTTAACTCTAGTAGCAAATATCCTATCCCTTACTTCTAGATTCTTCTTTCCATAAGTTAATGTGAACCAATGCCTAAGAACTTCATCTAGCTTTCTACTCTCTGCTCTTAAAGGCAAAGGTTCTGTCCTTTCCTCATCCCTATAATTATTCAATTGCCTATCATAATTTGCTTCATTTGACATCCTCGACAGTGTCTGATATAGTCCATAAAATTCTTGTACTAATTTAAAATTTGCATGAATATTCTTAAGAGTTAACATTAATTAAAACAAAAGAAATTGTTCTTTTGAATAGAGAGCATAAACTCTTGGTGGTGGTCTACAAAAAAGGGCCTGATCAGCTAGCTTGATGGCATGGTCCATTCACTGCTGTTGGCTTGCTAACTATTCCTTTGAATCTGCAATTTTTTCACCTTGAGATAATATAATCTTATTAATCTTTTTCTTCTATTCTTTCCACAAGGCTTCAACAAACAAATGTTGTCCATACAACTGAAAAAGGATTTTTTGCAGTGTGATAGAACCACTATCTTCTTCATGATCTCTTTTTCTTTTTCTCTATTCCTACCATAAATATTCTACAAAACTAGTAATCCATGTTGATCTATGGGGAATAAGGGTAGTGTTTCGATCAACATATTTAAGAACTATTTCATCCCTACAACTCGAAGTACCTGGTAGGTCTACTGGGGTATCATCTATATTTTCTTTGATTTCATCCCTACATTCCTCAGTAGGATTTTTTGAAATACTTGCAATCTTAGGATGGGGAGGAGAGTGATCAGAAAAAATTTGCACAAGGGATTCCCTAGTGGATGTTTTAGACTATGTAGAATCTTTAGAAACTTGCCCTCTCATCCTAGGGCTTCTCCTTATGGGGGTTTCCTCTTGTATCATGACCTTTTTCCTACTTTTCCCTTTGGGTGTCTCTGCTATAGGAATTTTCTTTATTCTCTTTTGTCTTACAATTGTAGGGTTCGACTCTTCCTTTTCATGAACATAGATTTCTTCCTACAATTTTTTTTCCTCTTAGCTCTGCCAGTAGTAGGTTTCAGAGTCTCTTGCACAAGTGAAGGTACATTTTCTTGAATAGGGATAGTTTCTTGCACATTTCCTTGGATCTTTTTAGCTTTAGCCTCTTGGGTATTTTGTTCAATAGGCTCACTAGTGGGAGCTACATTTTCCTCACTAGGTAGCTCACTAGGGGCAGCTTGGAGTTGTAGAGTTTTGGCTTGCAAAAATTCTTACCGTGTCATGGGAGATACATCCCTAAGTGACCTCTCTATCAATAACTTGATTAAGGCATGATGAGTAACATAATTATCTTTTCCTTTTCGAGTCTCTTCTGCACTAATACAAAGAATATTATACAGGAAATTTGGAATATTTACTACAAGATTATGCCTTACACAACTAAGTAATTTGAAAGGGTGTGCATGCAATTATGAGAATCTACCTTCACAAGTAAAATACCTGATTATGTGCATGGCTAATTCATTGTATGGTGGCTTTAGTGACATTCTCTTACAACCTTGCTTTGTAATGTCCATTTGAAGATCAAGCAGTCTAGTAAATTAAGCTCTTGCTAACCTCACATCATGTGTGCTAGGGTAATATTCTCCAACTGTAGGCAACCTAGTCACTTCAGCAATGCATTTCTCTGTTACAATCACCTTTAAAGCCCAAATGAAAGCATCACCTTTCTTGAATGTCCTTGTAAATTTTGTAGCTGCCTCCTCATCAAATGTGGTCAAACTCAAAAAATACCCTAGCCATCCACATGCATTAAACCTTCTCACGACTTCTACATCTGAGAGTAACACAATGTGTTCCACTGGTTCTCTCCTTTGTAACTTTCCACCCATTCTCTTAACACTTCCTCTATTTACTCTATTTCCCCCATTTTGAATTCAAGCTTCAAACTGCTTCATTATTTTACAAACTCAACTCACACTTCTTTTGTTTTAACATGTAATTAATGTTATAACAAATTGTTATGTGCAATAATAGGGCTTTTAATGAAGCAAAATCATGAATATGTGTTAGAATCATCCAAAAATGAGGTTTAGATCACAAAAAAATTAAACATAAGTCACATCATAGCTTGACACCAAAAATCATTCAAAAAAATAGGGAGTATGACACCTCACTTGTGTACTTATGGAAATTAATTTTCATTAATGAAGGGAATGAACAAATTTGGAGAAATCTTTACAGATAAATAGAAATACCATTGGATATTAGTGACCTTCCCTGCCCTCTACTAAATTTGGAAAAGTGTCCTCACTTGTTAGACCTAGTACAGGTAAGGGACTGGCATAACGCTGCCATCATATAAACTATGCAGTATTAAATATGATTAACAAAATCTGCAAACTATAAGTGAATAATAATTTGAAAAAGTTATACCTATCAATCTGATTATTGCACATACCAAAAAGGTGGTGGAAGTGATACCATCATCGGCAATGTCCATTAGCATCTCACAGGGTTTATTGAAAGCATGAAAAATTGATGATGTGGAAAGTGGATGGATGAAAGATAAATAAATGAGATGAGGTGGATGGGTGGAAGGTAGAGAGATGAGATGGAAGGAAAAATTGAATAGAAAAGTGAACTTAATGTGAACATAAAGTCTTTATTATGAGCATGAACAAAGAAATTAATGTTGAAGAGCAACAGTCAAAAGGTTGACACCTTCGATTGCTGGAAGAGTTGCTTGATTTGTATTTGAATCTAGATGTTAAAACTACTACAGGAAGTTTGCTTTTGTTTGGGGCCGCTTGTATAATTTCAATCGATGACCATTGACTAATAGTTTGAAGGGTACCAGATCAATGGTAGTGAGTTGAATAACTCCATTATCAAAGAGATGACTAATTTCATATGGTCCCAACCATCTTGTCTGTAGCTTTTTTGGCATATCTTTGAAACTATAATCATATAGTAGTGCCCAGTCACCAACTTGAAATTTTTTATTGATAATATGAGAATCATGCCACCGTTTCCTTTGTTTTTGTATTAGTTTAGTATGTTCTAAAGCAACTTTTCACATCTCATCCAAATAATTAAGATGTAGAAGACATTCTCTTTGTGCTACAAGAAGTTCAATATCCAATGCCAATGTTGTCCTTAGAGTTTTATGTTCAAATTCAATTGGAAGCATTGCTACCTTACCATATAAGAGCTCAAATGGTGTGAATCCTATAGTATTCTTCTAGGTTGTTCTATAAGCCCAAACAACTTCTTGTAATTTTCTGGTCCATTCCTACAGTGCAAATGGATTGTTTTGGTTAAGATGTTCTCCAGCTCACAGTTTGTGAGCTCTACTTGTCCATTAGCTTGAGGGTGATAAGGACTGGGTTTTTGGTGCCTAATATTATATTGTTTCATCAACTCTAAGATCAGATTAGAGGTGAATTGTGCACCTTGGTCAGTGACTAGCTCCTTGGGTACACCATAATGAGTAAAGATCTATTCATACAAAAATTCAACAACTTTTTCATCACGAGCATGCTTCATAGCCTTAAGTTCAACCCATTTTGTTAGGTAATCAGTGCATACAAGAACATAGGATTTCCCATTAGATGAAGGATCAATTGGTCCAATGAAGTCCATGCCCCATTTGTCAAATGGTGCTAATGCCATTTGAGAATTAAGAGGCATTTCATCTATTCTTGTTGGCCAGCCCATCCTTTGACACTTGTCACATTTCTTTGTATAGTTGACTGCATCCTTGTGAAGTGTAGGCCAATAATAACCAATTGTCAAGATTTTGAAAGCTTTTCTTTTTGCTGCAAAGTGTCCTCTGCATGGTTCATTATGACATGCATGTAGAATGTCATATGTGTCATCTTCTCTCACATATCTTCTCATAACTTGATCGGGTCTAGTGTAAAACAAGAGATTATCTATCTAAGAGAAATGAAAACTTTTCTCTACAAGCAACTTCTTTTCCTTGTAAGAAAAATGTGCTGGTATTTTATTGGCTACAATGTAGTTAGCAATGTCTACATACCATGGAGTTTGAACAACAATATGAAACAAATGCTCATCCAAAAATGCATCATCTACCAAAGTACTATCAGTATCATCATGATGGATTCTTGATAAATAATTAGCTACAACATTGACTTTTCCAAGCTTATCAACAATAGTTATATCAAATTCTTGCAACAATAGTAACCATCTTGCTAACCTACCTGTTATAGCAAGTTTTTTCATGAGATATTTAATTGTTGCATGATCAATATGAACAAATATGGAATAGCCAGTTATGTAATGCCAAATTTTTTTGAGGGGATAAACTACTAATAGCAATTCTTTTTCAGTCATAGTGTAGTTCAGCTCTGGTCCATGAAGGCTCTTACTGATATAATAGATTGCATTTTCAAGATATTGGGATAGCTATGCTAGGACTGCACCTATGACATAATTAGAGGCATATATATATATATATGAAAAGGTAAATTCCAATCAGGATTTTGTAAAATTGGGGCTGTAGTTAGAAGTTTCTTAAGCTATAGGAATGCTTCATGGGATTCGGATGTCCAACTAAATTCAGCTTCTTTTGTGAGTAACTTATACAAGGGACTAGCTATTTTTCTAAAATATTTTATAAAACATCTGTAATATCTAGCATGACCTAGAAAATATCATACATCTTTTGACTTTCTAGGTATGGGCAATGTTTGAATTACCTCTATCTTAGCTGGATCCACTTGTATTCCTATATCGGATATGAAATGATCAAGTACTACACCTTCCTGCATAAGCATGAAATAATTTTCACTGTTAAGTGCCAAATTATGCTCTTGACATCTGACCAAAACCTTTTCAAGATTCACCATTGCTTCCTCAAAAGTTACTCCAAATGTTGTGAAGTCATCCATATAGATTTCCATGCAATCATGTGATATATTAGCGAAGATGCTAATGATAGCTCTTTGGAACATTATAGGAGCATTACATAGACCAAATGGTAAAATAGAGTATGCAAAAGTACCCCATGGACATGTAAATGTGGTTTTTTCTTGATCTTCAAGAGCAATACTAATTTGATTATAACCACTATACCCATCCAGAAAAGAGAAATACTTCTTTCCAGCTAGTGTGTCTAGAACTTGATCTATGAATGGTAAAGCAAAGTGATCCTTTTTGATAGCTTTATTCAACTCTTTGTAATCTACATAAATTTTCCACTTTCCTCCCTTTTTAGGCACTATGACCAGTGGTGATACCCATCTACTATCAGATATAAGATAAAAAGAACCAACATCAAATAATTTTTGCAATTTAGTTTTAACTATCTCCCTAAGGCTTGGATTTATCCTTCTTTGGGGTTGACGGAGTGGTAGACAACCTTCATTGATGTGTACCCTATGAGTGCATAGTGTAGGACTCAACCCTTTCATATCACTATAATCCCATGCAAAGGCCTTTTTATGCTTTTGAAGCAATTCTTTTAACTGTTCCATCTGTGTGGGTGTTAACTTAGGATCAACATGGAGATTATGATCTTTAGTTAGTTCAATAGTAGTGGTGGACTCTATTATAGTAGCTTTAGAGATTGGACTTACTTCTAATTCAAAAGGTAAAAGTGGATAAAGAATTTTAGGTTCTTTGAGAAAAGTACAATTCTTATCACATTCCTCATATGTTATTAATTCCAACACAAAACTTTTAGATATATCTTTTTCTACCACACAACTATTAGTGAGGATACTCTAAAGTACTGAACCTTCCTCTTGCAATTTTAGAAAAGGCTATCTATTCAACATCATGAGTTGTACTATAGAGTTTAACTCTTCTTCTTCATCCCCTAAATCTGGCCAAATAGATGTACTTAAATCTAGTAATGGTTGAGCTGGAAGATATAAATCAAATTTCTTTATTGCTTGGCCATTTGATATGGTCATATTCCCTGATCTGCAACTTATGTTTGCATTGGTTGTGGCTAACCATGGTCTAGCTAAGATGACAGGGTAACCAGATAGATTAACTTTGGGGGATAAAATCATGAAGTTTGAAGGATATTCTAGAGAATCTAAGGTTACAACTATGTTTTCTATCATCCCATCAGGGGTAATAGTAGAACTATCTACAAGTTGCAAAATTGTTGGTGTAGCCCTTAGTCCTTCTATTTTCAACTTCTTCATGGTATCCTTGGTCATAACATTTATAGTAGCTCTAAGATCTATTAAAGCATTTTTAACAAACTAACCATTTATATTGAATTCACTACTGGACTTCCTAGATCATAAAATTTTGGTGTAATCAATTTCCCTAGCATGATGTCAGCCAATTGTCCCACAACATGTATTATGGTGGGGTGCTTTTTCTTCCTTCTAGGTTTCTTCAAGCAGGCTTCCGTAATAGCTTTTCCATAAACTTGAACATCTTTAATGGCTTCAAACAGAGGTATTTGGACATGCATGTTTTTCAACTGATCAACAATATTAAAAGGTTGTTCCTCTATTTGTTCATGTTTCTTTTGTATCAACTTTTTTGGAAAAGGAGGTTCTATTGCTAGTGGAGCTGGGGTTGACATAGTAACATTGGTTGAGTCAACAATTTTAGCAACTAAGGGTTTTGGTGCTACAAGAGATTTTGGTATTTTAGTTATAAGAGGTAGTTTAGGCATTGGTAAAGTTGTACCAGATCTCAGATGTATATCAACAACATTCAGGGTGTAAGCAGGATACTGCTGAGCATTAGCACTATACATGGGCTACTATGGTTGTTGGCTATTTGGGTTTGGCTAAGGTTGTGTAGGTAATTGTGTTTTCTTTTGAGGTTTGGGATTTGCAAGTGGTGGCATTAGAGTAGGTTGCTGAATTGGAGGTGGTAATTGTGGAGCACCAGTATTTTGGTTAGGCCATTGTTGAGATCCCCTCCATTGGTTTGTAGACTGCAAATTCCCTTGGGGTGGTTACCATTGGTTTTGCTAGTTTTTCCATTAGTTCTATTGGTTCTGCCATTGGTTACTCTATTGGTTAGACCAAGGTGGTTGGGAATTTTGAGGTCATTGGGATTGTTGTGGGTTGTTTTTCCAAGCATTTTTCCAATTGGGTTTATTTTGTGGAGGATCTTGGGGATTATAGTTTTGCCATTGATTACCATATGAATTTGAATTTTGCAAGGGGTCCTGAGGCATACCTTGATGTTGGGCCCATGATCGGCATTGAGAAACAAAGAATAATTGCTCATCATCTCCATCTATCTTGACATACTCAATTGGAAGATGTTGGTTCCTCATGCTTGCAACCAGTTTGCATTGGTAATCTTTCTTCTACTTTCAGCAACAAGGGCAGTATTTAGCTAGTTGTAACTTAGCTTTGGCTTACTTCTTCTTTGTAGTCATTGTGTCTAGATGTGTAGTGACATCGTTGATGATATCTTGTTTGAAATATAACAATAGGTTAGATATCTCAAGATTTGAAATGCCTTGACTGATACCTTTAGTGACTGTGGAATGAGGTCCTCAGCCTTTCTTCATGGTTGACCTTGAATAGTTCTAATAGATCTTCTTGAGGTCATCCCAAGAAGCTTGATATATGTCACCACTAGCCATCCGGTCCAATGCTTCTAAATAGTCATCATTCACACCTCTTAGAAAAACTAGCTTTTGTGAATCTTCAGACAACGTGTGCTAAGGGCTCTTGTATAGTGTATATGAGAATAATCTTCCAATGTTTCTTCCTCCTTTTGTGATATCCTAAAGATATCATCCCCTCTTGAACTAGATGCTTTGCAATATTCTTTATACTTATCCAGAAATAGAGCTTGCATCTCATCCCAACTTCTTTTTGCATTGGCTTGTAAGCCCATGAACCATCGTAGAGCTGATTCTTTCAATGTTTCTGGAAACAATTTAAGCTTATGGGCATCAGTATTGTAGTTAAAACTATGGCAAAGGATATCAAATTCAAACAAGAAAGTATTAGGGTCTTTAGTTGTAAGGCCATAGAACTTTGGAAGAGCAGTGGGAGGTATGTTCTTAAGATTAGCATTCGTTATGAGACTTGGAAGAGGATATGGAAAAGTAGGTTGTGTCATGACTGGAGGTATTAGATTATGAGGTTGTTTTTGAAAAGGGACATTGGGTACTGGATGATTAACAACTGGTGGATTCATAGCATGTTATCAAGAAAATTGGCTAATACTTTAGTGAAAGGTTGAAGACCACTTATATCTATTGGTTCAACTCTTGATGATGATGTTGTGGGAAAAATGGGGCTTGCATTTAAAAAATGTAACTCAACTTCTTCTTCTTCAATTTCTTCATTCAAATTAATAGACTCTCATGGAAGAAATTTGCCATATTCATCTTGTCATCTTCCTCTTCAATGCATGCAATTAAAATTTTCACACTAGTGAAAGAAACTTCAAACTGGAGATTTCTTAAAAAAACTTTATCTAAGAACTATGACTCAAAAATGCTCCTACCTTGACACCATCCTCGACAACAACACCAAAAATGATCTGCCTCATAATAGGTGTATCATAGTCATGCTCTAGGCCATGCTTAGGAATAATATATTCAAACTAATGATTATTTTTCCCACTGTGAGGTTCATTTAATCTTGTAAACCTAGGGATGTATACTTGTCAAAGGACATGTTCATTTGCTGCTGATGTGCTTCCAAGGTATACATTGCTTGATTTTTCTTCTCTTCTAACTCCATCAAACCTACTATCCTCACTATCATAGCATCATCTTCAACTTACTCAAGTTGATGAGCCAATTCAAGAGTAGAAAATTCCAATGAAATAGGAAGCCTAGCTTCTCTACCATACACCAACATGAAAGGAGAGTTTCCTATGGATCTCTTAAGTGTTATCCTATCAGACCATAGAGCTCTTTTCAATTTCTAATGCAAACACCTTTTATTATCCTCAATGGTTCCTTTCATTATCCTAATTAGATTCTTGTTGGAGGACTCAGGTAATCCATTACCTTAGGGATAGTAATTGAAAGATGTACTCATGTAAATACCATGACCTACTACCCATGCACATATATGAGCTCCTACAAATGATTTTTCATTATTTGAAATGATGGTAGAAGGAGTACCAAACCTTGTGATGATTCCATCTAAGAACTCGATAACTGAATTCTCAGTAGCATCAATTAATGCAATTACCTCTGTCCATCTAGTGAAGTAATTTGTAGCCACTAGAATCCATTTATGGAAAAAACTAGAAGGATTATTGATAGGACCTATGAAATCTAATCCCCATTGAGAAAAAGGTTGATCCACTTGAATAATATGAAGTGGAAGTGCTACAAGTCTTTGTTTACTTGAAAAGAAGGCACATCTTTCACACTTCCTAACATACCTATGACAATCTTGGGACAAGAATGGCCAATAATAACCTACCCTTATTATCTTCATGGTAGTGGTTCTTACTAAAAAGTGGCCACCATCAGGACCATCATGCAATTCTTTAACCATCCCCCCTAATTGATCTGCATCAATACATCTTAGCAAAGCTCCATTGAAGTCCTTCCTAAAAAGAACACAATCAACTATGGCATAAGGAATTGACTAAAATCTAAATTGTCTTCTTTTAGCTCTATCTAATCCTTGAGGATATCCATTTCCTGATAAGAAAGCCATCATTTCATCTTTCCAACTCCGTGGATTCTCATCTCTTTCTTCTTGCTAACTTGTCAATACTAAGGCAACTTCTTCATCTGATTCTTGAGATGAGACCATCATCTTGCATAATCCTTTCCCTCTTACCAACTTGGTGATCTAGACATCCACATCATACTCCATTACTTTATTAATCCAACCCACTCTTTTCTCATTAATATCCTTCCTCAAAAGGAAGTCCTTGACACTGGCATGAGGCATTAGCAAATGGATCTTATTGTGGGATAGAAGATGTCTAAACTTCTTCAGAGATCTGATAACTACAAGGGCTTGTTTCTCCACATAACTATAATTTTCTTCATACTCCATAAGCCCTTCACTAAAGAAGGCAATGGGTTATTCTTCATTCTTATCATTTGATTGAGTCAAAAAACTAGAAATGCTTGACTCACCTCCTAAGGTGTAAAGAATGAAATCTTTCTCAAATTTTGGATTGATGAGAGTAGGATTCAAGGCTATGGTTGCTTTGATCTCTTCAAAACTTTCTTTCCCTTACTTGTTCCATGCAAAGACCATGTTCTTCTAGAGCATAACTATAAGAGGTTTCACCATGGTAGCTAAATTAGGAATAAATTTCCTCACTAAATTAATCCTACCAAGGAAACTTTGCAGCCCTTTCTTGTGATTAGGAAGAGAGAGCATGTATTTCTTTTGTTCTCTTTGGATCAATAGTTAGACCATCCTTGTATACATTGTGTCCTAACATCTTTCCTTGGTTAGTGTAAAAGACACACTTACTTGGATTCAAAGATACTCCATACACTCTACATCTGATAAACACCTTTCTTAGATGTTTGAGATGATCTATCTCATTCTTTGAGTATACTGTAATGTCATCAAGATAGACCAATACAAATTTTTATATCATGTTCTTGAAGTCCATCTCCATTGCCTTTTGGAAAGTGGCACCTATATTTGTTAGCCCAAATGGAATCTTACTATAAGCATAGGTGCCCCACTTTGTGGGAAATGTAGTCTTTTATCTATCAACCTCTTTGACCAACACTTTATTGTAGCCTAAAAATCCATCTAGAAATGAGAACCTTTCCAAACCATTGACCCTAGATAGGATTTGTTCCATGGAAGGAAGGGGATGATGATGATCCTTACAGAAGGCTTGGTTAAGGTCCCTAAAGTCTACACATAGCATGATTTCTCCACTCTTCTTCCTAATAGGGTCAAGGTTTGCTACCCAAGAGGAATGTTTCATAGGAAAGATAATATTAGTCTTGATCAACTTAGATATTTCCTTTCTCACCAAGGGTTCAATTTTATGATTCACTGGCCTTTACTTTTGTCTTACTGGGTTGACATTATCATTTAAATCTATGGTATGCTAAAATAGACTTGGACCAAAACCCGTTAGATCATCATATGTCCATGCAAACACATCACTAAATTCTTGACATAGGTGAATGAAATTTTCTTGTTAAATTTTAGTACATATCTTTCCCATGTTTAGGTTCTTTCCATTAGAAACTATGATTGGTATGTTCTCATCTTTACTTGTAGCAAGGTTCATGCTTCTATCTCTTGCTCAATCATAAGGATTGAAAGCACTTTTTAAGGTAATCAGACCCTTAGGCAACTTGTTGGAACTAAGATTAATAATCTAATCCCCATACTAGTCATGTAATCTTGATTGGTTTCTATTTGAGAAATTTTCTTCATTCTATAAGTAACTCACAATTTGTGCATCAGATTCAAACACTTTCCAATTGACATTATTATCAGGAATAGTAGGCCTAACCACCACTCTAATCTGTTGCTTCTTCTCATCTTCAAGGCTCCTTGGCACATTATAAGATGCACCAACTTCTGCAAAGGTATCAACATGTCTATTTTCTCTCCTAGGGATGCTTTGAATATTAAATGCATTGAAACCTTCAAGAAAATCCCATACTCTATGTTTATAAGACTTGGGAAAACTATTCTTGGTGACATTTTGGTTTCTCACTTGATGGATGATCAACTCACTATCTCCATACACACTTAAGTCTTGAATTCCTCTTTTTTGAGCAAGTAGAAGACCTTGAATCAATGCCTCATACTTTGCTATGTTATTAGTACAATTTAATTGAAGCCTAAATGAGAAGTAGTACCTTTCTAGTGCAGGAGAAATCAACATCACACCAAACCCTAATCCAATTTTATTTCTTGATCTATCAAAGTACATGCTCCATATCCCACTTGTATCCTCTTTTTTTAAAATAAGGTTAGGGACAAGGGCATCCTTCTCTGATATACAATAAGTACTAAGGCCTATCTCTAAGGTTTTTGATATAGGACTAAACTAATATGCATTATCCCACTCATCGAAGAGGAAATTATGTGTCCCTATTAAAGAACTGGAAGGATCTTGCACTATATAATTTTCATCTATCTCTAGGGTAGTGAAATTCAAGTTGATGAGATTATGAGTGTAGGGCTCAACATGATTGAGGGCTAAGGGCTCTGCTCTAATTGAAGTTTTAGTTCCATATCTTGTTCTAAAAAACATGTATGACCAATTAGAGGATATGTAGCCACCTATTTGGGTAGTGAAATCTCTTGAAAGATAGATGGAAAAGTGTGGCTTAACTTTAGTAATTGATATATCTTGAACTACAATACAACTAGGGCATGCTTGTAGGGCCATTTCAACATTCCTAAGGATTCCTATAGTCTTGGAAGTACTACCATTCAATTGCAATCCATCCCTAACAATGGGATCCTATTTCATTTCTAAGACATCAGCAGCACACTTGGGCATCACTAAATTGCTAGCCCCTAAATCAATCATGTAATTATGGACTAACTTATACCCTATAATTAGAGAAACATAAAGTGGATGAGGTCTAACCTTTTTACTTGTTTCTACCTCCTTTTATGGTTGTACAAAACTTTTGGCACTCTCCATGCTAGGTGGTTGATCCTTTGGTTGAATGCTTTCCAATTCCTACTGCAACAACTTCTTTTGCATGGGTATAGTAGTAATAGTATCCCAAATGGAGATGTTCACATTTGTTTTATTTATTTGTTCCACCACACTAAATGATGCTCTAGATGCTTTGGTGGAAACCTTGGGAGCTACATGTGTAGAAAGTTGAGATGGAACAACTTGAGGTTCATTCACATCTCTTCTACTATTTTTTTTCCCTTTGTTGTTGAGGAGCATCTAATTAATCATTTACTACTTGTACATGAGGTATTACACTTGATGTTGAGACCTGATTGGGAAGGGGAGGAATAAAATCATCAAAAACCCTTCTCTTTCTCCTAGTATTGTGAGGAATGGGATCTTGATTCACATGACAATGCTCTTCTACTTGATGATTCATGAAGGAACAATCACCTTGCTATTGGGGATGAGAACCATTAGTAGGTTGATTAGCATTGTGTTTCTGCTCTACTACTTGTTCTTGTGTAGTTAATGCTATATAAGAATCTACCCTTTGACATATACAATATCCATAGTAATAGTTACAAGAAGGGAAAAAGTATTGATCTTGAGAAAGATTATTTTGAGGGATTAAAGCCCTATTTAGGTTGTTATTCATAGTTTGGGTGTTATTGATAGGTCTATTACGATTGTAGGGAATATGACTCTAGTTCAAGGGTCTATTATGTATGGGACCTTGATACTAAAGTTGTGAAGGCTTATTATTTTGAGCTTGTTGCCTCTTCATAGTCACCAACTCATTACTCATTTTTTGCCTCACTACACTATTGTCCTCCATCTTCTTTTCTTGATCTTGCAATTTCTCGTCCATATTTTGTATCAATTGTTTGTAGCATGGCCTCAATCTTATCAAATCCATTATATGATGTGGAGGTTGTTGGGACTACAACAAGGGACTAACTTGAAGAGGAATTAGGAATAGAGACTACAATAGATTGATGATTGGGCATGTCAAGAAATAAGGGCATTGGAGGCCTTGGTGCTAACTTCCCTCCTTGTATCCATATATTTTATGCTCTTATCATGATCTCATAAGCATTTGGTAAAGTGTCTCCTCCCATAGATTACAGAGTAGAAGAAATATCACTGTTAAAGGCTCTGAGTTAATACAAGAATGCATTACTAGGAGAAGGCTTCACTATAGTAGGTATTATATCCCATGTCTTTTGAAACCTATAATTAAATTTAGTCATATATTCATGGGTTTCTCTCTTGATAGTTGTCAACTGCTCTAAAAGTCATAGGTGATCACTTTTATCCTCAAAATGCTTACAAAGTCTTGCTCCTAACCCATCCTGATCAATAATAGAGTTATTAGGAAAACCTTTATACTATTGTAATGCTTCTACTTCCAAGGATGAAGCTAGAAGCATAATAACAACATCATCCTTTGTAATACCATGTATATTGCAAACATTTGAAATCTCTTGGATATGTTCTACGCGGGAGATGGAAGTTTCACCAGTGAAATCAGGTTTACTTTTGAGAGTTGACACTAGAATATCATGTCTTTGAGCTAAAAGGAGAGGACTTCCACCATTAAAGGTGGCAAATGTATGTGTTCTAGGATAAGCTATATGGAATAATGAACTATTTATATGAAAAGATGATAACCTAGGTTGTGATCTATCAAAAGGGGGAGTGGAAATAGATCTTGTAGGTGCATGTGCTACTATTGAACTCCTAACTATTGATAAATAAAATCTATTTCTCTTTTTTTCTTCTAGGGTTTGAAAATGAAAGCTTAGTGTATTGAAAATTACCTCTAGAAGATGCCCTTGTATGAGATTTGGGCATGAATCACAACAACTTGGTCTAGAAACCAAATATATTATAGGATAGAGTTGCCAAGTACTTGAAAATGAACCTCTTCAAAGGTGTGGAAATAATGAGAGAAACACTATCTTCTCAGCATGTATTGGAACTTTTCTTCTTTGACACCAGTGAACTTATAAAGCTTCAAGAGTTAGTCCTACTAGGGGTGCCAAAAACTATTGTCGCAAGAGTTTGCACCCTTGACTAAAGTTTTTACCTAAAGGCAACCTTGATAAAAATGGAAACAACCTCCAAGTAGTGTGACTTGGATAATGAGGTTGAGTCTCCAGAGAAGGCTGACTTCCTTTTCTATCAGGGTGCATTTAAACTACACTTGGAGAGGAAATGGGGAGAAATCATATGTAAAACACTTACCTAATCTATCCTCAGGAGGTGATGCACCAAAATAAATGTTCAACCCAATATCTACCCATAAATTCATAGTTAAACCATCATGATATAAAAAATATACAGATTTAGACTTGTTTTAATCTAGCAATCACATGTAGATCAAATAACCAAATAAGTGACACAAAGAAGTATAATTCACTATTTACCATTCATTGATCAAAAGGAGACACAGTCATGCAAAATATAGATATCCATAATACATTGATGAGAGGCAAATGAGTCTTACATAGTACATCAATGGTTGAAAGTGATAAGGCAGAATATCATCAAGTTCAAAGGCAAAGGGAATATACAATAAGTATGCTATAGCAATGCCAAAGAAATAGAGAAGAGTCAACCATATGAAGGGTTTTGAAATGCATCTTTATAGCTCAGGTACAAACTCTGGATTACTTCACAACTTAACCAATGCATTCAATACTATTAGAGGACAATAAGATGTGATCTAGATAATAGATTTGATCTAGTACATCTTTGGAGGCAAGAAAATCATCAAACCATGACTTGGAAGAAACCTTGGAGTAATAGATATGATTCTATTAACACTCTAACTAGGTAGATGGATAACTAGGTAGTGATCAAATGTCCTTTACATTGTTTCTAGTCCCTACATTCATTTAGAGTGGTTGAGATCAATCATGAAGATTGGATCATGCAGAGATAACTAACTTCTTTCCCTCTTGGCTTGACAAAATATTGAAATCAATAGTCGCAGACCAATGGGTGCTATTTCTTTCTGCCACCCCATAAAGTCTTCATGAGTTTGACCATTTTTCATACAACCTTCACCACCCCTTCAACATAACCATGATTTATCTATGAAACCATAACTCAACCATAATGTTACTGTGATTGTTAACTTTAAAACTAGGCCCACCATATACACATGTTCATTTGTCACTTTGTCATATTAGTTAACTACCTTGCATCTTTACAAAGAAAAAAGTGACAAACATAGATCTCATTTCATCTAATGTCTTGAAGATATGTTAATCCTATCAATACTTTGATCAATGAGAACATTGTCCTTTGCTAGTTCATCTAACACCTTGTCCACTTCACCTATAGCCCACAAGGAAGGTGAGACCCACAACACCAAGAAAAAATTAGAACTTGTCACTTGCACCCTTGTTTGACAACTCTACCAGCTACAAAGAAGGAAGGCTCACCCTAGATATGTGGCACAATGTCACTTTATCGCATGAAATAAGGTTTGTACATCTTTGAAAATTGATAAAGCGATGATCATAGATCTTGGAAGATTGGACGATGGACAAAAGCTTGCTAATGACTACACTAATTGAAGAGAAAGGGGCCCATGGTGCTATGTGGTAATTTTTCACTTTGTCACTATGAAAAAAGAGTCTATAGTTTATAATAGCAACAAAGCAACAACTATGGATTCATTTGCATTTGACAGATGAGAAGATATGGGACCCTTGGAAATATTAAATGTGCAATCACTTAGGAGACTTAGGAAATAAAATGTATAACCAAAGCTTTTAGAAATATACTTTTACATGCCCTAATATTTGAATATTCAAATGTATGTAACCACTATATGTGTTTGAATTCAAATCCTTCAGTTTGGCAGGTAGGCAAAAATAGCTAACAGTAACTACATCCTTTGAGAGTTTAATATCAATAGAAGGATTTCAATCATAGTGGGTTGGAATAGATAGGTTCACTTGTTCCCACTTGGGTTATTCCCATGAGATGTTTTCCTTATTGTGCATACTCTCCTACACATTCTTCTCCCAAATACACCAAACACTAATTGTTAATTAAGGTTACTGAAGAGAAACCTTCTCCAAGCTCACTTTTTATGATTATTCCAAAGGGCATAGTTTTCTAATTATCTTAAAATGGCAAGAGCATAATCCCCTACCAATGGAGAAACCCCTAATAATTATATTTTAATGTTCCTAATAAAAATAAATAAATTTAACAAGAAAAATATTTACTTGAATCTCCAAGGCAACCTACGAAACATATTGCATTAGCAGCTTTATCTTATTTGTCTTGGAAAAACATCTAGAAAAATGAATATTAGACATAATAATTAAAAAAACATGCAAGATAAAGTTTTTAGTTATCTCTAAATCCTAAGAATAGATGCAATCAACTAAGTTTTCAAAAAGATGCATCTTTAGGGAGGAGACATAGTTTGATAGGTGCATACTTAGGTTCAGTAGAGACTCAAGTTCCTATTTACCATAGTGAAAAACACAAAAACATCAAACCAAATCTCAATAGATGTTAGCCATTTCAAATGCAACAAAATAAGTAATTTCTACTACAACCTCAAATGAGCTAAAAACAAGAGCACCCAATAACCCTATTTTATTTTCTCCTCAAGATTATGTGGGTATGCTCTTGTAAGATAATGAGATGAAATCTAATGTGCAATATATAAAGATGAAAAGTGAATGTTTTGATAACAAGTATGAGTAACTTACCCCAAATCTCATAATGATGAATGCAAGTGCAAGATCTATGAGAAAGATAGTGCACAACCAAGTTGATGAATGCAAGTTTTTGAATTAAATATGATATGCAAGCTAAACTAAGAATGAAGATGCAAGATGTAAGCTAAGCTATGAAATCAAATCTAATATATCATGCAAGAATTAAAATATAAGCTAAGAAGAGAATATAGAAACAATGATATGGAGTTGAAAATTTTAAGAGATGTTAATATTAAAATGCTATGATGCTAAGTGCTCAAGTGATTGATGACTATGCTTCCCAGATTATGATTATGATGACTGTTAGCCTACAAATAAAGAACAAGACTCCTTTTATAGAAAATGGAAAGAAATAAGTGGTTGATATTGAGAAGAAAAATAATGGATGACTAAGATGAAGAGGCAAAAAAGAAAAGATTAAGATTAAGAGGAAAAACAAATGAGTGACTAGTATTAATAAGAAAAAAGAGAAATAACTAAGATTAAGAAGAAAAACCAAGTAAAAATCAAAGATTTAACTTTCCTAAAAAAAGAGAATAATTTGAAATGATTGGAGGAGGAAAAAACATGTAGAAGTGGTTATTGTTGAGCTATTTTTTTGCATGAGCTAAATGATAGGGACCCTTTTGAATCCCTCTCTTGAAATGCTGATTGAGGACCAACTCTGATGTTCTAAGAGATCTTTCAACCTATTGGGTTTGCTCAATTGACGATAAATGTGTATGTTCATAAGGAGGCCTTTGCTAGTTTGAACTAATATCATACAATCTATTGTTGTTTGAAATGTAACCACAAAAGATATATATTTTTGTATTTTATATTTTATGATGAAATATAGTTTATCAATGCAACTATATGAATTCCCATTTTAACCAAGTGTTAGAAAAGAAATAAAAAAGATAGAGTAACAAGAGATTAAAGAAAATTACTAAAAGGGAAATTCCTAATAGAAATAAACTAGGGTAGCAAAATGTGTACAATTTAAATTATCAAAAGGATTAGGTAGGAAACCAACAAAATTAGGAGCAATGCTTCCTTAACTCCATTGATGCAATCATCAATGGAAACTCAATGTAAGATGAAAGATATTTCACGTCTCATAAAATTGCAAGGCCACATAAAGTGCGCTAATGAGATAGAAGACACTATGCAAGCATCACAACAATGAAATTTGTTAATAGAAGGCAAATACTAGAACTAAAAGATCGCACAATCATAACAACACAATAAAACCATTGGCTCCATTATTATTCATGAACATGCATTCACAAAAATAGCACACTCCAACAAGAATAACTACACTTAGAATGAGACCACCAATAGCATGTATTATTGCATCAAAATAATGGCCTGGAATATGTAGTACATCCATGTATTTATAAGAAATCATCTCCTCCCTTTGTGTTAGGACTGAGAGCTCTTAAACTAAAAAATTATGCTGAAAACTAATAAAACAAATCTAATAATATACAAACTGACTCTCTAAATGGTGCTAAGTAGGTCTCCAACCTTGTTTATATCAATTAATGGGTGCATGAACCTTTAAATGACATAAAAGAATGAAAGAATAAGAATATAAGATGAAGGAAGTTGTGAGATGATCTAAAAGTCTTTGGAAGCTCTAAAACTAGAAGCTCGACCTTCTCTAGGTATTTCTAGAACTACCGTCAAAATGCAATTCTGGTGTATGGAATGCTCTAAAATAGAAACTGATAGTTAACTATTAAAAAACTATTTCTTCTTCAAAACAGTCAATGCAACTTGGTGATAGGTTCCAAAAATCCAAAATTTTCTAAGTATCAAAGTTGAATTTCAAACATCTAATTTTTTTTCCCTCTTTACACAAAAATGACGTCTGGATGTTTATTCTTGAACTTCTTTATGATCTCAGTGACTTGGCTTACTTTTGGTAAATCTAAAGCCTCATAATTATTCTTTACTACTTTCCAAAATTTACTAACTTCAATCCTTGTCTCTACAAAATTCTCAAGCCTGGTGTCTAGCCCCAATAGTGCTTTTTTAGTTTTGAATCATTTTCTGATGTCATCTTCTAATGAAGCTTCTTCAAATGTCCCTCTAAACTATTTGACTACCAATGGTACCACAAAAATATTGGTTTTGCACTCATCATAAAAATCTCAAGGCATGCATCATTGTAGTACTTCTTTGCTTCCAAAAACTGCTCTTGAGCTTTATCCTTAATCCGTTGGATCTTTTCATGTAATCCCTCCATTACTTTATTACCTAATGATATTTTCTCAATCCAATCATCAAGCTTATCTAACTCGTCTGCAACATATAGCTCCATAATCATTTGATACCTTTGGCCTTTTATTTATTTTAATTATTGTAAGTCCTTAGCCCAGGTATGTACTTCATCCATCAGCCCAAAATCTTGGTTCACTATTGAAACCAATTTGTTAGCGTTTGACTGGATGTCGTGCAATAGGCTCAAATTTCACTATATAATATACACTCCTTTCTCTTCAAAATTTTCATGCCATTACTGGCATGCCTCAAAAAATGGGTCCAACTATATTTTTTCTTCTATTCTACCTAGTGCCACTCCAAGAGCAATCTCTAGATTCTCTAGGTCAATAGGTTCCACTAGTTCATCTAGGTAGCCTCTAAGTAGCTCATTCTATTTGTGCAATGCAATCAACTTTGACTCATCCTAACTCATGTGTATGAATACCTCCTTCATGCCTATAGTGATCATCACTTTCATTGTATCCACCATGGGCCTTCCAAACATGATCTTCTTGGTTTGGTAATCTTTTTGAGTCAGCTCTTCAGTGTTGACATGAGGAGGAGGAATGACAATATGTACAAGCATGTCTTGATCTTGGTTCTTCATTATGAAGACCAATGTTCTTGCATCACCCTTAGGTGGCTTAGGCCTCTTTATTGCAGTAACCAATTTCTTCATTCCTTCTTCTATTGTCAAGTTCTCCTTCTTTAGCAATGTTGGTGTGGTGCCCATGGGTGACTTGTACTTGGCTGAAGAGGTTAGTTCTACAGTAGGCTCCTTTACCTTATCACTTCTTTCTAGAGTCTTCTCATGTTGAAGATCTTTAGTAGGAGTCTCTATACTCTATTGGGTTAAGGATCAAGCCTCTGTATCTCAAAGAGCTTGATGAGTTTCTTCTAGTATTTTTTCCTCATCAGTTTGTATTCTCCCTCCTCCATTCCTTTTTCTTCTTTTTTTATCTCAAAAAGTGGAGGAAATGAAGTCATTGACCCTTTATCCAAAAAAGCCATATCCTATGATGGTGGTGGAAAAATTCCTAGAGATCCTTGAGGTAGAGGAGGCAATTGATTCCAATCCTCTCTTAAAGGCTCACTTGTGGAAGTATCTCTAATATTTTCTCCCACCATTTCGGTGCCTACTGGCATGAAGTCAAAGTCTGAGAGGTAAAAGACATAATTTCCTTCACTCTCCATCTCTTCTAATTGCTTGTCTTGTTCATCTTTTGAAGTTGATATTTGGATAGTCTCTTTTAGAGTAGATGGAGGTGTCTATGTAGAAATTCTTCTCATCTCTTCCTCTATGGCTTTAGCCAAGTGGGTTCTATAGATTAAGGGATAAAATCTATCTATTCCCCTCCTTCTTCATCCTCAACTTTAGGGATGGTTTCTAAAACCTATGGGGATAGAGTACTTTTCATCTTCAATCTTCTCCTCTATGTACCCACCACAATCCTTTCAGTCCTTTCTTTCTTTGGAGCCAAGGGGGAGGCTTCTTCCTCTATAGTCATTTGTAGTAGGATCCTCTATTCCACTATTCATTCCTCCTTTGGTTGTTCTAGTTGTGCCTACTCTAGAGGTTGATCAATTAGCTCTGCTTGAGGTTCATCTTTCTCCTATTGAGCTAGTGTTGTTTGGGCCTCAATCACTTGTCTCTTTTCCCTTAGATTTACTCTTTTCCTTTTCTTTCCCTTATCATCCTCAAAGTACTCAACCTCTCGCTCGTGTTGATGAACTATTTCTGACCTTACTAGGGACTGAGTGGGGTAGGTTGGCACAGTGACCTTCACACCTTTACCTTTGATAAGCCTAGTTGTGGCTTGTAGGGGTATCACCAGAGGAACTAGATCCATTTTGATTCTTGGTCTATTGCTTTATCAATTATACAACATGTTTGGCTAGATGATTTATATCATCATTCTCATCCCTCCCTATTTTTGCATTCATAATCAGCTTGTCATAGATTTTATCTTTGTTATACAAATGATCCATGACTTCTTTGGTATCCTTCTCCATGACCTTAAGATTAATCTTCCTCTTCAATGCATTATCTGCTAAGTATAGAATCATCCTACAATAATTCCTTATTTGGACATTGTTGGGACTCAAAATTGCCTTCCCAATTTTGAGTACCATTGAGAAACTAAGCCCTATAAATGCTTTTAAGTGCACATGTACCTGACTATACCTTTGAGCCCCGTGAGGTGTTTAATGCTTCTAACACCATGAATTTAGTATTCCTATGTGTTTCATGAAGTCAAATTTCCATTTTGAGTCATTTTGTGAAGTCCTATTTTAAGCAATTGTTAATTCTGCATTTTCACCTAGTGTCAAACAACAACTAGAGGTTGTGTTTGTCATTGAATATCTCGTACCTAGAAATTTTTCATGACTCAACACTTTGGGAGTGTTTAGTGTCCATACTAAGAGCCTATTTTTTAGATTTTGAGTCATTTCAAGTCTGTTTGACTAGGTTTTGAATCCCTCAAAGTTGGTCTTTTAATGTTGTCATGCTGATATGAAATATTTAGAATTCTGGGAATCCCTATTTGATGAGTTATAACTTTTGACCAGTTGAACTGAATGAGAAGATTCTTATTGTGTTGCATTTTAGGGGTCAAATACTTGTTATGATTCAAGTTTGAGCTTATAACAAATCTGTTTGATTAGTTTTTGAATGCGATTCCAAATGGAATTTCTAACTTTTTACTGGTGTCAAAAGGAGTAGATTGATTAGTACCCCTATTTGTGATGTTATAACTTGAAATCTATGATGGGTGAGATTGAATGAATTGTACCACTACATTGTAATCTAAAAGTACTTTAAGTGTACCAATTTTCCAGTCATGAAAATCCATTTGCACACTTTCCCAAGTCAATTCCATTTGTAAAAATCACTTTCCTACCATTGTTTCTAGTCATCAAATTTCGAGTAGCCTACTTTGATCCCTTGCTATATGCACCCTATGATTCATCATGAGCCCGAATCATAGATCCATACTCTCCTCATGACAGAGAATCAATGTCCCTATTTTTGTCCCCCCAAGTGTCAGTTTGCCCTCTTTTCAAAGCCAATTTCAAACGCAATTTATTATTTTCTGACATGTTTTCTTGCAGGCATTTCTGAGATGTCAACTTTAACAGTCAATATCTTTTGACTAGGATTTTTTCATGAGAAAAAATTTCACAGGGTAAAATTATTTGGAACAAAATATCAACATGCTAGCTTTCAAAGCCTAGTTACTTGTTTGGATAAGTTTTTAAAGCCAGCCAACAGGCCCTATAAGCACAAAATGCTAGTTTGCAGATCAATGGTGAAATAAGTTTCAAATGATCAGTCAATGCTCAAATTTGAGTTTAATCAGTATCAGATTGATCAATAGGTTACTTTGCAATGTTAGTTGTCTGAAAACCAAAAACTTTTAGCTAGACCCACTTTGGGGCCTAATTGATTCCATCCGATGAGCTTGAGCTTCGTAGAATCCTGAGGGTGTCTTGATAATGTAAAAATGGGGAACTGACTACAAGAAGAATGAAGTTTATAAAAAGATTAAAATAGGCATATGGATGTGCTTGGGAAGATTTTTATAATTGCAAAATGTGAAAGCATGAACAAGGCATGATGAATGGGAGGAGCTAGGAAGTATGAGTTAATAGGCCCTCCTCTACTCAAATATGTGGTTCTAAATTTGGTAGACTTAATCAAAGACTTGGAATGGGTGAAAATCATTCTCTACAAAAGTTGGAAAAGGTAGTTGAGAGGATAAAGAGGCTAAAGGCAAGGGTATAAGAACTTGAGACAATCTTTGAAGAAAAAGAGAATATGATCATAAGGTCTCTTGCAAAGTCCAGTGCAACTCAAGTAAAATACTATTCAGCTCTTAAAAAATGTAACACTTTGCACATTTATCAAGACATCAAATCAACATTTCCATTAGAAAATTCCAATGTAGTCTCCCAAAAGTTTCAAGGTCAATCATTAGAGACATGCCAATTACCTCACAAGATTGGAGATTTTCGCATTATGCAAGGTACTGAAGGGCTGCAAGATTTTGGTCTAAGCAACATAAGCACTATAAGATGTCATGAAAATGTCAATAATCAAACATCTAATGAGACAAATCAGTTTTTTAGTAGTGAAAATGAAGAAACACAAAGAGAGCCAATGGGTGTTGTTGATGATAATTCCTTCCTACCAATCAAAAGGAAAGTGGGGCGAGCTCATCTTTGGTCTTGTTGGTAAATAGATTTGTCACCTTGAAAATATACAATTTGGCCCAATGGAGTATGTGGAAAATTGATGTCTCCAACAATTGGATAGGCCCTTGATATCTAGCCTTCCTCTACATTTAGAGGGGCATCTCCCTCATAAGATAAAATTTGTGCTTTTTCAATAAAGATGAGTAGAACTTAGAAAATATAAAAGGAAAACCATTGATAGAAAATGCACCACATGCCTTCAATGTTTTCATAAAAATGATGTAAACTGTTAATGAGAGCAATCAAGGACTGTGCTTGACAACTATCACTGGCACAATGCTAATTCAACCATTCATGAATACTCACACCATATGATGAAAATACTCATAGATGAATCAACACTCCAACAATTCAGATTCCTTAGAAAGAGAACACAAAATGTACTTTCTTTATTTCTTTGCACCAAGAAAGTAAGAAATAACTGATTACAAAAACAACAATTGTACACACTTTCCAAAAATTTCTTTGTTATTAGAGCATAAGTGTTCCCTATATCCAAGTCCAAAAAGTCCCTTATTACCTTTATTTTCAAGAATTTATAGCTATTCTAGAATAACTAACCTTTTGGGTTTGTAACTACTCAAAAAGTTAGAGTTTGGACTATTTCAAAGATGGCTCATAACCAACTCTAACTTTTAAAGCTTAACTATAGTTAGAAAAACCAACCAATGTTAAATTCTAAAGTTGACCTTTTTACAAAATACATAAAAAAAATTCTAAGACAACTTTAGACAAATACAATTCTAACTATTGACTCTGATCACTGATATTCCCTAAACTCATTCTTTGATCTGTAGGTATTGTGAGTAGCCGAATCAAGTTTTCCTTGTACACTCTGAATGATTTGATGACTTGAGCCAAAGTCTTGTGTTTAATGATGATTAAACTCTACATCTTCAACTTGAATAGCTCATATCTCTTTTTAACTTCATCCAACTTTATGACATAACTAGATAAGTTTTGAGTATAGGAGTCCAATGCACTGAGAGACTACTCAATCTTGTCATAATGCTAGCATCTAAACTTTGTGTACTTCCACGTTTGGTGCTGATTTTTGTTTCTATGCATTCCAAAATGGAAGATATGTCTAGATTTTGAGTGTATTCACTATTAGGAATGCCTTCTATGATCATCGGTATATCCCCCAAGGCCTTTTTAATTTAGTAACTTGCAGAAGTTCAGGAATTGCTCCTCTTCACTCACTTGTTGATTCATGCTATCATTTTTCCATCTGATTTTTTCCAACCATATGTTGATTTTCTCTTCTTCTAAACAATGCACACATCTCATATGTAATAGAGGCATTTCATCAAACAATTCAGTAGCTCTGCTAGATGAATGTGGGTACACATAGATTTGGCATTTTGTCAGGTAGTTTTCATGCACTTTGATATTTTCATTGAACTATTGTAGGCTAAGAAGATGTAGATTATTTCACATTCTCCTTTTAAGAGAACTGACTCTCCAATGGTTCTTCTAAATATTTTAGAAGTAATGAGAATTGCCTAAAAGCCACACTCTTCCCGAATCTCTCTGAATTCTTAATACAAAAGAGTTAATTCCTCTTCATAATATTCAACACTAGAATAGCTTCAAAAAACATTTTATAAAGTACATCTTCATCAAAAACATTAGAAAACTTGTTTGAATGTTGCCAAAATGATTATTTGTCTAGCTCTGAAATTGCTGGAGTGGTATTAATAATTTGTGCCATAGCTACCATATCACAAATAGGAGCACACATTTGGCTTGAAATTTTGACTTGGTAAATGCTCACATAATTTCCAATGCATTAACACATTGTAACAAACATTTCAAAAATGGTTTCTACAGATGATATTTCTAATTTTTGTCCAGGCCACAGGTCACACAAGAGAAATAGTATACGTGCCTTGACTATGTTTCCATTGGAATGTCATGTCTCAAGTCAATTATGTTATGGAAGTAAATTGAAGTTAGGACATTTGAACAACTTTACCAATCATTTTTGCTAGAGCTTAGCACAACTTTCTTCATGTAGAATGTCCCACCATTCTGTAGATGTAGATGTCACTTCTTGGGATTTCATGTGAAATGATTAAGTTTCAATTCTCAATCTTTAGGATTCTTGCAGGTAAATTGAAGTCCACTTTCTAAATAGTTCTTATGCCTTGTTTGGTTCTCTAGAATGCCATGGTTTGCTAAGAAATGCAACGGAGTTATATGCTTTTCCTAAGGATTAACGTGCTAGAAATTTTTCCTTGTATCTGCCACCTATAGTTATTTGAAAGTTGCTGTTTGGGTTAGGATTAGGGCAAAAAGTTGGAGTATGTAGTCAGAGAGTATTTTAGTACATGGAGAGAGAAAATTTGAGTGAGAAAACCCAAACCCAAACCCATAATTCTCTCTAAAAGTTTGAGTATGTGGAGAGAGAAAAGTACAGGAAGAGAGAAAATGTTGAGGAGAGAGTGAAACTCAAACTCAAACCCTGAACTTCTCTCTAAAAGTTTTAGTACATGGAGCGAGAAAAGTATGGGGAGAGAGAAAGTTGGTTTAGCAGAAAATTAATCTCTCTTTCTACAATTAATATAATCAATCCTCCCTCTAAAATGTCTAGGTAATAGGTCTTCACTGATAGACTCAATCGATTCTATGGAAAATTTAAAAGTAGACATCTTGAAAAGTGAATTGGAAAACCAAATTACTCAGAGATTAGAATGACTACCACTAATGTTTGGCCTGCATTTATGATGGAATGATGTCATCTTGTTAAGGAATCAATCTCTTGGGTAATCTGCATGGTAGGAAAGCCCAAGGTAGTAGACTTGGGAGTCAACACCAATGAAGATGGCAGAGGCAAAGCACATGGCAGGGGATACATTTTCTGCACATGGATCTCCATCGGTATAGAGGACTATGTCACAGGTCAAAGAACAAAGAGGTCACACAAGGAATAAAGAAAATGAAGAGTCAACACAATCCAAAGCCACTCAAAATGAGCAGTCCCATGCATGAAAGAAGCCAAAGCCCATGCAACAAATAAATTGAGAAGGTCTCACAATCGCTCTCCCAAATGCTGCAGGATAGGATTATCTTGTCTCTTACATGCATAAAAAGGAAAATCCACATGCCGATGAAGGTAAAAGGAAGTTGCCAATTTGAGAAGAAGAAATTGCGAATATGAAAGGGTAGGCATGTTTAAAAGGAAGCCTTCTTAAGCCATATAGAACCAAAGGACAAGACTCAGACATGCAATTAGAAGGAGCCTCCATTGAATGCATGATGCTGGTGAAATTAAATTCGATTGCTATTGTAAAAATGCTCGGCATCTTAGTTCCTGTGTTGATGCACAATTTGGCAAATTATATCGTGAGTTGCCAAATATTTGAGGGTGGTATTGGAGGCAAACTTGGAACTGAAGCTCATGCGGAGGCCTCGGTAGTAGACAAGAAACCACTCACACCATACCAGAAAGAATCTATAGCAATAAAAAAGCACAAGTAGGGGAATGGAAGTGAAAAACTATAGGTCAAAGAACAGAGAGCTTAGGCAGGAAAAAAGGAGAAGAACTTGTGCGTACAACAGAGAACTGGGACCTATGATTGGAATACAAGTTGACTAGTGTTAAAAAGGCCCACACAATTGCAAGGAAACCATTTCAAAGGTAGAGATGCTAGGAGTCAAAGAGCTCACATGGGAAGAGTAGGGGCTAGATTAAAAAAGGAGAAGCCACCAAGCAGCAAGAAGCTACAATATTAAAGATAGCAAACCCACACAAGCAAGGGCCATCTAGAGTATCAACACATGAAACCAGTCAATGCAAAGATAAGCAAGGAAAGCCTACAATTTCAAGGAAAAGGAAAAAACAATTTCAAATGAATATCCCACATTGAGCATGCTGGGGAAATTTGTAGTGTTAAAATATGCCAACACACATAGCATACAATGTCAACAAGACAAGCACTTTTTGAAAAGGCAGTCACCTATGGTGGACCCAACAAGAAGTAAAGTTTTAAATGAACATGCAATAAAAAGGATGACATCATCATAATTCAAACTCGCTAGAAAGTTGAAGAATTCAGCAAGTTACTATGTTGCTTGTCAAAAAATCCCAGGTTTTTCAGTAGTGACATAGTGAATTGCCAAAAGCCATGAAAATCTAGCCAACGTAAAATCCAAGGTAAAATGCCATATGGGTCTCGCTTCTAAATGTAGTCAACGAACCAAAAATTGACAAGTGGCAACTAATAGTATGTATAGGATGACTCAATGATGATGTGGCAGTCTGATGGTGAATCACAAAAGGACAAGTGGCACTGAGGTGAATAGATATCTCAGATGCACTAGATCGTGCCATGTGGCAGATCTGAGGGTAGTCGCTATGTCGCCATGAGAAAGTTACTCTAGAGATAATATAGTGACATAGTGACACAATGGAAAGGTGACACATGGCAGTGACATGGTGGCAAGGTGGACTAGTTTGATAGTGACATGTGGCAGAGGTTCTTGATGTGGCATGCTTCCCGAGGTGTTGATGTGGCACCCAGTTGATAGGGATGGATGACTGTACATGGAATGATTGAATATGATGATGACACGTGGTGCCCATGGTCAAACCAAGTTTGATCCACATGGGGATTGTGAAGGAATTTCAAATTTCATTAAAATTTTGATTTTTCTCAAATGCACATACAGGTCAACATTTTAAATAAATGTCTGATTATGCATATAGTTTGAACTATGGTAAAGGTTAAATTTTTGCAAAATGATGTGCAAACCTGTGAATAGAGGCATGATCTTCAAATGGCCATAACTGGGGCTATTTTTATCCAAAATAAATACTCCAATATACCACCAGAACTGGAACGATCTAAATTTTCGATTTTTGAGGTTGGTTTCTGCACAACTATTCACTAGTTTGTGCTATAAGCCAATTTGTAATTCCTAGATAATTCTCAATAGATCAATCAAATTTTATTTTTAATCATCAAAATGGGTCATGAGGCAGATATAAAGGATTGTTGAAGTGTGAAAGTGAAGAAAATCAACTTTAATCAATTTTCTTGCATTCAAGAGGCCATTTTAACTGATTTTCACTTTTTACCTTGAGATCATTTTGGCATCAAAATCAGTTATGATTCTCATCATCTTAGATATTTCCTTCTTGTAGAGGCCAAATGATGGGGATTTGATTTTCAATTATAGAGAAAAGGTAGAGAGAGGCTTTTTAATTTCTTGGGAAAGAATTCTGAAGGGACAGATGTCAGTTGCATAACCAATCCGAGAATTCCTTCCTCTATATCACTCTCACTTGTTCTCTTTGTAGAGGTTCCAGTTTGTTGGACAAAAATTGCTCATGGCTATGATACCATGATTTGGTTCCATTCTTGATGTATTGCGAATACCGAGACACCATTCTTTAGCACAATTCTCTTATATGAATAGTAGTAGTGCAAATTATAATATAAGTTTAGATCTATTAGGTGTTTTGTGTTTTCATTTCATGCATATGAATGTATTGTTTCAAGGAAATTAATACAAAGAATATTAGGTTGAGTTTCATCTTGAATCTTGTCTCCTTTATCATTAATCTTCAGTGTTCTATGATCTTTGAACAAAGAGCCTAGGTCATAGTTGCAGTCCCTTAAGGCTGTATGTTATTTCATTGTTGCTTATAACTCAAGGGGTTATGTAAATGCTTTAGGGAAATCAATAGGGTTGCAAGTTTATTGATGGGGATATCATGTAAGAATGGGATTTAAATTGAGCATGGATGTTTGTTCATAAGATGAATGGATAGATCAGATATTTGAATATATAAATAAGTATCAGATATCCATATGTATGTATTGGAATCATGGAATTGCCCAATGGTTAAGGCACTGATCAGTTATAGGATCACTTGTTTATGTTGTTGCATATATGAGGTTTTGTTGAATTAGACATTATTAATCAAATGCTTTTCCCTTTCATGTTGAAGAGCTGAAAAGTCTAATTCTCACTCAACTTGTGAATTTTATAGATTTGCAATTTGCTACTATAGATCTATGTTATTACATGAGTTATTAGGAGATTTAAGGTTTAAATCTACTTTGATAGATTCAAGAATATGTTTTGCACCGGTACCATATTAATTGGATCTGAGGTTCACCCACCTAGGTTTTGCAGAGCTTGAAGTAGAAGACAGGTCTACCCTTATAGTTGGCCCGGTGTCTAAAATAGTATATTGAAGATGGGAGTTAGCTGCCCCTAGATGTACCATATTCTCACTGGGGTAATTGGAAACCTTACAAAATTTTCAAACACCAACAGACATCATAGTCATCTATTTCATTCATTTAGTGATCTTCTAAGGTATCAACATGTACAAATTGTTTTCCTACCATATGTTGCACCATCCCAATGTTGTTGAAGAATGGGCAAGGGGAGTTATATTCCTCCAAGGGATATTGATCCCATTCAAAGTCAAAGGTGGAAATGTCTTGCTTCTACTTCACCTTGAATGCTCCTATTGTCATAGGCTAGACCCATGTCTTCTTATGTTGTTTTCTCACTTTGTCATATGCAAAAGTGAGTTGGTGGGATATCTCTAGGAGTATTAGCCTATTTGATGGGTATCTTGGGAACTTCATGAGGCATACAAGAGTACTAGCTACCCAAAGATATGTGAAGCTTTTGAATTGAATGTAGTAGGTGACTATTTCTATAATTCTAGCTATTGTCTCTACTGACATTCTCTTTTCATAATCCCCTTTAATAAACTAGATGATTGCAAAGATAAATCCATCACTAACCATTCTGTATTCTACACTTTTTCATGTGAGATTCTTCTTTACCAATTGTGGGTAGACCACATAGGGCCAATCATTTTCATCCTCCATGTTTCTCTTTATGTAAAGGCCTAGATAGTCTATGGTTCTAGCTACCAACAAGTATGCCATGTATGATATCATGTAAAAATGAGGGTCTACTTTGATGACTACTAATTTATCATCCAAGTTATCGCTTAGGATGATGGCCCAATTAATGAGCATCTTTGTAGTCCCGATGGTTTTAATAAAATGAACCATAAATGTTTGTAGGTGACCCATTGTTGGAAGAACTATGAATCTGCTAAGGAGGACAATTGCATATCCAATGTCATCTTTCATGTATCCCCTGGTCATATCCACCTTTCTGACTCTACAACCCAAAGGTAACTTGTCAATGAGAAATGAGGCTTGCACAAGTTCCTTTGCCTATTTCCCATTTTCTCTATTCCACCGCTCTGCACCATCTTATGAAATCTATAAATATTGATCCACCTTTGGAAGTTGAAACACTTTTTCTATGTTTCAGGGTCGGAGGTCTAAGAATATTTCTCTAGTTACACTTTTCACAACCTTCTCCTTGGTTACATAGTGCTCTACTCGTGTCATAATTAGTTTTGAAGATTGAAATTATGTCAGGTGAGAAACTATGTTTACTAGCCTAGAGTGCATCAAAGTAGAGACCATAGAAGACCTTTCCTTAGGCTTGTTATAGATTGTAAGGAAGGAATTCTAGTTAATGTGTCATATTTAAACACGGCCATTTTTGCATATTTAAATGTGACCATTTTTTGTTCCATTTTCTCTACCATTGAAGAGGATGATGATGCCATTTTATTTGGACAAAAGAGGAACACATTGGTTAGAAGGTATAAAATTTATTTCTAGAGGATTCAAAATGTTATTAGAATGAAGAAAAAACCAAACAAAATCAGTCAAAATGCAAATTCTCCCCCTAGAAAGGCCTGATGTGCATTTCAGTGCACCTTGAAAGGTGTGCTAGTGTGCCTTTAATAGCCTTGAAATAACTATTTTGCATTGTTGTGCACCTAGGCAAGGTGCACACATATGCATTTCCATTGTGCAATAGGGGGACCTTTTTCCTCATAGTCTACTCTATAGGTGTGAGGTGCACACATGTGCACACCTCTTTGAAGCCTTAGTCTTTTTAGGGTAAGTTTATTCTTTTTTTTTTATTACATTTTTTGATTGTGTGGGGGTGCACACCTACTCACCTCTTAGGGGTGTTTAGGTCTAACCTTATTATTTGTTGTATGTAGGGGACCAAGCAAGTAGAGCTACATGGAGAGGTAAGGTGTAGAGATGTAATCTTTGAATGGGAGTGAGAGCAAGTGGAAAGGGAGGTGTGGGGGGGGGGGGGGGGTCGAGACCTTATATAGGCCCTAAAGACCAAGCATGCACCCTTGTACATGCAGGGTGCACATGTGCACATCCCCAGAGTGGGGTGTAGTGGGCATGTGTGCATATGTGCACTTGCAGCACTACATGTTGACAACTGGCTAATGAAGATATGTAATTGTTGGCATTTATGGTAACAAATTATCTATATGCATTTATGGAAACACATGATGTATATGCTTGTATAAAACCTCAAAAATAAAAGATGCTTAGCTTTTGGTACTCAGAAAATTGTCTACGTATGAAATTGGTTTACAATAGTGTATTTTTTTATCATAGAATGTTTTTGACGTGATATTATGACTAGCAAAGTTAGATGGAGATAGTATACATATTGATGATGATGTGTATACCTCAAACATTAGTAGAATCTATACGGAAAAGATATATTCATGTTTTACAAGTGAAATAGAACAACGAATCTAAAGGTAATGGAATTATTTTGTTTACAAAATAATTACTTGACCAATTAGGGTTGACATCCTAGATGTTTACTCTAAGTTGGAAAAGTATATTATGGTCTTAGTCGACCTAGCAAAAATTTGTGAAAAGGCATGGTATTTATGCAAAGGACATCTTGCAAATTCATTTGTTTAGTAGTGTGTAATTGTATTGTGATAAATGAACTTCTTGTGAAGTGATATATGCATTTTTGAGAACCTAATTTTGTGATCCAAGATCGAGCTAAGGTCAAAGATCAATCAAGAAAGAAGTTACAACACCTATATACTTAAGGACTAATTGCTTGTTTTGGTAGTGAGCTCTTCTTGTAATTGGAAGTACATGTTTGAGTAGTGAGCTTTTCATGCATCTATTTTACTATAACTCCTAACTAGGTTGGACTCTCCTAATAGGGATTCAAAGTCTCCTAACAGGGACTCTCTATATTGAATTTTCTCATTGGCTCCTAATAGGGTCCATCCTCTAAGAAGGAACATATATATTAGTATATTATCTAGTGGGTACCATCCCTACTGGGGTTTTCCCTTGGCCAAGGTTTCCCTAGTTAACAAAATATGGTGTTATGAGTTCTCTATATGCATGGTTATCATTTATATTCAAAATTACTTGTTTACTTTCTTATGCATGGTACAAAGTAATTAGTAATATCCATTTGGCAAAAAAAAATTGTAGAATATTGATTCACCCCCCCCTCTCAGTGTTCCCTATTTCTAACACTAAGGAGCCCCAAATTTGACTTTTTATCCTCTCCAACTACCTAAATTTCCTAGTTAGAAACTAAGGCTTGACCCAAACCCAAGGGATGGTCCAAAATGACCAAGCCCTTAGATTAGGAGCCTAGTATGAGAATTTAAAATTAGGGGGTCTCCATTTTATATATAAAATATGGGGTGTGTGTTGTGAAACCAAAAAAAATAGCCCCAAAAAAAAGGAAGAAATGATAAATGCATTTCTTCACTAGTAAGTATTCTTCTAAAACTTGCTCTTAAGTTTGCAAAGTGTTGAGAGATATCAATCTACGATTCTGATTTTAAGACTAAAAGTCCTTTACAACTGTAGGTAACACCTATTTTTAGTTGGAGCAAAAAAAAATCATTTGAATGCTTTGACAAATAAATACCTCTTCCCTAAAGTCAAAACCAAATGGAGTGATTTATTGAATGCATCAAGAATGGGTCTTGATTTCTCGTAACCCCAAGAGTGACAAGAAAAGACAGACACATTTTTTCTTAGAAAACACATAACTTGAAAGCAAACACACTACTAAAAACAAACACACAACTAAATTTAAACACACTTGCTTAAAGTAAACACACATGCAGAAAATTTTTAAATTTTTTTAAAAGCATTGAAGTAATGTTTCAAGAACTAGTCATTAATAGGTAATGAAACCAATTCCCCTTGTAGAGAACTTAGCTTAAAAGTATTTTCTCCCAAAATATCTGCAATCTAATAAGGGCCAATCAACAAGCATCAGAACCTGGTGTGACTACCTAGATTTTCTTTTGCCTTGTCCTATAGAAGAATAAGGTCAAAGATCCTGAATTATTTGATAGTGGCTCATTTTTCAAACCACCATTTTATGATAGCCTAATGTTTTGACATGTGCTCTAAAGTTGTTGTCCTTTTATCTTCCAATTTGAAGAGATTCATCAATTTGATCTAAACTCTATCAACATCCTTGATATACCCTCTCATGAATTTCAACACTAGAATTTTGAGATTGAATGGAAATATTGGTTCTTCTTCATAGACAAGTAGATACAAAGATATTCCCAAAGCATTCTTAATCCTGGCTCTATCTGTCTATAGCACATATTTTAACTAAGTGTGCTAATCTTTTGGGTTGTTTGTGAGAAAGTGCTTTATCACCATGATCAAGTTCTTATTAGTGGAATCAACCTCACCATTCCCTTGGGGATAGTAGTTAGATGAGAACTTTCTTATAACATAATTGTCTAATGCACATTGGGTAAAGAAAATTGAAGTGAAAGATGACCCATTATCACATACTAGGAAGAACTGCATTCCAAACCTAGTAACGATATGTTCTTCCAAGAAATCAGTAACCACTTTTACTATGTAATTTCAAAAAAATTTAGCTTCTCTCTAATGTGTGTAATAGTTAATGGTTGTGAGGACGTGCATATTTCCTATTGATGATGATGGGTTTACTAGGCCAATAAATTCCAGCCCCCACTTAGAAAAAGGGCATACCTCAAATATTGGTTGTAGTGGCATAGCTAGGTCTCTCTCTATTAGCACTTGTTTGGAAAGTGTGGCACAAGTGGACATGTTCAAATTTATCCTTAATTTTTTTTAGCCAAAAGTAACCTAATCTCAATATTATGTGGGTCGTAGCTTCTGTTGATCCATGTCCAGTTTCGTACTTATCATAATACTATTCAAATGCCTCTTTCACTTCTTCACACCCCAAACACTTTAGATAAATTTCCTCATAATTTATTTTGTAAAGTTTCCTATCTTAAAGAATATAGGATTCACATTTCATCTTTAGTTCTCTATGTTGAGAACTATTCATCTAGTTAGGGTATTGATTCTACAAGAGATGGTACACAATATCTTGATACCACATATTTGTGATTATTCCTTCATCAATATCCACTTGAGACACTATGATCTTTTGTTCATTGTTAGTCTTGATTTCATCATCAAATCTGATTTCATTGTTAGCAATCATCTTGGTCAACTCTTGTCCTCTCACTAACTTCATTGGTTGAATTTCTAAATCAAACTCTTGTAATATAACCATCCATTTTCCTCTTCTTTCAACTATTTCATTCTACATTAATAATGACTTGACTGTAGGATCCAACATAATAATATATACCTTGCTCCTGAGTATGTAATGACAAAATTTCTTGACTACCTTTATTAGGGAAAAAGATTGTTTGTCAAGATTGGAATAGTTCAATTTAACATTCTTTAGTGGACAACTCATGAATGTGATAGTTCTCTCATCATCTTTGTCTTTCTTTTGAGTGAGAATCTTTACACATGAGTGTTTTGAAGAAAACAAATAGATTTAAAAAGACAACTCATAATCAGGACTTTAATTTTTTCCCCTTTTTTAGCAAGTCATTGAAGGGGCATACTAATTTAGTGATCCCACTAATGAATTTTCTCACAAAAATAATCTTTCGAAAGAAAGATTTAAGTTCTTTGCGACTATGAGGAGTTGACAATTTGAGAATTGCTTCTACCTTATTAGGATCAATGGATATCCCAAGTTCAAAAATAATATGACATAAAATCTTTCCTTTAGTGACCTTGGACGAACACTTCTTAGGATTAAGAGATATGTCATATCTCTGACATTGGTTGAAAATTTGTCTCAAATCAACAATATGAGTACTTCAATATTTTCAAAAGATAGTTAAGTCATTCATATAGATAAATATATATTTATTAATAAACCCCCTTGAATTCCTCATCCATCACTCTTTGAAATGTGGCTCCTATATTAATTAATCCAAAGGGAATTCTCTTGTATGCAAAGGTTCCCCATTTTTTCGTGAATGCAATCTTTAACCTATCTTCCTCATCAACCATCACCTAGTTGTATCTTAGATATTCATCTAGGAAAGACATCATTTTAGATCCATTCAAAATTTTTAATACTTCATCTATTGAGAGCAACGGGTAGTTTTCCTTCTAGGAACCTAGGTTCAAATTGTAGAAATCCACACTCATGTGAATCTCTCCAGTCTTTTTCCTTACTAGAACCAAGTTAGCAGCCCATGTAGAATGTTAGATTGGGAAGATAATTTTAGCATCAAGCAACTTCTAAACCTCTTTCATTATTAATGGTTTAATTAATGGGATTCATTGGTCTTTGTCTTTGATGAAAGGGTTTGGTGTTAGGCTTCAACAAAATGTCATGAGTGATGATTTCAGGATAATACATCTTGAGTTCTTCATAACTTCATGCTATGACATCTTTGTATTCTATAAGCAATTGAAGAACACTTTCTCATTCTTGAGGATTACATGCCTTGTCAATTATCGACAACTTAGGATCCTCTTATGTGTCCAGATTATAGGAATCATATTCTTCAATCCCCATTTTCTTCGATAATTCTTTTACTATGTTTTGATTCATCTTGATCAAAGATGTGCTCCAACTCTACCATACCCTTAGGAATAGTATTGTTTTTCAAATTAATAATCCCATCCTCATCTTCCAATTCATCATCTTCAGGTTGATCATCAGGAGTATCATCGATCTCTTGTCCTTTGAATAGATCATTACACATGATGAACTCAAGAATATGTTGGTCATCTTGGAAAACTTGGAAGTTGGTAATGTTATCAAGAATAGATAGGGTAGCCACCAATTCAACTAAAAATATTTTGAGTTTTGTTCTTTCAATGGGTTGTAATGCACTAGCTGAAATTGCAAGAGCATCGACTACCATATTCCTCCTTCATGGAATCAACTTTACATTTGAAGCTTCAAAATATTCCATCAAATCCCAAACTCTTTTTTGGTAAGCAAGTAATCTCCTATCATTACAAGAATAGATTGATTTAACCTATCTAATAACCATCTGAGAGTCTCCTTCAATTACAAGAGCTTTGACATCCTTATCTAAAGTGAAGAGAAGTTCGTGAATCAAGGCCTCATTTTTGCAACATTGTTAGTACACCTAAATTATAAGAAATATGCAGCATAAAAAGACCTTCCTTTGGGATTAATTAGTTCAATACCTACACCAGATCCTAATTTTCATTTAGAGCCATCAAACTTGAGTATCCAAATTGGTTGTTCTTTGGACTTTCTAGACTTGTGTTTATTTGTTCGAAGCTTTTCTTTCACTTTAACTTTGAAGGACTATTTCTTCAAAATCCATTATTGTCTTTCAAGTGATGGACTTGGTGAGTTTCTATTATTTTCCTTTGATATGGGAGTTGTCCATTCCTCTTGTTGATCTTGAATCCCCCCAATCAATTATGTAATTTTATTAATTTGTGGTTTAGGATGAACAACTACTGAGGTCCAACCTTGGCCTTTCACAAATTATCTTCTCCTTAGGAATTTGATCATCCCTAGTGGAGGATAGGAATAAACCCCACCATCTAAAGAGGTGCCACTATATGATGCATTAAAATCTTCTTTTTCCTCTTCATTATCCTCTACGACTTCAATTATGCACATAGGAATTGAATTTTCCTTTTGTATTTCACTTGGAGTTTGACCATTTTTTAAATGCATCATTTGAGTTAACACCTGAGCAACTACTTCCTAGCAATGTGAGCACTCAAATTCTAAATAACTTACTTTGTGTAACCTACAAAATCTTGGAAGGTGTATGATGAGCCTATAAAATTTCATATCCATATCCATTTTTTATAACACTTTATCCCATAGTTTTAATATATTTCCAAGTCATTTCCATACATTAACTTGGTTTATGAAGCATTAACTATGATTAATGATTTATTGATTAACAATTGCATGTGTAGCTAGTTGATTCTAGAAATGATGATTTATTGTAAAAAATGGTTAGCATTTAATAATAATATTCTTGAGGTGGTTAACATGTTTTATTTTAGTTATTTGGGTCATTCATGCAGCTGGAAAGAAGGAAAAGAAAGTTGACACTTGTCAATATTCAACAAGTGGAGGAAATGAAGAAAAAGTTAAAAGCTAGCTCCAGAAAAATAGGCATATATTGCTCAATTATTAATGAAATTAAGAATGGCTTATGGTTTTGGAAAGCTAAGACAAAGGAGCATAAACCCTTTTGAGAATTTGAGTTGTTTCGAAGTAGTTAATGAGCAACATGGATCAGAAGTTGGTTGAGGAAAAAGTAGCATGTTTTCAGGCAACATAAAACCACTTTCAGAAAAATGACCATAACTTTCAAATTTATTAATGAAATTAAGATTTTCAAAATGATCTAGAAAATTGAAAAGGAGGATCATAACATGGTAAATTGGTTTGATCTAATTCGCAATAATGAAGGAGATCCATGCATTTGAGTGGACTACTGAAAATGTGGAACTGAAATTCAACACTTTGGCATTACTTTTGTAATAAGATTCTTCCTTATTTAAAAGGATGATGGAAAAACTCGTTAAGTGGTTAGAGGGTTGTTAGAGGTAGAAGTAGAGGTAGAGAAGGAGATATGGATGCAGACATATATGAAAAGTTGTAGTTTGTAGTATACAGTTCCTGTAGCCATTACTGTGCAGTTTCATGCAGCCATTACTATGTATTTAGATTTATTTTCAGTATTGTTATTTTGCAACAATAGAATGGCTTAGAGATTTTTATGGTGCATATAATTTGTAGACTTGTTTCAAGTATATGTCCTCAGGTTCACAATTTAAATGAACCTTCTCTATTAGAAAAATAACTGCTCATTTTGGATGTATAATCTGTGAGTTGTGTTTCTAAAACTAAGTTATTGATTTAATTGGGAGGCTGACATTTTTGGCGCCATTGCCAGTGACAAGTCAAGCTATGAGAGTCTCTGAGTTTTTAACAACTCTTTGTCATTTTCTAGAATCTTAGTTTCTTTTCAAAGCACTTAGAATTACAGAAGTTTGCATGTAACACAATATGGATTTTA
Source organism: Cupressus sempervirens (assembly GCA_028749045.1). Lineage (NCBI taxonomy): Eukaryota > Viridiplantae > Streptophyta > Pinopsida > Cupressales > Cupressaceae > Cupressus > Cupressus sempervirens. Next base: position 27,079,200 of record CM053783.1, read on the forward strand.
GATCCATAGAGAATGAGAATGAAGATCCAATATCATTTTCAGCAAGTTTGAAAATCAATGAAGACATGTTCTCTAGCATAATAGAGAAATTTTGTTCACATATTGATGAAAAAGTGTTGATTTGTGAGGAGGAAAATGAATACAACCTTATTTTTCAAAATGAAGAAATCACCATGCACAAGGTTGCTATTCAAGATGAATGTGATGTCAAATCAGAACTCCTACTTCAAAAAGAAAGTTGCAATAAAGTGAAAATCAGTCCTCTCATGCATAAAAGTAAAGAAGATATTGAAGAAGATCAGTTTTGGGATGATTTAGAGGATTTTTTCTTAACATTAGATGTTAAGCCAACATCTTTTGTAGAGAAAAACTATGAGCCCTATCAAGATGGTGCAGAAATTCCTGTACTTTTATCAAATCAGCCATAGAAATTGGTTTTTAAAAGTCAAGAAGAGGATGGAGAAGCAACTCATCTATGCCAAGCCAGTAAGGAGAGTTCAAGATTTGTGCTTTCACGAGGGTGTCCTATTAGACATCTCATTCATATGGAGGAAAAGATATTATCACAAGCTAAGGTTGTAGCAAAAGAAGAACTTGTAGTTGAAGATAAAGATACACATGCAACTGCACCTAAAGGAGACACATTTCAGCTTACTTATATACTTCAGTATAACAATATATATTATCAACATGAAGTAATAAGTGAGGCTATTAATGTCTTTTCAAAAGTTTTGTTTCATATTAAGTTTCAACTGCTACTGCAACTCTTTCTCATTGTGCATAAGCATGTAAAGTATTGGAAGACTTTGAGAAGAGGAAGACATTTCAAAGAACTAGTAAATGGTTTTGTTTGAGTAGGTCATATAATTTGGTTAGTGTAGGATAGGTTAGGGTAGGTTTTTCATTCAATAAATGTTCTTACATAGTGTCTTAGAGTTAGTAGTTGTCTAGTTTAGTTTTTTTCGTGACTATTTTGGAGGAGTTCATAGTTGGTTGGTTGCTCATATTTCAAATCATTTTTTCAAGGGTGTGAGTGAGTCAAGTTTCAACTTGTGGAAGAGAATCTTTGTGTATATTTCCAAACACTCCATTGAGTAGTTAAGTCTTCATGATGTCAGGAATGTTCTATTCAATGATGGTGTCTAGTTGGTCTTATCTATAAGTTTCATGTTGTAAGAGTTAGTCCTGTAGCAACTACTATTTGGTCTTAACAATTAGTCTTGTAGCCATTGCCCTTTGATTCAATAGACACTCCTACAAAAACTACTATTTGGTTGTAACAATCAGTCCTGTAGCCACTTCTCTTTGATTCAATAGACACTCCTACAACAACTACTATTTGGTTGTAACAGTCAGTCCTGCAGCCACTGCTCTTTGATTCAATAGACACTCCTGCAACAACTACGATGTGATCCAAAAGACAACTTTTAGAAAGTATGAAGACAATACTCACATTAAATATGCAACACTCTTGGAGGGACCTGAATATTCATCAATAAAGGGACCTGTACTTTCAGCTATTTGCAAAGTTTGAAATTTCTCACAACAACACAAATGGTACTATGATTTCCATTTCTTCATAATAATTATCATTTTTAGTAATTTATTATCTTTTCATTACATTTTTATTTTCAATTATCATTATTGTAATTATATGCTTCATAAGTGCTTTTTCTTCTACCCTCATCCATACAATCTCATTTGAGGAAAAACAATCTTTTAGCTGGGGGGAGCACATGTATACCTGATTTTATTAACACAGACCATAGGAGGATAACCTTTTATGTATACCTTTTATACCACCTTTGAAATTATTGATGATTGATTAAAGTTATCACAAGATTCCATGCTGAGAGTTTTCATGACTAACTAATGCCTATCCCTTGCTTGAGGACAAGCAAGATTTCAACTGGGGGGAAATGATGAGCCTATAAAATGTCATATCCATATCCATTTTTTATAACACTTTATCCCATGGTTTTAATATATTTCCAAGTCATTTCCATACATTAATTTGGTTTATGAAGCATTAACTATGATTAATGATTTATTGATTAACAATTGCATGTGTAGCTAGTTGATGCTAGAAATGATGATTTATTGTGAAAAATGACTAACATTGAATAATAATATTCTTTAGGTGGTTAACATGTTGTATGTGAGTTATTTGGGTCATTCATGCAGCTAGAAAGAAGGAAAAGAAAGTTGACACTTGTCAATATTCAGCAAGTGCAAGAAATGAAGAAAAAGTTAAAAGCTAGTTCCAAAAAAATAGGCATATATTGCTCAATTCTTAATTAAATTAAGAATAGATTATGGTTTTGGAAAGCTAAGACAAAGGAGCATAAACCCTTTTGAGCATTTGAGTTGGTTTGAAGCAGTTAATGAGCAACATGGATAAGAAGTTGGTTGAGGAAAAAGTGGCATGTTTTCAGGCAGCATAAAACCACTTTCAAAAAAATGACCATAACTTTCACATTTCTTAATGAAATTAAGATTTTCAAAATGATCTAGAAACATGAAAAGGAGGATCATAACATGGTAAAGTTGTTTGATCTAATTCGAAATAATGAAGGAGATCCATGCATTTGAGTGGACTACTAAAAATGTGGAACTAAAATTCAGCACTTTGTCATTACTTTTGTAATAAGATTCTTCCTTATTTAAAAGGATGATGCAAAAACTTGTTAAGTGGTTAGAGGGTTATTAGAGGTAAAAGTAGAGGTAGAGAAGGACATATAGATGTAGACATATATAAAAAGTTGTAGTTTGTAGTATACAGTTCCTGCAGCCATTACTGTGTATTTAGATTTATTTTCAGTATTGTTATTTTGCAACGATAGAATGGCTTAGAGATTTTTATGGTGCATATACTTTGCAGACTTGTTTCAAGTATATGTCCTCGGGTTCACAATTTAAATGAACCTTCTCTATTAGAAAGATAACTACTCATTTTGGATGTATAATCTATGAGTTGTGTTTCTAAAACTAAGTTATTGATCTAATTGGGAGGCCGACAATGTAAAACATTTGAGTCTGCTTCTTCGCCTAAACATTGTAGATTTGCAACCATGCTATCTATGAACTGAGTCACAACCTCTTCTCTTCAGATAGAGTTTATGGATTCTCTATTCAGATTGTTTGGTTTCTTGGCTAAAGTTATGTCAAGATACATCACCTCTTAAGAGCCTAAATCTAATTGGAGAAATGTTGCTTCATTCAATGCATTGTATTCTATGATTATATGATTATTGACTTCAATTTTGAATCATCATTAATCTTGATCTTATTATTCAATCCTTTCCAAGGAAGCCATATTTGAGTAAAATTAGTTGAAAACCATCCTCTTAGGCATCGCTTCCATTCTCTACTTAGTAACAAACCATCTATTTCTGTAATTTCTACCACATATATGTCTATATTATATTGAATTCTAGGGTCTATAGTTAATTGTATTCAAAAATATTTCAATACCCCAATAACTTTTACTTATTTTTTATCTAGTTGAATCACTTTTTGATTTGAAGGTTGCAGAGTAACTCCCAATTTTTGAGCTATCAAAAGTAGCATGACATTATAAGAAGCTCCTAAATCTATGAGACAATTGTGAAGGTTTCTTCCAAAATTCTAAGACTGAGTAAGAAAGGAGACATCTTCATCTTGTCTTTATACATAGTCGACATAGCCTCCAAAGTGTTAACTTGTTGTGATATCATCTTTTAATGGCATGTGGTAGGCATTGTGTTGTTATGATCAAGATTTTTGATCAGAGCTTCCCTTTGATTAGGGAAATTTTGTAACATTTCAAACAAGGATATATTAGCCTTCATTTTCTTTAGATCTTCCACTACATTGTACTTCTTAGTAGACCAGGTAGGATTCTTCAATATCGTAGGTATATTTCTTTGGTTTTGATTTTTTTGTCCAACATAAGGTGCTTGAGTAGGAACTAGATTGTTATTAGCTCTTGGATCTAGAGGCATTGGTTGAACTACAGGAGGAATCCCATCAATCATGGGTTCACTTCAATTTTGTAAGTTATAAGTATATCAATTATCATTCTGAAATGAAAATATCTCTTCTAGTTGAGGATATGATTCTTGATTGAATGGAAAATAAATTCTTCATTGAATTTTTCTTTCATTTGGGGATTCTATGAAGAATCATAAGATTCTAATAGCATAGTGTTGAACTACATAGGGGGCTCATTGTTATCATCTTGTGAATTCTGGTTCATTTCTTAATTTTCATTAAAATATGGGCCGCTATCATTGGGTATGTTTTGACTGGTGTCAAATTGATTGAAGTCCACAAATTGAGAATTGTTTTTATTTTTATAGGGATACTTCCATTGTTGATTATGTCTTTGTAAACTATTATTGCAATTTGGAGGATTAAAATTGTTCCCTACATTATTATTTCCATTGAAATTCTTGTTGTAATTTTGACCATAGTTGTTGTTGTAAGGAATTTCTTTGAAAGTTTTTATTCTATCCTTGGTAATTTGATACATGGTCTTCTTCATTTTTCCAATCTCATTTGTAACGTTATTTTCTGCTTAAACGGATGTTGCTACTTTTTTATCAAAGAAAGCAATTTTTGGAGGTTTATATCCTAGATAGGTTATGGTTGGAACTAGTATGGTTGGTTCCTATTGTAGTAGAATTGGAGTCATTGGAATGAAGTAACTAGGCATTACTTGTGTTCCAATAGGGTATGTTGACACTATCATATTAGCTTGAGCTAGAACCATCAATCCTCTTCCATTAGGATTGGCTTGTTTAGTAAAGGTAATTGCTTCTTTGAAGACTTTTTTGAATGTGTTGATATTTGTAGTAGGTAGTATCCATAGGAAGATAATAGTGAGATGGTCCATAGCATTAAGATAAACATGGATTGCAACTTCAACTAGTATAGTATAGGGTATTTCCAACTTGCGGTATGCCATGTGAAAGCAATTATTAAAATGTGAAATAGTCTTTATTGGATCCCTATTTGTTGATATAAATTGATGATGTACCACAACCAGTTTCATGAATGTTTTGAATTGATCTAGGAACAATTTTTTGAAGGTGGCCTAGTTTTGGATGCCTCCTGGTGGTAAATTCACATACCAGTTAGAGGAAACTTCTCCCAATGTGTATGTGAGTAAATAGAGGACCATATTCTCTTGTCAAATCTATTTTTGATTGCATATTTATTTGATGATTTTGATTTGATCCTCAATTTTTCATATTTCTCCATAAACAAACCTTGGGAAGAATTTCTCAAGAATCTTGGGAAGGTTGTTAAGTGCACCTTGAAATTTTATTACTAAATCTACTGCATTTGCAAAAAAGGTCATTGGTGGAGGTAAGTTCAGAGATGGAAGTGGTGGAATTCATGGTAGTCCCGTATTATTGTGAGGCTTGTGAAAATGAATGAGTTCTAATTACTACTATCCACCATCTAAAGATCTTAAAGGTCACTGAAATGGAGATGGTGGATCATGATCTTCCAGTTCGCATTATGTTGGTAAACAAATTGTTCTTTCTTATAATAACTCTCAAAGTTCCTAAGTGTATAAAGAAAAATTGAATACAACAGTTGGGAAAATGTTACTTGATAACTAATTTCCCTCTAAATTATAGGGACAACTCCCTTATATATGATTTTCAAAGAATTTTTTTATTTCTAATCCTACTATGGTGTGTTCTTGACTAGAGAACATAAGAGGTAAACCAAGTTAGACCTAGGTAGGACTAACTCAAGTAATGGGTTGGTCTTGAAATGAGACCAATTCCAAAAATTCACACATCTTATGAATCCATGTAATTGATCATGTGATTATGAAAACTTGTAGCATGAATCATATGTAGAATGATATGATATGATGCTAAGATGTAAGGCTACAATAGAAGTATTTCTTATAACTTTAGCAATTCTCTGATTACTTATAAGTTAGTTCAATTGAAAAGAGATACAATACTCTATTTGTTTTCTAATTTCTAACCCAGCTTGAAAGAAATACACAAACTAACATATGCATGGAATAGTAAATCAATAGTATCAAACACTACAATTCTTGTCTCTACGACAATGAGTATTTCACACCAAAATTTGTTGTCCTTTGCATTAACTATCAAAATTACATTTATAGGCTCCTTCTTAGAGTTTTGGGCTAGTTACAAATTCATCAGTTACATCAACGAAGTACTTGGATCACTCAAAAATCCAATAGTGATCGGTTACAATTCCATGCATCAGAGGAAGAAAAGAAGAAATGATTAGAAATGCTCAATATGGTTCATATTCCTCTTTGATCTATAATAGTTACCTTGGTGCCAAATACATGTAATTCATATCTAAATGGTCACTGAAAATTTGAATTCTCATCATCAATCTTGAATCAATGATCATGATTAAAATATAAAAATGCTCTTTTATTTTTTCCTCATGGTTTCTTGTTATTCATATGATATCCTCTTCTAATGCAGTTTGATGTGATCAATTAATTTTTGTTGTTTTTCTATGTTAACTCAAGGTTTCATTTAACCCCTTGTGAATATGTGAATGCCTATTGTCACTCCTTCATGGCCTTCATCCTAGGTTATGATTAACCCGTTGCGATGATGTGACCACTATATTGGTTTACTATTCATAGCTTTCCCACTTACACTCAAAATTAACTTTAACTCCTTGTGACCATGCAATTAATGATTTTTTTTGCTTCACCTCATTAACTTCAGCTCATCTTTAACCACCTATGACCATGTAATCACTAGCTTTTGCTTCTTTTTCATGCTAACTATAGGTTTCATATAACCCCTTATGACCATGCGATGATCATTGATCTTTAAGATTTGATGGCTGAGATTAGAAGACCTTAACTCTTTGTTCTGCTCTATAATGTGGGTCCATCTTCTAACTATGCACATCATGGTAGACAAGTGGTGCTATTTCATTAGCTAGAGAGTTTGATGAATGTTGAATATCATGGGCCCATCTGAACATATTTCATTTTATTTTCTTTGTTATAACTTTGTACCCTTAATTTTTTTTTACTAGAACAAACTACGATCTAGCGATGACTATTAGATTGACCATCTTGCATCTTCACTGTGTTTTAAGGTTTAACATTTCTTTCTCCTATGATGTTGCGATTACTTCACCTTTAACTACTTTCACTCAGTCACTAACATAATACTTTTCATTCACTTAAAACATGTGACCAAGCGAATAAAGAAAATTAAGCATTCAGTAATCATATACGCTAGCTCACAACTTAAAATGTCTTGAATGCTTCTTAGTTGGCAAACTTGTGAAAATTGTTTAGCTCAACTTTTATTGTCTTTCACACTGTCACTATAGTTTATTCCTTAGCATTTTCTTACACTACGATCATGTGAAAAGGTTTAATTCTATTATTTCTCTCTATCGCTGCCTTAACTCTAGATTACCTCTAACCATCAGCAACTATGCAACTATTCAATATTTGAATTCTTTAGTTACTTTTCATAGCTTCACCACTTTGATACCAAGTTAACTTTAATTGCTTGCAAAACTATGATATCTTATACTTAACCGCTATGTTAACCTTTCACACCATTGCAACTTGAAATATGTTAACTACATGATTACCTACGAAGATGCAATCATTGACTAGAAGATCGTTTCACTCTATCATAGCCCTAACTCATGGTTAACTTAAACTGCCAGTGATAATGTGACCTTTAGCTTTTCATTGCATCGCAACCTTTAATATAGATTACTCTTAACCCTCTATGATCATGTGATCCTTTTGGTTTTTCCTTGTCACTGCCTTGACTCTAGGTTATGACTAACCCTTTGTGACAATGTCATCCATGACCTTTCATTGCATTAATTGTGGGTTATCCTTAATCACTTTTGAATGTGTGGAAAATGTTGATCTTTTAGATATGATGACTAGGAAGATACATCTCTAAGGACCATTATAATTTCATCTCAAAATGCCATTTGTTGATCTAGATCTAATCTCTGAGCCATTTGACTTGTCAACTTTGCAATGTAGATGCACAAATTAAATAAAAGCTATCAATTAGATTTCAAACAAAGTCAGATCACCTTTGATTAGGCTCTTTTTCCATTATTTAAGTAGACTAAGCATTCCTAAACATTTTTTGTTGTCTCTTCTACATTTGATTGAAAATCCACCTTCATGGGTTGAAACCCATCGAGGAGAAGGAAAACTAAAATTCCTATAGAATTTTCAAAATAAAGAATGAGAATTTTAAAATCATCCTTGAATATTTGCATTATGTTGTGAGTGAGTGGAACATGATCTTTATCAGGTTAGGTACTAAACTTACTCATTATGAGACATCGATTTAGGATAAACCATCCAATTTATTAGAAGAAAAGGAAAATGAGGGAAACTTGATAAAGATCTCCTAGCTTAAGGAAAACTAGACTTAGACTCACCGTAAGAAAAATAGAAGAATACCACTTTTGACTTGATATCTAAAGTTCACTTATTTTATCATGGGAAGAACAAAAGAGGGGGCAGCATCTAGCTCTGTCTGGGGACTTGGACAATTCTATGTTTGAGCAATGAATCCTAGATCTTTGGTTTCACAAAAGAATAAACAAAAGGTGGAAACACAACAATACAAAAAAAGGACAAAAACTAGAACTAAATGTAACTATAATACAATACAAGGATTACCTATTTTCAATTAGAAACTTGATATAACTTCAAAGCTTGACCACTATAGGTCAAAGGTAGTACTTTACCATTTGTATACACCAACTTGAAAGAGTTTTTGTCAAAAGCTTGATGAATTGTGAACAAACCCTTCCAAAGTGTCTCAAATTTCCCATGCATACCTTTAGGTTCTCTTCTCTTATCTCATAGAAACACCACATCTCCTATCATGAACTTTTGAGGTCTAGTTTACTTATCAAAAAAATTCTTAGCCTTCATCTAATGTTGTGTAATATGGTCTACAATCTCCTCTCTTTCCTCTTTGAGTTTCTCAGATATTTAATCTTCTTTTCTAAACCATCTTTATAAATGTCATCTTCTATCATAGTTCTCAACTTACTAGTAGCCAGTTCTAAAGGAAAAGGAAGACTTGCCTCAACTCCATAAACAACTTCAAAAGGAGAAATGCTAATCGCTCTTTTCAAAGTCACCCTATTAGCCCAAAGTGCCTCATGAAGTTTTTTGTGCTAAGTTTTGTGGTTATCTGACACAAGATTCTTTACAATGTTGATCAGGTTTTTGTTACTAGATTCAACTTGACCATTTCCTTGTGGACAATAGTTAGATGGGTGACTAATTGTTATGCCATATTTGAAACAAAATTTAGTAATTTCAATGGAGGAAAAATAAGATGCATTATTTGTCACTATTTTTGTGGGCACCCCAAATCTTACCATGATGTTCTCTTTGATAAAATCACACACTAGCTCAAAAGTAGTTCTTTTTGTTGCCTTGGCTTTCACCCACTTCGTAAAGTAATCTATAGCTATGATTATGTAAGAATGACCAGCATTGGATGGAGGATTTATAGGTTCTATGAAATGAAGACCCCACTATTGAAATGGACCATTAATTACTATTGGGTTGAGAGGTAATGCTGCCACTTTGGGTCTACCTATGAACATCTTGCACTTCTCACATTTGGATACCCAATGGTAGGCATCTTTGAACATTCTAGGCTAATAGTGACATGCCTAAGTATCTTGAAAGTAGTAAATGAAGAAGAGAAGTGTCCACCACAAGCTTCATCATGGAATGTCTTTAATAAACTCTCTTGTTGTTGCTTATCTACACATTTGAGGAAGGTTCCATCTATGGACTTTTTATATAATTTTTCCTCCCAAATAACATATTTAGTTTCCTTTAGTTTTAGATCTCTTCTTTGTTTCACTATTAGCCCTTCAGGACATTCTCCATAAGTTAAGAAATACGTGATATTTTCAAACCATGGATCTTATTGGCTCACTATCAAGACTAACTAATTTTATTTAGGTTCTTTATCTAATTGACATCTTGCTATAATTCTACACAATGCATTCCCTCTTACTAGTTTGTAGGTTTGATCTCTATATCATTTTCCAAAATTTTAGCTATCCATGTTCCTCTATTATTACATCCTACATCTTGCTAAGTCAATATGCTTTTCACTACTATATCAAGAACATATACTATAGAATGAGAATGTAAGATATACAATCTAAAATTATTCAGAGCTTTTACCATAGCAATGGTATGCTTTTCCATTTGTGAATACTTCAACTCATGATCTTTTAGGGGTATACTCATAAATGCAATAGGAGGTTGAATTCATTCTTTATTTTCTTGCATAAGAATGATTGACATGGTATGTTTGAAAGAATAGCAATAGATTATGAAGTCCTTATTATAATTTGGGTGACACAAAAGAGGAGCTTTAGCTATAGCTTCTTTAATATATTTAAAATCTTGTCTTTCAGAATCACTCCATTTGAAAGTTGAACTTCCTTCCATTATATCCATGATACATTTAGTAATCTCAGAAAATTATGGAACAAACCTCTTGAGAAAGTTTACTTGACCAATAAAAGATTTGATCCCAAGCTTATTTACAAGAAGACTCAATATTTGTATATCTTTTACTCATTCGGGGTCAATTCTTATCCCTTCCTAAGATACTATGTGGCCAGGTAGCTTTCCTTTAGTTACACAAAAGACTAACTTCTTAGGATTCAAGGATATCCCATGTTCTCAACATCATTGCAGTACTTTCCTCAAATCTCCTATATGATCCTTCTCCTTTTTTGAAAACACTATCAAGTCATCTAAATATATTACAATAATCTTATCTTTCATATCTACAAAAGAAACTTCCATACCTTTTTGAAAAGTGGCATTAACATTAATGAGGTTGAAAGGCATTTTGTAATATGAAAATGTTCACCATGGGGTGGTGAAATTGGTTTTATGTTGATCTTCCTTTTCCACCTTAACCTAGTTGTAGCTCGAGGAGCCATCAAGTATAGACATCATTCCTACACCTGCCACTATCTCTAATAGATGATCCATATTAGGAAGTGCTTAATTGTCTTTTAGTGACACCTAATTTAGGTTCTAAAAATCTATGCATATCCTTATTTCTCTATTTTTCTTCCTAACTAGCACTATGTTAGCTATCTAGGTGGAATGATGGATCAGGTATATGATTCTTTCCTTAAGCATTTTATCCACTTCTCTAAATATGGCATCAGCAACCTTTGGATTATAGCTTCTCTATTTCTGCCAAAAAGGAGCAACATCTAGTTTTAAAGAAATTTTGTGCTTGAATTCTCCACTCCTAAAATTTTTCAAATCTTCATAACTCCATGTGAATACATATTGGTATTCGAGAAAAAATTTCTCGGCTTCTTTCCTTTCTTCAAGTGTACACCATTTCCCAACATTAATCATCTTAGGACTTTGTTCACATTCGATGTTCACTCCATATTCACTAGTGATAGGTCATTTCTTTTCTCTTTTCTTCTTGATATAAGTATCATGGTGATTGAACAATTTTTCCATTGATACGAAATAGGGAGGAATAATATTACCTTGTAACTAGATGACACTAGATTCCTCTTTATTCCATTTTATTGCATGATCCTCTTGACAACCACTTGAATTATTTTCATTAATACTCCCAACATTATCTAGAAATAGCTACAGGATCTTATCATCTTCGAATACCTACTAGTCTTTTTCGTTATCAGGCATAGATGATCTATATATGACTTCCACATGATACCTTTTATCTTTAAATTCTAGATGTGGGAGTAGTAAAGTTGTAGATATTGCTAATGAGTCTTCCTTTGAGTTTAAATCTCTTGGTAAAAACTCTATTTGAGAAGGCATCTAATCCTTCAATCTCATCTCACACTCTATTATGATAGTTTTTCAACTAATGATTTTTAACAGAATACTAACCTTTGATCTAGTGAACAATCAATTCAACATCTCCTTGAGATTTCAAAAATTTCACTCCTTTTTCTTTTGCAAAAATTATTCCAAGAATTAAAGATTCATATTTAGTTGTATTGTTTGTGTTCCTGAATTCTAATTTGAATGCCATTGGTTTAGGTTCACCTTCTAAATGTATCAATACAATTCCTATACTTGAACCAGATGAAGAAAAACTTCCATTGTATTCTAGCATCCAAATTTGGTATTTATTTTTCTGTAGAGGTTTGATTTTCTTCTTCTTCATCTTTTTGTTTATCAACACTATCATCAGTAAATAACATGTAGTTTCCAAATTCTAAATTTTGATATAGGATCTGAGCTTTGGGATCATATAATTTTAGAATGGTGAATTTGGATTTCTCTTCAAGTTCTAGCTTAATTTTCTTACTACCCACCAAAATTATGGCCTAAGACCAGTCTAATCTTATTTCTCCATCTAAATATCTACAAAAAATTCTACTCAGCAAAAACCCATAGCTAGCACGAATATCAGCAACCAAGATAGTAAAAATTAATTTCTTCTCTGGATGAGCAATTAGGCTACTTGAGCATCTTTGATTTTTCCAAGCAATGAAACTTTCTTCGCATAGAGTAGCATCTACCATGAACTTTGGTGAGAGTGAGACATAAGGCTTTAGCTACATGGTAGGGCATAACATTATTAGAAGCTCTAGAATCTATAATATAGTTGTTCAACTTGTAACCATTTATATAAAGGGATATACATAGAAAGAATTAGGCTTTTGTCTAGGAAAGGTGGCTAGAACCATAGGTTCTCTTTGTTCAAAAAGATTGGATGTCAAGGATTAATCTTCTAAGGATGAGGCAACATTATGATTATGATTTATATCATTTCTTTTATAGAAGTCTATGAATCTCTTTAATTTAGTGGGATCACATTTAAAATAATTTATAGGAGAAATTTGAATTTTGGAATCTTTGCAGAATTGAACAAAATCAAAGGGACCTTGTTCCTTACCCAATTAAAGAATCCTCATTCCTTGACTGACATCTTTAGTACCTGAAGTAGATAGATCATGGGTTCCTAAAGAGAATTAGAAATCATGGTTTTTCCTTTTTGACTTCTAGTGCACATGGTATATGCAGTACCATCTATATTAGCATAGCATTCTTTGTGTCTCTCTAAGTTTGACTCATACTCTAAAAATAAATTTATAGATTCAACATTCAAGCACGAATCCTTTTTAGCCATCAACATTGAGGTGTTTAATTTTTTACTCATCAGCAACTGTATCATGTGGAAAACATCTAGGCAACTTTCTCCATCATAGTCTATTGTTAGATGAAATACACACATATTTCCCTTTTTAGGGGGTGCTTCTAGAGCCAACCTTTTTTGCAGACCAGTCAATTGTAAGGTTCTACCTTCGTTATTTCTTCCATCAATATTCCTTCCTGTCTGGTCTTGGAAATTCCATTGATAAGGGTTATTGATTTTGGGAAGTTGTCTCTTCAGGCCAATAAGTTCATTGATAATTTTTTAATCATTTTGGCTTCTCAAGATATAGCATCATTAGTATTGTCTTTAGTTCGGATCTCACATTTCCATCTTCCTACCGAGATCATATCATCTTCTAATTCCACAGTAGTTCTCTATACTACTTTAAAATTAGCAGGATGAGGCCTTCTTTAATCAAAGTTGATATCAAGTGGCATGACACTTATCATGAATTTTTTCAAGTTTCCTTTAGTAGGCCTATCTGCCACATGGATCATGTTAGTGATTTTGTTAAAATTAGCAACAAAATCTCTCATACTTATACAAGGTTGTTTCTTGATGGATGTTAATTGTGCTAACAATGTATGCTCATCTTCAATTGTTTTAAACCTCACTTTGAAGGCTTCTCTCATGGTGCCCTAGCTTGTGATTGAACCATCAACTAAATGATAAAAACAATTGGCCATAGTTTCAAACAATGTTGCAACTAACAATCAGATAGCCACATCTTAATGTCCAACTCCTAGAATATGAGTTGCTGCAAGAAAGCTTTGATATGCTCATCCATAGAGGTTTTCTCATCCCCTAAGAATCTAGGAAGATTCTTCTTGGAACCTATAGGAAGTGGATGATATGCTGCAAGTTGTAAAAGACCAATTGGAGTGGCCCAAGGAGCTACCATGACTTCTTGTGCAAGGTGTTGCAAAAAATTAATAATAGGAGGAACAACTACTCAGATTAGGGTCAATCCTTGACAAGTATAAGATAATGGAGCTTATGTCTTAGGAGGAAAAGGTGATTTTCTTCTTCTCTTCCTATAACTTCTTCGATTGGGTACTTCTAATATGGGGAAGCCAAGTTCTACAAGCTTTTGAATATAGGATCTTGCCCAACTTGCTCTTTGGTACTCTTGAGAAATCTTCCTTACTCAAGAGCTTCAAATTAATTCTATTGCTGAGCTCTACATTATACTATTTGAAGTTCTCTCCTTTGGATTTCTATTTCTCATTCTTTAGCTTTAGCATCTTCTTGTTCAAGCACTTGGGTAGCATTCTTATAGTGCTCAATATTTCTTCTATATCTCTAGAAAAATGTGTTCAAAGAAGAGATTATATCTTCTTGGTCATGTTGGAGTCCAAGGTTAGGTTGGAGAACATGAAACACATTCTCATGAGGTAGCACCATTTTTCTTCATGTCAAATCTTTTCTAGTCTAACGACTATTCAATCTCGCTAGTAGAGTTGCCAAAAAATTGTTGGTAAACAAATTGTTCTTTCTTATAAAAAACTCTCAAAGTGCCCAAGTGTATAACGAATAATTGAATACAACAGTTGGGAAAATGTTACTTGATAAGTAATTTCCTTCTAAATTATAGGTACAACTCCCTTATATATAATTTAGAAAGAAACTATTTATTTCTAATCCTACTATGGTATATTCTTGACCAGAGAATAGAAGAGGTAAACCAAGTTAGACCTAGGCAGGACTAACTCAGGCAATGGATTGGTCTTGAAATGAGATCAATTCCAAAAACTCACACATCTTATGAATCCATGTAATTGATCATGCAATCATGACAACTTGTAGCATGAATTATATGTAGAATGATATTATATGATGCTATAATAGAAGTATTTCTTTTAACTTTAGCAATTCTCTGATTACTTATAAGTTAGTTAAATTGAAAAGAGATACAAAAATCCATTTGTTTTCTAATTTCTAATTTAACTTGAAAGAAATACACAGAATAACATATGCATGGAACAATAAATCATTGTTATCAAACACTACAATTCTTGTCTCTAGAGCAATGAGTATTTTACACCAAAATTTGTTGACCTTTGCATTAATTATCAAAGTTACATTTGTAGGCTCCTTCTTAGAGTTCTAGGCTAGTTTCAAATTCATCAATTACATCAATAGAGTACTTGGATCACTTAGAAATCCAACAGTCATTGGTTACAATTCCATATTTTAGAGGAAGAAGAGAAAAAATTATTAGAAACCCTCAATATGGTTCATATTCCTCTTTGATCTATAATAGTCACCTTGGCACCAAATCCATGTAATTCATATCTCAACAACCATTGTAGATTTGAATTCTCATCATCGATCTCAAGTCAATGATCATGATTAAAACATAACAATGCTCTTTTATTTTTTCCTCATGGCTTCTTGTTATTTATATGATATCTTCTTCTAATACAATGATGCGATCAATTGATTTTCATTATTTTTTTGTGTTAACTCAAGGTTTCATTTAACCCCTTGTGAATATGTGAACACCTATTGTCCCTCCTTTGCAGCCTTTAGCCCAAGTTATGATTAACCCATTGCAATAATGTGATCACTATATTGGTTTATTATTTGTAGCTTCACCACTTACACTCAAAATTAACTTTAACTCCTTGTGACCATGCAATCAATGATTTTCATTGATTTGACACATTAACCTTGGGTCATCTTTAACCACCTATCACAATGTGATCACTGGCTTTTGCTGCTTCATCGTACATATTATGGGTTTCATTTTGTTAGTGTAAATAATTATTATTTACACTTTACTTAAGTTTACTTAGGATAAATGTATTATTTTATTATTTACTAGGATAGGCACTTAGGAGTTTGCATACTCATATGAGTTGTCATATTGACAACACAAGAGTAAGCAACTCTATTTTAGCACATGGTGTCTACAACACTAGAGTTTGCATAAACAATTGAGTCATCATGTAGACAACATAGTTATTTGCACCCTTAATTAAGCACATGGTGTCTACAACATAATTTTACATGACACACCTTTTTAGGCTTATCCTCTCATCATTGCACTAACTCCTATGCTTAATGGAGGATAACCAATTCTTGGTGGACATGTGCTTAGTTGTGAAGCTTATCATATTACTAACTCCTAGAAATTCTAGATGCATCAAAGAGGCCTTTATATATAGGCACCTCTAGTGTACTATACAATCAATTGAATATCATATTGTTATTTTGATCATACTCTGTTGATCTATTTTTTGCTAGTTATTGTGCTTCTTGGTCTTGGGTGATTTTGCCCTAAGTCAAATTCTTACACATTTAACCCCTTGCGACCATGTGACAATTTTTGATCTTTAAGATCTGATGGATAAGATTAGAATACCTTAACTCTTTATGTTTCTCTACAATGTGGGTCCATCTTCTAGCTATGCACATCATGGCAAACAAGTGGTGCTATTTCATTAGCTAGAGAGTTTGATGACTGCAGAATATGATAGGCCCATCTAAACATGTGTCATTCTATTTTCTTTGTCACAACTTTGCACCCTTAATTTTCTTTTGATTAGAACAAGCTACAATCCAACAATGACTAATAGATTGGCCATATCACATCTTCACTATGGTTTAAGGTTTAATATTTCTTTCTCTTGCGATGTTGCGATCACTTTACCTTTAGCTATTTTAGCTCAGTCACTAACATAATACTTCTCATTCACTTAAACCACATGACCAAGCGAATGAATGAATTTAAGTATTCAATAATCATATTCACTAGGTTGAACCTTAAAATGTCTTGAATTCTTCTTAGCTAGAAACCTTGCAAAAAATATTCACCTCAACTTTTATTGTCGTTTGCACTATCACTACAGTTTATTCCTTAGCATTTTCTTAGACTATGATCATGCAAAACGGTTTAATTCTATTATTTTTCTCTATCACTTCCTTAACTTTGGATTACCTGTAACCACCAATGACTATGTAACTGTTCAACATTTGAATACTTTGGTTTCTCTTTGCAGCTTCACCAATTTGATTCTAGGTTAACTTTAACTGCTTGCAAAACTACAACAACTTATACTTAACTCTTATGTTAACCTTTCACACCATCGCAACTTGAAATATGTTAACTATATGATTGCCTGCAAAGATTTGATCATTGACTAGAAGACTATTTTACTCTGTTGCAGCCCTAACTCATGGTCAACTTAAACTACAAGTGATGATGCAACCTTTAGATTTTTGTTGCATCACATCCTTAACCATAGCTTACTCTCAACCCTCTACTATCATGTGATCCTTCTATTTTCAATCTATCACTGCCTTGACTCTGGGTTATGACTAACCCTTTGTGAAAATGTGATCCATGACCTTATGCTGCTTCACTATGTTAACTATGGGTTATCTTTAATCACATGCAAATATACAACAAGCATTGATATTTTAGGTCTAACAGTTAGGAAGATACATCTCTAATCTCTGAGCCTTTAACTTGTCAACTTTGTAATGTAGATGTGTGAATTAAATAAAAGCTATCAATTAGATTTCAAAGAAATTTAGACCACCTTTGACCAAGTTCCTTCACTACTATTTAAGTAGATTGAACATTCTTAAGCATTTTTCTTGTCTCTTCTATATTTGATTGAAAATCCACCTTCATGGGCCAAAACCTACCGAGGAGAAGGCAAACTAAATTTTTTTGTAGAAGTTTCAAAATAAAGAATGGGAATTTGAAAATCATCCTTAAATATCTGCATTATGTCATGAGTGAGTGGAATATGATCTTTATTAGGTTAGGTACTAAACTTACCCATTATGAGACATCAATCTAGGATAACCCACCCAGTTCATTAGAAGAAAAGAAAAATGAGGGATACCTAATAAAGATCTCCTAGCTTAAGGAAAACTAGACTTAGACTTAACATAAGAAAAATAGAAGAATACCACTTTTGATTCAATATCTAAAGTTCACTTGTTTTATCATGGGAAGGATAGAAGTAGGGGCAATGCATTGATTTTGGAAAAGTGCACCTCTAGGAAGTGCACCTGCGCACCTTCTGACAGTTGTAGACTTAGAATTTTTTGAATTTCTAAGAACTACAAAATTTTCAAACAACAATTTTTTTTCCTTATCTGAATGAATTGAGGCCCTCCTAGCACCACTTCTATTGAGCTATCATTTGCACAATGCTAAATGACAGGATCCTTTTGAATCTCTCTCTTGAAAAGTTGATCGAGGACCAACTCCGAGGTTCCAAGTAGTCTTTCAACCTACTAGGTTCTCCTAACTAGAGATAAATGTTTATGTTCATGAGGAGACCTTTGCTGGTTCGAACCAATATTAGACAATCTGTTGCTATTTGAAATTTAACCACAAAAGGGATATATATATTTTTATTTTCTATTCTATGATGAAATTCAGTTTATCAATGCAACTATATGAATTAATATTTTAACTAAGTGTTAGAAATGAAAATAAAAAAGATAGAGTAACAAGAGATTAAGCAAATAACTAAAAGGGAAATTCCTAGTGGACATAAACAAGGGTAACAACACATCTGCAAATTAAATTATCAAAAGGATCGGGTAGGAAACCAATGAAATTAGGAGCAACACTTCCTTAACTCCATTGATGCAATTTTCTATGGGAGCTCAATGTAAACCTAAAGATATTTTGTGTCTCATCAAATTTCAAGGCCATGAAAAAGTGTGTTTATGTGAGACAAGATGCTATTCAAGAACAATAGATTATTTTTTCTCCAATTCATCACAACAATAAAATTTGTTAACACAAGGCAAACACCAGAACTTAAACATCACACAATCATAACAACAAAATAAAACCATTAGATCCATTATTATTAATTAGCATGCATTCAAAAAAATAAAACACTACGAAAAGAATAACTACACTCAGAATCAGGGCCCCAATACCATATATTATTGCATCAAAGTAATGGCCTAGAGTACATATTACATCCATGTATTTATAAGAAATCATCTCTTATCTTTGTACTTGGAGTGAGAGCTATTAAAATGTGAACTTATGCTAAAAACTAATAAAACAAATCTAATTACGTACAAACTAACTCTCTAAATGGTGTTGAGTAGGTCTCCACCCTTGTTTATATCAATTAATGGGTGCATGAGCCTTTACATGACACAAAAGAATGAAAGAATAAGAATATAAGAATAAAGAAGTTGTGATATGATTTGAAAGTCTTTGGAAGCTCTAAAAATGGAAGCTTTTCCTTTTCTAGGCATTTCTGGGAGTTGAATTATTGTCAAAATGTGTTTCTGATGTATGGAATGCTCTAAAATAGCAATTGGTAGTTAACTATTAGTGCACTGCTTCTTCTTCAAAACTATTAGCACACCTCTATAAAAAGTGCACTTGTGCACTTGCACACCAATATGATGGGTTCCAAAAATCCAAAATTTTCTAATTGTCGAATTTGAATTTCCAGCATCTGAGTTTTTTCCCTCTTTACACAAAAATGATGTCTAGATGTTTATTCTTGAACTTCTCTATGATCTTAGCCACTTGGATCACTTCTAGTAAATCTAAAGCCTCATATGTATTCTTTACTACTTGCCAGTAATTACTAACATTAATCCTTGTCCCTACAAAATTCTCAAGCCTGGTGTCTAGCTCCAACAATGCTTCTTGAGTTTTGTATGCTTTTCTGATGTCATCTTCTGATGCAGCTTCTTCAAATGTCCCTCTAAACTATTGGACTACTAATGGCACTACAAAAAGCTTTCTTTTGGACTCATCCTAAAAAATCTCAAGGCATGCAACATTTTATTACTTCTCTATTTCCAAAAATTGCTCTTGATCTTTATCCTTAATCTGCTAGATCTCTTTGTGTAATCACTCCATTACTTTATTACCTATTGATATTTTCTCAATCCAATCATCAAGATTATCTAACTCATCCATAAAATATACCTCCATAAGCATGTGATACCTTTAGCATTTTATTAATTTTAATGCCTATAAGTTATTAGCCCAGGTATGTACTTCATCCATCAGCCCAAAATCTTGGTTCACTATTAAAACCAATTTATTGGTATTTGATTGGATGTGGTACAACAGGCTCAAATTTCCATGTATGATCTACACTACTTTCTCTTAAAAATTGTCACGCCATTGCTAACATGCCTCCAAAAATGGGTCCAACTATATTCTTGCTTCTTTTCTTCCTAGTGTCACTCCAAGAGTGATCTTTGGATTCTCTAGGTCAATAGGGTCCACTACTTCATTTAGGTAGCCTCTGAGTAGCACATTCTGTCTGTGTAGTGTAATCATCTCTGACTCATCTTGATCCATGTGTTTGAACACCTTCTTCATGCTTTTAGTGATCATCATTTTGGTTATATCCATTATGGGCCTTCCCAACATGACCTCCTTGATTTGGTAATCTTTTGGAGTCAATTCTTTAGTGTTGACATGAGGAGGAGAAATGGAAATATGTACAAGCAAGTCCTGATCTTGGTTCTTCAATATAAAGGATAGTGTTATTGCATCATTGTGTTGGTTAATAGTTTGTCTTCCTTTTCTTTTTGGTTTATACCTTGACTCTTAAATTACCCAATGGCTTGTGGAGGAAAAATAAGTTAATAAGATAATGGATCAGTATAGAAATCTATCAAAGACCCCTAAATTCAAAGGTACAAATCCCTTTTGAATGAAATATTTTCAATGATTTTTTTTTTCAGATTTTGGGGGTACACTCTTAACCAGAGAGCAGAAGAAGAAAATATCAGATTTCTCAACACTTTAAACAACCTAGGCAAGTTAAAATGGGGACTAACTCATGAAATGAAATATATTCAAATTTAAATGCAAGATATGGAAACATGCATGATTAACTACGACAATAATAGAGTAGGAAGGATGGCAGAATGGGTAATTCTTAGATTGCAAAGTTAACTGATATTTTGAAAATACCCAGATTCTCTGTCCTTTAGCTACTCCATTAGTTAGTTTCTAACCCTCTCATGCAATGAACTACACTATGCACATGAACTACAATGTATAGTAGAAAGAACAAAAATATAATTATGCTGAAGAAAGTAAGGCATACAATCTATTGAATGAAGGAAATAAAACCAAGTTCATTTGCATTCATTCAATTTTCAACAATAGCACATTTGTTCCACATACTATACTGAAACAAAATGAACAACAAAGTTAAAAATGGACTTAGAGTCACACATAGTAGTCCTAACTACAAGATTTAGCCCAAAACTAATTTTTCTGATCTTATTAACTTCTCAAAAAGTTACATATATAGGCCTTCCCAAAATGGCTAGTTACAATAGATGATTGCATCGTAGAGCATCTCTAAATAGAATAAGCTAAACATAGGACAAGCTTGAATCATTTTCTATTACAAAGATTGACAAAATGCCATAAATGACTTAAAATTGGAAGAAGAGAGAGAATGATAGATGTCTAGAAGAACACTAGAACATCATGCCTTCTTAGGTGTAACTTCTTTGGCTCTATAAGATTTTATAGTGTCAATTACTTTTTCCAGTTCCTTGACATCTAAAATGATGATATTGTCAGCTCAAATCATCTAGTATTCATGCATCTTAGTCAATTGATCAATTCTAGCAACCTTTAATTGGAACTTCTCTGATGCTCTCCTTATGATAGAGTCTTTTGATGAGAGTTCTTGGATCTTTGACATTTGGAAATTGAGTGGATTAATAGCTTCATCAATAAATGCTAAGAACTTTGACTTCATCCTCTCAAAATCCACAAGTTTACCATTAGTAGACACAGAGGACTCTATATGCAATATCTTCAAAAATTCAAATACTTTCTCGATAGACTTCTACACCAGGTCATGCACATCTTTGATGTCATTCTCAGATCTTGTAGAGATTTCCACTATAAATTCAAAATATTTTTTCCAATGAAATAATGACTCATTACCTGTTTTAATGATCTCATGGGAGATGGCAACATTAGTCTTCATGTTGACCACTTCATGCAATAGTGCCAATTGCTCCGTTAGCTTATCTATTATGTTTTGCATGGTGATCTGGTGGCTAAAAGTTACCTTCCTCAACTTTTGAGCATCTAACAAAAGATTTCCCAAGATTTTGATTAATGGGGGACCTTGAGCCTTCATTTGATCTATCCATGTTTGCCCAATCTGCCCAAATTGCCTCTCTTGTTGCAACTTTAGGAGTAGATTCTTGTTTTCCTCTGCATTTGGGTTGAATTGGTTGGTTGATGTGCTCCCAAGTATAGATTTGATATATTCCATAAACTCTTTGTTTGAGGCCTTGAGGACCTCCTTTTCTACTTTGACCTCTTCCAACCAATCTTCAATCTTTTCATTGGTGGACCTCCATATGTTCACCATGGAGTCATGAACATGGATATCAAGAGCCATTATTTTGATCTAGAATTCATCTATGTAAATCTCATGGAATTATTCCTCCTTTTGTGGCTCTATAATCTCTATCAACATGTGGCTAGTTGAGGGATCAATGGCCAATGCTGCAATATATTTCTACTTCTTTCTCTTCTTGGAGGGTGGCTAAGAGGAAGTGGCTAGTGTGATCAAATATTTTGATGGATTGGTCTCTTCATATCTTCTCTTCTTTCTATCAATGGTTTCCTTGAGCCGTGACTTAGTAGAGTTGATAGTAGAATGTAAGGCAGTAGGATAAAACAACTTCCTAGGTACTAGGGGAGTTTTCTTGCTCTTAGAAGCAACTTGGAATGTGGTGACCTTAGTCACTAGGAGGGCCAAGGTGTCCCCTTGTTGATGTGTGTGTCTTGTCCATCCATGAGGTTTGTGTCACCATCTAGGTTGATGACTTGAAAAGGGGAGGCAGGCTTGGCAACTGACTTCTCTTATTCCTTATCCTTTTCTTTGTCCTTATCCCTTTCCTTCTCCCCAAATTTTTCAATGTCTAGAAGATAGCCACCTCCATAGGTAGGAGTGATTGACACATTCTTCTTTAGAGGTTGGTCTCCACCTTGATCAATAGAGAGTGAGGGGCCTATAGATGTTGAAGTAGTAGTGGTGATGGTGGTTACTGCAATTGATTAGGTAGCTCTAGAAGATACTCCACCCATAGAATCAATGCTCCATGTCCTCTTCTTCCTTACTCTGGTCCACTGTACCCATTTGTCCATTCTCTTGATTATCCCATGCATGAGGACCTCCATAGTGTATATGATAGGACTTGCAAGTAGGGTAGACACAATAGGGGTACCTTTGATCTTCTCGTGAGATGTGGGATGTATGTAGGCTCCATCATATACAAGGTTAGAAACATCAACATAATCATTATATAACTTAATTTCCTCAATAGTTAATCATGACCAAAATTTCTCTCGAGTCTAGTATTCATTAAGAAACCTAGTCCACTAATCCTCCATATCTGGAATATGTCTGTAGGCATATCCCAACTTTAAGTGGTCCCTTATGAAGTTTACTAGATCATATTGAGGCCCGAGTAGCTCATAGTCAACCAAATTGATTTTGTTCTCAAAACTCTTCACTAGATGCTGAGCATCGAATCTAGAAGCACAAGAATAGGGTCCAACCATTATGGGGAAGGAAATCCCAACTATTTTATTCACATTTGAACACAAGATGTTCACTTTAGGAAATTGTCAACATAATTCAATTAGAACCACCTTGTACTCCAGATACTTTGGAAGTCTTTTGGGAAAACCATCAAAAGAACCTATCTGCAGGTAAGAAAAGCTAAAAAATTGGATGAATGAGAATCCAAACTGGTTGATTGCCAAAATTATCTTTGGTGAAAATATCATCTCAAGGCATCCTGCAATTCCCAACATAGCCTCATTATGAAGGCATTGTTTAGTACTATATACTCCTTGAAACTTCTTTACAACTGCATATGCAGGTAGAACTCATATACCTTCATGTGTTCATCATAGTTGTACTAGAGCATAGATTAGATAGGAGAACATATAGAAGTGCTTGAACCCTTTGGTAGAATTCATCAACAAGGTGAGCTCATCACAAATGATCTACACCCAGTCAATCTACATACCCTCAACATAGATAGCTTGCACCAAGAAGAAATGGTGCTTGATGAACTCTAGAATCTCCTCTTTTCCTTCAGTTTGAGTAGGAGAGCAATAATATCTATTATCTCTCTCTTCAAATTTGTGTTGAATAGGGTCATGGGCATTTTGGTATTCTTCAAGTGAGGAGTTTGAAACCATGTCCTCTGCATGTCTTCCCTTCTAAGGGTCTTCTTTTCATTAAACGTTGACATGAAAGAGTTGAAGTCAATATCACAATACTCTTCTTTTATGGGAATGTTGAACGTGGACTACATTAGTACCTTATTGATTGAAATAATGATAGATTGATCAGGAAACAAAATATGCTTTGTTTCTGGGTTGTATATCTCAATACATTCCCTCACAAGTTCTGGTGCATGTACTACTATTGGAAAACCAACTGCTTCTACCAATCTACTCTCTTTTAACTTTTGAGTGATCAGGTGAATAGGTTGAGAATTAAGTCTTCTACTGAGATCACCCAAATCATAGAATTTGAATGATGTATCTGTTAAGTCTTTCAATTCATTCTCTAGGCCTATTAACTTATCATAACCCATAGCTCTAATTTCAATTTGTTATGATTGCACAAGATGTAGTTCTTGATAAATAGTCATTTTAAAATATTCGAGGAAACAAATTTCAAGTAATTTTGATGAAATAGGTATATGAATTTGAATGTTGGTGCACATGAATGAAATTAAGTTCTCCCAATGATTATAATGATAGGATTTATATTTAATTCCATAATCAAAGACTATTTCAACTTTACATTTTCTTGCACATAGAAACTCATAACCCTAAAAGAATTTTTACTTTGCTTAAAGTAACGTCACATTACTAAAAATCACTTATCAAAACAAGTGCTTTAGTTCCACGGAAAGTGCCTTGTTTTGCTTTAGAATGTATATTGCAGATATACTTGATAACTTAACATAAGCCAGGGAGGGAGAGAAACTTAGCTTTTCTATAATCCCACTTTCCTTCTATTTGGAATTTTAGCACATGGAGTGATATAGCTTGTGCACTTCATTCTTTCACTTTTTCCCCTAAGCATTTAAAACTTGCTTTTCATTACGTCAGGGTCACATCTTCACCATTGATTTCTTTGAAAGTCTCTTTTAAGAATTTCAAAGAATATTCACACTTTAGAGTCACCTTTGTTCAAAGAATATTCACACTTTAGAGTCACCTTTGTTTCCATTTCCAAAGCCTTCAAAGAAGTGGCCTTTTTCATTACCTTGGGATAGAAGAACCCTTTTTGAGAAATATTTCTTGGAATGAAGTAAAGATAACAACACTTTACCCTTTATCTCAATCCGATCACTTTAAAGCTAGATCTTGAACATGCTTCATTGATTAAGAGCTCAAAAAAATTCTTTTAACATCATGCTTCTACTGCTTGTATGTAAATACTTTGATTTGACATAAATCATTGTAGCTTCAGAAGTAGATCAAAACACCTTCATTTCCATTAGTGTGTAGTGAAAAACTCATATACTTGCTCTTCCTCGTGAAAGTAAACTTTATCTCTGCAACACAAATAGGCTCCTTCCTAGATTTTGATTTGTATCTTCATAAGTCTTTCTATCATGAAATAATCATGTACACAACTTTTTAATCATTTCCATGGCTTCATTCTTCAAATACACACTTGAATAAGTTTGTCAAAGATGAAAACTAGATCGATTGCTCATAATCCATAGGAAAAAAAATGTTGGGGCAAGATAGTAGATAGTGAGACATAGATAATTAAATTCTCAATGAGAAGATTCCCAAACAAATCCGAACCATACCTAGATCACCTAGACCCCATGCACATTGAAAAATAGAAAACATTGCATAGAATGATGGGTAAAGGCAATGCAAGGAGACCCAAAAAATATAGAAAGTGAGGTACTCAAGAAAGATAAGAAGTAAGTAACCTAAAGTATAATTAAACATCAACATTGGATAGAGACTTATTTTAATACCTAGCACTTGAACTTCTCAAGGGAATAACTAAAATTTGGCAATACACCCTTAGGCGGCTAAGGCCTCTTTACTACTTTAACTAATTCCTCCATTCCTTCTTCTACTATCAGGTCCAACTACATTTTTTGATGAAACATAACCTCCCTCTTCAACCATGTTGGTGTGGTGCCCATGGGTGACCTGTACTTGGATGAAGAGGCCAGTTCTATAGCAAGATCCTTTCCCTTATTACTTCTTTATGGAGTCTTCTCACATTGAAGATCTTCAATAGTTGGAGTCTTTGTACTCTGTTGGATTAAGGATCAAGCCTTTATATCTCAAAGAGATTATTGAGTTTCTTCTAGTATTTGTCTCTCATTAGCTTGAAGCTATTGGTATTCTCCCTCCTTTTATCCTTGTTCATCTATTTATATTTGAATGAGTGGATGAAAGAGAGTCACTGAGCCTTTTTCTAGTAAATCCATATCCTATGATGGTGGTGGCAGAATGCCCAGAGGTCCTTGAGGTAGAGGAAACAATTGATTATGATCCTCTCCCTAAGGTTCACTTATGGGAGTATCTATAATATTTTCTCCCACCATATCATGTCCCACTGGCATGAAGTCAAATTCCAATAAGTTCAAGATATCATTTCTTTCACTCTCCATCTCTTCTATCCACTTTTGTAGTTCATCTTTAGAGGTTGATACTTGGATAGGCTCTTTTAGAGAAGATGGAGGTGTCTATGTAGATTTTCTTCCCCTCTCTTTCTCTATGACTTTAGATGAGTGGGTTCTCTAGATTAAGGGGACAAACTCTATTCATTCCCCTTCTTCTACATCCTCAACTTCCAAGATGGTTTCTGGAACCTGTAGGGATGGAGTACTTTTCTTCTTCAATCTTCTCTTCCATGTACCCACCATAGTCATTTTGGACCTTGCTTTCTTTGGAGCCAAGGGGGAGGATTCTTTCTCTATAGTTATTTTTTGTGGGACACTCTGTTTGTTCCTCCTCCAATTGTTTTGGTTGTGGCTTCTCTAAAGGTTGATCAACTAACTCTTCTTGAGGCTCATCTTGCTTCTATTGAGCTGGTGTTGTTTGGGCCTTAGTCACTTGTCTCTTTTCCCTTGGAGGTACCTTTTTCCTTTTCTTTCCCTTGTTAGCCTCAAACTAATCAACCTTCTACTCATGTTGATGAACCATTTCTGGCCTTATTAGGGATTGAGCAAGGTAGGTTGGCACAGTGACCTTTGCACCTTTTCCTTTGATTAGCCTAGTTGTGGCTTGTAGGGGTATGGCCTAAGGAAATAGATCCATTCTAGATGGCTTCTTGATCATACCACATGTCTAGCCCAATGGTTTATATCATCATTCTCATCCCTCCCTATTCTTGCATTCATAATCAATTTGTCATATATTTTATCTCTATTATACAAAAGATTCATGACATCTTTGGCATCCTTCTCCATGACATAAAGTAGAATCTTCATCTTCAGTGCATTCTCTGCTATGTATAGACTCATCCTATGATAATTCCTTATTTAGACATCATAGTCATCTATTACATTTATCCACTAATCTTCTAAGGAATCAACATGTACAAATTGTTTTCTTGCCAAATGTTACCCCATCCCAATGTTGTCAAAGAATGAGCGAGTGGAGTTATATTCTTCCAAGGGATATTGATCCCATTTAGAGTTGAAGGTGGAAATTTCTTGCTTCTAATCTACCTTGAATGCATCTATTGTCATAGGCTAAACTTGCATCTTCTTATGCCATTTTCTCACTCTATCATATGTAGAAGTGAGTTGGCAGGCTATCTCTAGGAGTATCAGCCTATCCGATGAGTATCTTGGGAGCTTCTTGGGGCATACAAGAGCACCAACTACCTAAAGATATGTGAAGGTTTTGAATTGAATGTAGTAGGAGTCTATCTTTGCAATTCTGATTGTTGCCTCTACTGACATTCTCTTTGCATAATCCCCTTCAATAAATTGGATGATTACAAAGATAAATCCATCATTAACCACTCTATATTCCACACTTTTTAGTGAGAGCTTATTTTTTACCAATTGTGAGTATACCACATAGGGCCAAGAATTTGTATCCTATATGCTTCCCTTTTTGTAAAGGCCTAGATAGTCTGTGGTTCTAATTGCCAACAAGTACACCATGTATAATGTCATGTAAAAGTGAGGGTCATCTTTGATGGCTACTAGTTTCTCATCCAAGTTATCACTTAGGATGGTGGCTTGATCAATGGGAATCTTTGTATTCCTAATGGTTTCAATGAAATGAACCATCCATGTCTAAAAGGTGACCCACTGCTAAAAGACCCATGACTCTATTTAGGAGGACAATCACATATCTGATGTCATCTTTCATGTATACTCTGATCATATCCACCTTGTTAACTCCATGGCCCAAAGGTATCTTTTCAATGAGAAATGAAGCTTGTACAAATTCCTTTACCTCTTTCTCATTTTCCCTATACCACCACTCTACACCATCATACAAAATATGTAAGTATTGATCTGCCCTTTGAAGGTGGAACACTTTTTCTGTGTTTTAGGGTTAGAGGTCTAAGACTATTTCTCCAGTTATGCTTTTCACAACCTTCTCCTTGGTTACATAGTGCTCTTCTAGTGTCATAATTAGTTCTTAATATTGAATTGATGTCAGGTGAGATGTTGTGTTCACTAGCAAAGAGTACATCAAAGTAGAGACCATAGCAAACCTTTCCGTAGGCTTGTTGCAAATTGTAAGGAAAGTATTCCAGTCAATGCGTCCCAACTTTGTGTCTTAGATCTTTGAGTGTCCATCCTAGAATTGAAACTTCTTAGGGGCTCCTTGATATTTAAATGTGACTAGTTTTGGTGCCATTTTCTCCACCATTAAAGAGGATGAGGATGCTATTTTATCTACATAGAAGAGGCAAACATTAGTCAAAAGGTAGAAAATTCACTTCTATGGGATTCTAAATGTTATCAAAATGAAGCAAAAAACCAAAAAAAAATAGTCAAAATGAAAATTCTCCCCCTAGAAAGGCCTAATATGCATTTCATCACACCTAGCGCACCCTGTAAGGTGCACTAGTGCACCTTTAATAGAATTGAAATAACTATTTTGCATAGTTGTGCACCTCCACACCTAGGTAGGGTACACAAATGTGCATGTGTGAAACTGCACACATGCACCTTGCATTTGTGCAATGGGGGGGGATTTTTCCTCTTATTTTACATTGTGGGTGTGGAGGTGCACACATGCACACCCTTATGAGGTGTGTATGTACAAACCTATTTAAAGCCTTAGTCTTTTTAGGGTATGTTTATTCTTTAGTTTTTTAACATCTTTTGACTGTGTGGGGATGCACACTTGCACACTTCTTAGGTGTGCTCATGTGTGCAATGTTTAGGTCTAACCTTCTTGTTTGTTGTATGTAGGGGACCAAGCAAGTGGACTTGTGCAAGGAGGCAAGGTGTAGAGGTGTGATCTTAAAATTGGAGTGAGAGAAAGTGAAAAGGAAAGGTGGTGGGGGGATCAGGGCCTTATATAGGCCCCGAGGACCAAGCGCGCAGCCCACATGTGCACATCTATGAAGGTGCACACCCTTTGAGGGTGTGCACATGCACATGTGTGCAAGTGTGCATATGATCACTTGAAGCACTAAAGAGCCCCAAATTTGACTTTAGCTCCTCTCTAACTGCCTAAATTCTCCCAATTAGAGATCGAGGCTTGATCTAGACCCAAGAGATGGTCCAAAATGACCAAGACCCTGGACTAGGAGCCTGGTATGGGAATTTTAAACCAAGGGGGTCCCCATTTTTTGTGTAAAAAAATGGGGTGTGTATTGTGAAACCACAACAATTACCTTGGAAAGTGATTGTTCACATGATTAGATATAAGACAAGATTAAATGTACTTTAATGACTATTAAGAAGATGATTAGAGTGTAGACATTGATTAGTGAATAGTAAATTTTTTAAATTGTTTAAATTTAATCCAAATGGATTTAGAAGAATATCAACCAAGTGAAGGGAATTTAATAAATAAAATTATTTAAATAAAGAAGATATAGGAACCATATATTAAAATTGATTTAATATATTGAGAGGATAATGTTTAAATAAAATTTAAATACCAAAGAGAGTAAATTTATTTACTTGAATAATTATACGAATATACTAATATAGTTAATTATTAAACTTAACATTAATGTTAAGGAAAAATATCAAGAAAATATAGCTTTGTAGAGGAAGGACAATTTTAGGTTTCTACAAAAAGTTCGAGTGTCAAGCAACACATTCTTATTCATACATTCAAGGATTCAAGACTTTCATGAATTAAATTTATTCTACCTATTATTGAGGCATATTTAAATAATCCACACACATGATGGTTTTGTCTTGCATAATTTTCTATTGGTTGTTACATTGATTCAAGGTTATTGCATTATTACACTTGGTCACATATTAGATATAGTTACATCAACATTGTTCTTATATTCTATATTGTTGAACTTGATTCTACTACATATTAGCATTCCTTTACCATTATTTACTTCAATTTAAGGTTTATTCCTCACAAAGGCTTCACCAAGGCAAACCCCACCCTGTAAAAAATCTACTTTTCTTATTTACAGATCAAAATTTACAAATTTTAGAACTAAAAGACTCATATTTGTAAATTAGGGTTTTAGATTACAAATAGAGTTTTTATAATATATTTTGATGTATAGACTCTCAAAAATGGTTCGTGTCTACTCTTTCATCACTTTTACATCCTAACTTGTCTCATTTTCTCATTTCACTAACTTTAATCTTTTGGGCAACTTGATCATCATTTTGACTTGTTTCTCAACATCTTTTGATATATTTTAAATCATTTTCAACCCTTTTCAATTATATGTGTATATGAGAAATATGTTAGAAAATGAATACTAATCTATTAAGAGAACAAAGCATTAACTAGCATAAAAATCATAACATATATGAGAGACAAAGTGAAACCCTCAAATGAGAATATGAGCCATAGAATGGCTCTTGCAATGAGGATGGTCACTTGATTTAGAGATGAGTCTATTTGATAAGATTTGGGATGTATGATCAAGGCTTCTCAAACTAGCTTCAATGGTGTTCTTGATGGATTTTGGCTTGGGTGAATGGATTTGATGTAAAACTTGCTCTCAAAATGGCATTATAACTTTAGCTCAAGGATTTGTGATGAAATGGCTTGGGAAGGGATTCAATTTATAGGCTAAGGGCTTGAGGTATGGAGGGTTAAGATGCAAGGAGAGATGAAAGCTTAAGGAGGGCTAGGATGCACTCAAAGGGGAGCACATGGATTGTGCTTGTTTAGCACCAACCAGGGAGTGACACATGTCACAGGGTGAGTGGATGGAGGCAAGGGGATGGATGAGTCAACAAAGGAGGCTCAAGGGATAATATCTTCATAAAGACCCTTCATAATGGCTTGTATGAGCAATTAATGGGCTTGTAAGAGTCTTTATGGCCTTTGTAAGAGCATTGAAGGCTTAGTGGTTGGGATATTTTGGAGGGAGTTGAGATTGTTGACTTTGCTTGGCTTAGGAAAGTCTTAAGCTTACTTAGGAAATGTGAGAAGGTTAGTGGGGGGGATAAGGAGTGATTTAGGATTAGATTAGGCTTGTTAGAGATATGCAAGTGGATGGCATTCAATAAGGGTGGGTGAGTTAGTGGCTAAGCTTGGTTAGTATGGGTGGATGGGGTGGATTAGGCTAAAAAATGGGGTTTAGGATAGTTTAGGGGTTATTAGATTTGAGGGCTTTATTTATCAAATAGATTTATTTAATAAATGAGGATTTTGGAATTAGATAGAAGAATAGGATTAATTGATAAATAATAGGTTATTTGATTTATTAATTAGGACTATAGATGATTAATTAAATTAATCAGCTAGGGGATGGTAAAGGATTAATTAAATAGGAATTTAATTAATTATGCCTTTAGAGATAACTAAATAGGATTACCAAAGCGGTGTAATCAAATTTAGGTGTCTACAATATGAAGATCATCTTAGAACTAATTCAAAATAATTTCAATGTCATCATCTTATCTTCATCAGTCCTTTTGAGAATTGTTACATCCTTTAGTGCATTTTCAATATTCACTAGCTCATGTCATATGCCCTTGGCATGTCATCATTTTATTAATTTGATCATTGGCATTGCCATGTCCCTTAGTTCCTTTTCATCATTTTTCATCAACTAAATTATTGAGATTGTTGAGCCCTTCAATGTCTAACTATGTCCTTAGTTAATCAATTTAATAACATTGATTGTGTATGTTGATGTTATGATGATCATTTCCATCAATCAAGTGTAATCAATCTTTGTCATGTGTCTTTGAAAAGTCATCAATTTATGTCATTCATCTGACATCATTTATTTCATCAATTCAATCATGTCCTTGATTCTTCCAATGTCATCACATTTGATCTACATTATCATCACAATCCTTTAAAAAAAGTTACTTCTTGTATTTACTTCATCATCTTGGCCAATCAATTTGTTAATTTTTCCTATAGGAATAAATAACCCATGCTTTATTCCTATGTCTTAATAATTTAATCTATTTTATCTTTTCAATTCATCATCTTTTATTAATTATTCTCAATTAATAATGTTTATTAACTAATTGTTCCATTTTACATGAATTTAGAGATTATTTTCATTTCCTAATTCTAAATTCTAATTTTTGAGGGGTTTATGAGTTTTTTAAATTCAAAACTCCTAACTCTTACACATTCTCACTAATTGTGCTTCCACTTCCTATTTTCTAGCTTCCACTGTTACACCTTCCTTTTTCCAACTCTTACACTTTCCATTCCTTTTCTTACATCTTCCCTTTCATTTTCCACTTCTTCTACCAAATGTTTTTGCATGTTTCTATGCACATCTCTTACAATTTTTTATAATGTACCATTTTATGATATATTTTCTAATTTAGATCTCTTAGTCATATCAATTGACAATTTGTGCAATTTAACTATGACAATTTTCTAGATGCATACTTTTCCGTCCAAATTTGCATTTTGTCTCTCAAATCCTATAAATTGAGCCTCTTTTCACTTGTCTCGCTAACCACAATCAAAGAATTCTTGCTATCATAACATCTTGCTATCATATTTTATGTACATATTGTTAAGATCAAGAGCTGCATCAACTTCAAATCTATGGAGAAGAAAGGAGATCATAGGAGCTAAATTTGAAGGAATTTTTCTATTGTTTAATCTCTTTTACTTCAAATTTCTTTTATGTTTGGATTAGATAGTTTGCATATTCCTTTATGAAATTAGTAGTTCTCTCATTTATGCAAATATGCCATTTTCCTAGTCCTACATTTGGTGAACCCAACATGAACATGCTTTACTAATGTTCTTTCTTTTTCTTTTGTGCTTGTAGGTGCAAGGAAGAATCTTGGATCTTTCCTGGAGTTTAACATTATTGTTACATGTTTTCATTTTTTGAGAATCTAAAACTAACAACAAAGTCACATAGATCTAATTAGGAGGTGACTAAGCATCACATCATCTCATCTAGTCCAATTAGATGGAGCAATAAATAACATTTTCTTTATATTCTTTTAGAAAAAACCTTTCTTAATGGGTTAATGAACAACATACATCATATAGTCTAAGTAGAAGGATAAAATAACTCTACAATTCTCACTTAGATTTAATTAGGAAAGTAAACAGCAAAAAAAATTCATATTTTTTCAAATCTCCTTTCTTAATGGGTTAATAAACAATAAGTATCATGCAATTTTTCATTCAGTAATTCCAAAGGGCTATATAGATGCATCTTCTCCCCTTGCCTTTGTGGAACTTGGGTGAAGAGAAATCTATGTAACTCTTCAAGAGTAGCATTTTTGTGGTACTAATGGTCTCTTTTTGGCTTTTGGAAATCACGGGATGAAGACTACATCGTACAAACTACTAATGAGCTTGATGTAGGATGTTCTTTGAAGACCTTGCATGTTTTCTTTAAAACCAATGTGTCTTTGATTTCTTAGATTAGAAAACACTTTATTTTTTGCTTAAAATAAACTTTTTATATTCTTTTTAGCATGTCTACAGAGTCTAAAATCCCAAAGGGTTATATGGATGTATCCTCTCCCCTTGCCTTCGTGGATCTTGGGTGTAAGAGAAATCCATGTAATTATTTTAGAAAAGATTGTCTTGAACCAAGGTATCTAATATTGGGTATACCAAGGGATGACCTCAAAATAGTAATACAGAGCTAGGTCTCCACTCTAAGTGTTATATAAAGGCTTGATTGTGGACAATACCCAATTAGTGGTATGTTTGGGTGATAGCTCTCCTCCAATACCCTTAGAGGTGTGTCAAACCTTAGTTCTCAAGGATGGGAAACCTTCTGCAAGAGTTTATCATTTACCTACTAAAGAGAGTGTCTTGTACTAAAAACTATGTTTTAGTGGCCAAAATCCTTCTATCCACTGGCTCAAGGGGTCACCCATGCATGTGAAGCCATCTTACACTTTCATAGTCCTTAGTAGAGACAAGAATCCCTTGGGAAGTGATTCTCCTTGGGAATTGGATCTTGGTATGCTCAAGAAGTGAGTGCACTATAAGGAGGAGCATATTCTGTTGAGATCTGATTGGAAAGATCATTGTAGAAAGAGATTGTTGAGAGAGGGAGATTGTTGAAGTGGTATGTGTTTCAATCATTATTTTGTCACTGGTGTCAAACCTGCTATTTGTTGATGAGACAATTGCTTATAAGATCCAAGTACTATCACTTAGTTGATTGATGAAGAGGATTTAATTAGTAAGATGTAACAATAGTACCTAGAGGAAAGGTTGAGTTATGGTTATGTAATGAAGTGCAAGGATCAGTTAAGACAATGGTAAAATTATGTATTGATAATCTACTTGAAGTTATAAAGGTTGGCCACAATTAGAAACTTTAGAAGAACAAGTAATACTAAGACTGTTTGCAAAGCTTGACCAAGTTGATAGTAGGTGCCCAACAAAAAATCAGATTAGTGCCGAGCAAAAGAAAATTTTAGTATGTGTTGAGTAACACAATTAGTGTTGAGAAAAATGCAATAGATGTCGAGCATTAGTAAAACATAATTGATTCCAAGTGATTTTACAGTTGATGCCGAGTGATGCAATATGTGTTGAGCATTAGAAGATCAATAATGTTGAGTTGTTGCATTAGTGCAAAGATCATAGATTCACCAATTATAAGCTGACAAGTTTGTTTTCTTGATTTTTGTAAATTGAGTGGAAGATAAGACTAATGAGCTAGTGGTACAAAATTTGAGGTGAACCATTTTTGGGTGAATTCAAATGGATTCAGGGAGAAGTTTCTACAAAAGACAAGATATGGGGTAGATACATTGTATCCAACCTAATCCATCTAAACCCTAATTGGAAAATGGAAAATGGAAAGGTATTCTAATTTCCTATTTAAGGAATG
This sequence comes from Cupressus sempervirens, assembly GCA_028749045.1. Lineage (NCBI taxonomy): Eukaryota > Viridiplantae > Streptophyta > Pinopsida > Cupressales > Cupressaceae > Cupressus > Cupressus sempervirens. The sequence goes on from CM053783.1 coordinate 27,114,913, forward strand.
CCTAGTCATGAAGCAAGAAGAGCCTGTTAGGTTAGAAGCAAGATATTAGTGAAGGTCAAGAGGACCTAAGGGAGAATAGAGATAGAGAGTCAAGGACTTTGCTTCATCTAGTAAACAAAAAAGAAGTAACTACATTGGCATACCAAGCAAGAAGGTTGAAGGAGAATAAATGCTTGAAGGATAAACAAGCTTTTAGAATTGCAAAGAATGAAATCCAAGAAAATTGAGGACTAAATTGTGATTTGGAATTTGCAAGACAAGTTGTAAGTTGTGTCAGATCAAATACTCTATTGTACTCTCTAACAATTATATCGTTAGGGTAAAATCCTTTGGACTAAGGTTGACTTAATAGTCATTAGAAAATCCTTTAATAGGGTGGTATTCCAAGTGAATGTTCTAAATTCCTTTAACTAGGCTCACTTCTAACAAGGTAGTCAAAATCCCTAAATTAGGTCACATTTACTAGTGTGCATTGTAACCTTTAACAGGATTGACCTTTCATAGTGCATCACTTTAGAAGAGTGAAAAAGGAGTAGCATGTTACTGGTGGTCTTTCCCAAATTAGGTTTCCAATTAAATGACCACGTCAAGTGTGTGGATGAATATTTATGTTTCATGTTTTATTGTTGCATGTTGATTTAATAGTAACTTGCAAGTATTGGAAATAAGCTTGAATGCATATACTGATATGAATGTTCAAATGGGTTCACTAAAATAAGTGAAAATTTTATTGATACATTTAGACCTTGAATAACTAATTCACCACTCCCCCCCCTCTCAATTATTCTAAAGTATTATAACAATCGGTATTAGAGCCATCTGCTAACTAAACTAGTTTGAAGGTACTAGAAGCACAAAGATCAAGATGTCCAAGAGAGAAGTACCCAAGCTTAACACACATAATTCCCTTGTATGGAAAAGTCTAATGAATTTGCATCCTAGAGGAATAGGAGATCAAGAAAAATCCACTATTTTAGTAGAACATGTTGATCCTACTGGAGCTCCTACTATAGAAGATATGAAGAAGAAGAAAGAACATAATCAATCAATGTTGGAGATTGCCTATACTCTTAGCTATGTATAATTTAATGAAATGAAAGAATGTGATACTGCAAAGAAGATGTGGGATGCCCTGATAACCATCTATGGAGGAGACAAAAATGTTGAAAGAGTCAAGTCAGAAAGCTTCAGAGGTAAATTTGATGACATGAGAATGGAAGAAGGTGAGAACATTGCTCAATATGTTTCTAGGATAAAAGAAGTTGTTAGTACAATAAAAGGTGCTACTAGTCAAATAGATGATGATACTATGTTAGGTAAATTCTTGAGGACATTATTGCATGTTTATGCTATTCGAGTTTTTGCAATTCAAGAATGGAGATGTATTCTAGGAAACAATCTAACCCTTGAAGGTTTGGTATGTAGACTCATTGCTTGTGAATTTTCCAATTTTGACAATTACAAACTAGAAAGTCTTGAATCTGCTTTTAAGGCTAAGTTTCTATTCAAAGATTTTGATGAGAAGAAGCAGAAGAAGAAAATAAAGATAAATCATGCATCCAGTGACAATGATATAGATGAAGAAGATGTTAAACAATTGGAAGCACTACTGGAAAGAAGATTTCACCAAGGAAAAGGAAAATTCAAAGCAAAGTTACCCATTATTTGTTTCAACTACAATGAAGTTGGTCATATTGCTGCAAGATGTACACAAAAGAAAAACTACAAAGAAGGAGACAAGTAAAAAAATAGAAGAGAAAATGACAACAGAGATTAAAAAGACAAAGGAAAAAAGTGCTACACTGTTGAAGAAGATGAATCTGATGAACATGATGATGAAGTGGTGTATGTTGCAATGAAGGATAAATCTGATGAGGATGAGGAAATTACACTAGTGACTTGTGTAAATAGAAATGACAGGTGAATCATTGATAGTGGATGTTCACATCACATGACAGGAGATAAAAGTAAGTTCCTTACCATAAATCATTATGATGGAAATAGTATTAGATTTGGTAATGATGCTCCATGTCTGATAAAAGGAAAAGGTTCCATTAAACTCACAAAAAAGATCTCTTGTGATAATACTTACTATGTTGAAGGATTGAATTATAATCTATTGAGTGTCACAACTAAGCAATGTAGGATGCAAAGTTGAATTTGGAAACAAGGCTGCCATGATATATTCAAAAAATGGGAAACTAATAGGAAAAGGAGATCAAACTAGAAGTAATCTACTTTACCTTGATATAGAGGATGCTAATTTTCTTATGGTGAAATTTTATGAAGAATGGTTATGGCATAAAAGGTTGTCTCATGCCAACTTTGATAACTTGATTAATATCAACAATTTGAAGAAAGTTAGAGGTTTGCCCAAACTGAAAAAGCCTGATAATGTGATATGAAAACAATGTCAACTAGGCAAAATGACTAAGTCAAGTTTTAAAAGAAAAGCTTATACCTCTAAAGAGATACTAGAGATAGTTCATACTAACTTGTGTGGACCTATAGAAGTGCAAAGTTACAAAGAAGACAAATAAATAATGTTTCTTGTAGATGATTACTCTAGAATGATGACAGTCATATTTCTAAAGCAAAAGTCTAATGCCTTTCAAATGTTTAAGTGGTTTTTGGCAAGAGTTGAAAAAGAAATAGGTAAGAGTCTAAAATGTTTAAGATCAGAAAAAGAAGGAGAATTCACATCAAAAGAATTTGAAGTGTTATGTAATTATAGAGGAATCAAAAGATAGACATCAACACCTAGAACCCCTACACAAAATGGAATTATTGAAAGAAGAAATAGGTCAATAATGAACTATGTCAGGACACTTATGATGGAAAAGAATTTTGCTCTAAAATACTAGAGAGCAGCTATAAGTATAGTTGTCTATACCCTAAACCGAGTACAAATCAAGAAAGGTACTAATTCAACACCTTTGGAATTATGGTATGGATATTCACCCAATGTAAAATATTTTAAGGTATTTAGGAGAAAATTATTTATTCTTAAATATGTAAGGAATGGTAAGTTTGATGCAAAAAGTGTTGAAGGTATATTCCTTGGCTACTCCACAGGAAGCAAAGCATACAAGTGTTTGAATACTAATACTAACAAAATTGTGGAAAGTGTAAATGTAAATTTTGATGAATATAAAAAATTTCATGATGCTAAACCAATCAAAGAACTAGAGGAATACAAATCATTTTTATACTTCTATGAAGGAATTCCTATTGAAGAAGAAACTGCCAGTCAAGTTGGAAATCAAAAATAAATTTTAGTAACTATCAAGTCACAGCCAGTGAATGCTGAATTGAATTTAGAAACTAAGTTGCATTTAGATGTTAGGTTATAGAATGAAGAAACTATACATTCTAATTCTAAAGTCAGTATGCATGAAACAGAAGTTGATACACCTGACAAAAATATACATAGTGACACAGGAGTTGAAGGACAAAATGAAGAAACAAGAGTTGGGCCAAGACTATCCAAATATGTTAGAAGACATCATCCTGCTAATCAAATAATTGGAAATGAAGATGCTAAACCAATGACAAGGAATAGACTAAGGAGTGAATGATACCTTTTAAGAAAGAAAGAACCTAAGATAGTAAAGGATGCTCTAGAAGATGATGATTGGTACAAAGCTATGGAAGAAGAAATTGATCAAATAGAGAAAAAAAAAACTTTGAGTTTAGTTCCAAGGCTAGATGAAAAAAATGTAATTGGTACCAAGTGGGTGTTTGGAAAAAAGCTAAATGAAAATGGTGAGATTACAAGGAAAAAAGACATACTAGTTTGCAAAGGATATGCACAAGAGGAAGGAATAAACTATGGGGAGACATTTGCCCCTATTGCAAGAATGGAAGGAGTAAGAACTCTACTTGTGTATGCTACCTACAAAGGATTCAAAGTTTATCAGATGGATGTTAAAAGTCTACATTTCTAAATGGCATACTAGAAGAAGAAGTTTACATAGAACAACTATAAGGATTTGTTGATGAAAAAAACAAAGATAAGGTATGTAAACTACACAAAGCTCTTTATGGTTTGAAACAAGCACAAAGAACATGATATGGAAGATTTCATAAGTATCTTGTGAAGATTGGATTTGAAAGAATTAATGATAACAATAATCTATATATAAAAATAGAAAAAGGTAAAGACATTTTGTTATCTGAAATATTTGTTGATGATAAAATATTTGGAGGACAAGATGTTTTATGCAAGGATTTTGCTAATCAGATGAAATATGAATTTGAAATGTCAATGTTTGGTGAGATCAAATTCTTTGTGGGATTGCAAGTTTATCAACTTAAGTATGGAATATTTGTTACCCAGTTAAATTGCATCAAGGAGATACTAAAAATATTTGGACTGGAAGATTCAAAACTAGTAAGCACACCCATGATAACAGGAGACAAACAATCAAAGAATGATGATTCTATTGAAGTGAATCAAACACTATATAGGTCAATGATTGGAAAGTTGCAATATGTTGTACATAGTAGACCTAATATTGCATTATGTATTGGAATAGTTGCAAGATTCTCTACAAATCCCAGAGAAAATCATTTAACGGTATTGAAGAGAATAATGAGATGCTCAAAAGGGACAAGAGAGTTTGGCCTATACTACAAAAATAATGAAAAGTTTGATTTAAAAGCCTACATAGATGTTGGTTGGGGAGATAATATAGATGACAGAAAAAGCACTAGTGGAAAAGCACTTTTCTTAGGTAAGAGACTAGTTACCTAAACTAGTAAGAAGCAAAGATATACCTCACAATCCACAGCTGAAGCTAAATATGTTTTTACTGCTATAAACTGCACAAGTATTGTATGGATCAAGCATCTACTCAAAGTAACGAAGGAAAAAATAATAGAACCTTTGATACTTTATTGTGATATTACTAGTGATATAAACATATCAAAGAATCCAATGATGCACGCTAAAACTAAACACATTGCAATCAAGTATCATCATGTGAGAGAGCTATTTGAAGACAAAGAGGTGAAGACAGAGTATGTCAATACAAAAGAACAAATTGCTAACATCTTCACAAAACCATTACCTAAGGATTCATATGAATATCTAAGAGGTAAGTTAGGGGTGATACCCCTATCAAAGGTTGTTTAAGTAACAACAGGACTACCTTGCATCAAATAGGTTAATTTCCAAATGTCACAAATTGATGCGGAGGACCCTACTTTAGGTATTTCTTGAAGTAATAAAAGTGCTAAAATTCAAAAATAGTCACAAGCAAGGTGACAGAGGGAGAAACTAAAGATACTACAAATTTTATATTTGCATGTTAAGATTATGAGATGATATGTCTTTGGAATTGTTGTCAAAGAGGGAGAAATAGCATAAATTGATCAAAACTAAGAAGGGTTAAAAGCCTAGAGGGAGAAAAGCAAAAAGTAGCTAACAGGGAGAAATAGGGAGAAATAAGGAATAAAAATAGCAGAAGCCAATCAGGATAACAGATCAAAGAGGGAGAAAAGATAAAAGAAGATACTTACTATTGTTGTTGATAAGATCATGAAGGAGACATCCTAATCTACCTGTAAGAGGGAGAAATAGAATTTTGTAACTTAATTAGAGGTTGGAAATTGTTGATGCAAGAAACAATTTTGAGACAACTTTTCTTTTTGGTACTGTCTTACTACTTTTAACATAGTTAGTTTGGTTAAACAAAATGTTTTACCATTCAGATAACTTGGTTGATTAGTTTGGTTTTCCATCAATGCCAAAGAGGGAGATTGTTGAGATCTGATTGAAAAGATCTTTGTTGAAAGAGATTATTGAAAGAGGGGGATTGTTGAAGTGGTATGTGTTTCAATCATTGTTTTTTCACTAATGTTAAACTTGCTATTTTTTGATGAGACAATTGCATATAAGATCCAAGTACTATCACTTAGTTGATTGATGAAGAGGATTTAATCAATAAGATGTAATAATAGCACCTAGAGGAAAGGTTGAGTTATGGTTATGTAATGAAGTGCAAGGATCAATTAAGAAAATGGTAAAATGATATATTGATAATACACTTGAAGTTACAAAGGTTGGCCACCCTTAGAAACTTTAGAAGAACAAGTAATACTAAGACTATCTACAAAGTTTGACCAAGTTGATAGTAGATGTCGAGCAAAGATAAGTCATGCCAAGCAGAAAATCAAATTGATGCCAAGTAAAAGAAAATTCTAGTATGTGCCAAGAAACACAGTTAGTGCCAAGGCAAATACAATATATGTTGAGCATCAGTAAAATGTAGTTGATGCTGAGTGATTTTATAGTTGATGTCGAGTGACATAGTATGTATCAAGCATTAGAAGATCAATAATGTCGAGCTGTTGCATTATTGCAAAGATCATAGATTCATCAATTATAAGCTAGCAAGTTTGTTTTCTTGGAGTCTATGAACCAAGTGGAAGATAAGATTGATGAGCTAGTGGTACAGAATTTGAGGTGAACCATTTTTGAAAAAATTCAAATGGATTCTAAGAGAAGTTTCTAGAAAAGACAAGATATGGGGTAGATACATTGTATCCTACCTAATCCATCTAAACCCTAGTTGGACGGTGGAAAATGAAAAAGTATTCTAATTTCTTATTTAAGGAATGTCTAGTCATGAAGCAAGAAGATTTTAAGGGGTCAGAAGCAAGATAGTAGTGAAGGTCAAGAGGACCTAAGGGAGAACAAAGATAGAGAGTAAAGGACTCTACTTTGTCTAGTGACCAAAAAAGAAGTAACTACATTGGCATACCAAGCAAGAAGGTTAAAAGAGAAAAAATTCCTGAAGGATAAACAAGTTGTTAGAACTGCAAAGAATGAAATCCAAGAAAATTGAGGACTAAATTATGATATGAAAACTACAAGAAAAGTTGTAAGTTGTGTTAGATCAAACACTCTATTATACTCTCTAACAATTGTATCAGTTAGGGTAAAATCCTTTGGACTAAGGTTGACTTAATAGTCATTAGAAAATCCTTTCATAGGGTGGCATTCCAAGTGAATGTTCTAAAGTCCTTTAACTAGGCTCACTTCTAATAGGGTGATTGAAATCCCTTAACTAGGTCACATTTAACAGTGTGCATTGTAACCTTTAATAGGGTTGGCCTTTCACAGGGCATCACTTCAGAAGAATGAAAAAGGAGTAACATGTTACTTATTGTTCTTCCCAAATTAGGTTTCCATGCTAAATCATTGTGTCAAGTGTGTGGATGAATATTTATGTTTCATGTTTTATTGTTACATGTTGATTTAACAGTAACTTGCAAGTATTGGTAATAAGCTTGAATGCATATACTGATATGAATGTTTAAATGGGTTCACTAAGCTAAGTGAAAAGTTTTATTGGTACATTTGGACCTTTAATAACTGATTCATCCCCCCCCCCCCCCCCCCACCCTCTCAATTATTCTAAAGAGTTCTAACATATTCTACCAAGATTCTAGGTTGTTCTCTCTGGATAAGCATGGCTAAACTTTGGTTCAAGTGAGAATTCAATGGATATTATCCTTTCAGCCTAGGTTATGGTTTTTTTGTTCACTTTAACAACAACCATTCTATCTATTGTGTCTTGCATGAGTTCTTTTCACTAATAAATATAATTCCCAATCAATAAACTTAGAAAAAAATTGTCAAAAACCTTCAAAACATTTGCAAAACAATACACTTGTTAAATTCTTGTTCAAAACCTTCAAATTTTTTTTACAAACATACACTTGTCAAACTTGTGCAAAATCAAATCTTCTTGCCTTAGGATCTCATGTCATGTCTCTTACAATTCATTTTGCATATCCATCTTGCATTTTGCATTATAATGTCCTTATTATAGGCATTTCATAATTGTCATTTTTCACTTAGGATCCTTTTTGCATATTTCATAGTTCTCATTTTTATCCCAACAATATCCACATTTTTCCCTTAGGATACCTTTCATTTTGCATGTCCTAGTTATCATAACATTAATTTGCATATATGTCCTTGCATAGCCCTCATTTTGATCCTAAGACCCTTTGAATTTGATAGAGAATCCAAACAAAATATGACTCTTAGAGTACCTCCTTATTTGGATGAATAAAGGATCTTGACCTTTCTCTTTTTATGATGGAGGGCCACACCACCCTACCAACTCATAACCAAGAGTGCAACAATATGGAGATGAAGAGAAATAAAAAAAATGCTTCACAAGCAATTTTATTGTACTTGAAAATTCTTACAACACCCACAAGATGATATCATAGATATGACTTCTTCAAAAAGAAGTTTACAAATTCTTCAACATAAGAGAAATCCCAAATAAGAGTCTTCGCACCAAGCTTCACCAAGAATTTCTACTTGAAGAGTTACACCTTTAAAGCTTTCACACTTTGAAGTCTTCACACCTTCTAGCTTCTACTTCTCAAACTTGATTAGAAATGCTCATATGCCTTGCTTAAATAGGCACTTACCACCCAATGCATGACTTATCAACAACCTTCTACACAATATCCACAATCTTATAAAACTTCCATAACTTTCTAGAATTACAACTAAGCACCACCATGTGACCCAATTAGAAAATTACATTTCCTTTATGGATCACAACAAATATTAAATGCAAGATTTAAGAAACTTTCCACAAGCTTCTAAGATGCCACCTACACACCTCGATTAATGTAATGACAACTATTTTTCTTATTTTTCTATTTATGCCACCTATGCACCTCGAAAATAAAAATCCTCTTTTCCTTTCTTTTCTCCTTTTTATTTTTTTATTATTTCTCCTCTAATTTTTGTCACTTTCTCTCTCCTCCAATTTTTTTTTTTTTTTTTAATAATAAATTCAACATGTCTCCCCTTTATTTTGGATGCAAGATGCTCCTGCATCAGACTCCCCAGGTCCAAAAAGATGTTCTAATAGCTGGAAGAACATCTTTCAGGATTCAACACATAAATCCCAAACTAGTTCTTCACATATATGTCCTCCAAACCTTCAACTTGCACACTCTTTCCCTTGTTTTTCTTCTTCTCCTTTACATCCACCACAGGTGTTCTATAGCTTTTTTTTCCATGCTGATTTTCAATCTTCGCAAAATTTGCCAACTCAACTCGACTGCCAACACTCAAGTTTCTCCTACCGAGCACTTCATTTTGCAAAGGAATCAAGAAAAACTTCCTACCACCTTTCTCAATAGTAAACACATTCCTAACACAATCATGCATAGCCCTGCAATCATACTGCCAAGGTCTACCAAGTAACACATGACATCTGTTCATATCCACAATATCACACAATATTTGATCCTTATACTAACCAATCTGAAAATCAACAAGACATTGCTCTCTCACTTCCAAAGCATGCTCACCTTGCAACCAGCCAATCCTATAAGGACAAGGATGTCTCAATCTCTTCAAACCAAGTTTTTGAACCATCTCCTCAACAACAAGGTTATTAGTACTACCACCATCTATAATTACCTTGCAAACTTTCCCACCAGACTTACAACAAGTTTTGAACAAACTAGTCCTCTAACAAGAATCCAATGTCTTCTTACCCATTAGTACTCGCCGAGCCAACAAACTTTCTCCTTCCTCAGGCTGATTTTCCTGGACTTCAACCTCATTCACAATAGTATCTATCCTACCAATAGAACATTCAAAAGATCTATGCCCTTCTTGACCACACTTGAAACAATTACCTCTGAATACACCTCCACTTGTCCTTCTTCTTTGTTCAATAGGTTTTGGTTCACCTTCTACTTTTGGTTTAGCTTGTACTAAACTATCTTGCTTCTCCTTCCCTTGAGAACTACCTTGATTCTTCCTCTTTAGCTTCTCCTTTGCTCTCAAAGCATATTGATAAGCATCCTCCACTGTGGAAATATTCAGCATACCAACCTCATCCTGAATATTGAATCTCAAACCATTAATGTACTGTGCTACCTTCTCCTTTGACAATTCTCTATGCCCAGACCGAATAGTCAACTTGTAGAACTCCTCAGTGTAATCCTTCACACTCATATCCTTCTATTTCAGATTCTACAACCTCTTAAACAATTCAAGTTCATAATCAGTAGGAATGAACTTTTCCTTTAAGTTAGTCACCATCAATTTCCATCTAGTGATCTTCATTTCACCTTCCTCTTCTCTGCCTCTTTGTAGTTCTTTCCACCAAAGAGCAGCATGTCCCTTCAACTTAGTTTGTGCCAACCTTACTCTCAATGGATCTTCAATACCCTCAAGCTCAAAGTATTCCTCTAATTCACCAATCCAATCAATTAGGTCTTCAGGATTCAAAGTACCTGAAAAATTAGAAACCTCCATCTTATGCTTCAACTTCAACTGAGATCCAGGTCAAGCAAACTGACTAGCCCTAATTCCAATAGGTCTCTCCTCATGATCACTTCTATCCTCACTAGCAGCTTCAAAGTCTTCAGCAACCTCGTCATATCTATCTTCAGTATCCACATGCCTAGGTACACCACCCAAAGCACTCACAATTTCAGCAATCATGTCACTCTTCATCAATGCAATCTCTGATTTGACCTCTGCTCTTATCTTCTCTAAGATTCTTTCTTCCATCGCTTCACTAAGGTCATCATTTTACTTAGGGTCCAATCTTCTTGGAGGCATCTTCCAAAAATTTAGCAAACCCTAAACAAATCCACCAATCTAAAAGATCAATCAGCCACAAGATCAACGTTCTTTGCAAATCCTGGTGTAAACTGCCTCACGTTCGGTGATCTGTCCACACACTTAGGAACTCCTACTCTGATACCACTTGATGGAGGGCCACACCACCCTACCAACTCATAACCAAGAGTGCAACAATATGGAGATGAAGAGAAATAAAAAAAATGCTTCACAAGCAATTTTATTGTACTTGAAAATTCTTACAACACCCACAAGATGATATCATAGATATGACTTCTTCAAAAAGAAGTTTACAAATTCTTCAACATAAGAGAAATCCCAAATAAGAGTCTTCGCACCAAGCTTCACCAAGAATTTCTACTTGAAGTGTTATACCTTTAAAGCTTTCACACTTTTAAGTCTTCACACCTTCTAGCTTCTACTTCTCAAACTTGATTAGAAATGTTGATATGCCTTGCTTAAATAGGCACTTACCACCCAATGCATGACTTATCCACAACCTTCTACACAATATCCACAATCTTCTAAAACTTCCATAACTTTATAGAATTACAACTAAGCACCACCATGTGGCCCAATTAGAAAATTACATTTCCTTTATGGATCACAACAAATATTAAATGCAAGATTTAAGAAACTTTCCACAAGCTTCTAAGATGCCACCTACACACCTCGATTAATGTAATGACAACTATTTTTCTTATTTTTCTATTTATGCCACCTATGCACCTTGAAAATAAAAATCCTCTTTTCCTTTCTTTTCTCCTTTTTATTTTTTTATTATTTCTCCTCTAATTTTCGTCACTTTCTCTCTCCTCCAGAATTTTTTTTTTTTTTTAATAATAAATTCAACATGTCTCCCCTTTATTTTGGATGCAAGATGCTCCTGCATCATTTTATAATTTGTTTATTTATTATTTTCTTTGAGTGAAATTTTATCTATGTCTTGATGGATCTAACTTGATCCTTTTAATCAACTTTGTCATTTTGATTTTTTCCTTTTTCTTGCTCAAGGCCCAATATTCATCCTTGTAATGTTAGACTCCTAGCCTTGTATTTTCCAAAGCTTCTCCTCAAAATGAAAACCTCATTTTTCACATCCTTATTTTTCATCATCCTAATTTTGCATAACACTAGGTTGCATAACCTTGTTTGCATAATCCTAATTTTTCATAATCATAGTTTTCATAAACCTTTTTTGCATATCATTTATTTATCCCCAAAATTCAAAAAAACATAGCTGCATTTTTCATTATCATTTTCAAGCATTTTCATATCATATCACAAACATTTTTTTATATATCAAAGTCCAAAAACGTTCTCCAAGCATCAAAAGCCTCCAAAGTCCAAGGAGCACTTTCCAACATCAACTTTTTCTAAGTCCACCAACATTTTTGAAACCAAAATCACTTTGCATAGGTTAACCCTTGAATAACTTTGCATGTCCTAAACATCACTAACCCCTTTTTCCATTCATAAACCCTTAGTTTCATTTTCATAATCCAATTTCTAAAATTTCAAAATACCTTGCATGCACATGTGCTTAGTTGCATTTGCATAATCTAAAAGTCAAAAATCCCAAACACATTTTTCATACATACCCTTAGTGTGCATATTTCATACTAATATTCCAAATAATCCAAAAATAGTTGCATATGCATACCTAAATCGAATAAAAACTTCCATTTACATTCCATACCTTAGTTGCATTTGCATACCTTAAATTCAATTATTATTTTTTAAGTTCATTTTGCATACATCCCTTATACTTAGGTGCATTTACATGCATCCTTAGACATTATTCCAATTTTTACAAGATTGCAAACTTCCACAAGGAAACAAGGTTAGTACCAAACCATGTACGTTCCAAGTGACAAGAACCCACAGATGTTCTTTGACCCAAGACAAGGCATGCGTTTCCAACAACAAGGCTTTGACCCAAACATCATGAAGGTTTCACAAACACCTTTTTATCCAACAAAAGGTTTTGACCCCAACATGACATAAACCTCACATGGTGTTACCTCTTTTAATTGAACACAAATGACACCTACAACAACCTATGATCAATCACTTGAATCTCACATACTACTTATTGAAATATTGCAAAGGAAAATAGACAAGGAATCCAAAAATGTTCAAAATAGAATAGAATCCATTATGAAATGAGGCTATGACATGGCTAAACTTTATAACTATCCATTACAAAGTTTTTTTGAAGCTCGTATTAAATATCTCATGGACACATAAAAATGCCAAAATTTATTGAATAAATCACGTAGGAAAAGAAAAACTTCAACCAAATACTTGTCAACCAAGACCTTAAATATGATCAATCCAATCCTATTCCATTGAAATCAAGATAACCTCCAACAACATTACAACCTTTTGTACAAACAATTTAACCAACACCAAGTCTACAAACAATTTGGCCTTCAACAACATTTGATCAGCAACACTTTATATCCAAAAATCTAATAAGATTGTCTAAAACAAGCACAAACTCAAGCATGCCAACATTTTCACATGAAATAAACATGGTCAAAAAAATTCCTTTTGAGGAACATCTTTGACCAAATAAATCTAAACAACATGTACATATCAATTCTACAAAACCAACAAGATCAACCAAGAAACACAAATCAAAATATTATACTATTAAGAAAATATTTCAAAAGCTATTTGAAAAGGATGAAGATTAAAATAATAATTTATCCATGTATATGTTGGAATATTCAAATGGGAAGAGTACTTCTGAGAAGCGGGGGGGGTTAATCAGAAGCAACACACTCTAACCTTTTCAAATTCTTTAAAAAAAAAAACTGAAAGTAGACTGCATGCATGTAAACATATTAAATAAACATAAATTAAACACATGCAATTAAACACATGACACCAAAATTTGGTAACCTAGAAACCCTCTAGGAATAAGAAGGTAAAACTAGGGTGGGGATGATACCCACAAAATCACTTTAGCAATAATTGTTTGACCACTTCTGATGGTTTTCCCTGTGAAAGGCTTGCCTTATTAAAGGCTTTACACTATGTCAATAGTGACTTGGTTAAAGGATTTAAAACACTTTACATGAAGTGTCACCCTATTAATGGATTTAGTCACCTCTTTAAAGGATCTACAAAATAGTTGTTAAGCTAACCTATCATCATAGGATATTCACTATCCAATACAATTGCTAGAGAGTATTAGAAATCTTTGACCTAATTGCTTATAATCCTCAATTGTTGATTTTAGGTAGTTGATCTACTCATTCTGATGTGATCCTTGCTTGATCTGATATATGTTCATATCACTTGCTTTGTTCTGATCAATTAGATATGTAATTGCTACTCAATTTGCTAAGTCTATGATGCCCCTGTTGTTTGTCCTATTCTGCAATTTTTGCTATCTACTTAGCAACTTCCTAAACTTCTATTCAGCAACATAAAATCATGGGGTCTAAGCCTTCTTATAAAGACTTAGTAGACTTAGGGTTAGGTATGGATCTATGATCCATATTGAATCTTGAATTCTTGCTCATTCCTTGCACTTTTTTCATTGGTTGCATGCCTTCTCCATTTTCCTTATTGGCTACATGTTGATTGCATAGGAAATATAAAAGATTCATTCTTATCATCATTATCCTTCAAATTCCTTCTATGTCAACTCAAAAAAATGGTTTGCATTTGAGTTTTTGAACGAACAAACTCATATGATTATTCTGTGTTACTCGGCACATACTGGACTATTGATGCTCAACACATATACTATCCTACTTTTCTCAGCACCTATTGCACTCTATCTTTCTCAACACATGTATGACTCTAGCTCACTTATCACATGAAGTGTTTTGACTTTCTCGACATCAATTGTGAGCCGACACCTACATATCACTTGAAACCTGTATAATGCTTGGCACATACTATGGCTCGACAGACATAGTGTACTCAGCTCCTATATGGAAAGTGCTTAAGTGTGTTGACACTCAAATGTCAAAACCATTCTAAGACCAACAATATAGCAATGGCTCATCCCAAAATATTCACATGGGTTTAGTACATATTTCCACTCAAGAATTTTACCTTCAAGAAACATCCATGTCTTCCACTAGTCCACCATTGTCCAAAACTTCATTGAGCATTTTCCTTCATAACCCTCAAGTTTCACTTCTAGTGATGAAATCCATCAAGGGCTATCCATAGAAAAATATCAAGCTTTTCCCACTCTTGATACAAGTCCATTTGACGACTCCCAAATTTTAGAGCCAATAACATTATTTCCTCCATATCCATACAACCCCATTTCAAATAGTCCAACTCAAAGTCCAGATCCATCATATCCAAACACTTATCTCTTTTTAAACTTTCATAGTACATGTCAAGTGAATGATTCAAAGAGCCAAGAAATGAGTCCTAAAATTAATCAAGATCAAGATCCCAATATTGACCAAGTCCATCTAGTATTTTACCAATACCTAATTTCCTTTAAGCCTCACAATAGCCCCATTTTCAAAGATGACTCGTTTCCCTTGACCTTTCACTTCCAAATAAATTTTAAGATCACCTTTCCATGGTCCTTAATGATCCAAGTCCATTTCAAGATCAAAGTATTCCTTCACCCCCATATCGTGCAAAATATCCCATTTTTCCTTTATGTCCACCACATGATCCCATTATCCCTCTAGATCCTCCTTTATACCAATCATCCATATACATCCTTGATAAGATCCCATTCAACTAGATAATCCTATAACTATTCCCATTCCATTGAAGAATCCTATTATTCCTCTCAAGTCTCCTAATGGTTTAAATACACTTATGTAAGATGTTCATGAACCCCCTCCACTTCAAATGGGTTCCTCCTAGTCTATCAAGTCTATTCCAATTCATCATCCTATCAATTATTACATATCATATACACAGGTCTAAATGTGGACTCATATCTAGTAGCAAGTATCATTCTAGTGAAAAGTTTTATTGAGTCAAAGGGTCCAATAGTAAAGAAAAAAGCATGTCAAAACCCTTTTATATCAAAGATAATTCTAAAGGTCATGGGCTTAGTCATAAATATCACACTCAAAGATTTGGTATCCCTTCTAAATTCACATCCAAACATATACCTCCATCTTCACCCCTTCCATTCATTTTAGGTCCATATGTTCCCCCATCCTCTAGTTCACATTGCACTTACCCTTTCCCATATGCAATTTAGAAAAGGCACACATCTTGGCAAACCCTCCCCCCATAAAAAATTCATCCACATAGTTCCTATCCATCCATGAATTCCATTCCATCTCCAAGTAATTTGGATGCCAAGTGTACGATCTTTAAGTCAAGGAATCCCCATATGGTCAAGGATAAACATGTCATGTCCAATCGACATGTGAATACAAATAAAAACATGATCCCAAAAGAAAAAGAAATATTAAAAAAGCTACAAAGGCCCATCAATCAAAAAATAAAATTCAAAGGCAATATGGGTTCCTAAATCTCTTTTGCAAATAATGTGATCAAAGGACCCACAAAATAATGATAAATCAAAGTAAAGATACATTTGGATTTAGAAGAGGCTTCTTGAAGCACAAAGTCCTAAAGAAAGATCAAAGTTGGCATCCAAAATTGCTATTCCTCTTTCAAAAAGCCTTCCATATTCTAGATCAATTTTGGATCCTCATGCTTCAAAATCCACATCTCTTCCTCAATCAAATCCAAAATCCCCTTTTGCTTCATCATTCCACCACCCTTCAAGGTGTGTGCCAACCTTTTTCTTATCCTTTCATCAAACCTAGCCAATCTCTAGCATGAATCCCTTTCATCCTCATTTTTAATTACCCTACCAACATCTATGAGCCTACTATTATATTCATGGTTCATTATTGCATGCCTTTTAGGAGAGTAATTAAAATAACAAGGTGCTTGAGTACTTCATCCATGTCATTTCATGTGTCTGTTATCTTCTAAAAAGTGTCAAAAAGTCAAAAAATGATTAAAAATGAAAGAAAAATGTTGCCTTGATGAAAACTTGAAAAACATGCATCTTGGCATGAACAAAAAGAGAAAAGAGAGAACTAATTTTGTCCAATAGTGAAAACATGACAAAAATGTGTTTTGGGTAAGTACCATGATGAAAATATGGCAAACAAGTGTCATGTATAGTCTATGAACATCTTGCATTCCATACTTGGGGTCAGGTTTTATTCATGTTCTTCTTTATTATTTCCTTCATTTTTTCATGTCCATCATATCCCTTATCCTATTAGCATTCATATCCCCTTTTTTCCAACTTTGATCATGAAAATGATATGAATCTCCCTAAAAGCACCTCATGTCCTCTTCACCTTCCACTATCCTAATCCATTTGGTTAATACTTGCCTATCCTATTGTAACCTCTAGTCCATATTTCCTTTTCCATTATTGATCTTACGTATCCTATTTATATCCTATCATTTTCCTATCATGTTCCCTATCTTGGTCTTGATGAATATCAAGAAACAACAAATGCAAATTATATTTTCAAAAACCTCTTGACATGTCCATCCCCATGCATCACATGTCACGTAGTCCTTAAAGTGTTAACTTCCTATCATTGTCATATCGAGTCTTTGAGTCATAAAACATGTCCTCATATTCTATGGATAGTCATTTATCCTTTATCCTTTATCCTTTATCATATGTCTTTTCCACTTGTCCACCCAATTACCGTTGTCTTGCTAGGAACTTGTGGCAATTATTTCTTTGTTACATACCCTAAAGACCTCAAAAAAAAATTAAATATGACATACGATACTGAAAAAAATCCAAAAAAATCAAATATGATCCTTTTTTTTTTCTTAATCACATATGCTCCAGAAAAAATCCCAAAAATTCAAATATGTTCCTGAAATAAATCAACAAAAAATCAAATATGATCTTGAAAAAAATGCACAAAGATCAAATATGATTGTGAAAAAATCCACAACAATTACATATGATCTTAGAAAAGAATCCTCAAAAATAACAAAATGTCCTAAAAAAAGTAGCGAAAAAAAACATAAAATGTGCTTAAAAAAAAAACTAATTTGTGTTCTTCATAAATAAATAAATCCCTAAAAGTCACAAAATGTCCTAAAAAAAACACTAAAAACTCAAATACAAACCTGAAAAAAACTTTTAAATTGCAAAAAGCCCTGAAAAATATGCACCATAAAAAAAAGCAAATATCTTTAAAAACCCCCAAAAAAATTTTAAAAAATCATCAAAAACTTGCAATATATCTATTACATAATCACTATAAATAATAACTCCTTTTGCTAAACACTTGCACATACAAACTCAGACTTAAACATTATGCATCAACCAAATCATGCTTTGATGAAGTACACACTAAACTGTTTGAACCAATAATCAAAATCAACCTATCAAACATCAATCAAGCAAGAATACTTTAAAATCCCAAAAAACACTTAATAAATCAAGTAATAACATATTATAATGGATGTTGGCTCATGTTGTTAGTGAGTGTTTTATTTTTGCTTTGTTTTATTTTGATCGTGTTCCTATGCTACTCAATGATATAAATTGATTTATGAGAGTGGTTAGAATGGTTCATGATCACTTTTTGTCTATTTTTAGAGTTTCCTTTGATAGTCTAGGACATGACTCTATGCCTCGGGGTGGATAAGGTCATTCTCTATCTGCATTGTGCTTGTTTATGCAAAAAGCTTGCATTTTGGTTCTGACTCTCTATGCCATAATGTGTTGCATTCCATTTGCAATATTAAATAAAGATCTTATGACATAAAGTGTACCTATGAAAGCAAGATTTTTAATTTTCTAACTCTTCTCAATCTTCTTTCCAGTTTCTACTAATATTTCTTTCATCAATCTTTCTCATCATCTTCTCTTTTTGAAAAATTGTCCTCGAGGAAATTTCTTGCCCAATTTTTTGAGGGGACACCCTACCTCCTTCTTTTAATTTCACTGGGGCATTGATCTTTTTCATTATTATTCTTTGACACAATGTTCATAATCACATTGTATCAAAGAAGGAAAAGATGTAGACTCTAAAAAATAGTTTGTGCATACTCTTTGATCACTTTTATATCCTAACTTGTCCCATTTTCTCACTTCACTAATTTTGATCTTTTGGCCAACTTGATCATGATTTTGACTTATTTATCATCATCTTTCATTTTTTTCAACCCTTTTCAATTAGATGCAAATAATCTTAGAACCGATTTGAAATAATTTTAATATCATCATCAGTCCTTTTGGGCATTGTTATGTCCTTCAATACCTTATCAACATATATCATTTTATGTCATGTGTCCTTGGAATGTCATTTTATCAATTTGATCCTTGGCATCTGATGTCCCTTTGTGCCTTGTCATCATTTATCATCAACTCAATTATTGACATCGTTGAACCTTCAATTTTAGACCATCTCCTTATTCAATCAATTTAATAGTATTGATTAAGTATGTTGATGTTATTATGATAAATCCTATCAATAAAGTGTAATAAACCTATGGCATTTGTAGAGTTCTTTAAATGTCATGTGTCATCAATCCTTGTCATGTGTCCTTGACAAGTCATCAATTTATGTCATTCATCTAGCATCATTTATTTCATTAATTTAATCATCTCCTTGATCCTTTCCAATGTCATCACATTTGATCTACATTCTTAGCACAATCCTTCAAAGGGGTTAATTCTTGTATTTATTTCATCATCTTGGCCAATCAATTTGTTAATTTTTCCTATAGGAATAAATAACCCATACTTTATTCCTATGTCTTAATAATTTAATCTATTTTATCTTCTCAATTCGTCATCTTTTATTAATTATCTCAATTAATTAATTGTTCCATTTTCTATGAACTTGGAGATTATTTTTATTTCCTAATTCTAATTTCTAATTTGTGAGGAATTTATGATTTATTTAAATTCAAAAATCCTAACTCTTACACATTCCCACTAATTGTGCTTCCACTTCCTATTTTCTAGCTTCCACTCTTACACCTTCCTTTTTCCAACTCTTACACTTTTCATCCCTTTTCTTACACCTTCCATTTCATTTTCCACTTCTTCTACCAAATGTTATTTCATGTTTCTATGCACGTCTCTTATAATTCGTCATAATGTGTCAATTTATGACACATTTTCTAATTTAAATCTCTTAATCATTACAATTTAACTATGACAATTTTCCAAATGCACACTTTTCCTTCCAATTTTGCATTTTGGCTCTCAAATCCTATAAATCAATGAGCCTCTTTGCACTTGTTTTTCTAACCATGATCTAAGTATTCTTGCTATCATATCATCTTGCCATGATTTTTTAGGTACATCTTGTCAAGATTAAGAGCTAAATCAAATTCAAATCTATGGAGAAGAAAGGAGAGCATAGGAGCTAAATTTGAAGGGGATTTTCTATTATTTAATCTCTTATACTTCAAATTGTTTTTATGTTTAGATTAGATAGTTTTCATATTCCTTTATGAGATTATTGGTTCTCTAGTTTCTACAAATATATCATTTTTTGAGTCCTATAGGATAATAATATAATTATTGCTCCTCATGATCAACCACTTCCTATGCATTTCAATGATATTCATTCTATAAATGAGGCCTTGATGAATTATGTTTTTCTTTCTCCTTAGACTATGTTAGAAGTGGAGTATTATATCCTTTATGTTTTTTCTTGTTCCTTTTCAAATACATCTCAAATTAAAATAAGACTTTTTGAACAAGCTAACCATAATGAATTTATTTTTTAAAATCCAACCATAAAATATAAGGATCCTAATAACATTGATCCTATTCCATTTCCATTTCAAATGTGTGGCCTATAAACTCTTCAAGATACTTGGAGAACCTAATTTCTTACTCTAAAATTCTATAGCAAAACCAAGATCCTTCAAAACAAAACAAGTTTATTTGATGAGTGTATGGATATTATTGGTTCTCTTCACATTTCAATCTAATTTTACCAAAAATATTTTATTCCCTTTATAAACAACAAAATTATTCCATTTGGATGGTTCATCAAATTCATTGTTATAAGGATAGTGAATATAATTATTTTCAATATAGAAGAATTCATTTTTTATGGTATGTTTCAAAGGGATTGTAATGATGATTGGTGTCTTTTTCACAATCATTCTACCTAACAAATATACATTCCTATTATGTTTCTTCTCACTATCAGACATTGATAACCTATCCTCTGTGGGCTCATTGTCCTACTTTGTGAGCAACATAATAGTCATTTACCTTGTCTCCTCACTTTTGGGGAAAGGGCCATATTTTATTCTCCTATATATCATGGGATCCATTTTCTCCCTCTATTGATTTATTTTCTTTTTATATGATGACATGCCTTTTTGTGTGTATTTATTGTGTTATAAGTATTAACATCCCAAGTGTCATCGTATGTTTTCTTGAAGCCAAATGTTGTTGGAATTTACAAATGGGAAGATTTACTTCTTGGGGGTGGGGGGGCGAATTAGAAGTAACTAACTTTAACCTTTAAAACTTTTAACTGAGATCATTCACATGCATCCAACATATCTACTTAACATAAAAAATAAAGACATGCATGAAAATAGATAACACAAGATTTTGGTCACCCAAAAACCCTCCAAAATGAGAAGATAAAATTTGGGTGGGGATGACACCCACAAATATCACTACAACAATATGTAACTATTTAATGTTACAAAGTTTGACCACTTCCAATGGTCTGCCCTATGAAAGGCCTGCCCTGTTAAAGGCTTTTCACCTTATTAAAAGTGACCTAGTTAATTTATTTACAAACACTCATTTGGAACGTTACCCTATTAAAGGATTTAGCATCTTGTTGAAAGGCTTACAACATGGTTGTTAGACCAACCTATCTCCATAGGGTTTTCATTCCTAATACAATGGCTAGAAAGTATTAGAATCTGATGACCTGATGATTTATAATCTTCAATTGTTGATTCTAGATCCTTGTTCTACTTAGTCTAATATGATCCTTCCTGATTTGATATGTCTTTGCTCAAAGTGTTTATACTCTATTCTAACCAACTAAATTCTGGAATGCAACTCTTTCTCTAAGTCTTTACACCCTTCTAAACTTCGCTAGCATTCTCTGTAAACTCTCATTCATACATTCCATATATCTCTCTTGCACTCACACAAATTATGGAGTTTCATCCTCCTTTTAAAGATTTCAAAGACTTAGGGTTAGGTATGAATCTACGATCAATATTCATTCTTCTTTTGCCACTCAATTCTTCCACTTTTCCTATTGGTTGCATGATTTCTCCATTTTTCTTATTGGTTGCATGTTGATTACATAAGGAATGCAAAAGATTCAATCTTATCTTCAAGATCCTACGAGATTCATCCTAAGTTAGCTTTAAAATGGTTTACATCTGAGTTTGTGAAGGCACAAACTCATATGTTGATTATGTGTTACTTAGCACTTACTGATTTTTGATGCTTGACACATATAGGAATTTTTTCTCACTCAACATCTATAGTAACTATATCTCACTTGATATCTATACTTTGCTTAGCACCTATAGTGACTCGGTATCACTCATCATTTGACACTTGATACTTTCTCAACACCTGAAGTTTACTCAAAACTTGTTGAATTTCTAGCTTAGCACATACTATAGCTTGACATCTATATTATACTCAGCATCAACTTGAGAATTGGTTAAGTGTGTTGACACTCAATTGTCAAAACCAATCTGAGACCAAAAATCTCCCCCTTTGACATGAGTGGCAAAAAAACTTAACTAAACATTATGAATTTAATCTCTATGAGTATAATATATATCATGTTTGGCATATGTAGAACACTTTAAAAAACTTGATCAAATTTTTGTAGAAGATTGTATACCTTAAAAACTTGTAACTCCCCCTGAGCTGATGTGTCATTTTTGTATCCAAAATTCCTTATATTGGATTTGTCTAATGTTGTTTCCATTATCTACCTTATCATTCCTTTGCCTCTATTTTTGTTTGCTCTGTTTCTGGTCCGTATCTTCTCTATTTGTACTCTCCCTTTGTTTTTGCTCCCCATTTTGCACATCTCCTTGCAATTTTTGTAGCTATACCTCCTTATTTCTCAAAACTCAAAAATCTCCCTTTTTGGGTAATCTTTCTGTTTTGGGTATCTCATTTATTATCTCCCCCAATTATATCCCCCCCATCTTTATTTTCTCCTATCTTTATTATGTTTTCCCCTTTATCTACATAATGCATTATCTCCCCCTTTTTGACACTTATTTCAAAGGGTCCTAAGAATGAATAGAATATTTAGCCAAAAATGTTTTTATTACCTCCATTATCATCTTTAGAGAAGCATCCCAATTGTCTAAGGAAATTTCCAATGCTTTGAGCTGGATGGTTGTCTTTGTTGCAAGGTGGACTAGGCCTTTGAATGTAGAAAGATTTGGATCTTTCTTCAAAACATTTTCTACATAGGCCATCTCTTTATGCAATACTTCTAGATGTGGGGTTATTGCAGACTGAATCTATAATAATTTGGCCTTAATATTAGCCTCTTCTATTGTTAATATAGCCAACTCCTTCTGAGTGTGAAGCATTGTGGAAAAATGCTTCTCACTTTGAGCTAGATCCTTGGGTAGCTATGTGCTTGATATCTTAAGGTTCCTCTCCAAGCTCAATATTCTCTAGCTAGTCTCTTGTGTGAAATATGAAGAGTCACATAGTTTGGAGTACAATGAGAATATGTTCTCAAGTACTGCTTTCACTTTCTCAACTTTCTTAGCCACTTCAACTGGTGATATTTCTATCTCACTAGATATCTTCTCATTGACCTTCATTTGAAACTTCTTCTAAGACCATTCCAATAATTTAACATTGGTATCAAGGTCTTCATTTTGTACATAGTCCACTATGTTGGATAGTTGCTCCATAATGGGCTTTGTTTCATCAAGTACTAGCAAGCTAAATGCATCAAGAAAGATGTCTTTAATTTCTATTAATCCTTGCCTCTATCTATACTCATTTTTTAGTATCTCCTGCTTCTTTTTCCTTTCTAGTGCCTCTTGCACTTCATTGATATGTGTTAGGTTCATTGTCTTGTAGTCATAGCTTGGTATGACTATCTTTTCATCAAGTGCAGGGTCTCCATAGTGAAGTGCCCTTGCTACCTTGGTGGAGCTCAAGCCTAGTGCTGATATTTATAGTGGTACTGCATCAGTGCTCAGCTTCTTAGTAGGAGTTCTTGAGGTAGGAAAATTTACTAGAGTTTGTATTGCTTCTTTCTCTCTCTCCTTAGGGGTTTTCTCCTCTTCCTTGTCTTCTTCACTTCTACCTTGATCAATTAAAAAGATTTGAGGAGGTGCACCTTGGCTTTGTGTTGTAGGATTACTACTATCTTTCTATCCTATTTTCTCCTTAGCTTGCTCCTCGGCAGTTACTATGACTATATTGTCAACCTTAGCAAATGTGTCTTGTGCTACTTGCTCTTTTGATGTATTACTTATAGCTATAGGAGTTTGTGAAGGTGGTTCTTGTGTGCTCACCTTTTCTTTGGTAATTTCAGCTATAGCCTTTTGTAACTCTTCTACACTCACCAAAACTAGATTTGTGCACAACTATGATTGCAAAGTTGTTTGGTGAAGGATCTTTTTGAGATACTCTACAGTTAGTGGATTAATGTTCTGACTTGAGGTGTCAGGAATATCTTTCACAATTACAGTTTTTGCAGATATAGGTGGTGCATGTGGAGGACTTGGTGGTGGCAATTGTATGTCTTGGACACTCTGTTCTTGGTGCTACTTCTCAACTATTGCCTCATCACCTTTTTGTGTTTTCTCCTCCACTATAACCTCTTCCTTCCCTTTCTCTCCTTCTTCCTCCTTTTCATTTTCCTCTTCCTCTTCACCATTATTCCTTCCCTCAAAGGGATCTTCTTGGCCTTCCTTGATTATTGTTAACCCATAAATCCATTTCCACATTTGTGTGGATTTCTTTACAACAACCTTAATTTTATTTTGTAGAATGTTGAAGGCTCTGTATTTGGGTGCAAATTTTCTCCCATGTTTCTT